>JALIRH010000008.1:8456774-9079274 GCA_023055505.1 Callipepla californica brunnescens | reverse complement strand
CTTTTGTCTTTTGAAACCCACAGAAATAATACTGTCTTGGGGCTCTTTTGTTGCTCTTTGCAGAGTGTTATGAAGAAAATTGGTTATTGCTTTTTTTCCCTCTGTCATTTTCTGTAGATTGAATAGGGATTGATTGCTCTTCTGAGATGAGAAAAAAACGGGCTATATCTTTCTCTGATGTTCTGTGCCAGCAGCAATGGAGAGCACAAAACCAGCAGTTAGTGTTGATCTTCAGTGTCAACGAATGTAGATTTAGTTATATCAAGTTATTTCTATTATTTCCTGTTCATATAGGCAGTTGCCCTGCTCTCTCACTGTCTAGAAGCTGCTTTTGCCTTTTTTTATCATTGTTTTAGGTACATTTTTCAGTTCCGTTTTCAAATTCATGATTGATCTTCCTTTGATGTTGGTTTGTTGTTTTCTTTCCTTTTCCATCCATTAACTAGCATCACCTTGGCAAGCAGCTGCTGAACTCAATACACAGATATTAGAAAAAATAAATTTATTGTTATAGCTATGAGCAGAAGCAAAGCAATTAAAGGCAGTTTGAAAATTCAGTATTCAGATAACTCTCTTGGTGACATTTTTTTTTTGCATGTGTAAAGAGGCCCAACGTGCACAGTAGAAGTCATTTACTGACAGAAATACTCACTTGCTAATGCAGTCAAGACAACTATATGTGCAGACATGCAGAGTTTGCTGTCCTGCATATCCTGTGTAGTGAGTAGTCTGTACAAGAGGAGTTATAAAAATGACTTTTTAGGAGTTTGTTTCCGATGGCTTTTTTCATTATAAGGAAGTGTTCTTTTGTTAGTATTTTTATACTTGTTTCTTGGCATTCAATCTCACATAAAATCAGCATCTACATTTTAAAAATATTTTTTAAAGACAGGCTTTCGTAAAAACACATATGGATGTGATAGTATTCATTGAGTCATTTGAGAGAGTGTCTGTCTCTATACACCACAACATAAGTTTACCTAAACAATGTTACTAGCCATCTCCAGGGATATTATGAATGAGAGAGGCAGGAAAAGTGAAGAATCATTCACACTCGTGGAAGAGCATTTTTAGTGCTGGGTAATCTCTGGCATGAGTTTGTGATCCCTGCAGAATTACAAGTAGCTTGGCTAGTCCAGACTTGTCTATCCACTGTCTTTACGTGCTGCTGAGATGTTTGTGAGGATGGTGCACAACTAAATGGACCCGGGCCAACATCTTGTTCTGTATTTTGACCTCCAGCAGTGATGCTTGGAAGAGGGAGAAACTGAAAAATAAGCAAAAAAGCATTGCTTGCACCTGGCCAATTTGCTCAGTGTTTAAAAGGGTGTGGGATTAAGTAGCTTGTGCCTGATCTCAGTTGGTGATCATCTTATGGTTCCTTTTACTCTTCAAGCATGAGATTTGATTACCTCAGGTCTTTTTGTTCATGCTCATGTAACTGTGAATACAACACCTGCTGTGTTACCTAACTGTATAATTACCTGACTTTATGACCCTTTAACTAGGGAAGTACACTTGATTAAATGAGGTCTTCTTTCTCTTAGCCGGTAGCATAAGGCCAAACAAGGTAAAAAGCCATTTTCCAGATGTGACCTCTGCCAAAGCTTGTTGCCTACAGCTACAGCGCCCCACTTCTCAGGTGGAGGTGTGCTGCTCTGACAAGCAGCTCCCAGTGCAGATGCAGGCATGGTGGTACAGGTGTGTTCCAAGTGAAGGAGACCCAAATGGCAGCACCTGCTGGTGGACTTGCAGGCCAGGGTGAGTCTGAGTGAGACACCTATCCAGACCAGGCTGAGATATTTTAAATATCTGTGAATTCTCCAGGTCAAGCAAGACAATGGGAAGGTTAATGCTGACCCTAGTACTGCTACTGAGTATTAAAATAACAGTTAAAAATCCTGTGTTTAAAGTCTGATTATCGGTTTTCCTTGGATTTAATATCTACAGGAAATGTCTTTTGAAGTACAAAGACAATTAGAAAGTTTTGCTCATGTTAAGGGAATATTGTGAATTATAAATAAAGGACTGGACCATAGGCACAGCTATCCTCATTGCCAGCACCAGCCCTGAAGTGCAGCATAGTTCAACTGTATTCTGCAGTAAATTTATGCAAATGAATTGTCCTTCCTCCTGATGGAAGCTGTTTTCACTCTGAGCAGGATGAAATGACTCCTATGTCTCATCCTGTTTTTTCCTCCCCTTTCTTCCTCCACCCTGATCTTTGGGCGCATGCTCTCATTGTTTTTTCTTTTTCCCCCTGCGGTTCCTCTCTATATTCCAGACAAAGAACCTGTTTTTAATTTTCATGTGTCATGTCTGTCTCATAAAACACATACACTGGATCATATGACTGTTGTGCAATGTTAGAGTGCTGTTGAAATGAACATCACACAGAAAGACTTGTAAAGTCATCTCAAACTAAAATGTACCAAGTTTCAAATTTGAAAGCGGACGTAATTCCGTACAGATGACAGAAATAAAGATAGGCTGGCCATGGATGAATAAGTACATTTAAAAATCCTCATGGCTTTGGCCCTGGGCACTGTCATCAAAGCTGTTAATCGCAGACCAGCTGAACATGGGCAGTGGGGATCGATGTAGCTTACCGAGCAGGACAGGGTGGGACCATGGTTCTGCACTGTCATAGGGCTGCATTGTGCTGGCCCCTTTGGGAAAGGAAGGGAAATCTTTCCCAGCATTAACCCAAAGCATCATCTTTGGATCACACTCAGCATCTAATTATGAAAAAGCCTTAGCTGTGTTGCCCTGCCCTGTCCTGAGGCCAAGGACTAGCAAGGATTTATTTCATGTGTGAAGGCACAGCCCTCTGTCCTGTGCACAAGTTTGGTAGCGTGGCTTCAAGGGGTCAGTGGGAGCTAAGCAGGGAAAGCAGGTCCTTCATGTAGACTTCAGCATACAGTTTCTTTGCAAGGCTTCTGATTGAGGAGGTTGCCATGTTTATTCATGCATTTTCCAGTCACTCTGATGCACTGAGTACGTTGCATTAGAAATAGTCACAGGAGTTTTAAAGTAAGGCATCCAGATGAGAACATCTTCCTGCTCCTAGTCATCCAGACAAAAATATGCTTCCTAACATGAGACTCCAGATGGAGGTTGTACAGGTGAAGATACCCATACTGAGTACATGGAAGGTTCCAGGAATTTTAATGATGCGTGTTACTGCTGAGTTTTTGCCAAGCTGATCTGGAAAGAGCTTGTTTTCCTAGGACTCCCACAGCCTTCATGCTCTTTGCCCTGGAAGGGGAGAATTGGAGCCAAAACCAGATCCTCCTCCTCCACCTGCTTCCCCTATTCTCACTGAATTCAGCACAGCAAAGAGTGAGGTGAGGATGACCTGAAGGGGGAAAGAAGAAAATGGAGCTGTAAAGCATGTAGGATGTCGTAGGAGCAAGTTAAAAGACTGCCAAAAAAAGCAATTCTTTCCACATGATTATGAAACTATCATATATGTGCATTAGATGTGAGGTAAAATAGGAGTTTTTGAATGCTCACATGGTGAGGAGGGACTGTACAGCTATGTGATGGCTGTGACCATGTCATCATTCTGGGATTATCTTTTTCTCTGGGGTAAATTTATGTTCTCCTCTTAAACAAATGTGAATAGAAACAGGGAGGAGCTGATGGAGAAATCTGTGCTTATACACGGTCTCCTCTTGTTATTGCTGTTATTACACACATATCTGTCTTATTTGAGAAAAGGTTCTTTGCTTTTCTCCTGTGCATTATTTCTTGATTTGGTGTTGTCTGTGTGTGCTGAGTTACAGTCAGCTTTCATGAGCCGACTAACAAGAGGTGGTGGGCAGGAGCACCTGCGCTGTTGTTGTGCTTGAGTTTTTCTGAGTTGTCTTTCATGGGAATGGGCTGGGGTGAGGTAGAGCTGGAGCTGAGCTGAATGAGATCAGAACACACCCTTTATGTCTGATGCGCCTGCTGAGATTTAGTTGTTTCTCATGCTTTTACAAACTGCCTGTTGGATTAAGATCTCTGCTAGATTACCAAATATTTTACTTGTACTTTTCAGCTGGAGCTTGTCCCCCCTATATTGTGTTGCTTTCAAGTTGAGGAGTCACTAAGACCAGGGGTGTCAAAGCACCGTGGGCAGGGCTTTTTAGGACATACAAACCATCCAGCACTGGGAATGCACCCTGCTGTGGGACTGCTGCTCCTTAGCCATGGCATCGTTTGTCATGATCAGTTTTTCATTGTTGATGTGCAGTTTTGTTTGTCAGGAAGGCTATAATTTACTATACTGATCTTGTAAAAGGCAGAAGCAGATAGGAATGTTGTGGCCAACAGGGCACATCTCTGACTGCTTACTTTTTCCCAGGTCAGGAGGCAACAGGAGTGCAGCACAAGGAATCCAGGGATGGCAGTAGCTGCAAATGCTTTGCTTTCAGGCAGAGGTAACTTCAGAACTTCTGCAGGCTGATGTTGTGTAAGCTGCAGTTGTTGCAGAGGCACTTTTTCCATTTGTGAATATTTGGATAAAGCAAAATATTTTTGCTGGGGATTCTTGGACTCCTTTTTGCCATGCTTTTGTTGTACAGAGATTCTCTGAGTTCTTCAGACTTTTTGTGGAGTTTCTTTGTGCTGACTCAGAAGGGTTTCATGAATAAGGTGGCAAATCATCAGCTGACAGGCTGGTGTAAAGCTGGAGTCATTCCAGGATAGTAAGTGTATCAAACTCTGCCAGGGAATTACACTGCTATTTCTAGATACTGAACTTCCCACTCTTTCATTCTGATTTGCTTTATTTTGTGCTTCTTTGTTTTAACAACGCTTAGAAAAAAACATTTTGTAACAGTGAGTCTACTTTCAGAAAAATTGTGAGTTTGACTGACTATTTTTATATCTGGCTCTGTGTTGCATATTACTTGCTTTCTCTGTACTATTCCAAAGCCAGATGCATGTGGGCCTGGTGACTGCTGGTGGCAGATGTGGCCATCCTTTGTGATGGAGTATCTGTGCCCATCCTTGCTCCTCTTCTTCCAGCTTCCTGTGCTGAGGATTTTTGCTTTGCAGGGTAAATGACCACCATGTACCCAGAAGAGGTTAAGTTTGCACTGAGAGTTCTTTATTTTTGTTTTATTTCCACAAGATGTGCCTTAATTGTGGCTGTGGAGGAAATGGTAGCATTGCTTCATCCCAAGGCATAGGGATGATTCTGCTGAGAATGAATGAATGAATGTATGAATGAATAAACCCTGGTTGGTTTGTTTGTAACTTTGGCTTATGTAAGGAGCAGTTCCCAACAAAACGCTGAGAGTAATTCACATTTAATTTCAGCATTCTCTTTGATCTACAAAGGCATCAAAAGCATCCACAGATTCAAAACTACCATAACTAGAACACCACAAATCTCTTCACTCTCAGCGCAGGCTAGACAAATATTTTTTCCTGGGATGTTTGCAGCGATAGGGTGGGTAGGTAGCTTCCCTCTTTGAGACTTTCTTTTGCTGGGGTGACAAGTGAAGACAACTGGCTGTTGTTAGCACTGCTCAGAGGGAGGGACCACTGGGCAAAGGTGCCCCAAAGAAAAGATATGACAATTCCTTTTTCATGTTGCATTTCAAAATGAAGAGGAATGTGGTTTCTGATATTGTAGTGGGCTCTGTCACATGTAGCCAAATGGCTTTCTTGCTCACTGTATTAGAAGGGAGCTAGACTATTTTTCTTCTACCAGAGTCAGAAAAGAGTGAAAAAAAAAAAAGTGGAAATGGGAGTATTTAATGGAATGAACTCAACTCTGGAAGAAGCTTTGATGTGTATGTTTGTTTGTGTTCATAGTTTCACTTGGTTACTATTTTGCATCTCTAGAAACACAATTTCTCCTTAGGTAACAATTTCAGGTTTTCTTTCTGAATCTTATGGTTCAGAAAGATTGTTATAGTGCATGATTTTGAAGATTGCTTTAGAATATGTGTGTATGTGTACTTGTATGTAAGTATCTTAAACCTGTTTCAATGTCATGAAAACACATTCATGGAACCCCTTCCATTTTCTATCACCGAGGTTCTTCTGGGTTGGTTTGATCTCCTTCCACCTTTTCTGCCGAAATGAGTAATCTGTCCTATTTCTTATGACGATATCCTCACGTTTCACAACCAGTACATAAAATAATGAATCCATTTTGATTGAAGGACTGTCTTTTTCAGGGTAGTCCCTTAGTTACAGATTCTACCCTACAAAGGGCTCCTGCTGAAGACAATAGAAATCCTCTGCACATAACTGCAGCAGCCTCGAGAAAAAGTCCTAAATTCTTTCATGATTGTGTTTTAACTATAATGTTTCATAGCTGTCTTTGCAATTTGGCTATTCTTACAGAATGTAAACTTCTTTTTTTTTGCTTGAATCGTTATAATGATTTATGCAAAGCTCATTGCAGTTGCTTTCCTTTGTGGTTGTGTCCCATGTGAGGTTTTTAATTTTACCCCAGCCTCAGCCTAGACTTCTTCATTTTAGATGCATTTTGTGTCAGCCATGGCAAATGCATGTTTTGCTTGGTTTCTAAAGGTATTACAAAACCAGTGGAACACTGTTTAACCCTGGACATGAATTCCCCACCCAGCAAGAGTTAATAACACTGTTACCTGTTTGCTAAAGAAACTGTACTTTCTGGAGATGGAAATAAGGGAATGATGGAGATTTGGGATGTGAAATTCATCAGGGAAATCTTCAAAGCATTCTTGAGTAAACCCCTGGTCCTCTAATCCCTTCTGTGAGAAGAGGTCCTTTTGATGCACACTAAATGATGCTTATCAATTGAAATGGAAATCAATTATTTACATTAGGGAGTGACAGTTATCAAATAGGCATCTGTGATGAAAGACCTACACTTCAAGGAGTTATTTCCCAGCAGCTTAGCAGCAATGCATTGATGGCTTTGTCTCCAGAGCCAGAGGGAATCAGGGGTGCTCCTGAGGGCACCACATCTCTGCCATGCTAACTGCAGTGTAATGTGTCTCTGGATTTTCTGCCTTTACTAGAGTGAAATCAATTATGCTTTCCATCAGTGCAAATCCAGTGATATTTGAAGGGCGTTTGGAAGATTTATGAGGTCTTCTGATAATTGCAAGGATAAATTATTTTCCTGCTTAGCTGGGGAATCCTTTAATAATGCTGTTGGAGGCTTTGCATGGCAAGAACAGAGCATCAAAGGCAGGCAGAGCTTTGGCTGACTGCTTGGGATGGACAGCATCAGAGGGGGCAGGACTCTGCTTTCTTCTCTGCCCATATTCATCTCTGTGTACTGCTTGCCACAGACTGGAAGTCATAACATCTGGTGGGAAGCACAGAACTACTGTCTCACCAAGCGGGGCTTTAAAATGTTGAATAGTAAAGGAAAATTCTTGATCCCAGCAGATTTCTATGCCAAATCCACCTTCACTATTGCACAGGGATTAGATACAAAGGGAGGACCAGTGCACAGAAGCTGGCAGTGGTCCCTCCATACCCATTAGTTCCAGGACCCTGGTGCTTTGCTGCCCTGGAGAATGGGATGCCTGGAGCTCTGCACTGCATTTGCTACAGCAGTTCACCAAGCCTGTGAATAAACAAGCTGGCTGTCCTTTGCTGAAGCCACAGCTCCTGGCAGCACAGATTCCCACATCTGTGCAGGTCTTTCCAAAGGCATTATCTGCAGGTTTCCTTCCAGTTCTACTGCTATTTGTCACCTGGGAAATTACCTCTGCCCCATTGTGTGTGGCAGGGTGGAATACAGGGGGTGTGACAGCAATGTGACCCTATGTGGAGTCTTCTGTGCTTACTTTGATTTGTGGACATCCAGACAGTGTGAGTAGAGTACTGTGCTGCAGAGCACGTGTTGCAGGGCAGCACAGTGGGTATCTGGTGTGCGAAGCAGGATGCAACGTGCTTGTGATAGCTTTCTTGGCTGGGAGTCAAAAGCTGAGTGGGGCTGGTCAAAGAGCACAAGCCATGCTTATCTCAAGAAGAGTTTCCTTTGTTATTTCACTGTAATGTATGTTTTACTGAGACATTGCAATTTTACAATCCAAATTCAGTCACCTGCCCACTTGGAAAATGCCCTAATGTTGGTTTTACAATTATCTGTGATTTCTAAATTCTTAGCCATAACTTTCCAGGGAAACCCCTGAGGAGGCTCTGCAAGCCTAGTTGTGAAATCATATGAGTTTTATTGATTTCCACAGGACACACCTCTGATCTCCCATTTTATGTACTGTATAAAACGTCTTCATTTACCTGCGCTGTCAGGGATGCTGGCTAGCAGTGAGATGATACATTCATGGAAGCAGAGATTTATTGCTTGAGGTTTGAGAGCAAGAGGCACCTCTACTCATGGCTGTGATACAAACTAGTCTACACTGATTTTTTTTCTTCTTTTTTTTAGAACTGCTGTGTGTTATTTAGAGAATGCATGGAACTTCAGAGCTGGGCATAATAACAAACTGGCAGCATAATTATTTTGGCTTGTATTAAGCCATTGCTAATCAGATAACCTTAATGATGAAATAGAGATAGCACCAACTTCTGACGGTTGTAGTTTAACAGCTTATCCCAAATAAAATCAGATAATAAACAATGGGACTTCTAATTGTGATAGTATCTGGCTTTGTTTTTTCTAACTCCAGATCTTGGCATTCCCACAGGAAGATGTACCTTCTCTCTGATAACTGGATTTTCCAGCTGCCAAGTCACAGAGCAAGCTTATTTCAGACCTTGATTTTCTGGCTGTGAATCCAAAGTAATTCAGCCAATTTCAAAGGAGCTGTTTCCTATATGTCTGCATACGTATCTGATGGAAAGATGCAGCCTATCAGACCATGTAAGGGGATCTGTCCATCTCCTCATATATTGTACGGTATGAGCTAATCTTGGCAATGAGAGTTTTATCTGTTTCTGAGCAGCCTTAGAAAATGACGACTTCTGTAATTTTTTTTTATATTTATTTTCTAAGTTATCCTTCTCTCTGACTTTCCCTCAGGCATCCAAGTACTATCTCTTTAGAGGAGATATCAGCAGCAGACGTTAGGATTGGGGAGAGAGTAGCCTGATATGATCCATTAAATGGAGATAAAGAGAAAAGATTGTAAACTGGAGCTGTCTCAGAACTGGAACCACCTATTGAGAATTTTCAGGATTTTTGTTGGCTTTTGCTAAACGTCAGCTCCTCCCTAAAGTGCAAGCTGAAGGATAAACTGGTGAATGGGGTTTTTGCAGTTTCACAATTAATAAAAGCTTCAGTCATGTCACAGGGGTGAGTCAAATGTCCCTGTTTCATTCCTTCCTCATTTTGTCTCAGCTTAGGTTTCTTTTTTAGTAAAATACTAACCGTGTTGTGAAGGGAAGGATGGGCTGCAATAGCAACAATCTGTTCCCCCTGGTTTATCCTTGCAGTGCGGGATGTAGTACAGCCGTGTGCTGTGTGAGAGATGTCAAATGTGGTCAGAGCAGCCTTACAGTAAACACTCCTTGCTTCACATCAGCCCTCAAAATGTAAATATTTAAGGGATCCTGTTGAATGGTAAGCTCTTTCAAGAGCCTTCTGTTTATAATCATTCACAAAAGTAAATGTTTCCTATTATACAAAGAGTGTGTGGTAGGTTCCTGTACTTAAGTACTTCACTAACAGCAGGAAAAGTGCATGGAGCTGGAGAGCTAGGCTTGCTGCTTCTAGGTGCGTGCTGCACCAGCTAGGCATAGCCCATTGTTCCTGAAGCTCTGGGCTCCATGAGGCACAGCTGCTCCTTGCCCACCATCTTCCAGCACAGAGAAGGGCAAGCCTCAGCCACCCGAGGTGTCGCTGTGGTATGTGTTGTGCCATAGATCTACAGCTCACTCATGCTCAGACAGTTATAGAATCATGAAATCATAGAATGGCTGAAGTTGGAAGGGACCATAAAGGTCATTGAACCCCAGCCCCCTGCAGTGGGCAAGGCTGCCAATCAGTACATCAGGCTGCCCAGGGCCTTATCCAACCCAGCCTTGAACGCCTCCATGGCCTTTTGTTCCCATTTGCAAGTACTGTGTAACATAGGATGTGACTCCCTGCAGAAATTCACTGGTTGAACCATTTTTATTAGGATAACGTAATTTAAAAGTATTTGGAATATATTACTTTTTATATTTTCAAGGTGCTCTGCTGGCACCTCCTCTGCAGGATGATGTGGTTTTGGCACAAATCTTTATTTCTGACTTCTCTTTATGCAAATCTAGCCACAAAGAGCCTACTGCACTCTCATGTGGTGCAATCATAGGGAACAGTGAGCTCCCAGACTTCTCACAAAACATGTGGTTTTATGTTGTTCCTTTTTCTTCTTCCCTTCCTGTCCCCCCTTTTTTTTTCCCATCTTCCTTCCAGAAATACAGATATGCTGCCACAGTGCAGATACAGCTGTAGTGAAACATACCTTGTATCCTCATTAATGTTTCCAGCATCCCAGGCTGCTGCTGAAGTGAGCAGTATAAGCAGAACCTCCAGATAGTTCTGAACCTTAGAGGTTTTTCTGCATGGGTCCAGGTCTCCTGTGGAGCATTTTCTGGCTTTGCAGACAATTTCATATTCATTTAGATGAATTCCCTTTTAGTCATGTCAGGGCAGGAGTCTTGCCCCCCTTGGTATAGATTGATGTAGGATGTGTTTGTGTCATTTTAAACTCAGGAATTAATTGTCTTTTCCTGCCTTGTGTTGTATTTGGCAGTTGTTTATGGTTTGATATCAAGCTATTATAAGGTAGTATTGTTTCATCTCTTTAAGCTGCTGTGGATGAGTTATTGAGGAAGGCTGAACATTCAGCTAGTTTGATCTGATTAGGATTTATTCAGATAATAATATTTATCATAAAAGTGTGGTCTGATTAGATTTATTAAATGTTACCATGAGCCATTTACCCTGGAGAGAAAACAAGAGGTAAAAATGTTCTGGGAGACTGGCCAGCAACTTGGAAAGCTCATAATAAAAGTATGAATAATAATAATAGATATTTGACATCGATATAATCTCATTTCTGTAGTTAAGGTTCTTCATCCAAGATACTCACTTCTGGCCTCCATTCACACACACTGTACTACCCAAGGGGAAAAGAAACAGTGGAGCTAGCTCAGATGATTGCAAGAGAGTGCTCAACTTTTTGTAGTGTTACATAATTTTGTTGTTGTTGTTGTTGTTATTCTTTTATATTTCTCAAAGATGTAGGTCAGGTATAAACTAATTTTCTCCATGTTTTCTACTGCTTCCTACCTGCACTGTGATGCCTGTGCTGAATATGGGTTCTGCTGCTCGTGTTTGCCCTTCTGTGAAGGAGCAAGTAGGAACAAAGAAATTGTTATTGCATTGCAGTGTCTAAAAGGCAGCTGACTAAGAGGAAGCTGAGGTTTTCTGATGGTACAGGGTGTCCTTTGCCCTTGAGTCCGGCCTGGTTCTGACCTGGTGATGCAAGTTCAGCTCTGGCTTGCAGTTAATGAAATCCTACAATGAAATAGTAACAGAGTCCTGTAATATCAGTGTATAAGTGGTGCTATAGAGATGCTCCCAGCATTGCAAGCTGCTGATTGCATGCCCCATCTTGGTATCTGATTCTTTCTCTGTTTGAAATGGCTTCTTTGGCTCATGTGAATGAATTGGTTGTTTCAGGGGTCTGTTTTTTTTGTTTTGTTTTGTTTTGTTTTGTTTACTATTTATCTTAACTAAGATCTACAAGATCCAAAGTTACCCACATGTGAAGATGTGTTACAGATTTTCTCTGTGCTTGATGCACAAGAGGGTGTGCTTACAGCCTGGCTGTAGATCTGCTTTTTTTGCCTGAGAGGTGAAAGATTTGACCTCTAGAGTTGGAGGTTCACCAAGGGATTAGCTACCAGTGGTACCCTATGACGAGTTTCTGTGAAGAAGAAGAATGTTATAGCATTGTGTTAGGCTGTCATTTTAGCAATTGCTTCATGATTACTTCCAAATCCAGTATGTTTCAAACTGTAGACTACAAGACTATTTTGGTAGGTAGTGAGTCCACTCAACTGGTTTCAGATAGATGTCTGCCACAGCAGTAGTGAATGCTTGCACTTGGCCACCAAGTGGCACTCCTGACCAGCAATCTAACAGGAGGAGGGTCTTTCTGTCACCAGGTTGCAAAGATCTAAAATACAACTATTTGCAAGTGTGTAGACAGCATTGAATCAAACTGAATTTCTGAAGGTTAAATTACTATCTTCAGAAATGTCTATAATATCCAGTTTGACATTTCATTATTCCAGTACAATATAAATATCAAACTTGATTAGCTGTCAAGTGGTAACAAAAAGAAACTATCATCTTTCCAAACTTTCCCCTCCAGAAAATAGTAGGAATCATAGAAAATAGCTGGTTACTGAATGTGGATTAAAGTTTCAAAATATCCATTGTAAATGGTCTTTAGTTAGTTTGCTAGAATGTTTGTTTCCTGGAAGATCCCATTACGAAGAGTGTTGGTGTTGGTTGCTGTTCTTTCATTCAGCCTTAGTAAGATTCTTTTTGACACTTTGATATTGTGCTGTGTTTACAGGACCAAAATGTCCCAGTATCTTGCCCAAATTTTTTTTAACAAATTATCCATCATCCTATGTGGATCTAGAATTGTTTATAACCATTTTTATTACACTGTACAGTTTCTATCTCATAGCGTAATTACTGTTCAAAACTATGTGACATCAGTGTAGTTTTTTTTTTTTTTTGCGAGATTAATAGGTAACTCCAGCCTACTGTCTTATGTATGTAGCTGTGAAGACAGCTGTTGGAAGAGGAACTTAAACAGTCTTTCAGAGTAAATGCACTGGGTAGAGCTCTTGTTCCTAATGAAGATGGGATATCATCACATAATGGTTCAGATTGGAAGAAACTTTCAAGATCATCTAGTTCCAACCCCCTGATATAGGCCGGGACACCTTCCACTAGAGCGGGTTGCTCACAGCTCCATTCAGTCTTCCTTTCAGGGAGGGGACTTTTACAACTTCACTGGGTAGCCTATTCCAGTGTCTCATCACCCTCAATGTGAAGAATTTCTTTCTAATATCCAGTCTAAATCTACGCTAATCCAGTTTAAAACCATTTCCCCTAGTCCTGTCACTACATGACCTTTTAGAAAGCCCCTCCCCTGCTTTCCTGTAGGCCCCGTTCAAGGGAGGGCTTATCTTTGTAGATAAGAAAGAATCATGGTTCTTCCTGGAGTCTGTCTGTCACAAAGCATTGTTAAGTCTAGTGGCTGTTTTCAAAAAGAAGGAAAAGTTGGTCCCATTCTTGGCAGGTTGGTTCCTTGTTTAACACTGTGCCTAGTGTTAATCACCCAGCCCTGTCTGAGGTAAATGACTGTAACTTATCTGACAGCTGTGTATCTACAGATTTGGATTCAGCATAGATGCCTTCCAGCTTTCTCTAAGCAGAATTTCAGATGTCAGCTTCCTGTGGTGGGAGGCTGTCAGACCAGGGCTGAAATTTCAGAGTTTTAGAATACTTACTTTTTAGCTTTTAACTGCAAATACCAAACAAACTTGGTATTTTCAGATATTTTTGACTCTATTCAAGTTACATAACTTCATCTCACAAATGTCTCTCCATTGAATATGGTGATCCATGTGGGATGTTCTCTTATGATATTAAGTGTTCTTCAAGGACAAATATTTTATATGCTTTCTGGTTTGTATTCAAGTTGCAAAGAAGACGGTTAATTTCTAAACTGTTGTTTAATTGAAATAAAATTAAACATTATCAGCTGAAGTTACGATATTTCTGTACTGGATTTGTACTTCATTATGAATGGCATCCTTAAGGACTGTTAATTGCAGTAATATTGAAAGTGTGACTTTTTTTTTCATGGTTGGGGAACTGTAAATAGGTGTAACAGTAAGAGTATATCCTTTGAAGACTTACAGTGGGAACTCATTCTTCATTTTTATCTTGACAAAGAGAACACTTTGTATTTTCCTCATAAGTAGCAATGGAGTGTCATAGGAAAATGTATGACCAATTTCTTATGAGTTCTGTTCTTAAGCCTGATTTCCAGTGATGATTTAGGGGTTGAAAAGTGGTACTTGAGAAGTTAAGTCAAACATTTAGTATTCCAGTCATGTGACCTGGTAGACTACTCCATTTCTTTATCACACAAGTTTTCATTGTTAGTATTGGATTAGTTATACAATAGAAATAGATGTTTATGTTTTAGCATGCACTTGTTTTAGCTTTTAGCATATGATAGTCAGAAAGTATGGAGCTTGTAGGTACCTTCACTGGTCACTCTGGATTTATTTAAAAAAAAGAAAAAAAAGAAAGAAAAAAAAAAGGCTCAAATCTTGAGTTGAGAAGTGCTCAGGGCCCAGTAGCACTCCAGAAGTAGAAGACGTAGCTTCATTCCATGGCCTGGCTAGAGCTGAGCTCTGCCAGCTGGTGCTGAGAGATGGGTTAACCTTGTGAGAAACCCATCTATTGCTTTCTAGCTGAGCTCCCTCATCACTGCCTAAGAAATTGGCTGGTTATGGGTCCACTGTTACTCCAGTCTAGTCTGGGTGAAGATGCAGCAGGGAGAAGATGCAGTGCTGGAGAAAGTGTGGGTGGCTGAGGTGGGGTTCCCCAGTGTTCCACTGTGCCATCCTTCCCAGCTGACCAGCCCACAGTGGTTAGAAATGTCATGCAGAGATTATTTAGGAGTGAAGAAGGAGGATGTGCTCATGCTACTGCTGTGGTGATGGCAAGCTCTTTATCTGACCTTTTGGGTTTTCCAGGCCCTACTGGTGGTTCCAGTTTAGTACACAACGTACTTTTCCCATTCTCCTCTGTCAGCCTAGACAAGTCACTCTTGCCTTACACAGTAACTTTTCTGCACATTACTCATCAATCTGATTAATCCAAGCAAATACCATTTCTATATGTCCACAGGATTTTCTTCCTGATAGGTTTGAGCATTCCAGAACACTCTATTGGCCATCAGAATGGGCTTTTGATCCTTTTTCTGTTTTAGTTTTGGTTCAACACAGCTGTTAAAATGGTGTCTTGGCTACATTAGGGAAAAGCAAAGTATTTATCTTGGCTCTGGTTACTCATTCACCATATGGCACCACAGTTTCACTCTCATCTGTTTTGGGAGATGCTTTAGTAGTCCCATGTTTCCATACGTGTCATTGATGTACTACCACACTGAACATAAATCTTGATGTATCCAGTTGTACTTACTAAACAGATTACTATATTGAGAAAATCTTTCATGAAGAATTTATATTTTTCTCAGGTCTCTGTGAACTTTCTGGACCTGTATATCAGTACAATTCCTTTAATGCAAGTGACTATGGGATGCAAAGCTAAAGAAGAGGTGAAGGAAGAGAACTCTAACTGACTGACTCTTAAACAGGGGATTGATGTGAACAACCAGCAGCAGTGTACCAGAGGCTGGGCTGGCCATCGCGTTTCTGCCTGCTCTGCTCTATGCCATAGGTTAGGATTGTATTTGTTTCTTCCACTTCACAAATGCTGGTGATCCTCTACAGAATGGGTCAAAGCCCAAAAAACCTTCCTCTTACACAATGGCTAGGGCAAACTTAAGGACAGTATGAGATACTTCAGATTGATGTCTGTCAGACAACTTAGTGTTCATTGCATGAACCAGAACCAGGGCTTTGCTGTTGCTTTAAGCTGTTATACTGGCCTGTTTATCTTGGTTATGGTTATGATAGATTAAACAAGGCCATATCATAGGACTCATAAAGCTTTTGGAAAAGTATTACTAATGCTGTTGCATGTTTTCTCTCTATGGTGTTAGGTAGCAGGAATTAACTTGAGTGTTTCTGGAATCTCCAGTTCTGTCCTCAGTTTTCTCCCTGGCCAGCTATTCTGACCAGCTTTTATACCTTTTCTTGTTCAAGGATATCAAAATCACATTTTGCTTTCAGCTGTTGCTCTTCTTTATGAAGTCACTGAAGAACATTGCTCTAGTCTGCCAAACACAAAATAAATCTACGTGGACTGATACTGAACACTGGAAGGCCCAAGGTAATCTTTGCTCTCTGACATTGGTGATTTCCTTCTGTCTGTTGATTTGCTATCAAAGAGTTGACACTATTCTATCTTTCTAATAACAACAAAACAATACAGTCATTTCTTAGTAACTTCAAACTTGTATCTCTTGGAATAGAGACTGGCAACAACTTCCTTTAACCAGGAATTCAGTAGATCTTCAGAATGAATGGTGGCTTTTTTTTTTCAGTAGTATTGTATATGTTATGATGTCCTTCAGGTATGATTATGGTTTTCTTTGTCAGAGAGTCATCTGTTGAGGACTGCATATGAAGTTGAAGAAACTTAGATTTAGGAGAGTGTTATTCCCTAACAGGTTATATAGTGGAGAAAAAGTGATCACACTCTTACCTAAGTCAGAGTCATTTTTGAGCATTATCCATCTACGTGGAGGGAATTGCCGCCTTCTTCTGTTGACCATTACAGAATTATTCCATTCCTAAGATAATGATTATACGAGCTGACAATACCCAGAGCTATACATCCTGTTTCACACTTGTAGTACTCCCTTGGATACAATTTTCTCTTCTATTCTCTTAGTGTGCATAGTGTGTTTTTCCTTTGTTTTCATTAAAAAGAAATCCCAAATGTGGCAGCTTGGTTACTTGGACAGAGGAATAATATACATAAGTTGAAACTTGGTCTTGCCATTGCATCCTTGGTACATTAGTTAAAATGTAGTATCTTAGCTATACTAAGCTATACTTATCTATACTAATACACACTATACTATACACACTTATACCTGTCTTTGTGTTGTGTACAAAAGAGTCTGACCGTTAGAATGTGTGAAGGATGTTGTCCTCTTTGCCTAAAGCATAAAATGGGAAGGCTCTTTTCCTTTTAAAAATAAGCAGAGCAGTTTGCTTTACATCAAAGGGAAACTTTTGGTTTCATGATTCCTTTCAAATAGTTTGTAATACAAATCCAAACCCAATCTGTAAGTAGTAGCCAAAGCCTTCTCTCAAGTTCTTACTTAATAAAGCTAATTGTGCTGGTTATGTATTTTTCCAAAATGCAGCAGCCTTATATAACACGGTAGATTTTGCTTTGGCATGTGGTACTGTGCTGTCATCCTCTTGGACCACCTCCAGGAGAGCACAGGTGGCAGTTCTGCTGGGATCTCACAGCTTCTCTGTTTTTATTAGCCTTTTCTGGCTGGTATGCTCTATGGTAATGACCCACCCGTGAGATGCACTTCCTTTGGACAACTTCATGGTATTTCTTCTGTTCACCTTCTAAAGTTTCTGTCCAGTATCTTAAATTAAAAATGTCTGGATAAACTGTTCAGTATTCATTCTAATCACTGATTTATGATCAAATTATCTCAATTTGAGGTAATGTTCCTATGAAGCAGTGAAGTTATTTTGCTTCATGAATGCCTGTCCTTTGTGTTCTCTAATTCCTGGATGCTTATAACATTCAGGACCTGCTCTGCAAAGTAAGTGGGAAAGTAGCAGACATACTGGTGTCAAGGCAGTTCTCCCACGTGTCATTAGTAGGTTCCTGATGACACTATACTGGGGAATGAGACACACAGTGTCCTGAGCACTGCAGTCATTTGAAAACTGTGTCGTTTTTTACAAGGGTAGCACACTGAGCATGGCTGCTAGAGCCAGATTTCCTTTTGGTTAATTACATTGCTCCCTCATAAACTGCCCTTGCAGTTTCTCTTGGTAATGCTATTTATCATTCCTCTTCTAAACCCTGGAGTTGTGTATACAGGGACATTAAACAGCTGCTCTTTATATTTAGACTATACAGCTTGCTAAATGTTTATTTGGGAAGGAAGGTGTTATGAGTAATTCTCTGGAATTATTTTGTAGTATATAGATGTGTACTTTGTATCTTGTAGAACAGCGCAATGTCACTTGATATATGCACATAGGAAGTTGTTGATGTACACTGCTGAGCAATCTTTGGCCTTAGAAAACTAAAGCTGTGACAGGCATTACAATATGATGTATTAATGCTGCTTGTGGCTGTTAACAGGTTCATCCCAAAAGGACCATGGCCCAGTTCACTAATGCATACAGTTTGATCATGCTGCTGTGGCTGCGTTTTAAATGTGGAGATTTTTATAGTCTCTGTGGTACTAGAAGTGCAGTTCTGTTGTTTTCTTTAATTCAAATCTTATCTTGTTAATGGCAAACCATGAAGACAAATTAGAATCTATACTATCTGTTATATATATCATGGTTTTTCAGGTAGGGACTAACTTGTATCTCAGCTTTTTCTCCTTGAAAAAAAAATGGTAAAGAAGATTCTCCAAAGAAGCATCATGTGTTTGCTGGAGTAAGAAACACTTTCTTCTCTCTTTTCTTCCTTCCTCCCAACCCTCCCCACCCCCCCTTTTTTTTTTCTCTGTGTGTGTGTGTGTGTGTGTGTGTGTGTGTTTGCGAGTTTCTTCCTGTAGTAGCAGGATATTTTCTTATAAATAAGAGTCCCACACAGGACCAGCTTGGTTGGCGTGTTTAGATTTGATTTTTGCATATGTGACTTGAACTTAAATGCTGTTCTTGGCTTTGCCCTGGTTTCTTTCTGGCTTCAGACCTGGAAGAGATATGGCTTGTTCTCATGAGGAAGGCTAGAGCCAGATGATAGAGCACAAATATTATAGTGTGTGCTTTTACTGCAAATATCAAAATGTTCATCCTTATGTTTTCTCTATCTATACCATTTCTTGAAGTTTTTTTTAGCATTTTTTAGGGAGTTGTGGAGCACCTTGTTGATGGAAAGCATTCAAGCAACTGTTTATGTGGAGAACACTATCACCAGACTTCTTGGATTTTTATCAGCTACATATTGTAGTCTTAGCTAGCAATGTTATTAACTTTTAGATGATGAGACCTCATTGAGGTTAATGTGCTACACAATGGCTGTGTTTTGTAGGAAGGGATGCATTTTGCTCAGAGACATCATAGGCCACCTGTAATGTCCTCTGCTTGAGGAAGCTGTCTTTTGTTGTCATGCTGAAGAGTGATTTCAGAGTGCTAGTGTTGCTTTCTTCAGTACTGAGTCTTTTGTCCCTGATTATACCAAGCAGCAACTGGAGCAAAGGTGACCAAACTTCAGTGGCAGAGCATTAAGTGGGATCCCTGCTGCACAAGGCTTTGCTGTACAGTCCCAGAGACTTCCAGGCTGCAAAGAGGAAAAAAAAAAAAAAAAAAAGGGGAATAAATGGGGCTGCAGCTATGTTTCTTTTTCTCCTAAAGCAAGGCAAGACGTAGAGAACAGATGAATATGATGCTCAGCGGCCATTCTGAATTAGTATTGATCCTACCGATGTGTTTTGACACTGTATTTTTATATCCTTTCTGTCACAACAAACTAAAAACACAGAGATCCTCTGCAAGTATAAATTAGAACAATCTTTTTAAAGTCCAGATGGCTGTTTTGGTTGGCTGAGAGCTGCAAGATTGGGACCTTTATGTAATGTTATTGATTATTAAGTTTTTAACAGCAGATTTTTATTTTTCTTTTCATGAGGACAGTGTGTCACAAGAAAGACAGTAGAAGCCTAATCTATTTCCATCAGAAGTAGTTTTGTTTATTCCAGAAATCCCCAAAATTTTTGCCATGTTGTCATTTGTCAAACAGAGCAGCAGCAGGGCCATTTACTGTAGATAGTGTTATTAATCTATGCAAAATTAACTTCAGGGCCTGTGGAAACTATGGTTGCCTCATAAGAGTGATGAGCTCTACAATCCCAGAGAGATGAACTACTGGTATGAAGGGAACTCTTAGGAGTTTGCTGTCTGTACAGCTGGTGTGAACAGTAGTTGCTCTGACTTGTAGCCCTACAAGTGGTACTGCAGAAAATCTGCTATAATAGATACCTAAGACCTTTGCACCTTTCCTGTTCTCTCTTTCAGATAGTCCTGCAGTCTTTCCAAACTTGGTCTTCCTCTCATCTTGGCTGAACTTCCATTTTTTTTTTTTTATTTTTTTTTGCTCCAGCTTGTTCTAGATAGTGCTTTTCAGCTGCTGTATAGGCTTATCATCTTAGAGCTGAAATATATGCTAGGAGAGTGAGTTGGTGGTAACACAGCTTTTTTGGAGAGAGATGCAGGTGATGTTGGGATTAAATTAGCTAGACTAGGAGGAGTGGTTTTGTGCCAAATCACTGTAAAAGGCCTTGTGTTGTCTGGAGAGATTCCCAGGAGATGAAGCTCTCTGGGGCCAGGCACCCTGCATCACTACCCAATTCACTGGTTCCTTATGTGGGCTGAGGATTGCTTTTGGCTCTTCCTATGCTGGTTGGAAACAGATTACCCACCTGAGCCAAGAGAAAAGTGACTGTATTGAAGACACAGTCCAACACTAAATCCACTGTGAAAACAGGACATTTGAGGCACTGTGAACCATGGCTTTTGAAATGAATTCCGTTCTGTATGGCATCGTGATCTTCTAGTCTTTTACTTACTCTATGGGACATGTTCTTTTTTTAATCTATTGTTTAGTCTGCTAATGTACTGTTGTACTGCTGAGTGGGAAATTTTTGTTTGGATGGTAATAAGGTGTCTTAAACCTTAGAAGCTGTGATGTTGTATTCTTTCTTTCTTTCTGTACAGAACCTGGGTTGTTATGCCCTGCACCCAGTGCGGAATTTGATCAAACAGATATGAATGAAAAATCAGTTGTATTTATCTAAAGACTTACTTAGCAATAAAACAGATCTGTTTCACTATATTTTCTTTTAATAACATATTTAGTGCATTTTATTATGTTGAAATATGCAGTCTGCTTCTCATTGCTGCAGTGTAAGAGCTGAAGCCCAGCGTAGGCAGTGTATTACTTTGACAGCTTTGGAATAAAACTTTTCCTGGAGACATTATATATTTTGAGTGCTAGAAAAAATCTCTATGGGTTTTGTTAAGTCATGGAACTCATTTCACATAGTGATACAAAAAGGAGATGTAAAACTAGTGACTGTGTACCTTTATAGAAGGCTTTGTAGATGTGGGTATAGTTGTGTTTATATGGGAGTTGATATTTCCATGGTCTCCCTTTCTCTTGGGGGAATGCATTTGATTTGCAGTATAGGAAGGAATAAGTGCTGCTGTTTCTGGGTCTCTCTCACGTCTTTGTGGTTTGTTTTGTCATTACTGTAGTGTTTTGGGTTTTTTTTCTTTTTTTTCCTAATTTTACTGCTCTTGCAACAATCAGCAAGGGGAAGAGCTGAAATAGTTTAGTTTTCTTCTTTTTATTTTTTTTATAGCTATTTCTCCTGCAATGTAGGCCTAATTCTTCTTGAAATAGAAAAACAATTTGTAATCATCTTCAGCTGTCACTGTTGCTGGCTCCTTTCCCTTTTGCTCTTAATTTGAGGTGTTGTTAAGCTGTGCCAGAAAGCAAGTGCAGTTGAGCTATTTGGTCTCCAAAACTCAATATCTTAGTAACACGGGCTTTGTTCACTTTTATTACTTGGCATCTTCTTTTGAAAGGAGGAACTAAAGGGGAAATACAAGGCTCTCATGGGGAATGCTCAAAGAATGGAACCCTAAGAACAAATCTCTTAATCATAAAAGATCCTGAAAAACATGTGCTCCACCTGGCTTTCTGGGAGTACTTCAGTATCCAAACTGTTGGAGAGTATATAAAGTGCATATGCATTGGTGGAAACAGTGGCCCACATTGTACAGCCATTCCTGTACTCATCCTTTGCATGGTCAATTAAATATGATTGGAGAAGTTTTCGCAGGGCTGGTGCCAACATGAGCTTTCTGTGGGCTGGAAAGGAAGGGGAAAAAAATGAAAGCAACCAGCCTCCACCCATGTGCTCCCTCCCTCTGTTACGAGACAGCGGCTGTGAGGAAGCTAGGACGAAAAAGCCTTCTGAAACATGATGAGTTGCTTAATCAGATTTCCATGTGTGATAAACATTATAAAGAATGTGTAGGAAAATAACCCTAATGTAATTTGAATATGAAAGTAAAGATAGCTGTCCATACTGGGAGTGATCACTCTGATACAAACTTATGCTGCTTTCTCCTAGCAGAAGGGTCTTCTCAAAGTGAAAGTTTTGAAATGAGAAGGGATAGGTTTTGGAAGGATTACATCTGAAAGAAGGTAGAAGTAATTGTAAGATAACTGGAGTGTGGGTCGGTTTTCTTCTTGTTTCCATGGCTGCCCCCCCATCTCTTCTCCTCATCCTGAGAAACCTCCTAAAGGACATCAGAAAAAGATCTGGGGTATCCAAGAAAGGTAACTGGACATAGAGAAAGGAAGTTATGTGAGACAAGGAGAGCTGTCAGAAGAGGAAAATGATCTAAATATCAAGACAAAAATATTCCGGAATAAAAGCAATCATGACCTTGTACAGTTGAGTGTCCAGCAGTCCTGCTGAAGTTGCCTATGAACTTTGTTCTTTCATTTATGTCTTGCATTGCAACTATTTTAAATTGCTATTAGAATTAATGTAATTCCTTGAGTTTTAAACAGTGCAGTATAAACCTTCACTCACACTGAGGCCCAAGTGTCTCTGAGTACAAACTAATTTCAGCTTGCCAGTTCCACTTGATTTCATTTCAGACTCATCCCCGCAAGCCAAACCACAAAAAGAGTTTCCTGTCCAGTGGAAAATGAAATGCAAAAGAATATCCCTTTGTTGTTAATGGGTGGCTGCAGGGAGCGGTGCTGTGGAGGATGCAGAGCTGGCTCTGCCTGAGGTTGTCTTTGGGCTTGGTTAACTGGGTTTTGCCAGTTGGGCAGAACCTAATAGTTCACTCTTTCTGAGGACGGTAGTTTATAAAGAAACTCATTGAGCAGCAGTCTGATGTAATACAAGGTGAAAAGCTCAGACTGCTGCGTTTCTCAGGACTGTGTTTCCAAAGAAGGACTCACGTGCTGCCTTCTTTATCCTACACTGGCTATTTGGCTTGTGGAGCCAGTCAGCTTTTTTTTTGTTTGTTTGCTTTGATTCCTCTCAGAGTCTATCAGTTAAGCTGTAAAGGGTAAAACTTCTCCCAGCACGTTTATTTACCAAATATTAAACTTGTCAATCGTCAGTGTTCCCTCCTTACTCCCATGCAGCAATGTTTGGGTGGGAAGTAGGGCTGCAGCCCATGGGTGCTCAGCTCTATGGAGCTTAGTGTTCCTGCTGCCCACCCAACACACTACAGTGGGATGCCTGGCTGGCAGCTCCCTTCCCTCTGATGTTTCCCTTCTTATGGAGCTGCACTTTGGTTCCTCAGTAAGATATGATGTTAACAAAAAGAGGCTGTTCCCCCCCCCCCCCCTCCCCAAACTGAAGGGCAGCTGGGAAAATAACTATTAGTTCCATTAGTTGCCCAGCTCTGTCTGCTCTTCCTCTGAACTTCTCTAAAATAAAATGCTTCTTCACACATTTCTGTAAGCTGCATTACTGCACCTCCTGAGTGTTTCTGTGGAGCCCAGTGGTTCCCACAAAGCCCTCATGTTTGTGCTGTGATGGCTTTGCCTGGAAGTCCTCAGTGTGACAGGCAGACAGAAACTGTGCAGCCTTTTTCTCTCCTTAACTGAGTTAGATTTTTGGGTCTTGAGCAAACGTTGCTTGACTGCAGTTCACAATATTTGCTTAGTGACCCAGTGGAATGTCTGGAATATTTTTATTTTTTCTCCAGAGCCAAAAAATGCTCTTTGGCTCTACATCCCAGTGCTGCTGGCCTGAAGCAGTTGTTGCCCATGCACAAGGAGGGCTGGGCCAGGCCAGACCAGGCTAGACTGTGGGATGTCAGCTAGTGGTGAGTGCTCTAGCACCGGGCTGGTGTTGGTTGATGGAAGTGCTGTGAAAGTGCAGGGAGAGCACTGGGTGCATTGTGCATGCTCCCACTGCAGCAATGCCTTGTCTCCTGCTTGGCTTTCCCAGTGCCTGTCCCTATAGGACTGGCAGACATCGTGGTCAGTCCTGTCAGACTGCCCCAGGACTGTGTGCCTAGGGACAATAGGGTGATGTACTCCATGAAGAGGCAATGGCTCTGGTGAAACATGCCCTTTTCAATTTGTACTTGTTTTGTCTTTGAAAAAAAAGAGGTGATGCTTGAGATATGGCAGCGCTGTAATGCAGGGGGCAGAAACAAGGAAGGGCAATTGAGAGAGAATACGGGGAATCCAGAGATATCTGAGCATCCAGAGATGATGTTAGGAAGGGTAGAGAGAGCCATATGGTGGGGGGAAACGGTCACTAGTGCTGAAATCAATTAAGATTGCAGCTCCTTTAGGGCAGATTTAGTATACCAGCTGGCTTTCCTCTTCCTCTCTTACGGCCAGCCACTGCCTCTCTGGGATTGGCCATGCAGGGGCATTAACCTTCTCTCTGCTGTTTTTACAGTTTGCTGTGGTACTGTTTGGGTAACAAATACATTATTTTATATCAGAGCCTGGACTATGGTGATTGCAAATATGCAGGATAAATAACTGATGGCTCAAGTCCAGTTCTTCATTTCAGTTTTTACATTTTCTTTGTTAAGTGTGTTTATTTGTCAATTTTGTTGACAGAGAACCTTGTTGTCTGGTGTGGAGGAAATAAATATATTAAGTAACCGAGTAGCTCATTTTTCTGTATGACCTTTTGATCACAGTCTTGAATGAGAGCTCCTGGAGTCCTGTGTGTGTACGTGTTCCTGTGCCAGACTCCTGTGCCAGTAGAGCATCTGCCCCTGCATAATGCAATAATTACACCTCTTTACAGCTTGGATCCACTTTCCTGGAGCAATCTTAATTGACAGAGAGGGGTTGGGGAACAGAGGGAGAAAAGGAAATTGGGCCACTTGACTTCTGGAGCCCAGGTGAAGATGGTGATTTAGGGCAGCATGGACTTCTAACAAGGAGCTTGGTGTGCTCGGCAGGCCAACAGCTGCACGGTGATGTGGGGCTGGGTTGTGGAGCTGTGTTTGGCATGTGCAGGAGCTGAACTGTTCTTTGCTC
Source organism: Callipepla californica brunnescens (assembly GCA_023055505.1). Taxonomy (NCBI): domain Eukaryota; kingdom Metazoa; phylum Chordata; class Aves; order Galliformes; family Odontophoridae; genus Callipepla; species Callipepla californica. Next base: position 9,054,334 of record JALIRH010000008.1, on the reverse strand, counting down.
AGATGAGCTAAAGGTAAAAAATATGTGCTTAATTATAAAGAAAGGAATTGCATATGAGAAGTGAAAACTCCTTATTATGTCTGACAAATCAAACTATGATAGAAGCAAAAATTTCTGTCAGCTGTTCTTTTGGTCTTTTTAGAGTTTGTAAGCTGTCAAGCCTAGTTACTAAAGCATATTTTGACTATACATTACTGGACTCAAGACATTTAAAACAACAATGTCAAAATACTCAGTGGTTTTATATGTCCATCATAGGGCAAGGAAGATGCATCGTGTATGTTGACATGAAGCATCTTTACATGTCAGATAGCTGTAGCTGTTATGAAAGGCCAAGGCACGGTGTTTTTCCACTGAGGACAGTTTAGTCAGATGCTGACATCAGATCTGGCAAGTGTCTAGGGCAAAATAAGGAGCTCTTCAGAGCATCTTGGCTTTTCCTAAAGGTTTCAATGTTTGCAAGCTCAGAAGTGCGGAAACCACAAATATTTGGTGTTGTGTTGGGTGGCAGTGGCTTGCCTGCGAGGGAAAGATCTAATAATGGAAAATACCAGGTTCCACAGAGAGGATGGAAAGAATATAGATAATTTTTAACATGCACAGGACATCCTTGGGAACTGGATCTTCCAGGAATCTCTTGGAAAAATGAGATGTACAAACCAAAGGACTGCAAGAACCGTAAGGGAATGTATTTCTTCCCCTGGAAGAAGGTACAATATAAGGTACGTCTGTTCCTTAAGATTAACACAGTAACATCACTAGGCTTTAGGCTTTTCCATTCCCTTTTTAAAACAAAAAAACAAAAAAACAACAAAAAACAACCCAAAAACTTCTGTGGGCTTATTATTGTATTGTCTAAACATCTCATAAATATTTATGAATGCATCCTCAAAGGCAAATGAATGTAATACAGTGATGATGCAGTGTGTTGTGTAAGGAAGCAACTTTTTCACTTATACTGTGACACACTGGAGACAGTAAGGCTGTTAAGTCTCATTTTGGTAAATGAGTGATCATCCCATCCTTCTCACTAGCTGCTTTGCCTTAGCCACATCCAGTGTAATTCACCGTTCTTCATCTAATAACTTTATTAAGGGAATTACTTTCTAACACCAGACCTAGGCAGCCCACATGGGGGTCAGTAGCAGGTGGCAGCAGGGGAGGAGCAGCCTCGGGTGCTGGTGGTGCCCTGGGGATCATTCCCAACACGCTGTGGTGGCTGCCTCCTGTTGCAGCCCCTCTCTGCGGGGCCTCAGGGTTCGGATTCAGCTTGGAGATGTTCCTCTCTGCACACTCCAAGGAATCCTGGTCTTCTCTGGAGCCCCAGTGTTGCAGCGATGGCAGCACCTCTCATGCGGCCAAGCATTCAGAGCACTGTTTGGGCAGTGACAGAGTGCGTGAGCAGGAGGCTAATTCTCTTTTCCTCAGGGTTTAAGGGCTTTGTGCAAATCTCCTTGAAGTCAATGAAGGATTTCTAATGCTGCAGTGAGCTTTGAATCTGACCCCAGATGCACAATTAACTTGCAGCATGTGTTATGCTTTTCCTATCTGGCTTGTGAATATGAAGTGATACTGAGGAAACCTTAGGAGGATATAGTGAGTACTTGTGAACACGCTAAGTTGCACATTGATCTTGATCTTTTCAAAGGAGTATGACTGCGAATGTATGTCAAACTACCCCACAGTATGTTGCAGCTGAATTCCTCTTTGTTCTTTTATATGCTTTTTGTACATGTTCAGTTGGCATTATGAGCTCTGAGGTTTTTTCTTATGTTACTGTGTGGAACTTTAGGGAGCTCATCTCTCATCACTAATAAAATAAAACAAAACTCTGGTAGGTCTTGCCTTGCTAACTGCTCTAGCTGGTGTGGTTCCCACTGTTTCAAAAATTATAAAGCCATATCAGATTTAAAATATTCCCAGTGCAGAGCAAGAATATTTACAGGCAAAGAATAAGACTTCTTATTTTGAAATGTCAGTGCTATGAAATCGCATTTTTGGCAAGAGTGTTTAAGCCACATGGACTTCCAATAACGTTTTGTAAGCTTATTCCTTAATTATGCCTTAGTTTAGGTCTCTGAACTTAAGAAAACCCATGAAACTAGCAGCAAAATATTTTTCTTGTGGAAAATTTTGTTTACATGGAATGCAAAATTTCTATTCCTTGTGGATTTTTGATGTTTTCAAACTTGTATTTCTTTTAATCTTTTTAAAGCATGTAAGAAATAAAAAAATGCTGATGCTGTGTACTTAATACAGTGTTTTGAAGAAATTAGCTTGAAAAGCTCATCTTCTCCAATCACCTTGAGTAAAATGCACGAGATTATAAGGCATCATGAAATGCACCATATTCTGTCTCAACCAGGAACTGCTACAAGAGATAATTTATGCTTTTGCTTTCATATATTCATAAATGCTGCATTCTAACAATAGCAACAAAGAGAATAATTCATGTAATTGTATTTGTATAGTATGACTTTATCTTTTTTCTAGAGGAAATATCTTTTCCCAGATTAAATAGTCTTCCATTCAGCTGTAAGTGGAAGAATTCTTCTTTAGTAGCTGTAGAGAGTTAGGGGAATTTTTTCTGCAGTCTTAATATGGAATTTTGTTAGGGACTACTCAGTGACTTTGACTTTTAGCGAATAAAATTGGGTAAGAGCATGAAATACTCATTTCTTTTTTTTTCTGTGTAGATTGGATAAAAGGAAAAAATACTCAATATCTATTCTGAAAGGCAAAGAGCAGATGTGATTAAACTAAGCTAGATTTATTGCTAGATTATTATTGTTATTTTTTTCTTAACAGCATATTTTCTTAAATCATTGTAGGGAACATCTCAGCCCTGTAGCTCAGCCCTTTTCAGAGATAAAATATTGAACAATTTTGAGCTATTCCTGGCTTAATACTTAAGTATAAACAGTGGAAGTAGTAGAAAAAACAAACATTTTAACAGTTTTAAGTTCTCTGCTGTAACCATGTTATTTTGATGTCTCCTATTAATTTCTGAAATATGACACAAATGAGTAATCTGGATATGGTATGAAATAAAATATAGTGGTTAGCATCCCAGCTACCTGGGGCCTGCTCCTGCTAACATGAGCTTAGAGGCATAGTCTTTCAACCTGGGCTTTTTCAAGGTGAGCCGAAGAGAGTGTAATTCCTTAATATTTGGAAACTGATCATTTTTAATGTTGGAATTTGAATGATGAAATCATCTGAAGAAACAAATGCCTGGAAACCAGTGTGAATTTTTTTTAAGAAGAAATGGGGTTATAGGAACGTTTGGACAGGGAGTTGCTTTTATTTTCCAGGCAAAAGAAAGTTCCTTGGGGTAGTGGGAAGCAACATGGAATCTAGTGTCTGTATTTCATCTGTCTTTGCTCTTCTTTGCAGGTTACATATTTGGGTAAAGTTTCCACAACAGGGATGCAATTTTTGTCAGGCTGCACAGAGAAACCAGTCATTGAATTATGGAAGAAGCACACGCTTGCCAGGGAGGATATTTACCCAGCTAACGCTCTTCTGGAAATTCGCCCTTTCCAAGTCTGGCTGCATCATCTAGACCTCAAAGGCGAGGCAACAGTCCACATGGATACCTTTCAGGTAGCACGTATAGCCTACTGCACTGCTGACCACAACATCAGCCCAAACATCTTTGCTTGGGTCTATAGGGAGATCAACGATGACTTGTCCTACCAGATGGACTGCCATGCTGTAGAGTGTGAGAGCAAGCTGGAGGCCAAGAAGCTGGCTCATGCCATGATGGAGGCCTTTAAGAAGACTTTTCACAGCATGAAAAGTGATGGCCGGATCCACAGGAATAGCTCATCACAGGAAGTGTCTCATGGATTTGAATCTGACGATGGCTGACTGAACTTGTTCATGATTCAGCAAAGGCAGAAACGGCCTAGGGAATCAGAGCTGATAGATGAATAAGCAACAGTTGAAACTGGGGAACGAAAAGACTGCCACATCCTTGGCTGACTAGCTTTTTAAATCAAAACAGTAATTTGGTACCTAAAGATATGCATCATTAAAGTAATTATGTTACATTGAAACCTGCTGCTGCTGTAAACATGAGAAAAAAGCTTCCCCCTCTTTTGCCCCAAATATTTCACACCCACTCATTGCTGTCCCTTTCTCATCTCTGTAGTTCAGGTGCATACTGCAAAGTAGATTCATTCCTGTTAATCTTAAAAGACTGGACAGGCAATATTATTAGTTGCTCCTCTGGCATTCCTAGCTGGGGACTGATGATGATACAGAAGAGCAAGTAGACCTGGAAAGCCCTAATGGCTCTTGAAGAATCTGTCTCTATGATGCATCACAAGAATCATTTCACCATGCATAGGCTAAGGCAGCCATATGTAGCCTTTTAGACTAGTGGCCTGGCATTCTGCAGTTAATTCACATTTCACAGATAAAAGAATGAAAAAAGATGCTTGTATGTACACATTATATCATATGCTATCTTTTATTTTATTCATTGTACCTTTTTTCTTAATATACCTGCTGCCACCTCTTTCACCCAGCACCAGTAGTTGCAGTTGCAGACTATAGACTGCAGGATACCTAAAGGGGTGGGCCAAACTCCCATGCTGGCTAGGAGCACAGCGAGCCAGCACCCTTATCTGGGCATTTTCAAGCCATTATTTGCCCCATGAGTGGCCCACTGGTAAAGAGTTGAGGGACACTTAGGTCTGTTGTCAGTGTTTGAACTGTGACTTCTCATCAACCTCAGGTCTGAAGTGGTATGAAGACAATAGCCTCAACTCTGTGCTCTGTTGTCCCTGGTTGGATGGAGCTGGTGCTGCCTAGTCAGGAAGCCAGGGCTGCTTTACCATAAAGATCAAAGGAAATGGTCCAGTAGGAACCAGATTTGAATATCTGTTCTGGATGAGAAGCTCATGTTAAGATTCTCATACCTTTCCTTGTTCACAGATATAAAGACTCATGCCTTTCTTGAATGCAGAAGTTTAATAAAACTCAGATAAAATGAAAAACTTGTTTCACTTGATATTTTTTAAGGCCAAGAGCAGATCAATACTTTGCAAGTAATGCTGCTCCTTTATACAGTATTGTTTGTAATTTTGGTACTGTTAGGGGCACTGGGGCACCTTACAGAAGCCTTAAGAAAGCGAATTTAAGCAGATAGCTCCATGTCTGTGTTTTGTGGGTCTATATGTTTGTATGTGAGTATGTATGTGTGAGTCCAGTGTTAAAGCATGTAGACTGAGCATGGAGGTATATTGAGGAGGGCCCACACCCCTTGAAAATATGCTTGTTGCTTTACAATGTATGTAAACTATTATGCAGCATAAATGCATTCATACTTTAATAAAAAAAGTTGGAGTTAAAACTTGGGGATTTTAAGCTGTCTTTCAAAAGCAAACAGTGTGGTTTTGTTTAATCCATGTGCATATTTTTGTTCAGTTGCTCTAGAGGAGTGAAAACGTCAATTGATTTCCATTTAACATCACATCAGTCTTCATGAGAATTATCTTACTGATTTTTTTATTATTTTCTTTTAAATACTTGATGTAAATTATTGCTATTATTATTATTATTTAACTACGCTATGTGGATGTGATTTATAATTTCAGCTTTGCAGGAGGCTTCAGAGATATCCCCCCCTCAAACCATCCTGCCAGTTTAAACAAACTGCTTACAGAGACTGCAGAATGGCTAACGGCTCAGGTGTCTGTAATGCTGTAATTCTTCTATAACAGGATGGAAAGTACAGTGATCGTAGCATGGCAGGACAGTCCTAGGCTGCAGCTATTGAGAACAAGTCCAAATGTAGCAGCTGTGGATGCCGAAACAAAGGAAGAAAAACTTCTTTCCTCTGGAAGACCTCCAGTAGGCAGAGATCTCCAGAGAGAAATCCTTGCCTCCACTGCCAACCCTTAAATGAGGTCTGGGAAGGGATGGACTCTGATCCTAACCCTTCCATTCACTCAGGTACGTTGCATGCACCTGAGCTCCCCTGGGTTGGCCCTGCCTTCCCACCTGGTGCTCAATCACTGCTTCAAGCTGTGACTTAGCAGTTCTGCTACAGTGTGGCAGCGGATTGTGGGTTGGGGAGCAAAACACCAGGCCAGAGGGTAGCAGGGCTGTTTTTTTTTTCTGTATTTTCGGATGATCCTGTTTTTCCAGATTTGGCTTTAATAATATATGTATTTTCTTCCTACTGTGCTCATTTGGAAGCTGAGGGTTGTGTCACAAGTATCTTTCTTTTTACCGAAGGCAAAATTAGGCAAAACTTACGTCAACTTTTGATGAATTATTTTCTTATGTACAGAGATGCAACCATGTTTTAATATCTTTGTTTGAATGTTCTGCCACCAAAGCTGCTTCAAATCAGCATGGGAGCCCTGTTTCCATCATCTCAGTCTGGTGAGGGCCCTATAGTACTGCGCATTGCCCATGGCACAGTTGCTGCTGCATGTACAGCCCAGAGCAGCTTCTCTGCTGGGAGGAGCTCAGGGAGCTCTTGAAGTGGCAGTTCCTGCAGTACCCAGCACTGTGGAGTCTGCAGTATTCCTCAGCGTTTGGAGACTGAGGATTACAGGGCAATTTTTAATGATAAAAGTGAAGCACAAAGCAGAAAATTCTAGCTCTTGTGATCAGAAAATCAGACCATTTCAAACAATGAACCAGATATTTTCTAAGGCTACAAACACGTAGGAGGATGTGAGGGAACGTGAGCTCCAGTTCATCTTAGAAAACATGAGATTTGAAAAATAATCCGTTTCATGAATTTGGATCCTTAGATCACTTTGAACTCTGGCCAAATCCCTCTGCATTATCAACACCAAATGTGTGAGGCTATTTGCATGAAGAAGGAAAGCTTTGGCTCCTCAGTATCGAGTGTATCAGTTATCGCTGAGTATCAGTTGCCAGTAGATACAGAATGAAGCAATACGTTAAACATTTCCCTCAATTAATATGCTGGAAAAGAAAAATCATAACATTTTCATCAGAAGTCCCTTCCAATTGGCTAAAGACTCTTTTTTTCAACTACAAAGAGCTCAGTTTTGGATCTCACCATATCCCTTTGTGGTCTGACAAGTTCCTTCAGCATCATCAGGAGAACTCATAAGGGTTTTCTTTCCTTTTTGTGTTCGTAGGGGGTATAGAGAAGAGTTAAATATCTAAGTGTGCTATTAGAATTGGAAGAAGAGTGGAGAGCCTTTAGGTCATTAAATCTCATCCTCAGTACATGGCATCACTAGGTTATCTGCTGGTGTACACATGTATGTGTCCGTACACATGTATATGTGCATACACATCTTTAAATCTGATGCTTGCCAAAAAGGATTTTTGTGCATGATGGATACATGTAATCAGAGGTGTATTTGCGAAGTCACTTCTGCATGATAGTGGTCAGATAAATGGCTGACTTCACAAGAAGTTCCTTTTTTTCCAGTAGGAATCAAGTTACCTTGTCTGTCTACATGTAACATTTGATATTCTATGTGTATTATTTACCATTTACCAGCAGAGCTGGTCCATTCCATGCCCAATTAGCTGCTGTAAGAATGTTGTATGATTGGACTCATTTTTCCTCATGGCAGTAGAGCTCTGAATCGAGATCTCTTAAATTATTAATTTGTGTGTAATTGGGAAGTGATAGCTTAAATGTATGGTCATTATCTTGTTGTCTAGTGTTAAGTCTGCCAAGAGCTTAGAGAAAATACACCCTATGTGGAAAATAGAGAGATTCATTATAACTTTTTTCTGATGTAATTTTAAACATACAGGGCATTTTTCAAAGGTTCTTCTTTTGTGAAGGTTGACCAGAGAGTTTACTTCCTTTTGTGTACAATTCATGGTGTCTGGCTGCCCTTATCCACTGCGCCAAAAATGTGCAAATGGGCCTTTTGTCTCCACAACACCGTCTTCCTGCTCACTGCCCTGGGGCTGGGCTGGGGGCAGATTGATTTAACGAAAATGATGGTATGTTCGGAGAGGGTGCTCCTTTTGATTCTGGAGTGTCTGTGGTGGAAGGCATATATGAAAAGGCCTTTAATGTTTCCTCATCAGGAGGAAGCTGCTCATATGTTAATGCAGACACTGGATACACTACCATGGGCAAGGTGAGAACACCTAATGAAGAGGCCACAAAAGAAGCCCAGCAATTATAGCAAAAAAACTGTTATTAATTACTGAGCATATTGTGGTACAAAACCTGACCATGTCTTCATGAGAGAGAATATTACTATGTTGACACTGGTGCCTCTTTTCTTTCACAGCTTCCACCATCAAAAGAGTGGAGAGATATTACCAGATAAGTTGTCTGTTGTGCTTTGATTTGCGTTCTGCATTACATTCTCTGTTATTTTCCAGTAAATTGTGTTGCTGTCAGAAAGAGAGGAAACACTGTAATTCTATGAATAATACATAATGTGGATGTTTTATTTTTTCCTTTTTCGTGAGCAGCATAGATTTTCTGGGAACAGTGGGTAGGAGAAGATTGCTGGCGTTGCCTTACAGATTTCATTCTGGGGAAGAAGTAATGTATGAAGGTTGGTATCAGTCATGTGCATGTGGAAAACATAAGTTATCACTATCTCTAGTTAGTTACCTCCTGTTTAGAGTGAGTGGAAAGAGTTTCAGACATAACTACTGTGGATATTATTAATCAAGGTTTTCTTGCACAGTAGGGTTAGATTCTTGTGGCCTTGCTCTGGAGTTTTTGGTGCCATGCCACTGCTCCCTGGCTCAGGCTCCTCTTTAATGGATCCCAGACCTGGTGGTTTCAAGTAACAGCAGATATTCCAAATCCTGAGAGAATATGGGAGAAATGTCAGAGGAAACTTCTCTAGAAAGAAAAAATAAGGTTAAATTATGACATAATTGCCAGTGGGATATTTTCATATCCAAAAAAGATGTCAGTCTTATTCAAATGCAGAAACAGGTGAAAATGAAATAGTGTTACACCACAAAGGTGCTCCGGGCTGACACATGGTGCTTCATGCTCACCTGGGTGATCCTGAGAAGTTTGTTCCTGATTCTCTCCAGGCTCTCCAGGTGATTTCTTTGTGTTCTTGTCAGCTCTTGTCACAAAATTAAAAGGCACTCGTGTGTCCCTTTCCTGTTTCTAATCACCATTGCTATTCAGCAGTGAAGGGAGGAGTGCTGTGAGGATCTGGAGTGGGACCTACCATGCCAGGAGCTGCAGGTCCTGTTATGCTGCCACAGCCCTTCTGCTTAGCCCATCCTCTGCATTCCTAGGAGATCACCATCACCTCTGATAAGCTTTGCTCTGCTGTCTGTGTGCTGTGTCTTCTGCAGACCCTGTGTCCCAATGAAATTTGTGACCTGACAGAAAAATATGTCTTTCCACAAGTGTTGTGGAAGTGTTTATGTGATGAAGTGTTTATGTGATAAAGTATTGCTCTGTGTGGAGCTGAAGGGAAAAGGCCAGAGCGCCCTTCCTACTGCTGGCAGGAGGATGACCAGCAGCAAGTGCCTGGCAGTCACTAATTGACTCATTAGAGGTCTCTGCGGGTGTGCTCGCAGGAACATAGGCACACCTCTGCCACCTCTGCTGATGAGAAGCACAGGTGTCAGGATGGCTGTGTGAACAGGACTGGGTCCCAGCTAGTATGGGGCAGCCCAGGCACCAGTGGCTGTGTGGTGCTTCAACAGCTCAGACAGGCTGTGGGTTGGTGAGTATGGGGAAACATGGACAAGGTGATGCCGAGTTGTGCCGAGCTGCCCTACGCCAGCACACTCCGGTGCATCAGGTTGCTGCGTTCCCTGTGCCTTGCTTACAGAAATCCTAATTTATGCTATTAGAAATGGGAAGAACAAAGAGTTTGAGCATGGTTTATATTTTGCTTGAGCACTACAGTGGGTCTCAGCTAATTCATCAGCAGTGGTTTGTTCTGCTCGAAATCCTGGGCAACGGCTCCTCTCCCAGGGTATTTCTTCCAACTTAATTGCCAAGTTATAGTGAGATACGAGGTTCGTTGTTGTCTGCTGGAGCATTGGGGATTCTGTTTTGTTGGCACATTTTTCATGACCCCGTGTCAGCAGCATAACTAGGCTATGAGATAATTTGTATGCTTTAGATGAGCAGCTGAATGCATCTTCTCAAGAGAGGAAAATAAGTTTTATCAGTCCAGCGGCATTAATCAGGTAAAACAGAGAAATAACTTCAATTTTGTAGATTAAGTGATGTCAGACCACACAAGACATGAGTGACTGCTATGCAGGTGGAAATCAAAATGGTCCAAACTGGCAAAGTGAGATTTAATAAAAATGAGAAAAACAGTATCTGTATTTGTGCTGGACTACAGCACGAAAGGCCATACAGCCAAAAGGAAAGTGTGGTACGCTCTTATTTCCCTGCCTCAGTGCTTTAGTTTTACAATAGCTTTCCTCTCATTTCCTAATTAAAGAGTTTTGAAGTTGTGAGAAAGGACAACTGTCCTGTCAGCCCAGCTCCTCCTCCTGGTGCTGTTGCAGGTGTTTCATTGTCACTGCAGGAATTTGGATGCAGTTGGTTGTATTGAAATATTGTTGGCAGCAGGGATGAGGATGAAATAGCATAGGAAATACTGAAGAAGCAGATTTGTAATGGTGTCAGCTAATCCTTGAACTATATCTCCGTGTTGTATGTTGCTTTGAGGAGTGATGAAGGATGGATTCTGTGTCAGTTTTTGCCTTGCACAAATCTCCCTGCACAGGAGGTAACTGCTTGCAGTAAAAATCTCTTTATTGGGAAGTGCAGCAGTGACCAGACTGGTAATGCAATTCTTCGGCTTCCTGGAAAAGAAGCGTTTCCATGGGAGTATTAGAAATCCTCCCCAGGAACTGAAGCTGCCAAGTCTCATTGTGGCTGGGAGACCAGCAGCCTGATCCCAGCAGTCTGGTCAAGGAGGGACATCAGCTCCTGCTGGTCACCACAGAGCTGCAGCTGGGGAAACAGCTCACAGGCAATCTCCAGTCTTTGTTTTGTTTTCAAAGCATTTTGCCTTTTATTTCTGATTTCTTTGGTCCCTGCAGTGTCAGGCAGGATCCTCTGTGGCCAGAGGTCCTGCTCTGCTCACTGTTGGAGGCCATTACCTTCACCAGCTGCAGAGCACAACTCTTTGTACAGCTGAGCTGTGGTGCACATAAACTTAAAATGGAAATCATAGTATCACAGAATCATAGAATTATCAAGGTTGGAAAAGACCACTAAAATAATCTAATCCAACTGTCAGCCCATCCCCGCCATGCTCCCTAAAGCGTGTCCCTCAGTGCCACGCTTAAACTTTTCTTCAAAACCTCCAGGGACAGTGACTCCACCACCACCCTGTGCAGCCTATGCCCGTGTCTCACCACTCTTTCTGTGCAGAAATAGTGGGAGACTTGTGGAAAACTGTACTTCGGTGCCTACCATATGGAACTTGGCCACAGAGGAGCTCTGCCTCCATCCCTCAATGTCCTACACTGGCATGAGGTACTCAGTTATGAAGCTCTTTGAGCTGCCATACTGTGCCACATTCACCAAAAAGGAAAAGAAAGGTGATTGTTGCATTAGTGTGTTGTTACCTGATAGGGGATTTACCCAGGATTATTTCTTATGGATATTTTTAAATCAAGGAGGGCTGGTTAGATTTTGTCCAATGGAGTAATACATGTATGACAGCAGGGACTGCATCTGAGGAGAAAAATACTGTAGGTAATAGGCTCCATTCTTCAGAGCCTCCTGAGCCCATTCTTGTTTGCTGGGACAGGGTTTGAAGTTCAAAGAGACCCACAGTGAAGTGCCAATATGGGATGTCACAATGCAAACAAGAAGAACTGTGTTTAATGAGTACTGCATGCTCTACATCCCATAATTTTATCAGTAAGCTCTCAGACTTCTCGAAATTGCTCTGAAATTGGCAGCCTAGACTTAATATTTTCTACCATTTTGCCATCACATGCAATTTTAGTTCTCAAGTGACTCCAATTTTAAACTTTCAGTGATTTAAACAGCTGCACTGTGCACAGACTCAAGTGAGGACATGCTTTTGTAATCAAGCAGCCCAACTCCAAATTTTATGGTTTGATGGTTACTGTGCCATTCAAACTATGCCCCATTACACAGAAGTGCATTCCTTTGATTTTACCAAAGAGACCATAAATATGACAGAAAGCATAGCTGGAAAACATGATTTCATGCCTGAAATTTTCAGATCCTTTTTAATACAAAGAATAAATAAAGTGATCTCTGAAGGAAGCATCTCTTTGCACTGAATTATGTTTGGATTATTTGCATAGCAGGGCTAGCAGGGCTCATTGTTAGGCTTACTAGAAAATAGCTGTATGTAAAAATGTTAAGAGTAGTTTTCAAATTGAAAGAATGAGAGTAAGAGGGTAACTTCCTATTTCAGTAGTTTACCACTGAGGAGGCTCAGGGCACTGGAGAAGGAAGCTGTTATGCTTGATATAAAAAAATGTAGATGATGTTCCATAAATGTATAAATAAAGCTAATTGTCAGCAGTTGTATTCTTGGCAAACCGTAAGCCTTATTGCTTGCAAATTTCTTACTTATTTCTTTCTTATTCTTTCCTTTTTCCCCCAAGGTGATGTAATGTTTTCAGCTCTGAAAACCTGGTTTCCAGAAAAGATTTGTCTCCAGAATAGAAATCTGCTTTTGATTCAACATTAGGTACTAGCAGACAGCTCTTTTCAGTCCTATTTCTTCAATTACTGCAGCCCTTCTTCATAAAAAGTCCCAGTGCACATTTCCCAGTGCATGTGCAGTCTCTGTTAAAGGTCCCAGCATTAATTCACCACCAACAGAAAAGAACAGAATAAATTCAATCAAAATTTGTAAATAAAAACAAATAGCTATGCCATCTGGTGCCAGTGAAGCAAAACATACAACAGTATGCACAGGTACAATAATTGAGAATTTAATTTGGGTAATTAAGTTTAATACATAATAAAATTTTATAGTAAACATTTAAAATGCTCCTAAAAAATGTAAGTGCTTATTTTCTCAAAGTTTTATAGAAAGGTACACATTACAAACTCACCTAGTGGATGATTTTGCACTGTGAGTTTTTAGGTAAAGTACTGACTTACATCAAAGCCTGAGAGCACACCATGGGCAAATGGCTTCTGCTGGTGTTGGATGAGGGCCAGGAGGCCAAAGGGCAAGCTCTAAAAATGTAATTATGCTTCTGAAGAACTCAAATACTTTTTCTTGCCAACTTGGTGATTTATTTTTTTTAATAGACAAAAAAATAAAAGGATACTTCCCCTCCCCTCTCTCTACTTCCCACTCTTAGCTTGCTTGGTCCTTCTTCAAGTGGTGAACCTGGTGTCTGGGCACATTCCGAACATTCTGGGTGTTCCCAACAGCCAAAGGCAAACTGCCCCAAGCTGGATGCCTTGTCCCACCAGCACTGCTCTCCTGGGCCTAGCAGCCGTCAGTGTGCCACTATACCAGCACTGTTTGGATGGGGCAGGTTGGGTGCTGCCATTGCCATAGAGGAAATGAAGGGTTGTTCAAGGAACGTTTAGATGTTGTGTTGAGGGACATGGTTTAGTGAGAACTATTGGTGGTAAGTGGACAGTTGGAATGGATGACCTTGTAGGTCTTTTCCAACCTCGGTGATTATACGATTCTATGATTCTAAGGGTGGAGTGGAGGGACAGGGTTAAACGCTCATTGCAGTTCTCCATCTATGCTTCTTTCCCTAACTCCTTCAGATGAGCTGGTGGCAGTGCCAGTATCAAAGCACATTTGCTGAGAATGTCGGGAGAAAGGCTACAGTAAATCAGTCCCACCTGTGACTTGTAGAATTGGGGTTGAAAGCCTATGGGAGCCCATTGAGAGCATGTGAATAGATGGGCTTGACAGTACTGAATTTTGGATGTTGGTAGAAGATTATTAGAAGATAATGGAATAACAGTAATGCTTGGCTGCAGATTAATGCCTTTAGAAATTTGAGATGCTGGTAGCAATTTGCTAAACTGTTCAACGGTTAAGCAGAGCTTCAAGGCTCAGTGTATTCTTTTTCACCATCAGCTCACTCTTGAGCATCAGGAATTCTTGTCTGGGAGCAGCTCAGAGGCGCCTGGCGCAAACAGGATAATGCCAGTGCAAAACCCAAGGCAAATTGTGCAATTTTACATTTATGTCGGTAAGCTGCCAAAAATTCTTGTGTGAACATCAAGCATAGCAAATAATATTTTTTTCTCAGACATAAATGTTAAGAAGACACAGTAAAATGTAGTATGAAACCCTTCCATAATCTGTTTCGTGCATTATCAGGTCTTTGATAATGGCCTGTACTCCAGGCTTCAGATGATGTCCCTGTAATGCTAGAGCCTGCCCACTGGAGGACTTTTTTTCTGCAGTCTCATGAATCTGCCCTGAAATATGAGAGTTTCTGTCTTTTAAAACGTTTTTACCTCATCCAGGCCCATCTGATATTCCCATTTTCTATCGATATGCCTAATTTGTCTGTGAATCCTATTAAGCTATTTGAGTGCAATGATAACATGTGGCAATGAGTTAATAGGCTGTGCACATGCTGTGCAACTGTTTTTGTTTTGTTTTTTTTTTGTAAATCAGTAGTAAATCTTTAATGATGTTAAGATCTGTTTGTTCCTTCATGCAGAATTCCTTGTTCTGATACAGGGAGAAGGGGTAAAACTCACCTCTTTCTTTTCTGCCATTATTTATGCAGCTGAATATGTGCTCTTGTGTTATTGTGTGCCCCAAATTAAAACCTTAGCATGTCACCACTGAGTTTTATTTCCTTCTTGGAGGAAGGAATATACTATCTGCAACAGCAACCAACCACTCAATCTGAGTTGCAATAAAACTCTATATTTCTCTCATATGGGCGCTTCTGTTCTAGAAATATCCTCTGGCACATTGCTGGAGAAACTGCCAGACTTTCACCAGTGGAACTGTTTAAAATTATGCAGAGCATTTTCAGTCTTGGTGGTTTTCTAGCCATTTCTCATGCTTGATGAGCATCAGTAAAAGAAATATAACATGATTTCTACACTGACTGGATTTCCACAAGCACCTGGGGACTGATGGGCAGTGCATTTTGGGGCAATGCTTGTTCCTAAAAACCTCCCCTGGGTGACAAATATTCTTTCTCTTCAAGCTCTTTTTCACTGAGAAGAAATTACTTTAGAAAATCAAGCACTCCAAAGTTCAGAAATGTCAAACATAAAGCTATTTGGACATCGTGAATTCAGCTCTACTTTGTCAGTGAGTGGCAGGCACATTGATTACATACGTCTGTTTGGTGAGTGCATGGTATTACAGCACTCAGTGCTGAAGGCATTGCATGAAGGCTGCTCTTGTCTCTGTAAGCCCTGCTAGCAGCTGAAGACAGGTAACAAATGAGGAAGCTGAGATGTGGCCGGGAAGGGGAGACCAGGCTGTTGGCAGAGACATTAGAATGCCAGCCAAAAATATAATGTAAAGTAGACCCTGAAAGGATTTGTGTCAGGGGCATAATAAGGAGTTGCCATTGGGAAGATGTACATGTCTTTGCAGAAAGCTACTTTTTGTTGATAGCATTACTTGGCCTATTGGCTCATCCATGATTTTTATCACTTGAGTTTGCATTGCAGTAACACTGTGGTGTGGCATGTTTCACTGCTTCCTTGGGCACTGCTGGATGTAAGTGTTTGAACATCATCTCTATGCTTCGGGAGAACATTTCTCCTTAACATTTCTCAGTCTGTGGGATATCAGGGAGACTTATCTGCTGTGTTCGTGTGCCAGTTTTTGATAGAAAGGGAACTACAACTGAGATTTGAAGCCTTTCATTGTGCCAGTTTTGAGGATGGTGTAATCTGCTCCCATGAATATAATACAGAGACAGTGCAGGTAGGCATTTACCCTGTGGGTTATTGTGGAAATAACTTTTTTAAAAAAGAAAGTTTTTACAGGAGAAGTTAGGAACATCCAGACTCAGTGCTCTTTTCTACAGCTGGATCCTTTCAACTGGGAATGTCTTATCTTTGGCTTTCATCCAACTGCCTGAAACCCAATCAAAGCCATGAATATCACTTCAGCCCTTAACTGGACCTCAAGAGGATGAAAAATCCCTCCATCCACAGGCCTCTGAAAGGTAATGATTTGCAAATAGTTCTTCTTATCTTCGACTATGGAAAAAAAAAAACAAAAAAAACTTTCTTACCAACAACAAGTCCATGTACAACTAAATAAAAATCCCAAATCTATTGCTGGAGCCCTGCTCTTAGCTGATGGAAATAATGAGTCTGTTATATACCAGTAAGTCTTATCTGTGGTGTGGTAAATCAGTCCAAAATTTTGTAGGAGTTCCCCTGCGGTGTGTTATCTTAGCAATAAATCATCTCAAGCCATAGGAACAGAGTAAATTACTGAAGTTGCTGTAACCATACTGGAGAGATGAAAGGATGTGATTTCTAATTGATATTAATTTATTCACATGCATATGCATATTATTTATATATATAAATGTACATTTTAAACATACAAATGTATATATATATATGTATATCTAAAGTAATAAAACCTCTTTACAGAACATCAGATTTACAAGCATGTAAATACCCCTGGGGGTATTAGGCATTGTGTCGAGGAACATGGTTTACAGAGAACTATTGATAATACGTATTGGTTGGACTGAGTGATCTTGTAGGTGTTTTCCAACCTTGTTCATTCTATGATTGTATGTTTCACAGTACTTTGTCGCTCTTATCAAGCCTGCTTTTGTTCATAACCTTGAATATCCATGTTTTGAAATTGAATCTTTTATAGCAAGCAGAAATCTTCTCACTCATATATATCAGTAGGTTTGAAATAACTATGAAAAAAGTTTTCATCTGTTGCCATTGATAATGGGTTTGGGTTTTTTTGTTTTTGTTTTTTTTTTTTTTAATGGTCAAGAGAGCGGTTAATCTGGCATAAATTAATCTCAATTCATTTGGCAACTTTGTAATCTTGCACCCTGTCAGAACGGTTGAGTGTACATATTTGAAAAGCATTATAGGCACAAAAGCTCTGGCAGTTTATCTGAAAAAAGTATTTTCCCTGTTCAAGTCTTCAATTATAGTATTGGCATTAAATGGATAATCTTGATAAAAACAGATGAGTACAGAAAATCCCCACTTTCTCCAGTAAGTAACAAGTGACATAACATCTCCTGGTTCATCTTCCTGCAGCCCAGGGCCAGCTGCTGTGCTGCCCAGCCCCACTGTGCTCAGTGCATGAACAAATGTGTTATTCAGTGCCATACAACCAAGTGAATCCTTTACGACAGCTGCATATTCCAGCAAAAGCATTTCTTATGGAGCTCTATTAATTACAAACTGAAGGCATCCACATATTTGGGATAACTGCAGCATTTTCCTCTGGAATGCAGGAGATATTTGGCATTACCAGCTTCAAAGAGGGGGAGAGGGAGAGAAGGAATTTAATTCTGAGTACGTATGAGGTAATGTCAATTCCTTGCAGTCAGGAGACTGGAGCTTAATTGATATCATATGGCTAACAAATGTACTCCAAAACCAGCCTCATTTGATCGCTTTTTAATAACTAATAACTCTCAGTGGGAGTCCAAAATATGTATGTCTATAAAAGCCTGCTGGAGCTGCCTCCCTCGCCTGCCAAGATCGCTGTTACTGAAACAAATGTGTACCTTCAGCAGTCCTTGAGCAGACACCAGCCCTGGCTGGACACGTACTCTGTCCTCCCGCTGCGGCCGAGAGCGTCTGGAGGAGCAGCACTCGGTGCAGGATGCATCCTGCTGGCCGCCATCATCCTCCTGCCTGAGGCTGGCGCAGGGCCGGGCCTGTGGCCTGGCACGTCTCTCCCTGCCCTGACTGCTTGGGGCAAGCATGTCTGCCTTGGCTGCAGAGCTCAGGGGCAGCCAACGAGCTGTCTGGAGATGTTCTGCCATGAGTCACTTTTCTCATGTGCAAGCCACGCATGGGGGCAAGGACTCGTCCTCAGTTACAGACGGGAGATCAGCAAGGGCTCTGCTCCCAGCCCTGGGCACCATACTCTGTGAGAGCATCCCTGCCTGTCCTCTGGCCCATTGTGCTTTGTACCTGTGTGTGTCCTGTGTGCATGTCCCTGAATCCCTGTGTGTCCCCACATCCTCTTGTGTGTTCCTGGCCCCAGTGCTGTGCAGCTGTGTACACAAACACTTCCTCTGGCACAACCAGAGCTGTGCAGGGCAATGTGCATGCTTAAATGGCGTGTATTAACCAGACCTGGTAAAGTCACCTTTTCAAGGGAGATTCTGGCTTCACTTTGTGTTTTATATGAGGGGCAGCAGAGAAAGGGGGCTGGTATCATCTCCTTTTGTGAAGTGCCCTGTGTTCAAACTAGAGCACGGACAGCACTTTCTGCCTTATATAATGTTAGTACGTGCTCAGGCAGTGTTCAGTGCCACCCAGGACAGGAAATAGCAGGGTGAAGTTTCCAACAACTTGACCTTCCCTTTGTTTGGTGTCTCTTTCTGTAACCTGTTAAGCTGAATGTTGCACTGGGACAGAAGAGAAGC
Source organism: Callipepla californica brunnescens (assembly GCA_023055505.1). NCBI lineage: Eukaryota > Metazoa > Chordata > Aves > Galliformes > Odontophoridae > Callipepla > Callipepla californica. The sequence goes on along the minus strand of JALIRH010000008.1, from coordinate 9,035,812 downwards.
AAATGTCACATTCTGCACATGCAATATAGCCAAGCCAAGAGTATGCCTAGAAGTGCCAAGGATGGGGGCAGGATATTTCCTCTGCAATTCAGCAGGTGGGCAGTGTTGAGGCACTTGGTGTGTGGACTTAAATTTGCAAGACTATGATTTATTATCAGAAAATTGCTCACAGCAGAATGACTTAGCACAGTGAATTTTAAGGCAGATGGTTTTAAATGCTATCTTGGACCTCTGCTTTTCTGTGGCCTCAAATGTGAAACAAGGCAGATCCTGTTTGCCCTAGTTCTTCCCATGGCCAGGCTTTGGATGCATCTGGTTGGTGTCGGCAGGGATTCATGCAGCTTGTTTGTAACCAGAGCTAGAACTGTACAGATTGTGCTTGCAGTAATCAGTAGGTGTTGAACTTCTGTCACTTAACAGAAGAATGCAGAAGCAAATGAGAGTGTACAGGAAGGTATTAACATCCATACACTGAAAGCAATTACTGCGAGACCTCTCCTGAGATTAGAGACTGCCAGGAAGATAGCAAAAATGTGGACAACTTGGTGCAGGATAGAGAAAGAAAAACAAAACACAGGACAATATAATTAATGATGAAAATAAAATAATATCTTGTTTGGGGAGAAAATAAACACACAGAGTCCAGAGATGCTTCTGCAAATAAAGAATGGTGAGTGGAGCACTTCTACTGTTTTGCTGAAGCATAGGCGATGTTTTAAAGTTAGTAGAAAAATGATTAACTTTTAAATTACTACTCAAAAAAAAAAAACCCAAACCAACAGAGTTTCAATGCTAGAAAAAGCAGTATTATTGTTGCAAAAGTAAAGCAGAATGGTTGCAGTCCCTGTTGTCTTCCCTCTCCCCCTTCTGCAAAGCAGCGGAGGCAGCAACCACATCACAGCACTCCCTCCCTTCTTGCTGCACCCTAGAAACAGAGAAGGTGGCCAATTTGTGAACATCCTTCCTGGAAGGAGTGTCAGTAGAAGCTTTGGCCTGTTACCATCAGAATACTGTAGACTTCATTTTATATGTATGCTCACTGATATTTCTTCACCTCTGTAAAGCTGTCTTTGATTAACTTCTATAAGGTCTCGCACCAAGCTGCACAGTATTGACACAGTTACTTCGTGGAGATCCTTCCCTGGGCCCCTGGTTTGCCTGCTTCTCCCCATCCGTTGCAGCTCACACTGGCCAGCTCAGAGCAACTGCGTTTTTTGTCTTAGAGGATTAGATAATCAGAAGGCATTGTTATTTCATAAAAGTACATGAAAAAAACACACACAAAATCAGCAAAGCAGGGAAAACATTGCAATAGAATATCAACATGTTCTGAAACACTTCAGTTTTCAACTTCAGTAAATACCATTCATCAAAATGCTACAGAAATTGCTTACTGCTCTTCAAAATACTTTATGGAAGTTTGTACCGAAGTAAAAATGGTTAGTTACTGTAACAGATGGCTTAGAAATGCTTCTAGGTGAGGGTTGAAATATCCTCATATAGTATGAAGCAACAGACAACCTAGTGTCAGTGCCCTATAACAGGCATAGTGCTGCTTTAGGGAAGAATTTGAAGAACAGGAATTCATCTTCAGGCCTTTCCTATAAAGTTTGGGCTTTGCTGCAGACAGGAACCACTCAGCAAGCACCATTACACTGAGATCATCGCTCTGTTTGTAATGCAGACCTCCCTGCCTCTCCTGCACTTGCAGCAGTGGCTGAGGGCAGGAAGAGCTGCTGCCACCTGCAGCAGCAGCCGTATCTGGCTCCCAGCACAGCATCAGTCCTGCAGGCCATCTCCTGCCACAGCCCTGTCCTTGCTGAGAGCTCAGATGTAGCACTGTGCACTTAATTGTTTCCATCCCTACAATAAGATGATATAAAAATTCTTGTGACTGAGCATACAAAGGCACTCGTAAAAAAAGTCTATTAATTTTTATGCCTCATAAATGTAAACCACAATTCACTTTAAGCTTGCTGTAAAAACATTCTTCTTAAAATTTGAGTTTATAGGACACAGAACAAATAGGATTTCAGAAATAATTCTGGTTTCTATTCTCCTGAGAACTCTATTACTGTTAATTAATAATTCTGTTTTGCCTTTCTTTGTTTTCAAGGGAAATACTGCTAAAGAAGTACTGGTTTAATGCTTTTCTTTGATAAATATTTTATCAAATAATAATCACCATCTTGTAATGCTGTTGTAGAGTTTACAGCTGTTACAGTGAAATCTAATGCAACTGAAAGAAACAAAAGCAGAAGGAGAAATTATCAAACCTTTATGTTTTCAGAAAGGTTGAAGAGTGTGTGGTATTAGTTTCCACAGTAGCTGAGCAGCGTGGTGCCGTGGTGCTGCTGTCAGCCATTTCACTGAGTGGCAGGATCAAGCTGCTGGTGTTTTAACCCCACTTTTAATCATTTTTTGGGGATGTGGGCACATGGTGCAGCAGTGCTTATCAAGGTGGTGGTGCTCTTTGGACTGTCTACAGGGCCCTGGCAGGTGGGAGCAGGCCACGGCATCCCTGCTGCTTGCCCACAGCTCTGTGAAAGCCATGGGGGTTCACCCATCACCAGCTCAGCACACAGCCCCCAGCCCTGTGCAGAATGGCTCTGAGGGTGAGAGGAGTGGGAGCACGCGGAGTGTAGTCATGGGCTGTCAGAATGTGGGCCTTAGGGCTGCGTATTAATGTGACAACTCGAACTACAACAAAACGAACATTTTTCAGAAGTGCTGAACTCCCACAGCTTTCAATAGCCTTAATTTTTATTTAGCTCTAAATATCAGAATGCTTTCCTTTCACTCCCTCAGTCGTGTGTCAAAGAGCCTTCAGCATAACTGTTCCAGGATGGGTTCTTTTGTTCTGCTGAAGCTTGTGAGCTATGTCGGTTAGTTTGCTTTTCCCTTAACTATTCGGAAGAATGGCACTGTTACCATACAGGTCCCCACATATCCAGAAGCCCCAGGCTGAGCCCTGCCTCGAGCCTTTGCTCACCACAATGGCCATATCTTGCTCCACTTTGCTCCTGGCAAAAGCCTCCAAGCTTTCCTGAACCTGTCTGGTTTGGGGCTGCCAATATACTGTTCAGTAGGAAACTGAGGACCTAAGAATAATACTTGCTGTGGAAAGAATGGTCAAAAGTAAGTGATCAGGACTTGTCCCTGTGGGGACAACAAGAGCAATGGGTTTTCTACACATACAAAGTGAGTGGGGCTGTGTGAGCAGTTCACAGGAACAAATCCTATTCAAGGATTAATTAACTTCTGAAACCTTTGGCTCAAGTTTATGCATTTTGGGGTGGAATCCAGAAAAAAAATAATATATTGAACCCGAAAAGTGAATACACAGCTGAGCAGACAGAGGGTTAATCATTCCCTCATTTTATGTTCTTGTACCAAAGGGAACCTTTTATCATAACTGTTCCAGTATACTGCTCCCTTCCCTAAAGACTACAGCGGGGTAGATTATATTGCCCACCCCCCAGCAGTTCATTCTGCTGAGATCCTGCACACCGTGGGACCAGCAGGTGCAGGACAGCCCTGAGCACCCACATGCTGGTTCCATGCTGCTTAAAAAGGGGCTTGAAGAAGATGCAGATGGCTGAAGAATTTTACTATTGCATGCAAATGCTGAGCTTCCAAGCCATGACATCCAGCCCCTGCCCAAAGTGGGTGTTTGGATTTGGCAGCTGGGGAGGACGTGAGTGAGAGGAACCTTGTGGAGCAGATAGGCTCTGAATGAAACAAACTGTTTCTGAGATGATTTTTAGTCACTTCCGTGTCCCCAGGGTGATAAGTAACCAGCCATTTTACACTGATAAATATTCTGCATCCAGGATTGCTACACACTGCAGCTGAAGCCAGATTTTGGAATTCCCTCTAAAATCAATACTTGCTAGTTAACGTGTATTTATCTTCACACACACTTAAAAATTGCATACTACTGAAGTGCTGCACAAACACGTTCCTTGGTCTCCAGATGTTATTTAGAAAGGCAGAGGAGCTGGAGAAGAACCTGCAGCCCAGTCTGTGCACGAGGCTGTGGGTGCTGGTGCTGGAGGTGCCTTGTTGGTGTTGAGGGTATGCTTATGGGACTAGGGAGCTTCAGAATGCTTTCCTTCCTTGAATGCTGCTGTTAATTCTATGATGTGAAAGAGATAATGGTGGCCAAGACAGCAACTGGGCTTTGGTGTTCCACCCATCCCCTAAATATTTCCAAGGGAAGTGGCAGTCAGATTAATGTTGAATGGTTTTTCCGTTCTCAATAGCAAAGAACAGAGGATGAAGCTCTCCCTGTCCCCATCTGAAAGGAGATGACCTGGGTGTAGCTTAACATCAACATAGAAGGCCTTGAATTATGCAATAAACTGAGGAACAAAGCCTGAAGGCAGACGGTGTCTGCTTATAGTGCAGTGGAAAGGAATGAACACAAAATGAGCCAAATGCTCTTGTGGATGCTTGCAAGGGACGGCTTCTCACTGCATACTTCTATCAAAGATACTCATTAGCTATTTAATGCCTGAGGATAATTTTGTCCTAATGATTCCTCACAGCTGAACTATAGGAGGGCAGTGGCAGAATTCTGCAGGTGTTGGCTGCAGGCATAGAGGTGAATGTCCTGCTTGAGGAATGGGCAAACAGCACCTGGTGCTGCTCCTCTGCTCAATTTTGGCTCTGATGGTGGCTGCTGGCAGGGAGGATGTTCTAGCCTAAGCCTTAATAACAATTAATAAAGAACATAATGAAAAACAAGCTCTCATTTCCTCCCTCAGGTACACACTATCAACCTTTTTTATGGAGTGACAACAAAATTATTGCAAGACATAAAATGCAAACTTTGACTACTGCTCGTGCCATTCCACTGCTGAACAGACTCCAAGAGCAGAGGGCATCCAGTTGAAGAACAAGCCCTGCCCTGCTAGCCCTCCCTGAGTGGGCTGCACATCCCAGCTTGTGGCAGTGTCCTGGCACAAGTCCCTGCTTCCCCTCTGCAGCACAACTGCGGGCAGATTGATGGCAGGGGGTTGGAAGGAGAGCCACAAATCTCTCCTCAATTACAGCCAGGGCTCTCAATCTGCCGCTTCGTCCTCCTATTGATACTATCTGGGCAGTAAATTATCATATCAAAGGAAAAAAAAATCAAAGCAGCAAAGTGATAATCATCTCCAATTCCTAGTGAATAAGCAACTAATGAGAGATTTAATGTACTGCAAATGCAGGAGGTAAAAAAAAAATAATTACAGACCTCTGAGAAAAATGGCAAACTGTCAAAGACTTCTAGGAAAAAGGAGGAGAAAGTTTTTCAAGTACTGCTTGTTATATGGAAAACACAGAGCCACCACCCATAGTAACACACATGCATTAGGAGAATTATACTCAAGCACATGCACTTGGTGTGTTTCCTTGTTCTGTGTGTTCCTCAAATTGTGTTTCAGCTGGACACAGTCACCTCTTTTTCTTGTAGTAAAGATCAGTTCCCTTGTTGCAGGAAAAGTCAAATCTCTCTGCTGATGTTTCAGGATGGATAAGAGTGCAGACAGGCATGTAGCCTTTCAGCCCTATGGGCTGTTTGAAAATATCTGCAGGCAGGACCTGGAGCTAGAGGAGGAAGATGGTGCTCTGGTCCTAGGTCTGGCTCTGGTGTTGGGCTGCTTGCAGTTGGGACCAAGGTGGGTAAGAGGAAAGGTTTGGGGAGGGGGCGGGAGGTAGACTTGGACTCTGCCTGGCAGAGCGGTGCTGGAGTTAGAAGAAGGCACAAGGAACAAATGAACTGGGGCAGAAACATGACAGCTCAGCAGCAGTGGAAAGGCAGCAGGAGCTGTGCTGTAGGAGGGGATGAGGGGCCTTGTGGTGGGTGACAGCTTGAGAAGTACAAACTGCTCTCTGGGGAGAGGAAAGGAGGGTTTCGGATGTCTGCAGAACCAGCATTTGTCCTTCTGGTGAGAGCGGGTGTGAAGGCCTGTCTGCAGAGTCTGGCCCTTTTCCAAACACTGAAAAATGTCATCCTTGTTCCAAAGAGCTTATGGTCAAAACAAAAGGAAGAGAAAGACGAGTTCAAAAGAAAGAAGAGAAATTTAAGAGCGTACAATATTCATAATGTCATTAATAGTAAATAATGATTTGCTTGACCTTGGCACTGCTCCCAGGAAGTCACACCAGGATCAAGAATGCAACACAATGACGCATTACTCCCAGAGATTGTGTCAAGCACCACCTGGTTCCCGTTAGCAGAACGCCTTGCTGACATGGCTCATTCGTTCTTCACTTGACTGAAAACTCATGGATTCATTGCCTGGATGGGGCTTGATGGAACCACTTGTAAACCTTAATGGCTTTTATAAGTTTAATAAATTAAAGAGGGGAGAAAAACAGAGCTCAATAATATCTATTAAAGTGTGTATTTTCCCTAACATTTTGTAAATTAAACATGTTAAATTATGTTCACAAAAGCCATTTTTCTTTTTTTTTCTTTTTCAATCTGCCTATGGGATGGCTATGGAAAATATTGTTACGGATACACAAATATTGTTTGTTCACCTATGCTCTTTCTCAAGGATCAGGCTGGTGAAAGTAGGTTTCTATGAAACCTCTAAGTAAATCATAATAACTTCTTTTTGGAACCAGAGATTCGCGGTTCAGCATATGGGGAGCTAGAACATTTGCAAAGCGCCAGATATCCATGTTTTTGGGAGGAGTCTGCACTAAATAATATTTCATTCCTCTAAACAAATGTATGGAAGCATTTTGAATGCTGGCATTTGTCCTGCAGCCTCACTAACGCTTTGATTGTTAGAGATATTAACCTTGTGTTTGAGCAACATTGAGGTGAGTGTAGGGAAGATGGCTGAGTGGTGTTTTCATCCACAGAGACCTATTTGGCCCCTTTGAAAAACAATGTTCATTTTGTAATTAACAATGGGATGATGTTTACTCTCATTGCCTCCTTTCTTTCTGAGAAGGCATTTTGGACTGCTGAAGTAATGTGTGTATATATGTGGTGCGTGCCTGTGCTCGTGTAAGTCAGTCCTACATATATCACCTTTTCTGTCTGCGTATCTACCTACCAGCAGTCACAGATTGTTTTCATTGCTACACATGCATGGTTTTAGCAATGCTAAATGCAGCTTGAACAGCTATAGGTGTCTGTAGAGCCAACTTGTGTCTCCTGAGGAGTCATTCCATGGTTCTGAGCTGACCCCTAAGCAGAAAAGCTCTACTCTATGTGGCACATGCTTTGGTGGATCTCCACTGATTCCAGCTTGTCATCTTTTGTTGTGCAAAGGAAACTGTTGTAGAGTTTTAAGATCGAGATCAGTGCATCTAATGAACCTCTGCTCATTCAAATTTGTACTGAGAAGATTCTCTGTGTATCAAGTGAATGATGGGAACATGGTTCATCAGGTATCTCCAACCACACCATTTCCTGATGTTGTAAATACATCTCACCAAGTTACTTTTTCAAGAGAAGATACAATACTCTCTAGCCATCAGCAAGCAATTTTGAAATCAACTTTCTTCTATTTTTTAACAATACAATTTGTAGTTAATTATTCAAACCAGAAACATGAGAAGGATCACATAATTCCTTCCAAGGCCTGAAGACATCTTGCTGTAAGCTCAAAACTCGAGAAAGCCTAGCAAAATTAAAACAATCCTAAATGATGACAGCTGAGGTCTTCTGCAAGGCTGAACTTCTGCAGGAAATGATAGCTTTCTGTCTTCCAAGGCACAATATAATACTGGTAACAGAAATAACAAAGTGGTGAAAAGGTCTAGAATATCATCTGTAAGATGATAAACAACAGGAACATCATCAGGAACATTGCCAAGATATGTCACAGGCAGGCAATTAAACAGGGACAGCACTGCTCTTTCTTTATCTCAGTGCCTGTTTATTTGTTGGTTCTAACCAATAACAATTTTCAGATTCATGTACTGTACATAAAATAAAAAAAAAAATTCTGCTGCAATACTTTTTTGCATAAAAAGTTATATTTGACAGAGGTGTTACTCTAGAAGGTTTGACTTTCAAATATTCTCATCAATTAAAGCAGTTTCTTAAGGAATCAAAATATCTGTTCTAACCACTGAAGAAAAGCATCCACAGGTGATATGAATTGAAGCCCTGCCCTAAACGTCTGCAGCTGAAGTTCTCATTCTGTCAGCAACTGCAATTCCTTGAAGCAGGGCAAGCATGACAATGGTAGTAGCTATTTAGAAATAATTTAAAACCATAAAAACAGCCAGCCTTTCCCTTATGTTAGTATTATTATTTCAGATTCCTAAGGTAGATTCAACTTTTACTACTGTAACTCTGCCATTCTACCAGGGAGAAAGGAGCAGTGTGTGATTCAGGAAGACTTTGTCCAGATCTTAAAATGTGCAGATTTGTCATGATTGCTTTGTGTCTGGGTGAGAGTAGTCTAACCCACCACAGGAGCAGGAACCTGTAAAGAGAGAGCCAGGAAGCAAGTTGCTGACAGCCCTGTATCTTCACCAGTCTTGTGCTTGGGAGCATCCCTGGAATCAGAGGCTGATAGAGGCCTGGGGATGTGGCAGGGCGAGGGCTGCTCACAGTGTGGGGCAGCAGGATCCTGCAGATGGCCTGTTTCATTTCTGCGCACCACAAGCTGCTGCTTTGCCAAAGAGTGAGCAGCGCTGCTTCTGGACAGGAAGCTTCTCTGGCTCTGTTAGCCTCGCTAGACGCCATTACAAGAGGAAATCAGAGACGGTAAGCATCGTGCTGAGTGCCTCTGATGTCTCTGCTTTCTCCTAAACCCTGGAGACTATCAAGGCTTAACAGAGATGTGGACTGAAGGAAGTCTGGGCTGGTAAATGATTCCAAAGGTAAATTTTCATCTGAAAATAGCATCAGTGGTAGTAAATATGGATTCATACTAAGCTCTATTTCTAGAGGCATTTTTCAGAAGAACCTTATTTTAAAGCAACACTAGCCTTGGAAATAACTTATTACACTTATTTATAAGATGCTTATGAATAATTTACGGTACATTAACTTGTAAATGTGATAGCTTTTGAAATCATTAAGCCCCAGTAGCTTGCTTTGAAAATCCATTGGCTGAGTCTCATTATTAAAAGCTAATTAGCTCACTCAACTGGAACGTATTTTGCAAAATAGCTACACTATTCTTCTTCTTTATATTACAACACATTATATTACTTCTTAAAATATTCCAACAATGGCATAATGGAAATATTCAATAATGAGAACATAAAATTCCATGCAGGGAATTCCGTTAGATGTTTTAACAATTTTTCCAAAGCCTGCTGAGATATTCCAATTGTTTTTAAGAACATATGATATTGTCAATCTGTGGCATATACCTTGTTTAACTAATAAACATTATTGTTTATACTTAGGAAGGATATTTCCAAAGCGTTAACTTGGCCGTATGAGAAGCTTGGGTGTTTTGGTCCATGCTTATATTGGTAACTTGCCCTGAAGAAATAATTACTGTTCATACCTGAGGAATGGTTCTGTAGAACGGCTTTATTTCCATATGAGGTAACATGGCACTTAGATTCATCTGTGCCAGGGCCTAGGCTTTAGAAGAGGCTTTGTAGAAAAATCAGTAGTCACTGGGTATAAAAATGTCCATCTGTTTTGATAATAACACTTGAAATGTATATGCTATGTAAAATATATCCAAATGTTTATTTTTTCCCAATATATTAAGTTTAATGTTATTATTTCCTTCATATTTAAACAGTTTAAAATTTTGGTACATTTAAATCCCTATTACCAGCTTTTAATAGGATTAGGGTAATTGGCTTTTGTTCTGCAGTCACAATACTACTTCTTTCAGATACATCTTCTTGGATTTCCTGTTCAGATGAAAAAAGGAGGAATTTAAGTAATTCACAGCAATGCTACAATGTCTGCTGTTGCACTGATGAATGTTTCCCTTTAGGAAAGGCAGTTCTCTTATTAATATAACATCTGGCTTTCATCTTGAGTAAACACAACAGCTAAAAAAGAAAAGAAGTAGAAAAATGTGCATTTTCCAGCATTTCAAGCAGACAAAAAGGCTTAATTGACACAAATAATATCTGACAAGTAAAGCTGCCCAAGAAACTGCCACAGATGACTGTTTGGAGACGCAACATTTGAGAGAACACTTTGTCACAGGAGAGCCCAGGGGAGTGGGATGACCAGAAGAGGGAAAGGAGCACTGATGATGATCTGTGAGCCATGATCAGCAGCCCCCTGGGGGTCCCTGGGCATGCAAACCACAGCACCAGAGTGGCATATGTTCAGTACTGCGCATTACCTGCTCTGCCTGCACTTGGCAGCCTGTGGTCTCCCTTTGGAGGGAGGCTCCACTATGTCACTGTGCCATTACCTCCCATGGGTGGTGACATGGTGACATGGCAGGATTGTAGTTCTGTGGCATGGTGACATGGTGGCATTGCATCATGGTGGTACGGGCAGTGTGAGTGGTGTTGCTGCAGATGGGGCCGTGTTGTGGTGACAGCGGCTGCTGGCAGGAGCTGACACTGTCTGAGCTGATTGTGTAGCATTTCAATTTGAAAGTTCTCCCAGTTTAGAACTGGGAGAATTTATGTCTTTGAGAACTATCTAATCTCACATTTAATTATACTAAGATGTGTCTCTATTTTGAATGCCTTCTGGGCACGTTTACAAAGCGCCTTCTGAGGGCAGAGCCCTGTGACACACACTCGATGCCTGAAGGGCTGCATACATTCTCCCTTTATTAGGTCTGCTCCTGTCAGCCTTAAAACTCTGCGACTTCACAGTATGCCCCTATAAGGTAAAATTCAATTCCTCTGTTCAGCAGAAGGGAAAAGTGGTGCATAGACCAGATAAATTACCTGCCCGAGGACAGAGTGTGGCTGGAGAACAGCAGCACACCACTGAAACCTGGCTGACCCATCTTGATAAGCCCAAGAGCAGCTCTTGGGAGGAAGGTAGCTTGGGCTGTCTGCTGCACCAGAACAATGCCTTTGTTTAAAACTCCTTCCTGGTGCCAGTGAGCACCTCAGGTGCTGCTGCAAAGTTGGATATCCCAAATGATGGTGAAAGCAGCAGATGTGAGGAATTACCCCACCTGTGGCACGTTTATTGTTCAGCCATTCCACTTGCACCCCACCACATTTGCTGTAAGTCTTTCCTTACACCATCCTGCTGCCCCTGAAAGTGCTGGCAGAGGGCTGCAGATGTGGATGGAACAAGACCAGGCCTTGATAGATTTTGCCTCGTAAATAAAACCTCAAATTGAATTCTTTTCCTCTTGTGTATAACCCTCTAGTAATCTGAAAGCATTTCTTTCTGTTACCATCCTTCTAGACAATAAATCATTTTTCCCTTTGATGGAGAGAGAATTGATGTTTGCAGTCTATAGATGTGCCGTTCTTTTTGGAAAAATGAAGTCTCAAAGGCACTTTTCTAAGTGGCTTATACAACCTTTCATAGAATCAGAGAACCATTAAGGTTGGAAAAGACCTTAAGAACATCCAGTCCAACCATCTACCTACCATTAGTATTGCCCACACCTCCAGGCGCTCAGAAGTTCCTGAGAGGCCACCTGCACTCACGTTCTGCTCACTGCAGGTTGGCCCATCTCTGCTTCCAGGTGGCCATTAAAAGCCAGCTCAGCATTTGGGAGCAGCTTGACTAAACCTGGTCTGCTGTGAAACAGTGGGGTTTGCTTGTTTCACACAATTCTTCTCTCAGGTTTGGAATAATAGGATTTTAGAGTGACGTAGAGACCAAGATCTTCTCATGGTGCATTATCCAAAAGACTGCCCTCTGGCAACCTGGGGTTATAGACTATGTGAGGAGGTAATAACAGCTTACCATCTCCAGGCATTCAGAGACAAACCCTATGTATTGCCCTGACTCCGCTACTTTCTTTTCGTGGAGTATAGGTTTCTTGAACATCAGTTCATTTCTATCAACACCTTCCCTTGCCTGAAAGCTTCCTGCAAAATGGTGTCACTAGTCCATAGAAATCAAAGGGCCTGCCTGTCTTTTAAAGGCAGAACTCATTCCCCTTGGTGGTGCAGAGGTTCCATGTCCTGCCTCCCCCATAGGCTTGCTGGCATTTTGCTTCCCATTCTAATGCACCATCGGATGAGGAAACCTCTGTCAGAGGTATCTCTGTGCATTTATGCTTATCCCATCATGAATGACAGAAAAATCTCATGGGGAGGGAATGAAGCAAGGGGAAGGGGGAGATAACTGAATAATTCTGGTTGGTTATATTCTATTTCCTTACATAAATATTAATCATTTCCCTAGGAGTTGTGACTGAGTGAAAACACGGAGTTTATTGGATTTTTTTAAACCTTATTAGCAGGAGCACAAGCAGGGGAATCTCTGTGACAACTGTGACCAACAGAAAATTAATTAGGATTCTGACTCTAGTGCTGGTGTCTTAGGGCTCTTTGCCTCTTTGGATTAAATTGCATTAAACTCTTTATTAAACAGAGCAGGCAGCTTGGCACTGGAATCAAGCCCACATCTGCACCTGGATTTTCCTATTAAAAGTGGATAGAGTAAAAAGAATGTTAAATCCTTTTATCTATGATTCAAGACACACCAGGCAGGACACAGAAAGTGTATTTCCCTTTTTAAGGTTTATAATTGTGGGTATTTACCTACACTGAGTTTACAGCGGTGTTGTACTTTTTTTCTTGCTTGTTTTGTGTTTGGGTTTTTGTTGTTGTTGTTGTTGTTTATTTTTTATGCTTAGAACACATCCTTTTGTACCAATTGGCTGCCTGGGATCCTACGATGAATGTTTTTCTTGTATTTTTTCATCAGGCAGAAGTTAACTTGGACATGTTTGTTTAACAACAACGATGTGTGCAGCTCTGTGCATGTGAAAGCATCTTTGTTTGTGCACCACCACCACTGCCTTCAGCATCACCAGGGAATAAAGCTATGAGCTAACTTCTGATGCAGATGGAAAATGAAGGTGCTGGGGGGGCACATCACTCTTTTTCACTATTCAGTATCTATTTTTTTTTCTGATAGCAATTTCTGGTTTTTATTTTTTTTTTTTTTTAATAAATGAAGAGTGGACATCACAACCATAGGTGGCTCTGACACCTGGGCTGTGGTTTCCATCCCTTTGTGCTCTTGTCTTCTCTATTAAAGTTGTGTTTCCTGATTCTGTGTGCACCTTTGGAAAGCACTATTACTGTGACAAAAATACCCCACTGACTTTTCTTTTAAAACATTATTAGCAAAATAATATTTCTGAGACTCGGGCCTGAGAAGTGGTTATGTGGTAGTTGCAAACATTTGGATGTTAAAATGTTTGTTGGAAAACTGTACTCATTCTTCTGCACAAGTAGATGGATTAACATCCTGCTTTCTCACCGAGCAACTATGCATCCTGCAGTTAGATAGAAAAAGGAAAGAGCACTGGCAAGCTCTGTGTGTGCTGAAGCCCTGCAGCTGCTTTCGATTGCATTGCCTCAGCTGCAGCCCCAGCACCCGGACAGTGCAGAATTGGGAAGGTGAGACTGCTGTGCTCCTGCAGTGCTCAGCAGTGGACTTTTCCTCTTTAGCTTAATGTATCCTAAGCACTGCCATATAGGGCTGTGCCAAGGAGCTGTGTGGTACTGGGCACATCAAGCCACCTGCTGAGTAGACTAGTAAATACCAAGGGGGATAATATCTGATTTTGTTGGATTTGAGGAAACTGGAAGCCCATTTTGTGGATAAAGGTTACACAGAGACTTCCAAGTCTTGTAAAATCATTTCAGTCCTTGTAGAGACAGCTGTGAGACTAATGCCCCAAAAGGTATTTGTGCAGCTGAAGAACTGAGAAGAGGCATCTCGGGGTGCCAGGTGTGATGCTTATGTCAGTGCGTGCAGTGCCTTCCTGTGGGACTCCAGCTGGTTTCAGAAATTCTCTTATGCTCAGAAAACATCAACAGCTTTGCATCTCCCTGGCTAGCTCTGCCTTCTATTAGGAGCCAGGATTTTATCTGTGATGCAGAAAAAAGACATAAGGAAAGACGGGTGCTCCCAGCTGCTTCTGGCTTCCTCAGCACGACCTTTTCAGCTGCTGTTTGGCCCCATCCTAGGCAGTGTGCTGATGACTTGTGCCTTGCTGGTAGGGGTGCGTGCTCAGCACCTATGTGCCATGGGGTTATGGGGCCTGACTGCCCCACGTGCAGCAGAAGCTGCAACCGGACATCAGCCCTGGTGTGAGCCCTCATCAGCAAATGAAGAGCTGGCAAGGCTGCACGTGTGCTGATAGTGCATCTTGTGCTTGCAGATGAAAAATGTGAAGCCACACACACCATTCAGATTCAGATCTATGCTGTAGCCCCCCTGAAAACACTTCCCAAAGGTGTAAGGGACTCAATTAATACAAGGTAGTGGAAAACCAGGGTTAAGACTTAAACCTCGCCAAGCTGAACATCACACTAAATCAAAGCCAAAAACTGTGCTGTGCTTTTAATCAAATGAGGACTTGCCAAGGAAAGCTTTGATTCTTCCTCCATAGCTTCCTCTTCATTTCATTTAAATATGCTTTGGCCACAGTCTGCCTCTGGTTGCTACAGTGTGAATAAACACTCTGGAAAAACTTTTCATGTTTTTTGGAAGCATTCATATATTTCTACTTTGACTTCTACAATTCAACAAGTATTTCAATTTCTGATTCACTTAGGTCTGGCTTTAACCCAGCTTGAAAGTCTCTAGGCCTTAAAAATGACATTTAATTTTGAAAGAATACCAGTCTTGGTGAGGTAAGAAAAATGTAGCTCTCATTAAACATAGGAAGGTAACATGTCATTTGGCTTGTAGTTTAACATTATTCTTTCCTAACAGCTTGTCAGAGGTTTTACTCTTGTACAAAAAAAAAAAAAAAGCATTCCTGATCCTTAGTAAAGCTTTGTGTGAGCGAAGCAAGAAATGTAATTGACTGTTACCTGAAGTCCCTAGAATGTATACAGAAAGTATGTGCATAATTTGCTGAAATAATGTGAATTCCTCAAGGTGATCAAAGAACTTTGCTCTCTCTTTGCACTCTCAGCAGTCCATTGTGTCATGGAAAAGCTGAAATACGAAAGTAAAAACAGAAAGGAAACAGACTGAAAAGCAAGAGGAAGGGTATGTATGAAACAGGGTGGAAATCAAACTACCTTAATTCTCCTGGAATACTCTTTCAGCCCTGTGTCTGATCTGTTGGTACCTGGCCAAAATCTGCCTGCATCCATCATCAGTACCTTTAGGCCAGACATGGAAATTGTTGGTTTTCCTCCTCCCTTTTGCCTCCTGCTACTTGTTATCTGATTTAAAATGGTCTCTTATGAACAATTCCCTTTTTAAAGATAAATTACAATGATTCTAAATATATAAATATATATAAATAGAACAGTAAGCAGTGATGGCATTTTATGTCTTTAAGTAATGCTATTCCCCATTAAGCAGAGTAACTACCTAGCACAGACAGCGTTAAGTTCTTCCGCGAGACCGTTTAACGACTCAATGAAATATCAATACAGCACTCTGGGAATCTGTTCCCTTGTAGATGGCAAGGTGGAAAACAGAGGCATGATTAAAACAACTGATGGGTCGAGGTTTCTTTAAGTCATTTTCTCAATACAAGCAAGGTAGTCACTAGAAGAATGTAGCATGAGTATCCAAAAATTAGTTGATGGAGAGTTTTCCTCCAAAACGAGAGAAGGACATATTGTTAAAACATTTTGAGGTGCTTACACAGACAGAGGTCCTAAGAGGATTTCAAAGCACCTCCTGAGAGAGAATCACAGTAGAAAATCTGGTCGCCTTGATGCACTTAGTCTCAGCTTGGGCTTGCTGAGTCTTGGTGTGGTGCTGCGATTGGCACCAATTGGTCCCACCAGAATCTGTCTTCCACTCATCAAGAAGCAAGACTGCCCTGAAAAAACGTCATTACTTGCCAGGTTGGAAAATTCTGAGGCTGTTACATGCAAAGAGATTTATGTCATTATTACACAGTATGTCATCGACCCTAACCAGAAACATGATTTCATGGCCTTTATACTACAAAGCAGCTGATGTAAGCATCATCAAAGGAGTGATACTGAAAAGCTTTCAAGGGGGGAGCCTGTGGGTTTCTACAGGGACCACAGAGCCCAGAAACCTTGGCTGACAGATCTGCTGGAGAGGGAGGAGCCTGTGTGGCAGGGAGTGGCTGCCCTGCTTGGGCCTCTGCATGGCCCATTTGAGGTCAGTGCTGATGCTGAGCAGTGCTTTGAGGATCACAGAGGGTACTTTGCTAAAATTTTGTGGAGTCTGCCACAAGCAATCACAGTGATGCCTGACATTACATCATGGTGTTAATAGTAATTGGCATTAGGTTCTGCTTTCCAGCCCTGTTCCAGCTGGGCCCTCATTCACCACTGCAATTTGTCGTAACAAGTCCTTCTGCTCACTGTGCTTGCACTCTTGACAATACAGTGGTATTTCACTATATTTGCTCCATTTTCCTAAGTCTTCTCACTCACAGCAACACACTCTAGATCTCTCTGAAAACACTTCTAACATCATTCCTTAATGCAATTTGCTCTGCTAATTGCCTTCAGGTACTCTCTATTGTTCAGATATGTGCGGCTTAATAAATGACAGCAGACAATCCCACATTGCTGCAGATATCACAGCTGTCACCTGTGAATTTCTATATTCTTCAGCTACTGATGCTCTACTGAAATGTGCACAAAGAAATCAGATCACGGTAGCTGAATCTATTATCAAAAAAATCAGCATTTCCAGTCTGTTCCTAGAAAGCAGCCAATCTTCTGTAAACACTGCATAGAAAACATAATAAAGCATAGCAAACTTCTGACATTTTGTTCTCTACTAGTAGTTATTATTTACTGCAAATATTACCAGTTTTTATTCATTTAGCTGAATACTCCCAATGTCAATACTCGCAAGTTCCATGGTGGTTTCAAACCCATTGCACTGAGCAACCTATCAGGGTAGGACTGAGCAGCACTGCCACATGGCTTCCCTTTCCCTTTCCCTTTCCCTTTCCCTTTCCCTTTCCCTTTCCCTTTCCCTTTCCCTTTCCCTTTCCCTTTCCCTTTCCCTTTCCCTTTCCCTTTCCCTTTCCCTTTCCCTTTCTTCTTTTCTCTTCAGTATTGGTAAGGCACCTTCACATCTGATGTACCATCAACACCTTTGTATTACTACAAATCAGTAACATCAACTCTGGAGTGTTTCTGGACCAGGATTTAAGCATTCAAAGCAGTGAGATGGGTGACTTCTGTGCCAGGAAACTCTCAACTTCATATCTGACCACAGGACCATTGTTTCCATAGCTCAGCTTGTGTGTAAATCAGATTGCTGCTGTCTAAACTTCTTATTCAAAAATATTTTTCTGAAAAAAAGAAATACAGCACCAAAAAAACTAAGGAACAATGATGTGCAATTAAGCAGTGCTTGCAGTGCACTTAAATCCCTTACTAGAACATCTTATTCTCTGGATGCCTCTGTGAAGGTTAAGAAGAAAGCAGTTAAATAGATTAAAGCCTTCCAGATAAATATTTCTATATAAGTGAAAAAATTAAGTGACATTTAGTTACCTAAGAACCTCCTAAGGATGGACTGTGATACAAACAAGAAATTACTTCTGGCATTGTTAGTAGTGCTATTTATCTGCTGATGGACTTTAATTCTATCAGTGGTTTGCATAAAGAAGACTCAGATTCTTCTCCTGAAGATAATACAACCTGAATGCATTATTGGCATAACACCTCAGACATTACACACTGAATTCAACACCACAGTCGACAAATGTCCAAAGAGTTAAGAGGTTAAAGCAGGACTGTATCTGTGGCATATATTCACTTTTTTTGAAAAGGATCAAGTTCCTTTTAATGTAAAGAAACAAACAAACTTGAATCCTGGTCCATAAAAGGTAACACCTCAGAAATATCCTCAGGGAGGGTTTGTTTTCCCTCCTGAAAACAGCTCAAACCAAATAGAGGATCAACAAGAACAGAAAACACAAATTACCAACAGCAGAAGAATCACCAGACATTTGATGAGGCTGTGGTTTTACCTTGGGGATTCCAATCAGATCTTGTTTTCTCCTAATTAGTTTGACATTTGCGGCTGAGATGACCTAGAGAGGGATGAAAATCACTTGGGGATGGGATGCAAGCACAAGCTTTCCTTCTCTACTGTGGGCCAGCTGCCCAGTGAAGGCTGAAGCAGAGTGCGTGTGCCCACAGGGCCAGCATGTACCCCTGCACATCGCCTCTTTGAAGGCTGCTTCTTCGCAAGCATGTAGTGATTCTGTGTTAAACTCCATCACAATTATTAATGCACTTCTTTCTCTCTCAGACCACCTGTGTCCTGTGTGATAAATAGGAGCCATTAAGCCCCAGGTTAGGAGTTGAGCAGCTCTGCCATTGCTGTCAGTGATACCTAATATATCAACGGTCTGTTCCTGTAGGATTTCTTATCCTGTGGTATTTCTGCCCTCTCCTGCTCATCTTTTTTCTCATTTCATCTTTGGCTTCAGTTCAGTTTTTAATCCTGCTCAACGAATTTCAACTTAACATGGGTCACCCACCTTTCACAGCATCTCCTTTTGTACCATGACGACATCTGCATACAAAGCTGCCTTCACCTCACTGTCTGTCTGCAAGTCTAAAGTAAGTTTTGTGAGCAAATATTATTTAGGTTATAGTATATTTCTTAATTCTAATTGTCCTTTATTAACAGGCATTACCTGGGATGGGAAAATGCCTTTGTTATTCATGTGACCACTTCTTCTTAAGGCAGTGTTGGAGCTACCTCTTAGTAATCATTTCAGAACAGGCATGGGCTCAGGAGAATTATTTTTTTTCATCTCAGCTCATATTTTCTTGTGGAAAACAGCTGGCATTTGCAGCCTGCATATCAGTTGTGCCTTCATTAAACACTGCAGCCTCTCTGGTGAGTCTCGAACTTGCAATCAATTTTTCACAGCATAACATAGATAAACAATACAAATTAGGCACGTAGATAATTTAAGAACGTATAGAAGATGTGACCTGATTTGTAAAAAAAATAAATAATGATATCAGGATAACATCTGCAGACTCAGTGAAAGTAAGATACTAACTGGATTTTTCCAAGAACTTTCCAAGAAGTCCCAGATGAGTAGCATTTTCCTATGTTTACCTTTAAGCACTCAAGTTCCTTCAGAAACCTCTCTTGGCTCCCTCCTCCCATGATCTTTAAGCATTTAAATCCTTTGTTTATTACCTTTATTCAAAATGTCTGATTCCTGAACACGTAGCTGTGCTGCTGCAATGGCAGCCACTGGAGCTCCTGGAGCTGCTCCTACTTAAATGCTTGGGCTCAGCTTTTGTCTGCTGTGTTTGAGTATTCTGCTCCTAGTGTTTATCCAGACTGACACCCCACAGTATCAGGTATTTCCTAACAAGAGAAGTAGAAAATTCCTTCATTCCTTCGTCACTGTAGGCAGCATGAAGAAAAGGAAAACAAAGAATAAACCTATTTTCTGAAAATGTTGCAGATTCACCTATGCTAACTCAATATTTATTGCCATAAATCTGTGTACCAACCAGCAATTGCTGAGTTTTGCAACGAGTGGACAGTGATGGAGGTAAAAGAATTTTAAGCACTTCATTCAAATCAATGCAGAACTTCTATTCTCATCCTATGCCTTCATTTCCATAATGAAGGATGTGATTTTGTACGCTGACGACTCTGTATCAAAACTGTGATGGAAAGAGTTGTACATCAAAAGAAAATCTTCACTGATCTCCAAAAGCAAAAAAAAAAAAAAAAAAAAAGAAAAAAGTGCTCTGTGCTCTCCAGCCTGGAGCCCTTTCTTTAGAATCTTTGTAAGAAACAAATCAGCCAGTGTTTCCGCTGTTGGCCCAGATTGGGACATTAACAAGTAAACTGCTGATTAATACCTCAGCTGTAACAGCAACAGAGGTTTCAAAGCAACAGTAAAGTTATTTGAGGAGTAAAATAGAAAACCATCAAGAAACCGAAAAGGAAGACAGTTACTTGGAACTTTGCATTCCTCTCTACCCCTAGCTGCATTTTCTTTGGGGTTTCGTTCTCATCAGTCCTGAATTGAATGCATGAATATGTGATTATTGTCGCCTCCCAAAAGCAGTGCAGGGCAAAACTGCAGAGATGAGTTAGTAGCATTTTCCTCTCGGTTCTGTTGAGTTCAGGGTGGCTTCAGGTGACCATGCTGTTGATATTTAAAAGAACTGGCATGTGTCCAGTGGCTGCTGCTGTCCTGCATTCCGAAGTAGCAACTGTTTGGCTTTGGAAAGCTCCCAAGAAACACTGCTTTGGGGAATGCAATAAGAGAAACACTCTAACACTCACATTCTGCCACTCTGTTAACTTCAAAGGGAGGTGAAAGCAGAGTTCAGCCATGCACCCTGCTATACTTCTACATCACGCCTTAAAATACACAACAAGGTACCACGCCAAGGGGAGTGGATGTCTTTAGAGACAGCATGAAGAAGGAATGGAAGCCAGGACTTGATTATGAGAAAGTTGTGTGGGGCTGGCAAGGTTATAACTGCATTGAGTTGTGATGTTTCCAAGTTCAAGAATTTCTGAGGATTGATCAAACTGGGATGTGCAAAAAAAAAAAAAAAAAAAAAAAAAAAAAAAAAAAAAAAAAAGCCTGTGATTCATCCACTGTTAGCTAATTTATTTCAGGAAACTAATTAAAGAGCACTTTAAAAGTATTCAGTAACATTATGATGGACTTCTATTCAAGCAAAAGGAGTTTAAACAGTCTGGTGAATGATGCAGTATTATAGTTCTGCGCTGCTTTTCTTGACCCTGAACAAAATGCAGTTGGCAATTGTTCATGCACCTTTACTGCTTCTAATGACAAGGCACTTTTCAGACTCATTCTGCAAACTCACTCAAGTAGTTTCATACAAGAAGGATCCCACTTACAAAAGAGTCTTATTCTTTTATTTTGCCAATTTCCTATTCAAAATGCAATTCTTATGTTTTATTTTTAGTGGCTGCTTTCTCTGGCCATTCCAATTCAGGTTTGTCTAAAGTTAGACAATGTTACTCCAACATCTGTTGCACTTCCTATAAATACCTACCTCTTTCAATCTCTTCTCAAACATATATATATATCACACTGTAGACTTAAATTCGCTTTCCTTTCCTAAAATCTGTTTTAATGAGCAGAGAAATGAGCAATGATAGTGTGTTGAATTCAGCTCAGCATTTTTCTGGCTTTCTCCTAGACTTCCTCCAGAAACAGCCCGTACCGTGTATTATCTTGCTGGAGACAGCTGTTCTCATCTGCCTCAATTAAGTGAGGGCTCAGAGAACTGGTAGAAGTTCCTTGATATCAGCCTATGCCAGGAGGTCATTATTTTCAGCCCAAATCTGTCTCTTATTCTCTGATATAGCACAGATATATGGCAGTTAATACATGGTTTTTATCTCTGCTGAAGGCCTTTTAAAAAGAACACAGTTACTGTTACTCATCAAGGAGTGTCAGAAGCCAGATCCAAAGTGAGTGGATTCCTAGAGCTTCCTTCTTTTTATACACAAGTATCCCAGGACTTGAGGACATTCCTGACAATATGTTAGTACTTTGTTTTTCAAAATGTACATTTTTATATGTACACAAATATATATAAAATAAAACTGAATGTATTTATTATGTATAGTTGTTATGTTAACAAGTGGGAAAATTGCAGATTTGAAAGCTTTTCTGCTTTAGCTATATAAACACACAGCATTTGACAGTTCTTCTGAATATGCATTTGTTTTCATTATTATATTGAAGTGTGCTTTTATTTCACTATACATTTCTTTTTCCTAATGATGGGAGCAGTTTTTTGATTTTTCCAGCCATTGCCTGGTACAGTAATGTGACTCATCCCCAAAATCCCAGGATATAATGTAAATCATCTGCAGTCCAGATTTCCAGCTATTCATTCTTGATAGTAGTTTCAAAGAGAACTAAACATTTTCTCCAGGAGAAAGCAAATATTTTTCCTCGGAAATGTCTTCACTGGTTGTTGAATACCCATCCTGTTCTCTTTTGAAAGAATACAATTAAATACCTAAATAGATCTGTCAGTGTAGTCAGGAAAGTAGGATGAGAATGGCAGTGCAAAAATACCTTTCTACAGAAGCAAATGGCTAATTTACTCTGAGGTTCCATCAGCCACACTAAGCTGTCATAACAACCAACCTAGGCAAATACTGAATTACATTTTAAATATTCTCTAATTAAGGGTGTTCTACTTCTCTCCCCAAAGGGAAAAAAAAGTGTATTTTCCAGCTGGTCGCATAGTTGAGATTCTTCCCTGTGACTGTGGGCTGCCTTTGGTTAGAGCAGTTCTAAGAACAAAGTTTGCTAGCCTGGACCATTACTCACTGCTGGATTTTCACCGTCTCCAGCCCAGTCACGAGTGCCTTGCATACCCTTAAATAGTGCTCTTGCATGTCCAAGCACTGTAGTGTGAAATTCCACCTGTGGCAGCAGATACCAGTAAACTTTGCCCATCTTATTCTCCCTGGACCAACACTAAGTGAAACTCATGCAATTGGATATCACCAGCAGCTATCCACAGGGAGCCCTGGGAAGCAACTAGGGATGTGAACACCGGTGGTAGCAACCCGCAATGCTTCCAGTATCAGCTGATGGGGATGCGTTTTCATAAGGAAAAAGGCCTCAAGGAGTCTTTAATTAGTGTTATACTTTATTCTCTTGAATAATAAAACTAACAGACTGCTTTGTAGTATTGAGGCCCTGTGTGAATCTCTTAGAAAATCGGCACCCATTTTCATTCAGGGCCGTGATGGAAACAAGGACTTCACTGTAACCTCATATTGAAATCCTGTATATTACATTACTGCAAATCAATGTGAAGGCTGTGATTATGTGTCTAAAGATGGGCTAATATCCACCATTATTTTTAGGAGAAAATGCAAAATCACTTAGTTCCTCCCTTCTCCTCTTACTGCAATGGCATCCAAATCTATTGCAACCCAAATCAAGGACAAAAGTATACATGAGGTTAAATTCTGCTCTTTGCAGCAGAAGACAACAAAGGAATCTTGTCACTCACATTTCTTAGGTTTTGTAGTTTGCTTTTGTTGTGGTTGTTTGTTTGTTTGCTTTTGGAGACAGTGACATATAACAGCTTGGAAACTATCGAAGTACATAGTCACGGTACAGCAATCTTGTCAATACAAATTCATTGTGCCAGGCCTGTGGATAAAAACTGACTTTGCTAAATAAGGAACTGAAGCAATAATAGCCTGTCTGTTCTGCTAGAGACAGGAGTACACAGACTTTCCTCCCAAGAAACATTATAAGGTCATCTCAGGCAAGTGGATATAGATTTTCTGGTGAACCTGAAGAAAGGAGGGTGAATAAATCTGCCCAGCAGAGGTACAGAATGGCATTCTAAGTGGTTCAGTACTTGTAGCAAATCTTCACTAGTACATAATGATAACTATAATTATAAATAACTATAGGAATTTACCATGTTAATTATTTCTTCGTTTGTTTTGAATGTTGTTTTTCTCTGCTTTTAGTATCTTCATTAACTGCAATCTTCAGCTATTCTAGGGTGGTTTACGTATGCACATGAACAATTATTTCATAAGCACATATGCTGTATTCATACATTAGCCCGAAATTGTAAATTTGGTTACAGCTGTACAACATATATGGCACTTACATAGCACATGGGGTAAAAGACACTGATTCAAAGTCTTTAAATGTTTAGCTCACTCACAGTTTTGTACCTGAAATTCTCTATGTGAATGCAGATAAAGCTGCTGTAAGACAGTGAAGAACAGTTGAGTGATAACTGCAGCCTTTGGGGAAGAACAATTTCAGAGGTGCTTAATTGTGACCTCTTTGGGTTGAAAATAAAGAAAACTTTATTGATTATTTTAAAAGGAAGTTTGGTCATCACTAAATACTCCTTCCTCCTCTTTCTACTCTGTCCTTCTATTGAGAAGCACCTCTGGCCTTTTATAACAGTGCTGAAAAGATTTGTGGATATTCACAATTATCATAATTTTCTATCCTTACTGCTTATTTATATTTAAACAACACTAGAGTTGTATTGGAGGTCTGCAGTGTGAGGCATGGAGGAGAAACTGACCCATAGCAATGTACTCTTAAAAAATGCTGATGATCAGAAAAGCTTGTTAAGTACTCTTCAGACAAATATGCAGACACTAAACAGATTACTGCATCTTCCTTGGACAAACATTACAGCTGTTTGGAAACACAGCAGCTGTATTTGATCCTTGAGAAATGGAAGTGCAGGATGCCTTTTCTTTTGACTTTTCAGTGCATTTAAGGCAGGCTGTGTTAAAGTACCCACTTTGTTCTGTTGTCACCATGCAGAGGTTAATAACCTTCTTCCTGTCCAAAAATGCTTGGAGAATTTCTTAACAATAAAGCCAATGCTCTTCATTCATGTTGGGTCCTGCAACATCTAGTAGTGCCTAAGTCTTACATAACCTTATAATATTTCTTACTGTATTGCTATATTAATAAGGAGCTGATCACTTCCTGCTTAAATTTCATGTATAGATCTAAAGCCTCCTTCTTTCCTGTTATTTTTATGTTTCTGATATCAAAGGCAAACTGTGTGTCCTGCCTCTGGTTGAGAAAATGAATCATAGTGGGTTTTGATAAGAGCTTATTATTTTGGGGAGACAAATGTATAACGTGTCATCAGCCTGAGATAATGCAGGGGATCAGGAAATTAGCATAATGCTTTATGAGGTAAATTAAATGTACCCATTGGAAATGATTTTTATTTCTATTACAGTATTTGAGCAGATTCTCAGGACTTTGATGATGTCTAGATCTATTAATCAATTTAACATTTACTCAAGGTGAACAGAAAGAAAAGAGCAAGAGCCATTTCTGATTTTATATTAGTCACAAGTTGAATGCTAAGGTCTGATAATTGAATGGGACCTCCCTTTCCTAACTAGACAAGAGGACATTGAATTTCATTAAATGGGATTACTGGGTCATGACATCTGCTGTACTGTGAATAGCACTTGATCAGAGAGAATACAAAGAAATAACATTCAGACAAGGTTGTCAACACACAAAGACATGTTAAATGAAAACTACTTGGTTATGAAGCGAATCCAACAACCTTCAGGCAAAATTTCACCCATTTATAAAGGAAAGATGCTTAACCACAGGTTTGTGTATCAGGTTTGAAACACAAAAAAGGCTTCAAATTTTTAAACATCAAAAGAGTACTCCACATGGGCTCAATACAGTGAATAGCATGGAGGTGGGGGCTGCCCTGCAAGGCTGATTTTACATATATTTTACAATATATTTGATTACAAACTCCCAGTGAGAATTTTTTTAAGGAAGTCGTAGCTTATGTTTGCTGCCTTCTCCACCAAATCTGGGGTTGACACTCCCCACTCTTCAGATTATCATCACACCAAACACAAGAAAGCCATTAAAAGTAAGAATAATTCCATGTCAAAAGAACAGATATTTTTCCCCACTCCATTAGACTGAACTACTTCATCTTCTTTGATGCCTGCAAGGAGCCTGGTAAGCATCACAAAAAGATTTCATAAGTGCTAGGGAGAAGCTGAAGTTGAAAGCCATTTGGTGTAGAAAATCGTAAATTCAGTTATAAATGGTAAACTGCAGTGGGTGCTCACATGACATTCACATAATCCAAGCCACTATTTAGTCCAAGTGTATTAAGGTTCCTGACTGCTCCTAAGGGACTGGTGCCCAGTACTGTCTCATTGCTCCCATCTTGAAAACAGCCTGAATACAGTTCACAAAACACAAAAGCAATTCCTGCTTGATTTTGTCATCCTTTATGGATGACAGGAACTTCTGATACAGCTAAGATACTGTGGCTGCTCCTTTCTCCTGTCTGACTTCTACAAACATGGAGATCTAAGTATCTCAGACCAGAGAAGAGTCAGCACGATTTCAGCTGAAGTCCTGGTGGATCACTCAAACACTGTGACCATGTCTCAGTACAAGCAGTGCAGCGTTGGGTGAAGCCACAACAGTGTAGGCATATCACTATCACTAAGACAAGCTATCAGCACAGGCACAACTTTTTATTGCATGATATATTACCTAATTCAACACTCAAACTTTGCTATCACTTCAGTTTTGGAAAAATAGATTGTTAGCAAGGTGACAATGCTGGGGGGAAGGCTGTGCTTCAGAGAAGATTGCAACATGAATTGTGAAAAAAGATTAGGCAATGCAATCTAATCATCTCCCAGAAATTGTGTGCGGCAGACTGTGGCTGATTTTATTGAATGGAAGTGTCCAGGGTGTTTAAGCAATGCGTATCACTGATGGGCTTGGGAAACAAAAGTTCAGAGGAAGCTATGAGCATGGGTGAGGAGAAATATTTTAAAACAGCATAAAACGGACAGTAATGAGGTGAGGGATATAGAAAATAGATAACACAAATCTAAAGATCTTTTGGAAATTATTTCTGTGATAAAGTGTCCCATTTAACAGTCCTTCTCAGACAAAATAGAGAAGGGAATGAAGTGTGTGTAAGGAAAAAGGAAATGAGTCAACTGGATGAAACATTGAAGTGACCCCAAGGCACCCTTTGGTTATGCAGAGTTCCTCATGCAATGCTTTTAATGGCACAGTGCTCAGAGAGCAGGTTACCTTCCCTCCTTATGGTATAGTTCTGTATGACTTGCAAAATGATGAGCATAATGTTGAAGTCACTTTTATCACAGTAGAAAAAGGAAACACTTCATTAGTACTGTTGTATAAGTGTAAGCTGGAAATAGTTTTATTTTTTGATATTTTTTTTAATTTAAAAAAATCAATTCATCCAAGGGTTCTTGAAAATTAAACAAAATAAAACCAGATGCTAACCAAACAGATCAGTCAAGTGAAGTGAATGTTAGTGAGCCTGGACTGTTTTCATTTAAGTTCAGGCATTTGGCCACCAGATTAGAAGCAAATGCCGAGAGAAAAGTACTAACTAGTGTATCTATTCTATCTGGGAACTAGGTGCTTTTACTTTTTATCCATGCAGACTCTGAGGAGACTGTGAGAAAAAGTGTATCAGACAAGGATGTTGGAGCTCTCAAAGAAGTGAAATTGTGACTTTGCTTATTCCACGCAAATTCCCAGGCATTGAGAAGGAAACTCTTTAGAAAGTGGAAGCATAGCGTCAAACACAGCTGTCCCATGTCACTTTTTAATGTTCAGTACCAATCTCATTTTTGGCACAAGTACAGTTATTTCACTGCTAACTCAGAAGGTAACACAGCCCTTTCAGAGCAGAGCCTTTAGAATGAAAACATTTTCAGTTCTCAGCAAGCCAGAAGGCATCACAAAGTAAGTGAAGCCCTCCATGTGACATCTGTCCTCCTCCATTGTGCCCTGGAAAATCTGAACCCATTTCTGTAGAGAATCTGTCACTGAATCTTTTATTAAATTCATTGAAGGAAAATGCAAATGGCTGCTAATGTGCAGGAACAAAAAGACAAAAAAACAATTCATTTTTATAAGACACAGTGATGGATCATGGTGTGACACACTATTGGGACTGCAACGGAATAAGCTCTTCTTAGCACGGACTCGGTGATTATTTACAACCATTAACATCCATCACCAAAAGGGCAGAGTAGTGGTTTGGGTACTGCATCATTACTATGCCTATCAGAAATGCATAAGAATTGAGGGGAGAGCTGCCTGAAAGCAGATTAACACGCTGACTTTTTGGTCTTATTCTTCTTTCACAGCCTGTAAAATCATTGCTTAAGAAAATGATTGTTCATTACTTCAAACTTTTAGAAGGAGAGCTGCAATCTGTGAGAAACAGATCCGCTTGTCTTTATAGCATGTACTAGGAAACACTGACGCACAGAGAATACTCCACATAATCTACATTTCTTCGTCTGTGTGTCACCTGGCTCCTTTCCCAAAGCATGTGCATTATTCAAGGGCCATGCCAGCACTGGCTAGGGACGTGCTGCCGTGCTGAGAGGTAACTCCATAGGGGTCAGATGCACCCACATATCAGCAGCCCCTCACCTCTTCCTGCCAGCTGACCCTGCTCCCCACACCCTCTGCTGCAAGGACAGCATTGTGTCTCAGTGAGAACCTCCCTCCAGCACCATGAAGTGAACGGGTCTTGCACCCATACAGGAACATCTGGGCCTCTCCAGAGACCATGGGAGGGGCCTGTCCTGCATGCCAGAAAACTTTTCTGTTCATGTAGGACATGTTTTGCACAGGAAGTTTTAATGTAGCACTGCTGAGGAACTAGCACTCATTTTTCAAGCTGATGAATCTCATATAAAATGTTTAGCAGGCCCAGATTTGTACAAACCCTTGAATGTAGCCATTCTTTCCATTAACACTGACATTGCAAGTGTCACTACCCAGTATAAAGTGAGACTGATCACCTGCTGATCCTGACAAAAACCACAAGATGGAGAAAAACAACTTTATAACAGATGACTGGGCTGCACCATACCTTGAGCTTAGTAGGCAGGAAGCAAAACTAGAATAACAATTGGCCAACTATGTTGGCCAACACTTGTGAATGCCAGCACCCCTTCAAAATATGGGGCTGCAGATACACAGCTGCAGCTATGGAACCTCAGCACGCACCATTCAGTATAACCTTGTCCGTGCTAGTTTACTGTGGTTGAAAATGAAAGAAAAATAACCAGTAAAAGAAAAAAGATCCAGCACCAACAATGCCAAATGAGAAGACTTAATATCAGCTTTGCAAAAGCCTCATAACCTTTTATATCAAAATAACATCCTTCTTCAGCAAGAGGAGATTATCCATCCTATTTGGTATCATTTGTCATACTGTGTGCTTCCTGTCACTTGGGACCAGAAAACAGCAAGTTGAAGGATGGCTCAGCAAGAATGACTCAACCAGTGCTCATTAGTAAACTGACAATTCTAAATTGGAAAACATTAAGAGGAATCCAAGTTTGCTTTGTAAACAGTGGGAAATATCAGCAATATCTAATGCAACTCTTACATAACTCCTGACTAAGGCACTGTGACTTCTGGGTGGTGCCTGGAACACAGTAAAAGAAATACTGAAAAATTGAATGTCAAACAGAAAAGGCAACATGAGTAAGAGGAAAAAAACAAGAAAAACCCTAAACAACTTCAGAATTTAGAGCCTTCTATAACAAATCACCAAAGAAATTATGTGTAGGAAAGAAACCCAGGAAACACAAGCATTAAGAACCAAGAAGCACATTTCTCCATCTCCTCAGCTCCTTTATTTAAGAGTTTTGGTTGATTCTTCGACACAGGCAAGCCACTAGATCAGCCTGAAGCCTGGCTGCCTCCCTGCTTGCCTCACACAACCTGGGGCAAGAACACAAGGAAATGCCTTGGCCAGTCCCCCTGGTTTAGGCACTCAGTGAACCCATGTCTTTCAGGTGTATGAGATGCTGCTGCCTGAGAGTCCATAGGGACTGCACAGGCTATTTAAATAGGTTAGCTATTAAAAACAAACAAACAACAGTCTGAATAACTACACTTAGAAGTAAAGGGAAGGAACTAACATTTACATATATAACAGAGTAGTATAAGTTTGTCCAAGGGATTACTGGGGAAGATTTGGGATTGGATGAGTGTTATCATGGGGATGCTAGTTTCCTGCTGGGATAGCTCTGTGTAACAGGACTTGTGTTACCTGCTCATTGCTTTTTTTTTTTTTTTTTTGCATATGATAGAAGAATAGAGTTGAGGAATGAGCAGAGATGGTGTTGGGAACATGAGCAATCAGAATCGATTCATTTCAGTACCTCCCAGCTGATCCAACTTTGTCCTCAACATACAAAATTTGTGACAGGTACCCTTTATGGATATGGTATTCCCATATGCCACAGAGAAGGTAAAATAAATCCAAGGTTTGGTCTTATACTGTGGTGTGCTCTTGATTCAGTTTTGCTGTGGAGTTTACCCTTCTTTTTCTTTTTTTTTTCCTCACTATTTAATCATATGCTATAATTAGCCAGGAATTTAAGCTGCAGCAGCAGTAGAAATCAGCCAGAGGTACATCCAAAGTATCCTCACTAGGGGAAAGAAAATGCTTAGATCTGTACAATATAAACGTTATCAGTCAAAACAAGCCTGCACCTGATGCATGTACAAAGAGTGGCCTTTCCTGGTTTGCTTCTGAAATAGAATGAGGCTCTACTTCTGTCCTGTTGGGCTCAGAAAGCCCCAAATTATACAAGGAAGAAGCGACCTGATGCTGAATTGCTGATGTGAAGCAATTAAACAATGTTAACACAGTGGTATTATCTGACAGGTAAAGCAAGAGAGGCTTTAGAAAACTTTCAGTTTCTGTTTTCTTTGACAATCTTTCTAAATTAAGGGCCTAAATGTCATTGTGTGAAAGGTCATTCTAAGCAAAGTCAGAGTTTTAGAGATATCAAAATATGTTAGTAAAAACACAGCAGCTCTGTTGGACCCCTAGGACAACAAAGCAGTTGACCACTTAGCCGCATGGCTTCTTGGCTGTGAGAAGGTGTTAACTGCAGCCAATATCTTGAGACTGAATTTTTATCAATAATAGGGTCATTATCATACATCTAAACTGCTTGGGAATAACTACATGCTCATTCTGGTTTCTCAAAGTGCAGCCTTTGAATTGAGAGTCTTTCTATAAATAAGAAAAGCTCCCCCACTAAAACACTCTACTTTGGCCTTTCTGCCTTTTGCAGTAAGAATTCTCTTACAATACTCCAAGAGAATGTTTAATCCCTGTTCTTCCTCAAGGTCTTTATGGAATGACCTCTTCTAGATAACACTTCCCAAAGTGATTGTCAGCTGTAAGTCAAATAATATTTGAGCTGCATTTTTTCTGTCTGAATCAGAACTAAGTGACATAGCGCTGATTTAGACTGATTAGCTACAGCTTAAACCAACTACCAAGTCATAACATACACTCCATTCTTAAAGAAATGTATGGTACCAATTTATTAAGATGAAAATCGTAACACAGTAACAGATGTTTAAATTGCATTCTGTGAGGACCTGCACATCCAGATTAAGTGCTGAAAATTTCTATCTGGATCTCTTTCATTTGCTTGCCTCCCACTTGCCTTAAATGCTTAGAAGAATTTTCAGAGCTGATCCTTCAGTGTCTATGCATACACCATAATCGAGTGGCATTAAGCTATTGCTTTCATCAACATTACTGTGGCTTCTGATTACTCATAGAATAAAGAGTTTCAGTCTTGCAATTACTCTGGGTAGTCAGAGAGGGAGAGTCATGGCTAAAAACTAATTTTTTGTGGCTTTGCAGGTCATTCTTAATGGGTTGATAGCCTTTCCAAGTTGATGACTTCAAAACAGTAGTGCTGAATGCACGCTATGAATCTTGTGCAAGCTTCCTCTGACTCATGCTGTTCCATAAATACTTAAAGGACATTTTATTCAGAAAAAAAAGAGGAAGATCATAGAGTACAATTAAAGTAGAAACAAATGACATTTCATGCCTATTTTATAAGACATACTCTCTTGATAAAGGTAAATAGAAAAATGATTTATTTTTCCCGATAACAAGAATTCTAATATTAGATTTTGATGATCACTGACTTTGTTAAATGGCTGCTATGGCCACTGAGCTAGAGAGGCTTAGATTCTCTCCTATGCCATTCCTGTATTTCAGAGGCTGCTAATGGCCAAATTAAGGTTTGGTGCCACTTTCACTAAGCCCAATGATAGTAAGCTTACCTATTCTGTTCTACAGCTAATCAAACCCAAAAGCTGGAACCCCACAGGGCTTGAAGAGGACAGATGAGCAGAAGAACTTGGGAGCAAAGGGGGCACTTCTCCGAGTGGCCCTACAGTGTGCTTGTTCTGCAGCAGGAGCCAGGGATATTCAGGGTCCCCAGATCTCTCCCTGGTGGGTTGCACATTTGGTGGGTCAGGGGTTTGCCCAGCCTCTAAGTGTATTCATTTGTAGATCCATTTAATATTGCTGCACCTCAAGGACAGTATGTGACTCAAGTAATTAATGAACAGAACTCTTTAAGCTCATCACTGAAACCCACCACATACAAATTATGAAGTATTAATATTGAAGATGAAAAACTCTGCTTCTTGTTGCATCTCCTTCTGTCTTTGTCCTTTCTCATCTACTTCCCATCGTTGCTCTACTCATGCTATAACAGTCTGAAGTGTACAGAGGACTTGGACTCTCTCTGAGAAGTTCCCATTTGGAATTTTTTCATTCACTGCTTTTATCACTTTCCATAGTTTATTATGGAATCTGAAAACATAAAAATTTTCACCAAAGCTCTTCATTGATGAAAGGTAATGCTAATGACCATGAGAGCTGTCTGAACTGATGTTGGGCCAGCCATGGCATATGCTTTCTGTACACTGGCATGATTCCCACATAGCATAATTAGGTCTGTTGTAGCACACAGCTTTGTGCTTTCTGTCATGGTGACAATGCATTGCAGCTGCAGAGGCTCAGTCCTGGGCCTCTCTTACACCATGACTGCCAACTGTGTCAGAAATTGTGGTGGCTTCGTGCTGTGGATTCCCCTAACTGCCAGGGACATCAGTGAGACCACCAAGCATGTTAGACATTTAGGTATTTCAAAATTAAAAGCCTAATATCTAGTCCACTCAGTTCTTATATATATTATATATTTTCCCCTTTGGTCAAGTCTTATCACTTGGACTACTCTGCAGAGTCAGTTCACAGAAAACTTTGAGTTTTGATCCCTGACATACACAGAATTTACTAGGGAGTTTTCTTCAACATACCTTTTCACAGAGGGTTGGATGGCTGTTGCTATAATGGTTTTACAGTCTGTATCAATTTTGTCTTTTGGACATGATTCTGAAAAGTATTGGACAGCCTCAACACCTACTCCCATGAGTGATCAGAATTAGAACTACTCTGCATGCCAAGCATTAGTACTATAGGTACTCAGTCAAAGAAAATATTTGGAGAAGAAAATGCAGAATGAATCAAAAGAAAGAGCAAGGGAAGTTGGTGCCAGATAAATGAAGACAGAATTATTACTGCTAGACAGAAGTGTTTCCAGTTTCTACATTTTATCCAGACTGGTGGTGATAAAGACAGACTATCACTATATATGACAAACTAGCTGTCCTCCTTTAAAGCAGGAGTTCATTCTGGAAGGATCCTGAAGGTGTCCGAGGCTTATAGTTAGAAAAATAAGCTCAACAGAAACCAAGTGCTCAAGAAACAAAAGACAAAAGATCTTGCTGACAGGTATTTTTTGGTAATTTGGTCCTCTCATGTAAACAAGAGACAATTCAACCTTCTGGGACTCTTGCTAGCCAACAGTCTCAAAGCTGCAATGAAAGAAGGATTTCAAAACTATTTCACAATCGCGTTTGGATGAAACATGTGTTTACTGTATGTAAATGAACGAGACATTCTGTTCTTTTAGGATTCATCAGATCCTCACTGTCTTAGATGGTTTGGCATGCACAGGAAAGTGGTCTTCTTCAGAAGATGCTGGACAGACAAATAACTGTTTTTCACTGGAGGTTTCCAGACTATACAAAAGATGTACTCAAGTGCAACTTTTTTTTTTTTTTTTTTTTGGCTTAACTTGACTCTCACTTATTTTGTTAGCTACAAATAATGACAAACTAAGTTGCTTAATGACAGAGATATGGAGTTAGAGTTTCCTGAGACAATAAATCTCTGTGGCACTGTTCACACTATCAAGCTGCGTGTATTCAAAATGTGATGAGTAAAAACAGCTTGAGGATGTTGATTTCCCTGTATGAGAATTTCCTCTCATAGCTTAGGTGCCCACATGCTGTTGGTACATGACATGGCATGTGTGCCTGCAAGCCTCTTCCCAATTAACTAAGTGAAAACTTAGAATCTACTGCAGATCTGGTAAGTTTACTGAGCTGCCTGTTTAGTTATACACAGGAATACAAATCTACATGGGCCAAAATCTCCTGCTCTTTTGTGCATCTTGTTGCAAAGGATGAACTCCTAGAGATCAGTTGCTGAGGCACTCTGGCTTAAGGGTAAAATAAAAGGCATTTTGTTGTTCTTCAGTCTCCTCTACGTTGTCCTCTGACCACTTTTACAGTTCTTAGAAAAACCCCAGCTTGTATTTGCTTCAGCTGGGGCAGAGGCCAGATCTCATGGAAACTGCTGATAGATCTGTTTCATCAGGCTAGCAATGGCTTAGGAGGGCACTGAGGAACAAATGTGGAGCTGGGTACTATTTTATCACTCAGAAGCCATCTAACAACAACTTTTGCATGCTAAGGCAGCCAAAACTGTGCTATGACGTCTGCATAGCTCCTCTGCTTGGGCTGGACTTTAGTTCCTACAATTTCCATGTGCAGACATGCTGGCCTTGCTGGTCTGTGCTTGACTGAAGGCCACTGGGAGCAGCGAGGGGTGATGGCAGAAGTCATCCACTGCCTGACTGCTGAGGGGCCTACATGTAATAGCACTGTTGGTTGTCTTAGTGAGTAACTGCAAATATTTGTCCCTTCCATTTTTGTGGCAAGAATATTATAACTTTCATTATAACAATTTAAGGATGACAGAATTGTGCTTGTCAGGAATTTTTGCTTTATGTTGTGAAATCAGTATTTTTCTGGCTGTATATGGGAAAATTTTACTATCCAGTTGTGCAGACATCTCTCATCTACAAAATGCAAACAGAGTTTGTAGCAGCAACGTGGCTGCCCTTTTGATCCCTCCACACAAATTCATAAAAATACTGCACCAATCCTGAAGTGCTTTTTGTAGCAACTTTCCATTTAAATGTTAGATTCAGGAAAAGTATTACAAATGTGTACCCATTTCCCAGCACAGTCTGCTGTTACCATTTATGAAATGTTAAGAGTATTAAGGTACTGCATCATTTTCTCCCCAGGCATATCAACTGGTTTGAAGAGATATTGAGTATCAATCCCTGCTGGAGCCAGTGGGAGACAAGAGTCCTCAGAACCACAAAGATTTAGGAGCAAAGATTAAAGGGTGGGTTTGCTACACATAAATGCAAACCAGAATGTTGTTTTGAGTTCTGAAACATCTGAAAATCTCAAATTTACCATAAGGATAACTTCTTGGCAATATTAGAAGAACCTACAAGAATTCTTCAACTGGGATGAAATGTACTTTTAAAGCAGGCTTTGTAACCCCCTTGACCTACTGTGCACTGGTTCTCTCAGCCCTCTGGTCCCGGGCTCCTTCTACACACTGCTAAAGCAGCAAGCTATTCTAGGAGGGCACATCACGTGCTCTGGAAACTAATGAGCAATCAATCTGCAGGATCAGGATGCAGTTAATTTTAAAACTCCTGAGATGTGTAAAGCATGATGTTAGGTTCTCACCACTAATTGCTTTGCTCTGCGTGTCCATAGCTATTTCTTCCCACTAGAGCTAATGCAGTTATCACCAGCTTTCGCTTGAGTTTCAGAGATGCAGAGTAATCTTATTTGTCATTGAAATCAACAGGGAATGCTCAATATCGTCATGAAAATAAACAGTAGGCCCTCATTTCAGAAATCATATATCTTGCAAGATGTGTCCAGCTTTTGAAGCTGCATAAAAATTCATTTCTCTTTGAGTTAATAGAGGAACAAAATATGAAATATAAATATTCAGCAGCTTTCTTCTGTGACACATGGAAGATGCATATCTTTGTTTGATGAGCCGCAATACTTTGAAGTCTGCAGGTTATTCCAGACTTTCTTTTCAACCTTATTTTGTTACCTATCCATTTGCCAATCTACAAATCCAACTTAATAGTGAAAATCTTTCTGCACTGTAAACATAACTAAATACGCAATAAACATTCAATTAGGAATTGTCAAATAAACCCCATTCTAAAGGATCACAGTCTCAGCTGTTATACATTCATATAATAATTCAGGACAGAGATTACCAAAGAGGGTATAATTATTTTTTAATAACATATGAGTGCTTATTTAGCCATGTACCAGGAAGATGCTGTGAGTCTCTATACAAAATAGATGCATACTTCAAAATTTCCTTTGACTGCGATCCACAGATTTTATCACTAGCTGCACACAGATACCTTCTACACCTTCTGGCATTTGAGTAGCTCTGCTTTCGAGCAGTGTTCACCTTTTAGAACAAGCTTGTCCTGGTTTTGGTATGGTTTTATTGATCTGTACTTTGTGTTAGCTCCCTTTCATCTCCCCTCCATCTCTCTACTCCTGTCAGTCAGCTTCTTTCTTTGTGCATTATATTCACACTAACATACAGAATTTCCAGCATCTGGCTGTTGCCAGATGTTTCTCATTCTGTCACCTATTCTGTTCTTATACAAATTCTGGATGTTAGGCAATCTTTTACACACAAAGTACATAAGCCAGATCTTTTCCTTCCATACCTTGCTGCTCAGACTGCTTTGTGCAAGAGGAGGATGGGGCTGGAAGCTTCCAAGCAGCCTGAAGGATTGCTGCAGGAATGCTGGCACGTCACCTCCCTCGTGTTCCAAACCACTCAAGTAAATAAATGAAATTGCTTTTAATTGAATGTTCAGCAAAAATGATAGCACACTTAGTTCTTACACTGGCCAGCAGAGGTTAAACCACTGAAATTCTAAAATTAGCTTTACCACGGATACACTTTTTAAATGCCCTTGCTGGGTTGAATTTCTCAGAAGGCAGAATTGGTGAGAGGCTGCTGTTTGAGCGGCAGTGCATCCCCATGAGCACAGCTTCTCAGCTCATCCAGCTCATTCCCTTTGCTGGATCCCCACCACAGTGGCAGGGTTGCAAGGCATTGACTAGAGCCTGGTTTAGCTAATAATATTTTAATAGTTTTACCATAAATGTTTTATTCCAAATCTAGTCTATTGCTCCTCCTATTCACAGGGCATAAGCACCAAAATATAGCATGTGAACAGATGTTTACAAGGCTCTGGAAGGGGCTCATTGCATCTGTTATCAGGACAATGCTAACTCAAGCAACCAGTTTGGGTGTCATATACAATCCTGTCCGATAAGCTAGGATAGGGCATATGGCCCCTAAGGCTTAGCAATCTGCTGGAACACAACAGTTGGCAATTAATGCAGACAGAGTCTGTTAGAGGAGCCCAGGACCAGCTTAAAGCACCTGCTGGTGGCTCTAGGGCAGGGATGGGCTGCTGATAACCCAGTCAAAACACAGTATCAACGCATGGCCATGATGCAGCCTTACACATCTATACACACTCCACATAATTTTATAACCTTGTTGTACAATGTAAGGAGTGGGGGAAGCTGTTGGCAAAGATGAGGAAGAGACAAAGGGAAAACTGTTAGAATAGTTTACACTATCTGCATCAGGAGATGTAAAAGGGGAACTTGCTCAATGTAGGCAAGACCACATTTGCCAAACTATAAAATTGTGCTGAGGCTGCTTTTCTGGAAATACCCAAAAAAGTCAGTGTCTCCAGACTGCCTCCTCACCCTGAATTAGTCACAATTCTGAGCCAGTGAACCAGAACCTGCTCACTAGCATGCAGATTTGGATGTTAAATATATCAGGATTTTAATCTGAGTATATCTGTGATGGCAACTACAGAAATACAAATTTATGAAAGTTACGAAATTAAGACTACATGATTGTCTCAGTTTTCTTCCACTAAAAATCAGCTGAGTAGTTTTCCAGTGTACACACAAGCTGGCCAAAGAACTAACTAAACCCAGCATACCAAATGAACACTCAGGTATTGGAAGCTTGGAGATGTTTTAAGTGAGAAATCCACTTACTCTGTTTCCAGCTGGCAATTAAAGGAAATCATAGTGTGACATTTTAGCTTTTAGTTATTTTTATTACCTACTTTACAATCATCCTTACACAGCTGATAGTTTTTAATCTGTGCCTTTCTTAAGTTTTTGAATTTGTTCCAAGTCCACCACCTCCATAGTTAAACAAAATACTCAAGAAGAGAACTGATGTAAAAGAAAGCAGTTTATAAATACCAGCAACTGTAGCTTACAACAGACAAAAGTATATGCACTTTTGTCAGTCAGCCACTTTCACTGGCCCATGTTTCAAATATTCAGTGAAGTGAGTAAGATACAGCTAATGAGGTCTTGCAAATAAATAGCAATGCTCTGAAGACATGCTAAAAACATGTAAGGAAGGAGAACCGTTTTCTCTGTTTCAAACAACATTTTGTTCAGTGGAAAAAAAAGCCAAGAAATACATTTTTCTAGATGATTTAAGATGTAGTATGCTGATAACTTGTCTTCCAATAGCAACAATTAAAATAGCTTGCTTGTGTAATCAAAGTGAGACATTATTTTCAGTATTAAGCCATACTTATTTAAACAGTATTAGTTCCTAAAACCTGCAGTTCATTTTGAACACAAAAGCATTTGATTTATGAAGATTTGTGTGGGGACTTGTTTCCACTTTCTTTTCCAAAACCTGTACCAGGGTAGCAACTGGAAGTAAGTCCACAGAAAAAAGTTCACCTCACAGCTTCATATGCGTCCCTCCAAACTTAAACTGCTTTTACTTTGTAGTCTTCTCAAAATATTTTAAGGAAGCACAGCCTGAAAAGGCTTCAGCCAGGGCTTGCCTAAAATTCAGAAATGTACCCGGGTCTTTATTTGCAGTTTGTATCTCACCGTAGCACTGTTTAAAAACGATTGTTTGAAGGATCAGTTAAAAACTGCAGTTTAAACACAAATTTGGATCTTAGTTTAGGAGGGCTTCTCAACCTTTTTTTTTTAAATCATATCAGTTTCATTCTGCCTAAGGAAATAAATAAGAATCTGAATAAATAAAAAGCTCTTCCACAGTACAAAGAAAACCAGCGGTATTTATATCACGCTCAAAGAATGAATGCTCGGGTGAATAAACAAATAAACAGATGGGAATCATTTCAGCCATGCTCCATTATAAATAGTGGAGGGACTCACTCACCAAATTAGAAAATGCAGAAATAAAAATATTTTTTCAGCATTTTGTTTTTCAGTTGAAAGATTTTAAACAGAACCCTTTAGAACGATAACAGAAAGCTCTGGGGAAGGGGGCTGAGCCTTTGCTGATCAGCAAAGCTGCCCTAAGCAGTGGTGACAGCAGCTGTGTTCTGGTCCCACCGTGGCAAAAGTGGATGTGAGAAATACAGTCTAACCAGAGTGTGCTGTAATTGGGGGTCGGTGGCC
The DNA here is from genome assembly GCA_023055505.1 of Callipepla californica brunnescens. NCBI lineage: Eukaryota > Metazoa > Chordata > Aves > Galliformes > Odontophoridae > Callipepla > Callipepla californica. The sequence continues at coordinate 8,996,642 of JALIRH010000008.1, read as the reverse complement.
TTTACTAAAAGGCCAGTATTTGTCAACATCTACCACTTGTTTTTTTATGAGATTTTTACCCTACATCTTCATCCAGCTTAATCGTGTGGTTAATGCTGGTTAATACTCATCTCTTCAGTTGTTCTTGGGTGCTTACAGCTTCTAGATGACCATGGAGAGGCAGGACTGTCCTGGAACTGTTCTACATTACACCAGTAACAAACTGCTCAGCCTCTGAGGGTCAGAAACGAAAACATTACGTTACAGAAATTTTTCTTCCTCTCCTAGTGTAGGCGTGGTGGTCCCATGGATATGAGCCAATATTTCTCAAGGTCTTAGCTTTGTACTAATGGTTACACGTCCACTGATAGGAACGCAGACCCACAGCTCCATGTGAGATCAACTCCAACTTTACCCATTACCCCTTAAATGAATTAGGCCCCTTGGACTTCTCTGATTTGCTTGGCAACTCCATGTAAAGAATGCATTTTAGACTGGATTATATTAATCTTTCTGAGAATTTTATTATATTCTATTTTATTTATTTTTTGACCAATTCCTCAGTCAGGAAGGTTGAACAGTTAATACAGCTCCCATTAAGAAATGCTGCACTGCTTTTTCATTTTGTCAGAAAGAATTATTAAGGAGAGCAAAGGTCATGCACATTGCAAATGTGCTTCTGCTAAAGCAGCTTATTCCTAGAGGAATAAACACAGACAGTACTGAATTACTTTGTCATCATTAGAAATTTTCAGAGCCCCATAATGCCTGGGAGAGCAGACAGGTTGGCAACTGCACAGGACCAGGAAAAAGATGTTTGCACTGAAAAATGTGATGAACTCTCCAGTCTAGTGCACACAGCAATCTTCAGCTGATAGCAATGTAAGATGGGTTGCTGGAAGGAGTACAATTCCAGCTGCTTCAGCAGCTGATGTGGGAGAAGGTTGCTGGCAGAAAGTCTCTTTCTGGTGTTGCACCTTAGTGACATGCCCAAAGCAATTATTTTTTGAGAAAAACATGGTTAAGTATTTTCCCAGAAAATAGAAAAATAGTCTTGTATAGTCTTCTAAGTATTAAACACCCATTTCAATAGTACAAGAGACAAGTTTCTATGGTTCTCTCTCTCTCTCTCTCTTTTTTTTAATGTGAAACTGGGACATCATAATGACAGCAATTTCTTAAAGGAGACAACAAGAATGATTCATTTGGCACACGCATGTTGAGGAAATGCTACCGTGATCTTGTTGCTGCTAATTCCTCATCCATGAATTTGTTAGTTATAAGCAGCAGTTTGAAAAGTTTCCTTTGCTCATGTAAGATTCATAACCAAAACACTTTCCTTAGCCACTGTGTTACTCTGGAGTGATGGTCACTAATGTTCTGCCAAAGCCTGGCAGCACTGAGACAGAGATGCTTAGTGGGAGATGTCTGCACTACTCTGCTGCTTTGTAGGGTCTCAAGGCTTCTTTTTCCATCTGAAAAATGTACATAACAACAGTAACAACACAGGGGAAATGTGGTAGCCACGTGCTGTAATTAGGAGCAGAGACAGAAAGTTCTAATGGGAAATCTGGCAGGTAATTTTGAAAAAGCTTTTTCAGATTTTAGACTGAAACAATTGCTGGGAAATTTTTGGTGGTGTCCAGCAGTAATACAGAGAAGGTAGCAAATTTACCTATAATGAGTGTCTCACAACACAGATGCTTGGAAGTGTGGCTGCCTCCATCCCTCTTTTGCCAGTCACTCACAATCCCTCAGCCTCTTATCACCAGCTTCATTATTCTGCAGCAATCCTCAGTCACTGCCAAAATGAAGCCTTTATGTGCCCTGTGCTTCTTTGAAAGATGCTCAAAGTGCTCACCTTTTCTTTCAAGAGAGAAACACATTTCCCTGCCCTTTCCTTTCTAAATTCCATTAACTGGATGGAAGGCTTGGACTGTTCAGAGCATGTGAACTGCAGTTCCTTGGTCCTTTCTGGTCCCTGTGTGGATAACATTTCACTCTCTCGGTCTCCAAAGCAACTGAATTTTAATTTGTCAGTGCCCAAACTGGCAGGTCAGGTAAGAAAGATGCACACTAAGTCCGCATTCTTCAGGTCCTTCCTAATCATCTCTGGTACAAAGAGATCTTCTTTCTCAGGGCTACTATAAGCTATCCTAAATGCTTATGAACCACAAAGGTTTGGCTGATCAGACAGTACAATATCTTTCTGATGTAATCTCAATTCCATACCTGTTCAGATTATTATTAAAAAAAAAACAACAATGCTATAATTTCGGAATACGTTTATAGAGGAAAGAAAGATGCAAGGACACTGTAAAAAAAGTCATGGAGCCTTCACAAATTGATAGCAATCATATAAAATAGGTAAAATAAAAATACCATTGCTACGTGGTTGATTTTACATTTCTATCTCTTCAGAACTCTAGAACATTGTGGAATTTGGGCACCAGCATCATCTCCACCTGACCAAGAGGGGAAATACCAATCCTCTTCAACTCTCTGCCATAAACATGACATCCTTCACTCTTGTTTTAAATGTCTACAGAAAAGTTATTTTTATTCAAATAATAATCACATGGAATATAGCAAGAATTATGGAATCATTAGCTATATATGTACATACACACATGTATATCATGCGTTCAGTAGGGCTGAATTACTGCATCCCACAGGCAGGATATCTAACAGACACTGCTCCAGTTTCCCTTGGCATCACACAATGGCACCATTTTTGAAAGAGGCTCAGAGAGAAAATATCTTTCACTATTAATATTTTGACTGTTGCTGGGAAGCTTAAGAGATATGGCATTCAAGGAGTATATGTAGCCAGCTAATTGGGTTGTTTTTATCTGAGAATTGAGCAGATGTCATGATTCTAGGTAACTAGAGCACCACCATGAAGAATACAGGTAGATTTGAGACCATTTGGCAACTGCTTGGATCAGAAAAAGAAACTGAAACCACATTAAGTATTTAATGGGGTAGAATACAATGCAAGAGGGGAAAAGAAAGAAAAAAAAAAAAAAAGGAGAGAATAATAGAACTACTACAATGAAAAACTATGAGCTTTGATAGTTTCTGAAACTTTCTTTGTCCGAGAATCTGCCAGAACTCTCTCTAGTCTTGTTCTTGTCAATGCACCAGTTCAAAATAACATAAAACGCTGCATTTAAAGTGTTTGGTTCATAGAAAATAGCTTGTTAGAACACGAAGCAGCTTTCTGGTATACTTTTTTCATGTTCTCCAACAAGAAGATCAAAGCATTGTGAAGGATGTGTATTCAGCTGAGAAATGTTAAAAATGCCACTTCTAGCTTAAGACATACTTTTGATATTACATCTTCTGCACATCTAAAACTGTCAGGCTACAGTGAAATTTGTCACTGATATTTTACACTCGTATTAAGTGAGAACATGAGAGTCAACCTCTAGTAACACTATATTTAACAGTTCTTGTATATACAACTGTTACCAAAATGATTTCATACGCCAAGGCTGTCAGATGCATCCTGTTGTAATCTTTTGTGAGACAGAATGGTACAATGAATTTTTAAATCCATTTTTACAGTTTTAAGATACTCTCTCAGGTCATATTAAATCATTTGCAATGAATTATTTTGTTAGCCAGAAGAGCTTGTCAATGCTGAAACTGAGAACTGCTCCGTCAAGTTAGAAGTACAAAACATCTAATCTGTAATTGAATCCATGCACTCTTCACAACAAAGTAGCAGATTTAAAAGAAAGCAAAGTGAAATGTTTAAAAGAACAGGAGACAAGTGAAATAACTTCTGTCTAACTTAAAAGCCACAACAGTATGGTTCAGACTTCTGCATGAAATTTTGCAATTCTTTTTTTTCTCTTTGCATGTTTTGCATTACTGCACAGCCCATGCTTGGCACCACCTGAGCCACGTTAACCTTTGCTTAACTCAGTTTTGATAGTCCAAGCTTAATTCTCTGGTTAAAATTGGACATGAGTCAGAGAGCAGAGCTTAGCTGAGGATTTCACATACATACTTTACATAGGAACACACTACAAATGTGGAAAATAGTGATTTGGACAGTTGTGTTGTATTCCCAATTCTTTTGGGAAGGTACAGCACAATTTCCAAATTAAATACAAGCTGACCAAAATCCTGTTAGGTTCCCTCAAAATAAGACTCACGAGGAAAAATAAGTACTTCTGCTGTACAGATATAAACTTTGATATTTAAGAAAATATATAAAATAATTATACAGAATACATTTTCCTATACTCTCTTCCCCCAAAAATAATGTTTATTAACTCAAATAGGAAAGGAAATGAATGAATGGGAGGTGGGAACAGAATCCCAGCAAGTGAGGGTTGCATTTAGATATGGCACAGTACTTCATGGAATCATAGAATTATCAAGGTTGGAAGCAACCTCTAAGATCATCTAGTCCAAATGTCAACGCAACATCACCCTGCCCACTAACCATATTACTCAGAGCCACAGGTCTTGAAAACCTCCAGGGATGGTGACTCTACCACCTCCCTGGGCAGCCTGTTCCAATGCATCGCTACATCTGAGACAAAATTTTTCCTAATATCCAACCAAAACCTCCCTTGGTATAACTTTAAGCAATTACTTTCAGTTCTATCAATGTTATGTAGTAGAAGAGGCCGACACTCACCTCTCCAAAACCTCCCTTCAGGGGACTGTAAAGAGTGATATGGTCTCCCCTGAACCTCCTCTTCTCCTTACTAAACAATCCCACCTCCTTCCACCACTCCCTGTAAGACACATGTTCCAGCCCCCTTACAGCTTTGTGTCCTTTGGATGTGCTCTAGAACCTCCAAGTCCTTTGTGTAGTGAGAGACTCAGGGAGCAGCAGAGAGGCGAGCAACCTGCATGTAGCACTGCCAATTCCCTTTATTCTCTCGCCTATTCAGTTTAATTTTACACAATTTTCATCTTGGACAAGTGCTCGGCACCTTAATAACTGAATAACATCATATAATAAACTAGAGAAATGAGTGTAACTTCAGATTAAGTCTTTTAGAACTCTCACATTTCCCCACCATTTTTTTTCTTATGAAATATATCGTCTGCCAGCAGTGCGTAAGGACAGTCTGAATTCCATTCACCTGCAGTTCAGAGCTTTGAGGCTGCTCGTTAGAAAGCTTCTTCTTGACAGTTGCTAATTGCAAGTAACTTGCCTGAAAAGGCAACTAAACAGCTCCCACTAGCTCTGCAAGGAGACATGATTCCGTTAATGACCCAAGCTCTTTGCTGCACTGCTCTAGACTGTGCCCAGCCATGGGGAAATTCCCAGCCCCCCTCCGACACCAGCCATGTCACACTCACCCCGGGGAGGCCTGCTATGCTCAGACCTTCCTGCATGTCACCATTTCTCATTAGATCACTTGTGAAGCTACTCTCCTCATGGTATCTTTTCAGATCTTTAATTGGAAACAGAAATGCCTTCATCTTCCTTTATTTTCACACTTTTCCTGTGAAATAGGGCATTCTGCTCTATAAAACAGGCTCACCTGTTTTATACCAGTCAAACTTTGTATCTTGAATGACATTTTTGCCCAACATCAGTGTGCTTCCCAGACCTACACTCAGCTGATGGCAGCTCATTAACAGTACTTTTTGGATTCTCCAAATTCCTCTTTGTATTGATGCTAACTTTTGGAAAGTGTACTATGATCCTTTTCATTCAGATCTCACACAAGGCTTGGCAGTCTGTCACCCTGAAATCCCCTGCCACATAAGTCTGGCCATTGCATTATCTCCTCATTTTTTCACAAACTATCAGAGATGAGCCCTGCACCTACTGCACTGGGCTGACAGATGATTCTCTCTGCATTAGCTCAAAAGCAGATGTATCTTAGTGGTTTTCTCTAAGCTGCTTTGATGCTGACATCTGTGATTTTTTTCCCCCTTTTCATATGTACAATAGAAGTTCACTGTATCTTTAATTCCTGTTCTAAAGTGATTAGAAGTTGCATGTAGTTTACGTTATCAAAACAGAACTGTTGGGTTGAAATGAAGTTTTGCTTGATTTGAGGAATATTCTCTATTAATCTTCATTCTGTATGTTTTGGAGACAGCTGTTAGGTTTATTTAGTTATATCTAATTAAGTTGTTAATAATATATGCCTCGTTTGATACTTCATTCACATCCACACATAAATGCAGAATAACTATTGCAAAACCAATGAAACTATACCTTAGAGTCAGATCTAAGAAAAGCAACTGCAGCTTTGAGGTTGAGTCTCTAATCACGTTTGCATCCAGGGGATTTGGCTTTTATATCAACTACTGCATTTCATTGATGGATATTTATAACATAGCAATGTAAGCAGGTGCACATAACAGATTACATATAACACTCATAGAATTAAAAATAAATCCTCTTGTAGCAAGTATATTTTACTTCAGAATCAAACACCCACATGGTTTTGCTCAGATTTCTTCTAACAAAACCATATTTATATGCAAATGTTAGAATATGGACAAGATAAATTGCCCAAGTCTAAAAAACCCCAATAACATTACTATAATGTAACAAGGATGAGAACACTTACAAACCTCTTCCAAACATATTTGGAGTATTACTTACATCTTCAGTAATCTCTTTTCTGGAACATGAATGATCTTTTTGACTTACTGGTATGTACAAGTAGCCTCACTTCGGATGCAAGTGTACACAGTTAGCATTTGGACCTGCTGCTTGTTTGCTATTTGATAAATGGGTTCTCTGTTCAAACAACTAGCTCGTATTAGTGGGATGCTCATGCTCTGCACCTTTGCACAACATTGAGGAATAGGGAGTCATTACTGGAATGCTTAAAAGGAAATAGCAATGTGGGAAATCTATGTCCCGAAGGCATACAGTGCTCTGCGAGCCTATTGAAAATAAATAAGTTTAAATGAAAAAAAAAAAAAATACAGCTCACAGAAACTGTACAGAGCACATATAAATGCAGTTTATCCATCAGATAGCATTCAGTGACAGTGGCAGAGTCAACAAGCCATTAATTTAAGTATAACTACTGAATGCAGACCCCAAAGTTGCTTAATTCTAGTAAAAGATTCATTCAACTCCAAAGCATGCACGACTTTTTTAGTGAGGGACAGTGTGTTGGTGTGCACCAATAAAGAAAACTTAGGAATTTGAGAGAGACATCATGTCTAATGGGCACATGTTTCTAGCAAACAGTATTTTACTGCCAGGAGATGAAGGCAGTTCTTTTACTATGTACATATGCAGTGTGCTCTGTCAGATCTCCTCCAGAGTTCTCTTTTCTTCAGAAACTTCCCTCTTTTCAGAGCAGATCACTTGCATTCTCCTTTATGCTTTGCCACAAACACAGTATCTCTAATTCGTGCCTCAGAGGATGGTGTCTTGTCACAGTTAACTAAAGCTGTAAACCTCACTTCACCCAAGACAGAATTAATCCCTCTGGAAATGCTATGAATTTTCTTTTCAGTATTCTCAAAATGAAAGAAAGAGGAGATCTGAGGTGGGCATGTATACTGGAATATTTATTAGCTTGCCCTTGCCAGAGGAGCTAAAACATTATCTTTCTGGGCAATATTAGTAGTTGAGGTGAACTGAATTTATGGCTTCAAGACACTTGCTCATTTTGGAAGTGTATCTATCTGAACTCATACATACTGGAATAGAGTCCAGGATGCCAGCCGTGGCAATTAAATCACATAAATAATATCCTCAACTTGTGATTCTTTAATACCTGGAATTGTGTTATCAGATTTGTGATTCACAGTTGATGACATCATGATGGAAGTTTTCTGAACAATGCTTTGAGGAACAAAAGTTTTTGAACATTTTCCTTAGGGTTATTAAGGAGATTAAGTAATAATATTTCTATCTGTAGGTACTCAGAATACACCTTGGAGGAACCATAGTCTAAGAGGAGAAACATGACGGAACTAACATAATACAGCCAAATTTAAGAAGTCTTTGAGATATCTTCACAGTGCTCTTGCCAGTCTGTGCTGTACCCAGCGATATCAAAAGAGTGCTGAGATTCAAACAATGGCAAAAACCCATTTCCTCGCTCTGGTTGTATATGTAGTTATCTTTACAACACCAGCCACAGGAATGATTCACGGCTCTCTCTAAGGACTACACCACAGAAAAACTATCAGCAGCACTGGAAGTTGAGCTTTGTAAAAAAATAAAATAATAATAAAAAAAAAAATCTGTGAAGAGTATTAACAGAAGGAATTATACATGGTCTCTTTCTTGAGAAGTTTGTCTACAGATTCTGACAGACACAAAGCCAGACAAGTGGCTTTGCTGCAAGGAGGCTGCTGACAGTAAGAGAAATGATCTTAAGGTTACTGTTTGGGTAACATTAAGCAGAAGACAATGTGCTTCCAAATCACCTTATATGATTCATGTAGTGAACAGTGCCACCCACAACTAATTGGTGTTTGGCTGAACTGCCAAAATATTACAAACTGTAAAGAAAGCAGCCCACTGAATTTAGAGCAGTTGTCTAGCTTTGAAAGAGTACCTTCTGAGGACAAACACTGCAGGCTGGGGGAAGCCTAGGATGACTCAGAGTCTGGAGCGGCTGGTTGTGGTAGAAGATAAATCATTTCCTCATTGCTGATTCCTCCTTGGAGGCTCGAATACTAAAGGGTACATCTTAAAGTGCACAAGTCTAGTATCTGTAGCAGCAGAAACACACAAGCTGGGAAATTATCCACTTCAGAATCTATAGTTTCAACAGTAAATCTGTTCTTTCAAGATGCAGCAGGGATGGATCCAGCAAGGCTGTATAGTACCTGATAGATGGTTATATTCTGATTGCTTAGCTGTTAAGTTTTCTTACAAGTGTCCTCTCTCTTTCCTTCTATGCAGCCACTGATGCTCAGTGAAACTATATAGAACCAACATTTTCGGTACAATCCTTCCTTAAAGCTTTGCTTTCCCTACAAAAGGTTTGGTGGGAGTAAAGCTTGCCATACACTTTGATCCTTCCTGACCAAATACTGGCTCGTGGTTTAAATGTGACTCCCCAGATGCATGGAACCATGTGCAACCTCCGAGACTGTAAAGGGAGTAGGACACTATCTCCCTTTCAGTTCACAAACAAGAAAACCAAACCATTATGCAGGAAATGGCTCCCAGGCACAGCATTAATAAAACAACTGCTCACATAGTGACATTAAGACCATATTCCCTGGAAAATCTGAGAGGAGAATGATTAGCAGTCAGCGTTTATTGCAAACACAAGGAAATATTACCTATGCCTCAATCTGATAGGAATCTTTCCAGGCTGGACACAATAGATAATTAAGATATACTTTTGGATTCTCGTTTTTTTAATGCCATAGGCTGTTTTCATTTACTTCCAAGGTCCTGTAAACACCTCACTCATGCTCAGAAAACATGCTCAGGTGAGTCTTGGGCATGTTACAATTTTAGTGTAGAAGAAGGAACTTCTGTCTCACCATCTCACAAAATGGCTTCCGTAGTCCAGGCTGGATGAAACCAGGTAAAACCCAAACAAGTGGTGCTATGTATTCAGTGCCTTCTCTGCTGCAAAGCAGTGTTCATTCTGAGGTAAATACAACAGATGGGGCTGGTGACATGCTGATTAGTATACAGACAGTGAAATCTGGGCATTTGTCAGGAAAGAAACTTTGTTTTTTTGTACAATCATTTTGCATTTACACCTATTTAAGCCTTTGTTTTGAGGAACAAGTACTTCAGTAACAGTAACAAATTACTACATATTACTATGGGCCTGAGATTGTTTCATAAAAAATCTCTTGCTTTTTACACAAGGAGTAATGATGAAAATGTGAAAGTAGCAACTTTGTTAGCAATGGTGTTCTCTGAGACTCTTACAAACTATTTATTGTACATGTTATTTTTTCCCCAGCATTCATTCTCCCAGTCCTATAATAAATTGCCAGTCAATCTCACTTCCTTATTCAAATCCTCCTAACACTAACACAGCACATCTATTTAGATTTCATGTTGCCTTCAGCATAACAGTAATTAAAATAAACAACCACAACAACAACAATAAGAAGAAGAAGCCTTAGTTTTTGTTCAGCTCGTTCCAAGAAAGAAGTAAAAAGATCAGATTTATTTTCATAGAATTGCTGAATAGGTTGTATTGGAAGGAGCCTTAAAGCTCATCCAGTTCCAACCCCCTGCCATGGGCTGGCTGCCCCCCACCAGCTCAGGCTGCCCAGGGCCCCATCCAACCTGGTTTTGGGCACCTTTAGGGATGGAGCGTCCACAACTCTCTGGGCAGCAGTGCCAAGGCATCACCACTCTCTGAAGAAGGAATTTCCTCCTAACTTCTAACCAACTTCTCCCTTATTTTCCCTAGTTTTAATATGAAAAGGGTTAAAATAAGAAGATAATCTAAAATCCACAGAATCACTAGATCACTAAGGAAATAAAGAATATTCTCTGTTCCAATTGAAAGCCAGCCTGAAAACCAGGTCTAACAGTGAGGTCATCCTGACATCTGACATAAGAACAGCAGTAGTTTTTCTCTATTGCTTTTTTCACCACTTGGAGTTCCCACCATCAGTATGCAAAATCACCTTTTTAACATTCTTTCATTCTGAAGAGATTTAAACTGTCCTTTAGCATTTTAATCACCCTCACACCAGTATTGTGCACGTGTCACTCCTCTCATTAAGATATACAGTAAGAGAATGTAATGCAAAAGAGAAGCACAAGAACAGCATGAATTTTATTCCCACAGATTCTGCAGTTTTTCTGTCATCCCAGCTGGCCCCAGGTAGCCCTGGAGAACAAGATGAGTCTATTGCCTTTGGTCTTTTGACCTCCAACACTCATCTATTGTCCAATAAAATATCTCTCAAAGGACTGCATGGTGTCAGAGCTGGTTTAGAACCTAAGGAAACCAGTCCTTTGCATAAACAGGCTCCATGTTTCCTTTTTCCTTTTAAGAAATGTTTCCAATGTTTTTTTACTTTATTATCTACTGTCCAGTGCCCTCCACTTAGTGCAAAGTACAGCTCAGAGTCATTAACAAAAGGTAAAGATGTCACATAACATATTACCCTCTGCTAAGCCACCTATTATTTTATGCCTTTGTATTTGACTGAGTAGATTAGTAAAGAACAAAAACTTATAGAAAAAAAGTATAAAGCAAGCATAGGACAAAGAAACTTATTTTCTTCTACAGCTCCTCTGTTTCTCCCTGTCATGAATCTGTTCCCTCACACTGCAGTGGAAAAGATACATTAAAATTAATATTCTAAGCTGGGATTTTCAAAGCAGACTGTTGCAATGGAGTAACCAAATGCCACTGACATTCAGTAGGAGATAAGTCCTTAACCCCTTTGAAAATTCTTAGCTAAAACCCATTAATGCATACTTCAAAGAGACAGATATTCACAGTTCTAGGAGTCATTTTCCTAACAGCCTTTTATTCTTCTTTCTAACAAACCTTCTACCCTAGAACCTAACCTCCCGATGTGGTACAAAACAGAATTATTTCCATGTACTTTATATTTCCAAACTTATCTCTTGCTCTGACTTTTTTGAGGCATTTGTAACTATATTTAAAGACATGCAAAGATGCGTCTGTAAGTGACAAAAAGTAACTAATTAACATTGATTTTACATCTTTGTATTGTCTCACCAGTCATTACATATCTTATAAGCAGACAGATGCACCAGTTCATCCAGATATTTTGCCAATTTTCTGTGGAGAGTTAATCTATTTGCACGTTGTATCATTTGCTTATGATCACATCTGATGTTTTACAAAAATTAATTCACTTCCACTAGTTCATCATACCGTTTGGTCAGCCATTCCTCCCAAAACACTGTGCAATGGTGTCTGCAAGTCTGAAGTTTTGTGTCCAGAAAATGATATTGATTAAATAGATCAGGTACAGAAAACATGACTTGAACTGATTTTTTGCAATTAGTTATTCAAGTAACATGCTAGAAGGCATAGTGTTAATTGTGTTAACAGTCAATTGATGCTGTGGTAGCAAATCCTTCCTAGAAATCTGCTACACTACATTGACACCTTGTGGTTGCTTTATCACAATGCAAAGTACACATTCAAGCTGGAGTAAATAAAAGGAATAATAGTAAAAAAAAAAATAATAATAATAAAAAAAAAAAATCTGTAGGGAAAATATATCCCTTTTATGAAATAACAGTAGTGTCCAGAAAGGGGAGTCTATATAAAATTCAGTTTTAGCTTTCAGTCTGATCCCCGTCCAAATGCAAGTACATGTCCTCCAGTGCTGAACGTACAACAAAGACTTATACATTTCCCATCTTAACTATAATTCAGAACCCTGCAGGATCTAGCTTTGAAGACTGTGCCCTAAGCTTTCCTCAGCCTCATGGATGTGTCATACTTCAACCTCCACCCTAAATGTAGTTGGACAAAGTAGGGACAGCTATTGTTGTAACAGTAGCCACTGCCAAAATGGAATGAGATTTAAATTTGCAGAAGGAGATGTGAACTTTGAAGTATGATGAATGGAATAATGCTCTCAAAAGGTCAAATGGAACAAGGACGCTACATGTGAGCAATCATCTTTACTGCCTACTCAATGAAGAGAAAATGGCACAATGCAGGAAGCTGACTTGAAAAAGGCAGATGGGCTGTGACATAAACCTAAGACAGTTTATCTGCTAAATACATAATCATTGTGCTTGAAACCATTTTCGTACAATCATTCTGCAAAACACAATTCTACCGCAGACTGGCAAAGGAAAGGAGCAGCTGAAATGTTTATAGAGGGAAAAATTTCAGAAGGGTTTAGATAAAACATGTTACTAATGCTGCTGTGGCCAGCAGTCAATGAATGACTGATCAACATGGCATAATTTCCCTCCACCATAAAGAGAAATAACCAATTAATACTGTTAAGGTTTGTAGAGGTCACTTCTCCAAAGACCTCTGAATCTGGTTTGGCTTATTTCCTTGCAAGGCTTGAGACAATCTGTATCAGCCCAGCAGCATTGCAGGAAACTGAGGAATGGTACTTCATTTGGCTTAATGTGCACAAATACAATCTCACAAATTTTTATTTAGTCACCTAGCTTTTGTGATATAGGGAACTGAGAATCAAGGAGTTTCTCCCATTCATTTTCTGTTGAGAATAACAGGAGGAGGCTTTCTGGGGATCTGCTGCTGCTCTGGAAGATGAAGCAGTGTGCGTCACTGCTGCAGTCTGCCTTCCCATCAGCTCTGCTGGTCAAAGGGACCTAGTGTGTAACTCAAGTGTTTTTGGGAACGAACGGTCAAGTTGCCACAGGATAGGAAATAACAGGGATTATCTGAGAGAGATGCTTGTGTGCAATGAGGCCTCTCAAAATTGGAAGAGGGAATCTAGCACTGTCTTCTCACTAGTGTAACACTCCTCCCTAGACCTGTTTTAAGAGAAAGCAACACAAAAGATATGGAGGAGAAACACAGAACGGATGCCTAAACTTGTTCTGCTGCCACTTCTGTCACTATCACAATAGCTGTTCTGAAGTTTAGATAATTTAAATTATATTGATTTCCTGTGTCTGTTTAAGTTTATTTATTGAGAATAAGATGTGATCCCTGATGTTCTGGTGACTATGTGGGAGTTTCCAGTGATGCACTGCCACTGTGATGTGGGTAGGAATCGAGGTTTGGCTTATGGGAAAGCTTCTATCCAATGGCTGCTGCTCTTCCAGCAATCCCATAATTTGCTGGGCAAACCCTGCCCTTCACAGTGGACCTAATGACCTCAGCTTGATGCCAATCTCTAATATTAATCAACCTGTATCATTTCATTAGTGCAAGGTCTAGTGGAGTGAAATGATTCTTTGAAAAGAATTGCAACAATCAATTGTTATAAAAAAAAAAAAAAACAACAAACTATACCATTAAAGATGTTCCTCTAAAATTGCCTGCTGTTAAAATATTTTCAGTTTTAAATTGTGGTTTTAAAGATTGATTCTCAAAGCAAACAATGATTTACAGACTACAAAACAGGATCTCAATTCACTAAGCATCCCCAGTATCATAATAAGATGAAGTAGGTACTTCAAATATGCTTTTGTATAACTCTCTTCACACTCAGAATATACATCTGAAGTACTTGCACAGGCTGACAAATTAATACTCCAAATCTTATGCTTGATATAATAATGCAGAGCTATGAGTTGCACATAACGCTGCTTTATAGTTCATGAAATATCGGTTTTAGATGATCTATACCACACATTCATCTTAATGATGATACTTTGTACAGATATTAACTGTGAAAAGAGTGAGTCTACATGTACTGGAAAAACTACAAATACCTCCAAATTGACTACCAACTACTACTGAGTTTTCGGGAGATGTTTCAGGTCTTTTCAAGCACCCAACTGAAACACAGGAGAATACCAAAGTCATTATACACGTGGTCTATTTGGGGATCCAAGAAACCATTGAATAATCTCTCGTCTGTGCATCACTGTGCAGTAAGATTTTCCAGTTTCTGAATTTTCTGCAAGTACTCTACATCACGCTTTCATGAAACATTTTTCATTGTAAAGTACTGGTTGCAACAAATCCCAAAAATTTTGTGAGCAGGCCTCAAATATGGCAATCATACGATAAGTACCAGCTGATGGCCTGAAGTACATGGTAACAAAGCAAATCAGGATCAATTATTTTCTCTTACTGTCTTTAATTATTAAAACCAAATAAAGTAGGCATATCAGGGTAGGTAGGCAGTCTACTGATGGCTAAGAGGACTGAACTGAAATTTGGGACCAAGAAACCTGTTCCAGTCCAGTCTATCATGTCCACTGTATACCAATTGAAACAGATGTCAAGGTCATACTCTAAACACAAATCAGCTTTCTTTTTTCTCTATTCTTGCTTCCCCCTTTCAGACTAATAACAACCTCTGAAATCTCTTCCTACACTTTTAAATCCTTGCCTTTCCATCCATTTGGATCTGGCCCAAACCCTTTCTTGCCCAGCACATCCCCTATCCTCTGATCTTCAGAAAACTACAGGAGTGAATGCAGCGGCTGTCTGGATGACAGCCATCAACCCAGCTCTCTCAGCTCTGTGGTTTACGTAGGACTTGCAATGAATACATATTGGCTCATGAAAATGATAACAGACATGAAAAAATTACAGCTTCGCCACCTGTTGCTAATGTAATGGATTTAATTACTGGAAGACAGTTTGAATTATTTCAAGATCTGACACAAAAGGAAGATGTTTTTTTCCCCATGTGGGAGCTTCCTGGTTCCAAAAAGGCAAATAGCTATAGGGAAGATCCTGTGCAGACTCCACAGCTTCCTCAGAGACTGCCTCCTGTCAGGAATTTCCCCCTGCACCATTCCCTGATGCATTAATTATTTCTTTGCCTAATATACCAAGTGAATTTATTACATACTTTCAAACTATTCTCAAACTGACCCTGATTTTAGAAGCTGTTTTGTCTGCCATTCTCATACTCACTCCTGTACTGGTCAGTGTTCTGGCTGCCATCATTCATACAAGACAGAAAAGGCAATAAAACTCAAGCCTTGCTCACTCCAAGCACCCACTGCAAGTGGGCAGATATCTGTGAATACATCTTTTGTGGGTACCTTTTTGTACTGTCTGTGGCCATTTTCAGTGAAACTGTTTCTGTATAATATCTGAAATCTTCCATATTGGTCTGATATGAATGAGAGACAGTTGACTTGGTTAAACACTATTACATTCGAGCTAGATTGTGTCCTCAGTATCTGCTTCAGACTGAGGCTGTGAAATAATATTCTTCTTTACAGCACAATGTCTGTTGAGGGCATTGAGTTCAAGAGGTTAAATGGAGCTTGATTAATTACTAGCCTGGAGGTATTCAGACAGGGAATGTAGTGGAACAGGCAGAACCTTGTGTGATCCTCTCTAATCCCTGATGGAAGAACTTGATCTAAGATTTTCTTTACTGAAAATTTTAACTGTGTAATCTGCACCAGCTGAAGAAATGAGGATTTACCTACAGCAAAGAGACACTTTCCTTGTTCATGTACCTTTCTGATTTTCTGTTTGAAAACAAAAAACAAAAAACTGCAAACTATATAACGCACAAGAAACCTTTACTTTCCTCATTGATGTGAAAAAAGTTTAAGGTGGCATCTAGAGAATGCAAAGGGCAGCCAACATGAGACAGATAACAGGAGGTACATTTCTCACACCATGAAATACAACCATGGAGCTAACAGTCATGAGATACCAATGTGGATACATTATTAACTGAAATATATTTGCACAGGTAAATGGAATGGTTAGAAGCAACAGTCAATGGCAGAAATCTGTGCCCCCTACAGAGAACAAATAAGCAAATCAGGGAATCAGGAAAAAGGCAGCACAAAGGGCCTTCAGCAACTCAAGCAGGTGCCACAGCCTCCTTGCATTAAATGGAATAAAACACCTGTTGAACTGCTACACATATCCTGCTGAAATGTTGCCAGTTAAGAGCTAAAAGGACAGAACATAATACCAAATGGAAGGAAAGGATCAGGAAAGCAGAACATTGAAAAGATGTAGTCTTCCTCCCACTTTTCTCAGTCTTTCTCTCCAGCCTGAATTACCTGCAGCTCATTTTCATTGCATTTTATTTTTTATTCTTAAGATACATGGGAAGGTTGTTCACATTGTAATTATCAGCATAGCCTTACTGAATGCAGCCTGCAAAATAGCCCTTGTGGGGCTTTATCCCACAGATGTCTTCTCAGTTTTTCTTGTTACAGGGCTTAATCCTGTAGCTAAGAGAAGAAAAAAAGGCTTCTAAAAATCAGTTGTCTGCTGATTCCTCCTGAATAGAAACATGGCATCGCGCCTGTCATATGATACTTTTGAGATTATTCCCCAGATAACTGCAACAATTGCAGGGAAGACTCTTGTCCCTGAAGTTCCCTTGCTATGTATGGGTTAACACAGGGAAAAAAGTTAGGCTTCAGCTATTGTCCGGCATTTCTTTTATGGGGAATTAAAAAGCAACAGTGCGTAGTATTGCTTTACCTAGCATTACCTACAGCTAGTTATTTTTAGTACTGTTAGGACATATTTAAAAAATGAACGACAACTGTTCAAACATAAGGATTTCATTAACAATTTAAAAAAAAAAAAAAAAGGTTTTGCTAAGAATAATCAAAGGTACTACTCTGTAGGAAAAGGACAGATTATTAGAAGACCCATTTTCCTACAGTGAAAGTAAAACAGATTAAAGCAGGAGGACAAGCACACACACTCCTGAGCACATACACGTGGGCATTTAGAAATTTTTATAATGAAGATTTCATTTTGTGTCTGTACATCAGTGTTAGGACTATCTGCCGCTGTCAGATTTCTCTGTCACAGAGCATTACTGCTCGGCCCTGCACTTCTTCCCGTGGCCATGCAGTGGCACAGGAGACCAGAAATCACCGTGCAATATACTGCGCATCTCATCTGGCTACTGTATGAAGCAGGACTTTGCCCAGAGCTGGGGATGAATGGGCACTCATCTTGATGCTAGGACAGAGGTATCCTATTGCAGTGCCCTGTGATGCCTGCCTGCTGCCCTCTCTCCTTTCATTCTCTTGCTCCATAAATACAATGCCTCTCGGGTACACATGACTTCTGCATGGCTCCTAAATGAATACTCTGTGCCCAGCTCCTGGTACCAAGCCCACAGCAGCTACTCCTCCAGACAGTAATGTTTCCTGCTGGTTTAGTAGCACACTGCAGTAATTCTGGCAGGCTACAAGACCTAACAGCCACTCTAGGAAATAGCAGTGATTCCTTTGACTGGGAATGGATCAGAGTGCAGTGCACAGTAAACTTACAGCTTTCTTGGTAGTTGCTCTACTAATCAGGCTCCTGATTGCCAAACATCTTAAAGACCACCTCTATGGTGCTCAGTGATATCATGTCAGGCACCATAGGAATGGGAAAAGCTGTTTTATTCTGGTTGGATGGCAAGGTGACAAAGGCTGTGTCCCTTACAGACAACCTGCTGAGATCCCTGTAAATATGTAATTGTAAAAAGACTTTGTCAAATGTAGTAAATGGTGTTGTACTCCACAGAATATTCCACCTTATATTCAGATAATTTTCCACACCAGGAACCATTTTGCCCCTAGCTATTTGTTAGTGACTGGGATTAGGGAAAGAGCTGAGTGGGATATGTAATGAATGGCTTTGCTGAATATTATTTCAAGCTTCTATATTTCCTCAGGGTGAATGAAACAGGTCCAATTTTAGAATTATTTTTTCCTTTTGAAATTAAAATTCCTTCACATCTTCCTGAAATCTTAAGCTAAATTTAAAGGAAGAAAGATAAAAATTAAATTAAATTAAATTAAAATGCACTGAACCTTGACCCCTTCCTTTGCCAACACATCACTCCAACCTCTTCCTCCATTACACAAGATGTTGGTTATTCTGGTCCAAAGATATAAAATCATAGCTACACAGCTGGCTAGTTCAGATTAACCGTAGTGATAATAACCACGGGAACTTCTTGCCTTTTTGATGAAAGACTTCTCCCTGGGGAAGGAGATGCCGCCTGGAACACCTGCAGAACACACGTACAGAACATGCTTATCCCTCCAGGTGGCGGTACATCCTTATTTGTTCTATTTTCCCCCTCTGAATTTGGAAGAAAAGCTGTTGTTTTAGGTTCTGGATAGTGCGATCTTATAATTTAAAACTTATGTGTAAACACTGTCTCTCCTTGCAGTATTTATTTATAGTGATACCGATTCAGTGTATATATATCTATGTATATACATATATTTAAAAGCATATGTCTTTATATATATACACACAGATACCCACACCTACATCTCAGTAGTCATGTATGTCTATATACTGCTCTGCCCAGCAAAATTTCTCTGAAAATGAATTAAAAAGATGTCCTATGATAGGAAGGAAAGAAGAGTAACAACAGCACTCTAAATTCTAATTAATTAATCTGTCATTATTAATCCTAATTGAAGGTGTTATGTCAATTCTCCATTACATGTCTGATCCAAAGATCAGCACAGTCTGCATCACAGCCTAGGTCTGGTTTGGAGTTGGTGGAGGTGGGGCATTTTGGAAGCCTAAGTGTGCCCAGGGCAGCTATCTGGAGCACACACTTGCCCACACTGCAAGCTTTCCAGATCTGAACATAACCCAAATGCATTCATTTACAGAAACCTCAGAATTAGACATGTTTTATGCGCTAAGCAAACCTCCCAGCATGACCACTGCAGCACTTTACAGCAGCCTTTGGCTTCAGCATCTCTGCAGTATCTGCTTCAGTCTGCCAAGCATTAGCCCCACTAGCTCCTAACCTGAATTTTTAATTTCCTTTAAGAAAAAAAACAAACAAACAAAGAAACAAACATTTTTCTAACTTAAATTTAGATCTAGATCTAAGAAAGATACCTTAATACTGTCCCTAAATTAGTTTCTGTGTACCCTGCTGCTCGATTTCCCAGCTTAGGAACAGAAGAAATGACCATTTTCATCCTCAGAACTAAACTTCAGTTAGGCAATGCCTGTGCTAAGTATGGCCAAAAAAACATTTCTGCACCCAACATAAGTCATAATTCACAACCACTTTTCAAATATATCCATGACAGCATTCTTAAAACATGCTTATTCCAGCTTTCCCTTGAATTAAAAACAAGATTATAAAGCTAAGTCCAAGAACGAAGGCAGTCTTGATATAGCCTGAGGAATTGGTATCCATCTGTTAGGAGCAGGCAGAGGATGAAAGAGGGCATAAAATATTTGGGACAAACAATCTTGGAGAAACATGTTTAAAGAGTCAGATTTGTCCTGTATGTTATGTTGGGATTGAGCCAGCTCTGGAGCAGCAGGACAGTGGTCAGGATGAAGTGAAATCAAGTTATGACAACAAATTAAAAGAGGGTTTCTCCTTGCCAATTTCTGCTTGTAAAACCCAGAAGAGTGAGCTGAAAACCCATGTAGCACTATCAGGCTTAAGCAAATGTCATTTCTCAGTAACAAACTGTCTGTCTTAGCCGTACCCACAATGAAGAGGATCGGGAATTAACACGATGCATTCCAGACTGTATGACAATGCAAGATACAATGGCTGAAATTCAGCATAGGAAGAGTTAATGACTGCTGAAACATTACTACTACGTATAATATTTGGTATAAACTGAAGCAGTAGAGTTAGCAGGATGCATATTTGCCTTAGGATGCCATTTGGAAATAGAAGTGCCCTCTGGCAGACTGTCACCATACTGGGGTCTTCAGTTGTTTTACTGGATCTTGTATGTTTGCAATCCCCTAGAAAAAATTCCAGCTCACTGTCCCCCTGACTCTAGCTAGGCAAGGAGCAGCCAATACAATACATGACAACTTTGGTAGAATATGGGGTTTATTTTGGTGAATTCATGAATTATACAGCTGACCTAATATCTCTGAATGCTAAAAGTAGAATTCCAGCTTGCACATGAAATGTGAATCAATGTTTGAAAAAATGATCCAAAATAGCACCACAGAAACAAGATGAAATGAGTTAATGTATAATTCAAGCAGCATAGCTAGGAGCAACATTGCTATTTTAATACTATGACTGTTTCTAAATCAAAACCAGGTTCTGATGTCTGATGTTTTTTCCTCCCTTTGAGCCTATCTTCTGTTGTTGGAGTTATGAACAGTAATTAAAAGCAATAGTGAATTATGAAGCTATTAAGAGCTGAGATTAAAAAAGAAATAATGGAGGTACTATGATTTATGATACTGTGATCCTAAGGCACATTTAGAGTAAACTCACGAAGAAACTCACGCTATTTCTATGTCAGCCATTTTGTTCAATACAAATCTCATTTGTTGAACGTAGCTTTCAAGTTTCAGTGAATACTCAGTTTAAAATGCAGTTTGTGGTTCAGGTCAAAGTTATTAACTTTCAAGAGCAACATTATTAGTGGCCTCAGGCAAAGAATCAAGCTAGAGCTTTTCTGCTGGGCGGGGCTGGATTCTGCTGCAGTAAGGGCTGAGTGTTTTGGATGAGCTTGTTGAAGTCAGAGGTTATATTTATGAGAAATAGCACAGTCCATCTCTGCACCTTTTGGGAGCTGAATAGTGCTGACTTGGTGGTTTCTTGACAGTCATGAAATAAACATGCATGCTGGCCTTGCTCCTGGGGCAGCAGAGCATTCTCTGCTCCCCTCCCCTGTCTTTCCTTAGGAGAGTGTTACTATAGCATGTATATCACAAACATGTACATAACACAGGCAGGCATGTCTACATTGAAATACCTCTGCTTAGCAAGTTCCTCATCAGGCTTGGTTTGAGGTCCAGGATAGACACCCAAAATTAAGTGCTCTAAATGCTCATTTACCCTTGGCTAAGAATTAGGTCAGGATTCAGTTGTGGTTGTAAGGCTTTAACATCTCACAAACAGCATGACAGTATGTTTGAAATGCTCTAAGATTATGGCTCCAATCCTGCACAGAGAGTATGGCTACTACTGCCTGGCCACTGTCTCCCATTTAATTTTGGGATTTATTTATTTTTTGATTTTTATTTATTTATTTATTTATTTATTTTTTTACTAAATCTGGTGATAACTATAATTATTCAACTATTAAAATACAGCTGAGATTCTTATGCTTTTTCTTCAAAAGTGATGACATTGGTAAACAAACTAGAAAAGACGGTTAATGGATCACTTTTCAATATATTTTTTGATCTGCTCTTTTATTTTAACATCATCATATATATATATCAGTTATAACAAATGTTCTGAATATAAAGTGCGTTTACAAACAGAACCTAAAATATAAGAGTAATTAAATAACTAATTACTACAGCATAACTGCTTTGAAACGTTACCATGTTGCTGCCTTTCCATCTAAACCATTTGGGAGAAAGCCCTGGACATACTGTGAATTTCTTTGGGATCTAAAGAAACTTTAGAGATAAAGATCCAGCACTGTTAAATTATTCTAATTGATGGAATTATTTTAAGAAATACTATAATTAGCCCACTGTCTACTATAAAACATTTGGGCACTATGAATTCTTTCTCCATGAAGAAGACTCAGAATTACTCAGCAGCATGGAGACGAGTAATTACTGAATAGCATCCCACCTCAGTAGACAATCAAATCTTTTTCTATATAGAAATATATATATATATATATATATATATATTCTCCTCCTATATATATATATGTATATAAGTCAGAGTCAGATGTCGGTGGTACAGCAGTAGAGGCTGAACCTTCCTGCCAATATCCTGTTCCATTTTGTTGCCATGTGACTGATGGCAGCAGAGAGGTAGAATGGCAAGAAATATATACAAAGCAAATGTGTTAAATTGAATTCCTTCGTGCAGAAAAAATGGCAGCCACTGACATTCATTGATGCTTACTGAAGGTTTATGGGACCAAACAGTAGACGTGAACACACTGAGGCTGAGTGGGGTGCATTTCAGCTGTGGTGACAACAGGTCATCTCCATTGGTGCAGATTGTTATGAGTGCACCATGCAGGCTGTTTCATCACTAGTGAAAATGCATATCAAACAGTGAGGAAAAACAGTGCTTTGTAGCTGAGAATTTGTTCTACTACACAGCATTATTTTGCTTTGTTGTATTTTCCACGGAAATAAATCAGAGGCATTATTTTCATACCACAGTTAACCACTGGCACAGACAGACCCCATAGGCACAAAGAAGGGGCCAACGTTCAAACCTGCATTAAAATGAACTTAAAATGGGAGCAGAAACCCTTGCTCCAATATCTACATTTTTTCTTATCTACAGTGATAGCAACAGCCTCAAAATCTAGGTAAGCAGGCATGGATTGTAAACTATCATCAGCACAATCACTTTGTTCCCTTTCCTTCTTCATACTTTGAAACCACATCAGGCCAATCTGCATTCAGCTGGATAACTACTGGAGATAACAGGATACAGATAAAGAGATGGCTTCACAGAGAACAGGATGCATACCAGAGCTAATGTTGCTAGTACTGGAACTGATTATACCTTATCACAAGGATATATTAACAATCTCTTTTCTTGACAGAGGAGATGTTTTATCTCAGAATGCTGTATAGTTAATGTTTTGAAGTTTTCACTTAGAAAGGATCTAGAGAAAGGTCATGCTAACAAATCAAACCATTCCTTTGTGTGGAAGAGAATGCACTGAAGCACACCACCTAGACAAGATTAAAATCAACCTAGGTAAGAAGCAGGTAAAAAACAGGATCAGAGCAAAATGAGGATGAAGACTATGGCTTATAGCATATATCCAGCAGCTCACTTGCCATTCACCTTCTCACCAGGCACCTTATGAGGAGGAAACATGCATTGTTGACATAGGAGCAGCTGGAGTTGACAGTACAAAGAAGTATTTGTTGTAAAGCACTGCTTATCTCAAAAAGGCCCTTTAACAAAAGCAGCGAGTGTTGCTCGTGACATGAGAAATAACCTCTCTTTCACCTAGCACTCTGCTTACCTATTTGCTGTACTTGTCCACCACCAGGTGTTTCACATAGAAGCAGTTTAAAGTAAGCATGATATCTTTGTTAGTTGATTGCAAAGATCCCAGCATTGTGAGGTGTAGATGCACAAAAGAAATAAAATTGAAATAAAAGAGATAATGTAACAAAACACAGTAGTGCATACAAAAAATGTTAAGGACAAATACAAGAGCCTGAATGTCTCCTACTGCTTTCCTGCTTGTGCTGCTCCCAACTGCACTTATCTCAGTGAAATGGCCAAGGTGCATGGGAACAAGCCACCTACTGGCAGCACTTCAGGACATCCATCTTGCATAGACCGAATGTAGAACAATAGTGTATACATTTTGATTTTATTTTCCATAATTAAGCCAGATTCCTGGAGGTTGTCACATTCAAAGCATTGGATTCAAATCCCACTATAGATCTATCCTTAAGTACAACACCTTCATGGAACCATTCCGTCTGGAAAAGAACACAAATCATTCAGTCCAATTGTCAACCCATCCTTACCATGCCCACTGAGTCATGACCCTCAGGGCCACATCTACATGCTTCTTAACGCCTCCAGGGTTGACGACACCATCACCTCCCACAGCAGCCAGTGCCAAAGTCTCAACACTCTTTCTGAGAAGAAATTCTTCCTAATAGCCAACCTGAACCTCTCTTGGTGAAATGTACAGCCATTATCTTGTCCTATTGCTAGTTACCTTATTTGCTGTGATTCTAGTTGTGTATGTGGAGCTGAGTGTATTTCTGCTGACAAATTTGATATCAAGGAAGTTAAACAAAAATCTTCAGAAGTCTGAAGCCTACACCAACTTTGATGCTGTATATTGTTATTTTTACCGTCATTTCTAATAGTATCACTAGAAAAGTAAACAAGCTAAGATGATGTTAATGAGAAATTATTGCAGGAGTTGCAGGTCCAGAAGGTACTGTTATCACATAGGATCTGTTGCATGCTGAAATGGCATCATAGCTTTTCCCTAAAGCATTTATTTGATTATGGTCTCATGTTGCTCACAATATCATACCTTTGTGCCCTGCATGGTTTTTTTTTTGTTTTGTTTTTTTTTAAATACTTAGTTTCCTCTGGTTAATTCCCCTCCTTTTCCTGTCCTCAGGCCTGTTTATTGACAGCATTTGCACTAATCTAATTTGATTCTAAGCTGCTCAGTGTCCAGTCATACTCTCTATTACCTTGCACGACCTGTCTGCCTTAAGAAGCAAAGCATTTTTTGTACACCAGTATACCTCTGCTGTGCTTTCTTTGCAGATTGCTACTGTGTTTTTCTTCCTGCTTAGAGCATCAGTTCTCCTTCTGAGGAAAGTGTGATGGACTGGTTGCAGGCTACACCTCACTAGAGGGTTGAGAACATTAGAAGTAAAACTTGGTTTTCTTCTTTCCCCATAGTATCACAGCAGAACAAACAGGCAGAGGATTATGTATTTGCTAAAAATTATTCCTGAAGAAGTAAAAATAAGGAAGGATTTTACCATTTATTATGCCTCAGTTATGCATTTTGACTTTGTGAGCTTTGACTGCCTACACAAGTGACTACACTGCCATAAATAACTTCCAGCAGTAACAAACTGCCATCCTGCTTTCAGGGACACTTTGAGATTATTGGAAAGAGTTCTCTGGATGCACAGAAATCCTCTTGAAATGCCAACCACACCACTCTAAATCTCGTATACATTAGACCTGATACAACTTCAATGCAACGTATTGCCAATCTGGGCATCAAGCTGTACCAACAGTTCCTGCACAGGTGGTTTCACAGCCTGCCTTCTTTAAAATAAATGTTAATTGTCATGGAATGGGGATTCATTTTAACAACACTTTTGACAATCCGATGAAGCAACTCTGCTATAAATTAATTGATGTAAAGGCAACTTCCATGGGTAAGTATTCTGATTCTACCATCCATACTCAGATGTATCTTTCAAGCTAGTAAGGAACACATTCTGTAAAATAAACCCAGATGAGGCAGTATGGAAAATATAGGTCAAGCAGCTCCAGAATGCAGGCTTCTTCATAAATACAAGCATCACAGGGATCTACTTAAAAAGCTATAGTCATCAAGATACAAGTTCATCAGCTGTCACTCTTTTTTATGCTGTAGCTGCAGATACAGCTGCCTAATATCTAAAGGTGATAAAAAATGACTTGACAGAACTTATGCAACCAAATAAATCACTTCATAACTAGATTCACCAGTTTTACTTTTATAGAAGTTAAGACTAATCCAAACACAATTAACGGTCATTTTTTTTCTATTGAAAATTACCATTAAAATAACATGCACATCACCAATATCTAAGTCAGAAAAATGGGGGATGAGACGGGGGGGAGGGAGGGGGGCAGATAATCACAGAAACAAACAGAGGCAAAGGTAGATAATTCTGAGCATACTAGCCAAAGATGTGGTACTCATTCCACCACTTCACTCATTTGTTCGTGGTCTTTACAAGTCATGGACCCAACCAACATTATGGTATTTATGTTGAGAAACTTATTTTTGAAAGTGTCCTTAGGCTTTGTCTTGAAAAGGTTCTATTCCAGGCCTGGTAGAGTACTGCTTTATTTAAACAGAGTAAGTTACGTTAAAAGTTAGTCTTGATTTTCTCAGTTACAGCACAGATTGTGAAACACAGCACTACTCAATTATCAAGAAAGAACAGTTGTTCTTAACAGATTTGTCATAGTAGATAGTAGCGCAACTTATGTAAAGATCAAGCTATCTGTGAAGACACGGGGTAAGTATAAAGGGAACTTGCCTTTGGCTTTGGTTGGGTTACTTAAGAGAGATGAGGGTGATGGAATAGAGCCATCTGTTAATGCTTGCTAATTAGAATCTCCATCTGAGCCAGTTGTCATATGTGACCAGGCTGAAGGGCAAATGAAATCAGGGAAAAATATTTCAGCCACCATACCCTTTTGCTAATATTGCATATTCAATGAACATAGTATACAATGTATTATGCTACAATCCTAGGAAAATAAAAAAACAATTTGCAGAAGCAGAAAAACTCAGATTTGTCTTTCTCTTATGAAGCTAGCAACTATTTTTCCCACATTGATTAGACCAACAGTACACTGGGTCAGGTTCAGAGCAGTTAGGTGTGTTCCAAATTACAGTAGCACAACCATAGTTCAGAATCACAGAAACCTGAGAGTTGGAAGAGGCCTTTAAAGGTCATCTAGCCCAACTCCCTTGCAATGAACACGGGCATCCACAGCTTGGTCAGGTTGCTCAGGGGCTGGTCCAGCACAGATGTGAACTTTAAAGGGCTGTCTGTTTATTACAGTAACACATTACCTAAATAATGAACAGATTCTGTCTCAGAGAGAAAAGGCTAGAAGTGCCATGATACAGAAATTAGAATCTAGGCTTGTTTCCACACATCTAAAACCATGGGAAGAAATTTAATGGTGCTTTGTATTCCCAAGCATGAGATGAGATATATTTGTTGACAACATAAGATTAAACATGTTACCCCAAGCAGGAAAATTATCTGGGGAAAATTCCTTCAGGAGTATCTAAAAGTGCAGGGCTTCCAAAGAAAAGAAGGATGCATAGAGTGTTTGTAAAAATATCACAGAGTAACTCTGTCTCCATAAAACACCACTGCAAACCAGGATTTCTAAGCCAGAAGTGAGCCAGGTCAGGCTTGCTCACTTTCTCCACAGGAGAAAGGAGCTGTGAACAGAAAGCTCTTTCTCCAGCTAGGAGAAGACATGAGTTCTCCAACTTCGACCAGAGCTGTCTGAACTGAGACCCTCACTCCCTGCTATGCTACACTGAGCAGCAGGGGGAGGAGTTTCCATAAATCCAAAGTGCTTATAATCTGCTCCTGTCCAGAGATTTTCAGTCTCTGAAAGAGCTGGATGAACACTCAGGGATTCTGTCTTCCCCTTAATGCTCTGGTGACATTTTATGCTCCCTCCAGGAAATGTAATACATAGGCATTAATAACCTTACAGAGAGTAATAACCTATATAATACAGGTGTTTGAGGCGATTCCCGAGCACCAGGACACTGCACTCCCAGGCACGAGCTGTTAGCTGGCATTGTATGTTCATAGACTCTGGTTGGAGCTTACAGACACAGATAACAGTGTTAGCACACAAGCTGTAATGTTAAGACAAGGAAAAAGAAACCTCAAATTAGCTTATCAAAAACATAAAACAATGACCACCACCAACAAAAATGAAAAATCTCCTAGGGGAAATGCTTTAAATTTCTTCACTCAAGGGAAGTCACAATTTTGTTGTCTTGTCAATGCTGAATAGGAGTCTCCCCAGTACAGCTTTGCTGCTGACATTGAATGCAAGCAGGCGTGACGCAGCCTGTTGCTCAGGACATCATGTTTCAGAGAGCACTGTGCCATGGGGAAACACACTGCCCCATCAGCTGCTCTGGTGGACTGATTAAGGATATCCCCTAGGTTACAGTGTAACTATGAGAAAGCTTGATAGTACAAGGGAAAAAGCCCTGTAGGACTTCACAGCTTGTTCTGTGAGAAAAAGAAAGCAGCGGGGAATGTGGCTCAGGAGAAACACAACTTTGTGCCTACAGACACACTGGGGTGAGCATCCAGCAGTGAATGGAGCAATACCTCATTGTGCCAACTCCTCAGATAACTTCATATATACACACCTTAAGCACACTGTTTTTGCAGAAAGCAAGAGGTACCAGACCACAAGGTTTTCACAAGAACTTTACATAATTTTTTTTTTAACCTTCCTACACCTGCCATCAGCTGATTGTCTCAGAAACACTTTCCTTTACCTGTTTCATTTCACACCCATTACTCTAACACAGGTGGTCAGGAACATATGCTGAGCATCAGTATTTCAAAAAGGCTTCAACAAAAGCTCAATCAACCCCCATCACTGGGTGCCCTTCCCCATGTCATGCTTAGAAACACTCACAGGTAAAGCTCAGCCATAATGGGATGTGAAGATAAGCTGCCTGTATCTGCATATGTCAAACTGAAGCCATAGAGCATCTGGAGAAAATCCTGTCAGAGAAAACTGTCCTCAGAAGCACTGATTGAATTCACCTGACAGCCCCTCTCTGTACTGCTGCAGATCACTATTAGGATTTTGCATTTGGCCTATAGGGCCAGACTCCAACTGAGCACTAGGGGAGAAATACCTCGTACCAGTGTCTCTGTTAAAACCTTCTCTGCTTAGCATAGAGTTTGGATCAACTCTTGATTCTCACTACCATCTGCTCAATGCTACACCAGCTACGTACAGGCACCAGGCAGAAAAGGCAAAGTATATTGACCTCTCACAAGGAATGATAAATGTAGTTATAAGATTTATTAAAAATATATATATTTTTTATGGGAAGCTGTCCTATTCTCTCTCTTGCTCAGCACCTACTGACCTGTGTGTAGAAAGAGCATTCTTCGAGGGCTAGTGTGCAGCTGGCAAACTACCAGCAGAGCCTCACCTCTTTCTTACAGACTAGTATCTCTGCAGTGACACCCAGAATTTTAAAAGGACCCCAACCTACCATAAATTTAACTCTAACAGCATGACTTTAAAAACTCAAAATTAAATTTTACCTTAATCATATATTTAAAATGCTTCACTATGTATTTTAAAACTCACTTCTTACCACACAACAGCACATAACAGTGACTGAAAAGTTAAAGTGTAATTTACTTCAAGAAGTTTCAAAAACTAGCATTGCTGTTGGGAAAGTTATTGCTGTGTGACAGTAGGTACTGATTCTTTCCCTAGAAAGTATTCTAAAATATCCTTTGTTTCAGCTCTGTATGTGGAACACCATGAAATATATGCACCGTACAAAATGGCTGTTGCTATGGAGATTTCATATATATAACTGGAGAAGAAACAGCTGAATAAGCCTTCATTTACAAGCCCACAATATGTGTTTTGGCAGCTTCAACTCAAGGAATGAATTCTATTTTTCCCATGCCTTATAATTCCTATTTTAGTTTTCGTTTATATTCACAAAACAAACTGTTTCATTTATTTTCTCTCCAGTTCTACCCACATTTTAACAGGAAAGGTTTGTAGGAAATCCAAAATGAAAACTTCCACTTGAGTTAGGAATGGTGGCCATTCTGTAAGTATCATTACAATAGCACTAATAACTGAATGGACTTCATTTTGCTTTTTGCAGAGAGATTGGTACTCTGAGCATGCATTACTCTAAATAAGGTAAAGTAAGGGCTCAGCCATGTGGTGAAGCTTGATGGTTATGTGTTTTATCATGTGCATTAAGACTGCTTTTGAATTTTCTTAAGAACTTAAAGTTAACGGGATGCCTTGCAGTATCTGAACATACAACAAATTAGCAGCACCACTGATTGGCCTCAATCCTATTCTGATTTTCTCAAAACATTTATACTTTTAAAAGAAATACCAAGAAATGATATAGACTTCTTTGCACAAAGCATATAAAGGCTGAGATCACCTTTGTGTGCTTACAAACACTCAAAAAGACCTGAAAGAAATTCATTGGTTTCACTGAAACATGGTAGTCAATGGGGCTTCCTACACATATAGGACTCTAACATTAAGTTCTCCTGTAATATTTCAATTTGATTTTTTTAATTGCTTAATATAGCAAGAAATGTCTCTCTGAAATTTCACTGATGTATATTGTGTATTTTAATTGTATCAGAATATCAGAAGATTGTGTATAGCTTTTAGTTATTTTAAATCCTGGGAATAACAAAGATCCTCAGTGGTGCAAATGATAATTCTAGAATTGATGCCTCAGTGTAGATAAAGTTCTGAAATGCACAGAGAGCAATAATAAGGGTGTAGGAGAGACTTTGAAGGCCTTTGCATAGATTTTCCTATAAAGAACTCAGCAAACCAATGATTTTGGCACTTGTTCTGGTGATACGTCTATGACCATAAAACCTAAAATCTAGTACTGTAGCAAGATGGCTCTGAGGGATGCTTGCAATGATTAAGAATTATCATCACCACAGCCCCATGAGATGCAGGAAACTGGATTAGTTGAGGAATGGAAGGTAGGGTCATGACAAAGGAACAGGCAATATGTCCAGGAAAAACCAGACTTCAGGGAGACCTCTTACATTCCAAGACTTCCCAGTCATAGAAAATATTCCTGCAAAAATGGAACAATGCACTCCTGTTTTTTTTTTTGTTTTTGTTTTTTTTTTTTTAAGTATTTCAAGAGTTGCAAATGTTCAATGTAAATGCAAGGGCATCAATGCACTGAGGACTGTGTTAATGTATACTGTATTTTCTCTGAATAATAAGACGAATTTACACTTCCCAATGTACCACCAAGAGAACTGTTGATGGGCATAGGAAAGCAATGGAATCGAGTATGACTAATGTAAATAAACTGAAATTTGAATAAAAAGTATGCATCAGCTACTCGGCACAGGCACCTTCAGTGTTTTCATCCAGTTCTCATGAAAGGTCCACAACACCCAATTGGGCTTGCCCACATCTAAAAGTACTTAAATCACACTTCGGAAACACTGGAGAAACACACCATGGCTCTCCACTGCATTCCTGAGGCAGATATACACAAAAAAGTGCTATGAAAAAATAAGAACTTAAAACTAAGTGCGAATTCTCAGAATTGTTTCAGGCAGATTTACAGGAGAAAAAATAATTGCCTTGATGGATTAATAAGAAAATAATAACTAAAAATAAATGCTCTAAACCTACCATTACAATAGCTCCCTTCTACAAATATTCAACTTATTTCATTTGAGAGTTGTACCTGCTGATTTTCTAACTTGTCCGTTCTAGGGGTGCTGAGGGACACACAAAAAAAGTCAGTAACGTTTGGATCACTCACCCTCTGAATACAATCTGCAATTTTGCAGAGAAAAGTAACGTGACCATATATTCCCCATCTGGAATTCCTCCCTGTAGCCAGTGGCTATTCCCTTTGCCCTTTCCCCTGGGCTCTGTGCAGCTGAAACTGATGGGCAGGTGCTGAGCTGGCATTTCCCATTTAGTCCTTCTAACCAAAGAACTGATGGTAATTTGCATTTTGAAATATGCATAGCAAAGCCTGTACCAACTACAGCTACCAGGAAAAAAAAAAAAAAAAAAAAAAAAAATCTTAGTTTCAAATGACAATATAATTTCCAGTAAAGGAAAATTTTAATGGCACAGAAGACAGATTTAAAGGAATGCAGTTACAGATCTATTTCCAGACTCCTATTCTAAGCCCCATCTTCAGATGTGAAGTACTTTGCTTTATTTTAACAATTCAGACAGTCCCATTGACTTCAAATGTGACTACTTTTGCATTTAAATCCCTGGATGAATCAGGCCCTTAATCTGCATATATTAAACAAATTACATTCTATATTAAGGAACTTTGAGGACTCGCACATTAATCTACTATGGCAATATTTGAGTTAAGTTTTGTCAATGAAACAGATAGCTGAATATACATGTAAAACACAGAGCTTCACAATTTATACAAGCACAATACAAAAATATGCTTCTGTAGCAACGGAGATTAATTTTAGTTGCAGATTTTATAATATCATGGAATAAGCATTTCTGAAAGATCATTAATCAATGGAAGTGCGATGTCTATTTTATCTGATTTCCCTGCAGATTTGCCATTGCTATTTGCTTTAATAGTTTCACAGCATTATACATTACAGAATAAAACCAATTTTAATGAACTGTCATAAAGAATTTTATAACCATTTTGGTAATTTAAAATGTTTTTGAAAAGTCCCTTGTAATGTGCTAACAGAAAAAGTGAAATAATTTTCTTTTGCATTTAAATTTTTGTTATTTTAGGGTACATTTTGACAGTTACCTGAGCTTCTGCAACCATTTTTGGAGCTTAAATGGTTTAACTGAAATGGTACACATTTCATCCACATGTGGCAGGGAGCAAAATTTTAAGACTAGACCTAGAATTTTTTTTTATCTGATTTGTAATTTTTTTTCTTTCCCAGAATTGCTCCAATTACAGAAGAGGCCTGACTTTAGAACACATAAAAGCACAAGCCATGTGGTAGCCTAGCTTTATGTAGCCCAGCTTTCTGTAGCCCCACTTACTTCAGTCCTTCAGTAAGAAGCTCAGAATCTGAGGAACAATTTTTACACGGACAATAATTGAACAGACTCAACTCCCCTTAGCCCTTAAAAGCTGAAGAAATGTTATTCTAAATCAAATTTTCTCTTGGGCTTGTCAAAACTCTCCCTTCTGACAGTTCTGCAGACAGAGTTCACTGAAATACTCTTTCAAACACTGTCACAACCTTCCTATCATCACTAAGTTCTGGATCCTAAAATAAGTTAATGGTACTTATTAATTAGGTAGTAAGTGTTGGACGTGAGCGGACTGAAATGCCCTAACAAGCCAATATCTTAGCACAGTAATGCTTCCTCTAGATCACTAGGTCTGCCCTAGCCATTTGAGTTGTGAGTTAATTGACAGACTGTCAAGATTCTGGCATAAGTGTGTCCTAGAAGGACACACAGCTGGGACCTAGAGCTGGGGAGAACTATCAGAACAGCTCTGCTTTTTCTTATCAGTAGTTGTTCTACTTTGCTGGAGTTACTTCTATGTGACGTTCATTATCTAAAAAGCTCAATACCACTAAGTACACCCATATTATTTTTTTTGGAAGAAAGCAGAAGTTGATCTGAGGGCTGAGGGATTTGTAGACAAATCTTCAGAAATTAGATTTCATTAGTTTTTTTCAAGAAACAGGGTAACCATAAAAGAAGTTGCATGCACTGGGTGGAAAAAGACATAGGAGACCACAGCACTCCTCAGCGTAATACATCTGGAGTCCCTAGATGATAGCTAACATGGTCAGCTCAGTAACTCCTACTGATCCAGGGGATTCTGATACTCAGTAATATAAGTTGTCATAGACTTTCATTTTTTTCAAGCGAATAAAGAGATAGTTCTTTTCTGAGGCAGTGCCTCTCTCTGTATCAGCATTATTGCACATTTTGTTACAAATACAAAGTAATTACTATAAAACACAATGATTTATAGGTTATTTTGATGCACAATGTAGCACATATCAAGGCAAATGAATTTTATATAGAAAAAAAAAAGCCATTATTCAAAATATTGTTTCAAAGAACCTAAAATAACTGTTCTTTTTTTATAGGATGAAGAACTTGCTCACCATCTGAATTATCTTTCCTTAAAGACTGATACTTAAAAGTAGGGAAGAGGTTGGCTAAGCAAATCCAGTCTATCTACACATACCAAGACAAAAGAATCCCTGAGGGACCCACAGCTGGACCAAAAACTGTCTTTAAACACTTCACAGAACTTTTAGGATCCCAGACCTCCAAGGTACTGCCTGTCTTATGGAGTAGATTATAATGATGTGAGCATTCCAGGCAGAATTTAAGGCTTCTCTTTTTCTCCCAGGATTAACAATCTATGTTAGCATTCATGAAATAATGCTGGGATTACTTACATCCATATCTAACATCTATTTTCTCCACAAATCCTGCTCCTAGCCACCAGACTCACGTGGTCCTTGTCCAACCACAACTGCCACAATTCCTCATTCCAAGGAAACCTCCTGGAAATTAGGTTTACTGTCAAAATGCCAGAGCACTTCACTATGCAGTGCAATTAATTCCATCATCCACAATTTTGGAAGACACTTGTGCTTAGTCTGCAACTTTATGACACATGAAGAAGTAAAGACAAAGCAGATAGAAATGACATCCAACAGAAACGTTGACATTTCTGTTAGTGCTACTTTAATGTGATATATATATATATATTTTTTTTTACCTCAAGTTTAGGTAGTTTTGAGAAGGGTGCCTTAAATCTCCATGTATTTTAGGAGAAAAATTTGTACACATTAAGAGA
Source organism: Callipepla californica brunnescens (assembly GCA_023055505.1). Lineage (NCBI taxonomy): Eukaryota > Metazoa > Chordata > Aves > Galliformes > Odontophoridae > Callipepla > Callipepla californica. Next base: position 8,962,330 of record JALIRH010000008.1, on the reverse strand, counting down.
TGTTTTTTTTCCTGCATTCACAGACAAAAATATTTATGAACGATTCTGTACGAATTAATGCAGAAATGGACCAGTAACTTTTAAAAAGAAATCCATAAAGATGTTCACTTGCACACTACATGTTGCTATAATAAGTGACTGCACAACAGAGGGAGTTGATGAGCTGCACATCCATGGGAAGAGTGATAGCTGGAAGTGCACTTCACCTTCAGTTTCCATTATTTCTGGCCTTAAATTACTATGTGGTTGGTTTAAGCTTGTTTCTACTCCATTTACTTATTTGAGTGAGTCAAAACAGTAAAAAACCAAAACCAAAACAAAAAACAAAATAAAAAAAACAAGTGGATGTTTAAACTGCAGCGTTAGATAACTACTTTGACAAAAATTTACGCAATACAAGTCAAGATGTGAAAAGTTGGTTACTGCCATGTATGCTAATTTTACTGAGTTTCATTTTTGTAAATAAAAGAAAACTCAAACATAACTTTACTGAAGGATGAGGCTGCAAGCCTGCAAGCAATTACAGTCTTCAGGATGCATTAAATATTTGAATATGGTATAGAGAGGCACAGAGAATTAAAGATGTAATTCAGCTATTAAATATACTCAACATATTTTCATCAGTCACACACAATAGCTTAGAAAACATTGTAGTTCATTAGCAAGGCTCTAAGCAAACAAAATTTTCCCTTTTTGAAATCTTTGTTGTTAGAGGAGCTTTGTAACTCATTCCTGAAGACTGGATGTATGTTTAAGACCTGAGGATATTACTTTTGCTGACCCAAAACTTCTACAGCCATAGAAAGTGGATTTTCTTGCTATGCCTGGCATTGGAATGGGGTCCTTTTTCTGACATTTGTCTTCACTGCCTAGTTAAGATAGATATCAGATGATTTCTCTCTTAACTTCAGGAAAATGTTACACAGAAGGCAACATATAGCTCAGTGCAACTCCACTAACTATATACATCTCTTGTGAAAGTTCAAGTGCCACTTTCACTCATCATAATGTAGCAAAACTGCTATGCTATGTACTTTCCCCATTAACTGGGAGAAAAAAATGGCAATTGCTTTACCGGAACTCTGTGAAACAGTGGAAGATAGAAAGTATTCAACATGTATCTCTGTTTGGCAAACCATGGAAACAGTTAACTGGTGCAGGATATCCACTTCTCACTGGCAGCCACTTAAAATGGAAGGTTAACAAGTCAATTGCTTTTGAGCGCAAGAAGAAAGATCTCACATTTAGAGGGTTGGAAAAATCATCAAGGGCAACTTAACAGCAAAGAGAAATCCACACTATCAAAGAAAATGATGGCTGTTCCTCATTTCCAAAGGTATCTCCAATACCTGCCAAAGTCTATGAATTAGTTTTGTTCTTGGTGTATCTACTGCATGGTTTCCACTGATACCATGTGGAAAGTATTCTGGGTACGGCAGATGATTTTTCTCAGCATTGCAGAAGCACGCTGAACTTTGGAATCTCCAAAAAGATAGAGAAGAACAAACTGACAAAAATAAATCCTATCCTTCTCCATTCCCCATGGTTCAGTAAACCACAACGTGAGCAGTTACTGACTTCTGCTGAGATCAATGTTGAATCTTGATGACTAAAATCTAAGTAAGATACAATAGGTTCAATATTCACCTTCAGGTAAATAAATTCAATAAATAAACAAACAACATTTTTTTTTTTTCTTCAGATGCAATAGCATTTGACTGAAGCTTTAAACAACTTCATGAGAAGAGGGGAAAGCCTTTATAGTTAAAGAATAGTTAATCATATAAGGATTCAACTCAGTTTAGAGTCAGATCTCTGTAAGGCTTCTGTAAAAAGTTTTCTAGCATCCAAATGCCAAACCAGTATATGTTTAACAGAGGGATGGTGACACCATAAAAACCTTTTATTTCTTCACTGGTCTCATGTTTCAGTTCATGCACACACTAACCAGGTGTTCATCCTTGACCTGAGCTCACATTAGCTTCTGTAAGTTTATTGTAACAATAATCAACAAAGCCTCTGGCTGAAATCTAAGTAAGAACAGATGTTATTCAAAAAAGTTGTGTATACTTCGAGTTTCTATTTGATGCATAACTAGTTTTGTATGCCCTTGTGCTCCTCAGCACTTGAGCCTCTTCAGTAGCCAAATTAAATAACTGCATGGAAAAGAAAACCCATTATATGAACCTTCCATTCACTTAGGTATTTCAAGGTAGCTTTACATAGATCACAGCAGTTTTTATTGCAGAGGTCTTGTTAGCACTCCAAGGAAGAGCCAAGATAAGATAGCTTAGTATTATGTATTGTGAACTCAGTCCTTTCTTATAATTACAGACTGCTTGAGAGCCTCCATAAACTACCTCACAACTGCCATGAAAGATTTTTTTTTTTAATTTTTTAGGTTTTCCATTGTGTTTACCCAGCCCCTCCTCAGCCTGGCAGTTCATTGGCCCATATTGTTATTTTTATGGGACTGTGTGGGTGTGCAGCTATTTTTTGCCCAGGAATCGTGACTGGACAGTTTGTGGGCTTAAAGGCAGGCAGGCAGTTACACTTCTGTCCTTTGTGTCTCGTGTTTCTTGAGGCTAAGAAAGAAAAGGCTGATAGAAAAAGAATTCACTTTGGGTATAGGATAAGGACTATTTTTACTTCCAACATATTATGTTTTAAACAAGGAAGCACAGATCTGCTTTTGCTCTCACAAACAAGATGGCTTGAAATTAAGTTAAAACTGTCACTGACACTCTTTGTTATTCTTACATCTGCCCTGTGTTCAATTTGCAAAGGCATTTCTGATAAAGCCAAGAGGATTATTGTGCACCCATTAAAGGTGTTAAAAAAATATCTACAGATTTGTGTGTGTCCTCTTCATAGCAGAAAATCAGAATTTAAAAATAAAAGCAAGCTAATTCAAGGAGATGGCTAGTCTTTCTTCTTTAGAAAACAATTGTTTTTGTCTGTATAACATGGAATATTTTGAATGTTTATCTTGCAAATCATTAGAAATGTAAAAGGTTTTTTTTTTTTTTTTCCAGAAATGTAGATACTGCATATTAAAAGAGAAAATTCACATAATGAGATTTATTCAGCACACATCACTTCTCCCCACTGTCAGTGGGAATTAAATTGACTGCCACAGGAAACGCGTTCTATGCAGACTTCTAAATTTGGAAAATCTGAATCCTTCAGTACAGATGCTCTGATTCTTAACATCACTGCTAAGATTACATACTACAATTCAGAGAGGAAGGTATCACAACAACTCTGTCTCCTCTCCCCTGAAACAGGTTGTTCCCATCTGTTTCACACAAAAAAAGGGAATCTAATCTAGTACTTACCCTAGATGCCCTATTGCTCATCCCTCATTTCATCTTCTCTGGACTCTGGAGAACAAAGTAGTCATTTAATACATGATGATCGATGGGACTTATATGAAATGGCTGCTATAGTGGATTAGCAACAGTATCTATTGTTCTGAGGGAATCAACAGAGCAGGATTCTTTACTGCTAAAGCCACCTTCAGCCTACCCTGAAAGCTGTACACTCTTTTTTCCCCTTTCTGCTACACAGAAGAGAGATTATCCACTTGTAATCTAAAACTAGGATGTGAAATAATCCAGAAGTACTGCACTGAGGGACAGTTACTGCTGCTACGTCTTTAGTGGCAACACTACCAAAAATTTGTCTGTAAGCTTGTTCTTATTCATGTCACATGAATCTCTGCAGCAGTACCCCAGCTGGTACACTCACAATTCCATTGATGTCAGATCAAGGAGGAGTGATACAAAGCCAACCACTTGCTACCACCCACAGGCAGTCTGACACCCAGCCAGTCCTTGAACAAAGGCCATCTTAGAAAACAAAACCCACATTTACTTCTTCCATCACCCCAGTCCAACTTGCTAGACCACAGAATATCTCTTTGGGCTACTCAAGTCTATTTTTCCAGTTGTCTTCCCACCTTACTTCTTGCTTACTCTCAGACTACACACTGCAGAGGTAGAGGGGGAAACAGAAAAGCCTTAAACTTGTACCAGTACTGCTGAATAATAAACAAAACACTGGTGTCCTATCAACAGCTTCAGGCACAAATCCAACCCTCAGAACAACATGAGCTGTAATGGGAAACGTTAACTGTTCCAGTCAAGCTCAGAATGCTTGAGCTGCATGCATTTTATAAAGATCATTTATTCTATTCTAGGAAAGTTTAGATATGAAAACTTTTTCAATCAACCAAAGCTCCATTCAATAGCCAAAGGAGAGATTATTTTCTCCAGGGACATAAAGCCAGAAGCAGTCAGAAAGCAAGGCATCCACCAGCACACCTTACAAAGTAGGCACGTGAACCATGAAGGGAGCAGTAATTGCAGTTTGTATTAACGATAACTGAATTAAAGTATATTGGTTTCCTGCAGATCTTGTGAAAAAGAGAATAAAGGAAGACAGGCTCCCCTCAACATCCAGAGCTGGGGGAATCTTTTGCAAAAACAGTTTTCCTATCTTAAATGTATAGGAATTTGTGGTGTCAACAAAAGGAAGGGAGAGAAAGCTTAACAGACAATCCCAGCATCCAGGCTTCATCTTAACAGCCACTCTTGGCAATGGGAATTTGACTAGAGGAAATAATATTTTCCTGGTATAAAAATTTTGAAAATCACCACAGTGATGGCAAAGTTACTGTAAACAAACAAATACTTTGTCTTGACTGGACTTCATGCAAGGATTCCAAATGTGACTTCACCACCCTCTTCAATTACCTGTGCAGTACAAAGCTGCACTGATGTTATAGAAAGTCTTGAAGAAAGATTTGAGCTCTAAGTGTACCACAAAGCTAATGAGAGTCTACCACTGAACTATAACCCAGCACCTCAGAGATCCATTTCAGTTATAGTTATTTAATACAAAAGATATTTTTATAGCAGTTAACTTAGTTTCAACATTTAATTTTTATAAAGCTCTGTGCTAATGTTCCTCCATTGATTCTCTCTCTCTTTTTTTTTTTTTTTTTTTGATATTTAAAAAGCTCATTTAATCTTCAGGTGCTCTTCTGAATAGAGAAAACCACCATATCAGTGTTCTACACTCACTAGTGTTATCAGTGTCTTTCTTATGGCAACAATACTCTGAAACCTACAGCTCAACACAGACTTACTAGGATTCTGTTCCAGATATAAATGAGCAGCCTAGAAATAGAAGAAACTAACAATATTTTCCTTCCTCTGAAAGACACAGATCTCTAATCATTTTTATTGCTCTGTATTGTTCACTTTTTCTAATTTTCCAGCAGTGGGAATGGCGTGTATTAGCAGGGCTCCATGGGCTATGCTGGCCATTCAGTTGCAAATGTTCTACCATAACATTTATTTCTTTAACATGCTGACTCTCAGGCATACTGAAATTTCTGCAGAAGCTTCAAGAACTACTTGCAGAAGCTACTGAAAAGAGCTTTCTTCCTCCTTAGATTAGTATGGCAATGAATACAAAAATGATTGATAGAAATAGCACAAGGCTTATTTAAATTTTGTCTTCAATACTTCTTAATCAGAAATACCCTGCTGCATTTTATATGCCTATTTTTAAAAATCCCCTAGTGAAAAGTAGTGAATTCAAAAATAAAGAAACAAACAGCAGAACACACATACAGTATGTTATCAAACTATGACTAGATTTAAAGAACTACAAAATTTGAGATGATTTCCAGTTTTCCTCACATTATGCTGTCCTAAGTGTAACTTTTGATTCTAAGTCTCTACTCAGATAGAACAAAGATAAATAAGAACTTCTCCATATCAGTTATTAACAGTATTTATCAGATGCTTTTGTGAACCTATTTCTGCCAGCACAACATTCAAACCACTTATAAGTGGGACACTGGCTATTTTTCTTTTGAGATCTTATCTATATAGCCAAGGGCAATTACAATCTGCTTTTAAAAATGGTCTGTGCTCCCAACACTGATGAAAAAAGCCATATAAAAGATAAAAATTAGATTTATCAATTCATTGTTCTCTCAGAAGAATCAGAATCAGTCCATTTCACTGGGTCAAGTTCTGCTGCTCTGAGTTGAGAATTTGTTTACATCTGTGGGAATGCTTTGTAGTAAAGAATGAAATTTAGCTATAGTTATTATCTGCTTTTGTCTCTCTCATCCTCCTTACAGCCAATCCTAAATTTCTTATTAGGATTCTTACACCATGTTGTAATAGATAAATACGCAACTTGTTAAGATGCAGGAAATTTAGAAGTCTGATTTTCAAATGCAAGTTCATAATTGAAGGCAATAAGTGCCGCAGCAAACCAAAAAATTCCTCTGAGACACATGGTAGCCTTTAAGAAACAGTTCTGGCAAGTGACCTAAAAGATGCCCACAGAGCATCCACTAGGGATGCCTCACTGGGCTGGAAGTATTTGATCATTACCTTTACCAAAATCACATCCCTTCACAGCAAGAACTGTTCCTCACAACTCTTCTCATTCTCAAGTGACACACCCGTACAATAGCCCTGCAAAATTGCCATGTCACAGCACTTACTCTCTAGAAACATGCAAAAAAAGGCAAGTTAGCCATGAACATGACAAAACCACTCCTCCTTGCTTTGCCCGTGCCTTGCTAGTGACAGAGACCTCAGCTGGGCCCTGTGCACTCACAGCTGCTTCCCTTTCAGTACAGTTCTGAAAGCCTATTTCTCACTGTTACCTAAAGAATAGGCACAAACACATGAGGCGTAGGGCTAAAGGGCCCTACTAGAATGACCCAAAGCCCTCCTGGGACTCCAGCTCCCACCCTTGAAATTCTGATGCTCAACAGGCAGAAGCATGAAAGACATCAGCACCTTTTAAAAACAGCTCTTTTACTCTTCACTAACTTTATAACTTTAGAAGGATTTAGTGTCTCTAATCTTTGCAGTTAACTTGTCATGGATTTGAGGACATGGTGGCTGTTTTTCTTCAAACTCCTGAAGGAACACCAGGCTTGCAGGGTGTGAGCTTTATAAATATACATGTTTAAGGTTGAATATCGTATTTGCCTGTCATTTTCTTTATTTTTCTTTATTATTTTTATTCTACTGAAATCCTACTGAAAGGGGAAATGTCTCTTTAATTTAGACTTGACATTATAGGTTAATATTTCTGTCCCTTGATGGAGTACAGATGAAAGCTGTTTGAAAACATATCATAGGAGGCTGCAGTCTAGACAAGAAGATAGCATGGGCAATGAAACGTGACCCCGAGGAATCCAGCACTGCAGTCAATAGCATTTGGAAATGACAAAGCACTTTCAGACGCCTTGATGTGAACAAAGTGTCCCTTTTGCACTGGAAATACAGAATGTAATATGCAGTTGGTATTCTGCGTTGGTGCTAATATGTCATATTTTCATTTGGCCTAAACATTTAATAGTACCAGAATTCATCACACAAATTCCTGTTGCCATTATAGACTAAACAGAATCAAGGCGTAGAATAAATATGTTTATCCTTTTTACACAGTAGTAAAGCAAAGAAATATTGGTTATAACAAAGAGCAAAGTTTGACCTGCGCTAGCCCACCCTTTCCTGATTTACATATACATTCAGTGACAATGTTCTTGTTTTTATGAATGTACTTTCATACAAAATTTCATTCCTGCTTAGTGTTACCATGCTGTATCCTTTTTTACTCTCAGTTCTGATAAACATGAAAAAGTAATGAAGAAATGATAACAACTTTGATGGGGATGTTAAATTATATGCTTCAGCCTTAAGCCAATCTCTAATGATTAAAGACAAATAACATGCAACAGATGGGAAAAGATAATGTCTTTCAGCAGAAAAAGAATTTGAATTTGTAGTGTCTTTCAGAATACTTTTTATTTTTCCTTCTCTGGGAATGGCAAGTAGGACTGAAGAGCTCAGCTTTCATTGATTATAGCTGGGACTCTTATGATGAACTTGCAGATGGTAGAGAAGCATTAGAAGCACAAAGGGAGACAGAGATGAGAATAAATGCAGGCAAAAAAAGATAAAGATAATGACAATTCAATTTTTTAAAGAAGCTTTATATTACAGATTAAACTCAGTTACTTACTTATGTAAGCTTCTACCCTGCAGTCACTGGTAAGAACTCGAACATGCTGTAAGCAGAGTCACAGCCTCATCAGTAAATTCAATGACACCTGTACACCACAGGTGCCTGGACCAGCATTAACAGACATGTTTCATACCAGCCAAAATTCAAAGCTCTAAACTTCTTCCACAGCTTGACTTTCAGGCTATCCACTTATTTCATACTTACTGCAAAGAAGTCTGCCTTAGTTTATAATTAATTATATCAAGTTGATATCAGAAAAATTCTCTCCCATTTTTGATCAAGCCAGAAGCAAGCATTTTAAGCAAATTGCCGCTCTATCTTCTACTACTCCTCTGCAAATGAGTGGAGCATAGAAGCATTTGAAATTAACTTCCATGAGATGATTAGGATAGGCAAAAGATTCAACAGTGGTACGAAAACGATTGCAGTGAACCTCTGGACAGTTTTCACTCAGCAACATCCCATATGGTCCCAGTAAAATTAAGCAGGATTCCCAGTAAGGTCAGTGTAATTACAAATTTTATAACCCCTTTTTATTTACGGTGTAAACTTTGATGTGCAAGTACTCAATATAACGTAAGTACTAGTTCAGCAAGTATAAGAATATCTTGCTAAAACTAAGTGATTTTAACATTAAAAAGCAAAAATATTGTTTTGCCAAACTTTCCTCATTATCCTCCATTCTGTTATGATAGGATGAGAAAAACTTACTAGAAATGAGAAAAGATCTTTAGGAGATTTTGAGATTCTTAGTAGACAAGAAAAATTGCACAGAATTATCATCCGGTACTGTAATTATTCCAAAAATACCTTTGAAATACAGCATTGAGAACCTTCACAGTGCCCAAGGAGACTCAATTATGTGATTTTGGAACTGCTGGGTCAAAAGAGCATTGTTATCCTTCACAATTACTAGAGGCAATGATTTAATCCCCTTAATAAAATTCTTAATGTTCTAAAATGCCCTGCCAAAGGAGTTATCTTATGTCAATGTGATTAAAGTCAAATTTTTCACTGTTATTTACTACAGTAAATTAAATGTTAAGATGTAGGAAAAATCCTCATGTAAGAAGCTAATTTCAAGGAAATTAAAGAATTAACAGAAATTGTTAAGCTTATTAAGATCTAAGACTAACTTGGAAACTCAGAAAAATCACTAATTCAAAATCCCTACTCCCACCTCTAATGCATGAAATACTTCTCTCTAAATAAGAAAAAATTTTAACAAATTTAAATGTGTTGGAGCTCACTATACTTTCCTGTAGTCTACATATATTCACTTTAAGCTCTTTGAAAGATGTTATAATACTCTTCAATGTACAAAGGAGCAAAGAATTTAAAGACTAGCGCTTTGTTAAAAAGCTAGATTGAAATTTAATAGCATCATTACACATAGCTGCACAGATATTATTTCCTCTTCAGTTTCGTAAATGTAATTTGCATTTACTTCAGATCTCAGGAGTGTTCAGGATTTCACCCTTTCAGGGAATTAGTGGTGCTGATTTGATGGTTTATGTTATATGGTTTGGTGGCAGTTTACCTTGCTGACATTCCAGTATAATCTACAAGATCTCACTGAATATTAGAATCATTTTGTCAGGTAAATGAAATCAGCAGCTAACTTATGAATCTGCACCAAGAAATTTAAGTGATAAACCTTCAGGCAGCAAACTCTGAGTGAAACGTTCCATTCCCTGACTTGCTGCTTGTTGAGCACAATAGTGAAAGTGACCAGGACAGAATCCTGGATGAGTGAAATTCTAATAAAAAAACATAAAACAAAAACCATAACCAGTTCCAGTTCATATGCAGACCCATCTCACTCTAAAAGAAGGCAGCAATCACTCCATTTGTTTTTATTCAAACACCACTGTCTTTATGAAGGATGAAATGATATCATGAGGAACTTTCCTACTATTGGTTACATCTCTCATGTCATTATCAACTTATCTTTAGAGAAAACTGAAAAATCTCTAGATTATTCCAAAGCATTTGCCTTGCCATCAATGCCAATTAGCATTCCTTTGTCATCACCTACTTATGATCTTCTTTTACTGTCATTTCAAACAATGGACACCATAACTGAAGAAATTCTCAGACTTCCAAGTCACAGATAAGATGAAAAACAAATGTTATTCCATGCAGAGTTAAGTGGATGGAGTAGGACCTCTGAAAACTCAGAAAGCTTAATCTCTGAATGAGTTTTTGTTTTCCCTGCAACAATGATACATAGAAAAGAAATAATCCGACCTGACATTTAAAGACAAGAAAAGTTTCCCTGCACCAAGGTCCTCTTGTCCCAGTAAGGAAGGTTAGACGTAGATAATTAAATGTGCAATTTACTGCAGCTACTGGGAGGAATGACAGTGCATTGAAATTACCTTTTGCAGTGGCTCCTGATCTTGCAAGAATGTTTCTCAGTAAGTAAAAAACAATGCTTCCTTTTTATATGCATATTTGTTTGCCTGATTAAAATACAAATAATCAAAATCCTAGTGAAACAATACCCTGTAGCATTTCTGTTTAAAGTATCCTGAAATCTCATCATGAGTTGACTAGAAATTTTACAGAGCAGAAAGCATATTAGAAGTTTTCTTCATGGCTCAAAAATAAAAGCAACTGAGATAAGACACTTCCTATGGAAACAGAAGTTTCAAACTGTTGCAGAAGACTCTGAAGGCTGATGTTTAACCTAGCAGTTCTCATGGTAAAAAGACAATAATCCTTAAACAATACAATTTGTAAGAATAACTTCCCTCGGAAACTTAAAAAAAAAAAAAAAAAAAAAAATCTCCCTAAATTTAGAAGTAAACCCTCTGTTAGTCTTCTCCTATGAGGTTATCAGGTTCCTCCTATGAGGTTATCAGGTTCAGCAAGTCTTTTAAATCTCCTGGACCAACAATCTCCCGGGGAAGGACTGCACCACCTTGAGACAAGATCTGCACACTGCTGCAGATCCTCAGAAGATTTGTCACTAGTGGTGAGGGGATAGTTGAAGCTATATGCCAGCATATCCTAAATAAACTGGTTTCTTCTATTTTAAAGACTTCAATATCATACAGGCTATGTATAATGAAATAATTGAGATAATGCTGCAAACCGTTGTTAGAAAATCATGAGTTTTCCAGGAGAACTAGAAAAGCACTCAAAAAAGTTACTTATAAACTGAAAGTCAACTTTTGAGGTCAAGCTTGGCCCAGAGCACTGCAGAAAGAAGAAATTTCCCAGCCCTGCAGCAAGCAGTTCAAAGCAGCCCTGTGCTTCCAGCACCACAGTGCTGCAGCCAAAGGTACTCAACCTATTTCCACTGAAAGCAATTCAAGTGGTCCCCAGCTATCAACCTCTTCAGCTCTAACACACCAGGAGCCACATGGCTGAAGGTGTAATTGGTAATACAGCCAGCACTGAAATAGTAACTATGGTATTAACAGTCACTGACATCCTCACCTATTGAAACAGATGAGCTAGACCCTGCAGACATGGAGGGAAGAGCCTTTCGTGTCACGCTGAAGAGCAGATCAGTTGCTGTATCGAATGAAAAGACGGCTGGCCCTGAGCTCCAAGTGATTGCTGCCCATCCTCTACATGCTCCATTAGGTTAACATCCATTGAACTAAATACACTTCAGAGGCTTTAAAAAAAAAATTAGCAAAATGGTAGGTAGAACTGTCTGACTCTGATGCAAGAGGAACAGACACAACAGAACAGGGACTACCACCACTGTGGGAACAGGGGCTGTGGTCCCACTCCCAGCTCTTGGGACCGATCATACTTGTCTTGCACTCTTCTTAGTGAGCACTAGGTACTAGAACCCCCACATCCTGAAAAAAGAAAGGGAAATAACTAGCTACGGGGGCAGGCAGGCTCACTTCAAAGGACTCAGTGGTTATGCAAATAAGTTGCATTTATTTCCCTTTGTACTTTACAGTTCAGATATAAACGAGTGCCATTACTGAGCACAGTTCTTGTCAAAATATTCTCCTTAATGCTTTATTTCCATCGCTGTACCTATTTTCAGCATGCATTAAAATAACTTGGGCTCACTGGCATCAACTGTTCTGATCTCTAACTAATACTATTTTCACATCTGAAAATAATTCAAGTTTATTTATGGCATTGTTTTGTCTACCAAACTGACATCGTAGAAAAAGAATCAGTGACCATAGAGAAGAAATTTTGACAAGACTGATGATGAATCAGGATGACTATGCAAGAAAGCCTCTGGAATGTACTGGCATTTCAACTTTATTAAGGAATAATAAACAGCCTTGAGGAATAATATGTTTTCAATACGACAGCAGTGCTGTGGAAAGGGTGTGCAGTCCAATGATAAGATGTCTTCACATCAACTTGCTTTGTATCTTCAGCATTCAGATCTTTTGTGTCTATGGCTGAAATGGCATGGAAATGGAAAGCTTTATTGCCATCCCAGCCCAATAGCAACAGCTAGGCCTGTCCTATATCTTCTGTGTAGCCACCACATAGAGAAATATTTATTTAGGATACTAAATTGTATCAAGAATTCAGTAGCTACATTTAGAAATCATTTATGGAAACAAATAGTACTATCATTTTCTGTGGAAAGTAGTTTTCAGGCTGATTTTTAGATTTTTATTATTTCCCTTTTTAATATCTCAGTTTCAACATGGAAATTCAGCCTTCCTGTGTCATGGCTAGGATCAGAGAGCAATTTTCCCAATTAAATCAGGATGATTAATTACTGATTCAATTTGGAAAAGTTAAAAACATTCTCAGAAAACCAGACCTCACTTAAAGAAATGAGTTTTTTCACTTAGATAGGATTCTCTTCACTACCACCATTGCACAGTTTAGGTTGAAAATAACATACAATGAAATTCAACAGCTCAGTTCATTTTGAAAGCCTGAGCAAAGTCAAATACTGGAGTTACCCCAGAGTATAAGAACAGAGGCAAGGTGCTTATCTTGGAGGCCTCAAAAGGAACTTCCTTTTTATGCAGTATCTTCACAATCCATTATGCTCCTCTGAAGCTTCTAAACCATCTCTAACAGAGTTAAGGCTTCCTGATTTTTCTGTTGTTTACCTTCAATTTCCACCCCTCCCCCCCCCTCCCCCACACACAGTCAGTTTAGAGCTAGTTTGAAGATACTGCCATAAGAAATCATGAAGACCTAATCTAGAAAACCGTCACACCATCTCCAGACAGAACAGCAAACCAAGTGCCCCACCATGTGAATACAGTGCTACAGTACTGCTCTCCAGTTTTTCTGTCTCATTCTCTTGAACGAATCGAGCAGTGATTGCTTACAGTCGCTATTTACAATTTGTAACGCCATGAGAACTGTGAGCAGAGGACTGGGTTAGGTGTACAAAGTGGAGTTTGACTCTATTAGATCAGGCTGATGTGTGCACAATGACCTACAATAGGATACTGAATACTGCTGAGTTTATGGTGCATGTATTTTTTATTCCAATTAAGAATTCCACATTTCTTCACATCTACCTATCAATGGCTGATGCATTGCTACTAAATTAATCTTAAACATATATATAGCATCAAGCAAAGGAAAATTAAATGCATTTTGAGGGTGCAGTAACATAACAGCTCACCAGCTTAACAAGAAGTGCTCATATAAGTGACAAATCCTTTAATAACATTGAACAATGATTAAGCAGGGATGAAAGGGCATGGTAATGCTTATCTAGAACTTGAAATGGAATTGCTAACTTTAACCCAGCACTATCAAACAGGGCAGGATTACAGAAAGGGGATCCACAGATTTGTTATTCATCAAGTTCTTTCATAAACTCGAATCTTTTATGACTAAAATCTCCTATTAATTCATTTTCCAATTCTCTGCTTCTGAGGAAGCAGAACAACTTGCATGAAAACACTATTTCTTACATGTGCTTTTATGAAACGCTTATCAAGGTCAAACATTATAATTTGAAGAGTGAAATATGTTATTCACTATAATACATTTCATTTTATGCTGATCAGAATCATTATTTTTAAGAAAACATGCCACACGCACATTAGTTGTGCTGAATTTTCAATTAGTTGATTTTCTTTTTCCTGTTAAGTAACCTCTGGAAATTCCCTCTGGCCACTTTTATCCAGCGCACACAAGCTTGCTGCCATTCCTTGCTATCTCCTGCTCACAAACGGAAGTTCAAACAAGCAAATTTAGTGTGGGATATCCTCACAGGTGACACATTCACATATGATTCATACATACATCTTCTCAAATGACACCATTTTGTAGCACACATCTGTATTATCCATGTACCAGAAGCTCCTTATTTAGTGATGGTGTGCTCCCAGACAGCTAAGCAGAAACTCCATTTACCCTCAACAACACACAGGGTTCTGACTATCCTCTTTCCTGGAGCACAGAAAGGCTGGCCCAGCTTTTTACAGGTATTTGACCTGATGCAGAAGGCATCCAGAGAGAACAACAACAAAGATGGCTTTTCCTCATACTTGAAGGAAGCTTCTCTCCTCACCCTGCTCCCACTGGACACCATATTTTCAGTAGCAGACAACTATCCAGACATGCTGACAAGAACCTGACTCCAGGTCCCATATCTTATTGACCACAGAAATCCTAAAAACTTGCCATCAGTTTTCTTTACACTATCTGACCTTGCTTCAAGCAACACATCTCACAGGTAGGGGATGGCTTTCATCCCACAACTGGCTGAAAATAAAGGTCACAAGCAAAAAAAGCAATTGGAACCAACAAAGTATCCGAAAGTAAACTCTGAGACGAAAATCATTCAGGAAGCAAGTGAGCAATATTTCATTGCTTTTGTGCCTAGCTGACATGCACACAAAGAGAAAGCTGATAAGTATACACACACACTTTGTATGCTTGCATTAACAAAGTTTTTATGATCAGAGCATGGGATTACCCACAACAGATTTTTGAACAGTTGTAACCATGGTTAGATGCCTAGCCCACAGTGCAGGAGCAGCATATACATCAGATTTCCTTTAATACTTCAAGAACGTCCAGCTGCAGGCTGCCCTGCACTCGCTGCAGTCACTATGTGTCAGCAACCATAGTGGTTGCATTTCCTGTGAGGCTACTTCTGGGGGAAGGAGCTCAAAGCTTAGCCAGTCTTCAAATTGAGGCTCAGCCCTTAATGGTTGTTGCCATTGATCAGTCTCATGCTCCCAGATTTTTCCTAGAGAACTGTTTATCCCTTTGCACCATCTCCAGGCCATTCCTGAACTTGCAGATATCCACCATACATCCTTTACTGTTTTTGTTTCGTTTTGAGTTTCTTCCCCACAGAAAAGTCCTTGCTTATTTAGCTGTTTCTCATGCAAAAGCCATTCCATAAATTTGATTATCATCTTCCATTTTGTTCTGCACTTTCACCAATTACAACCTGCCCGTTTGAGATGAGTAGGCAGCATTCAAAATGCAGACAAAACTTGGATTTATATGGTCGAGAAAAGGAGGTTCTCTGTTGCAGGCATAGGAGCCCCAAGATTCATTTTGAGCACTGAAAATTAGCGAGATGATGTTTTCATTGCATTATCACAGCCCGAAGGACTCATTCCTGAAATTTCCACCTAGGGCAACTTGTGGATCATAACCCATTAGAAGCAGTGGGTTCATTTAGAACCTTACAGTGACTTTGTTATCAGTGAGCAGTCTTTTCTGACAGGATCCTCTGCTGGCCCTCAGACTTTATAGCAGGTTTTCTGCACCTGATGTGCTTGAAGATTTTTTTTTTGTTTGTTTTGGATTCCTTTGTCTTGCATTTCCTCAAAATGTTTTGGATATTTTTTGCCTGCATTTTTGGGTAGAGAAGACAGTAAAACAGCTATGAGACAGTACTCTTCTAGCAACAAATTCCCTCAGGTCCATGTGCACCAAGCAACTAGTTCTTTACCATGCAACATATAAGGCATAAACTGTAAACTACGCCTCCAGATGCATTTGTATTAGTTGCATACAGGCAGCCACCTGCTCCAGAGCCCCACATGTTAGCACAGGTACACATGCCTCACCCCAGGGTGCTGCACCAACCATATGCTGTACCTTCCTTCCCAGCCCCCTCCCACTTAACATGCAGCATCCATCTTTTGTTTAAAAATTGCTGCAGCTAATGTTCTGCTTCGCCGGATGCTTTGCAGAAGGTACTTATTTTTCATGTATAATGCATGCACTTAATTGCTTACCATACAAAACACAGTCCTGCAAATGTAAAGGAGAGGTCTAATCAAAGTAATAAATAATTGCCCACAGCCCAACAAGTGATTGATGGACCTTTATTTTCATTTGTTTCCTGGCCTCTTCTTTAGCAAACTTTCTACAATAAAAATCAAATATTGTTTTTTCAATAGTCACAAAATGCTGAATGCACAAATGCTCTCCAACTCTGTGCTTCAGCCCCTGCTGCTCCTCAGAACGCTCTGCTATGCCTGTGGCAGAGCCACCACATGCAATGCATTAATCATCGGGGAACACGGTGCCAAGAACTAGGTAATAGCTTTACTAACATTTGTGCCATTAAATATCAGGAAACAACAACTGAGCTTGAACAATCTGATTAAAATATAGTTGTCCTAGGAGAGCTCAGTATTCCGAGTGTTTGACAGAACATCAGTTCAAAACACTCAGGTAGGCATAAAGCACGTGAACTGGCAGCAGTTCAGTGCTGTAACCAGGTCAGTTTAGAACTTTGCACTGTGCAAAAGGCAGTACACACACACTGAGGGCTGCCCAGAAGCTCAGCCACCAGCAGAGGTACAAATGGTGTCAGTGGGGATGAGCAACCTTCCCATTTTTTCTAGATACACTTTTTGAGCTCCATAAATTGTTTACTTGCTGCTTCGCACTATACCATGTCTTCCTCCTCACAGACATGATTATTGTGTTGTTTTTTTTTTCCACGTTTGCTTTGTGATGTATTTGGAACACTTGGAGAGCCCTACTGTGTTCACTCACCCTGCCACATTTAATGCCCTTGACTAAATAATTAGTCTCCGTTTCATAATCTAACATCCTCAATATAGAAAATCAAAGGAATGGCAAGGGGAAATGGTTTCTAACTAAAAGAAGGGAGGATTTGATTGGATGTAAGTGGGAAATTTTATTTGAAGGGTGGGGAGGCACTAGCACAGGTTGCCCAGAAAAGTGGCAGAAACCCCATCCCCAGAGACAAGACCAGACAGGACCAGGCTCCAAGAATGTGATCAAACTGTAGATGTCCCTGCTCACTGCAGGAGAGTTGGATTAGATAATTTCTAAGGGTTCCTTCCAACTCAAATAGTTCTAGCATTCCATGACCGCTTATCAATGGATAAATAGCAAGATTTAAAAGCAAACAGCTACCACCTTTAATAATAAAACACATTTTACATGAATGCATGTAAATAAAATAATCCAAAAGTAATGAATACTGGCTATGCTTGAACAGAAAAGCGTGGGTTGATGAGGGAGAATTATACATAAATGATCTCCTTTTTTGGCAGAAATCCACAGTGTTTTTCATAATTTGGTCCCTTAGAGTCAAAGCACAGAAAAATTTCAGATTTTATAATTCTCCTTACACTTTCTCTCTCATCTTGAAACTAAAAATAAGAAGGAAATAAATTTGGAACCATAAAACTGTTATCATCAAGCTGAGTTCACATAAAGGAAAAAAAGGAATTAATGACACTCCATCACAAAAAAAACTAGCAATGGGAAAACTGTCCTTCTCTGACAAGAGCTACTTCAAATTTTCCCATTCAACGGCCTGATCTAGTGTGGAGTAGTTACAGCCTAGGCATACAGAATTCAGAGATAAAACCTCAAATACCAGATTATAAGTACTACGTGCACAACAGTAAGTACTAAGTAGCTACCTTCCCTCTGTCTGCAGAAGTTGACAGAATTCCAGATACTACCCGAAAACCTTTCAAGATTTCTCTGCTTCAACCACAATAATCTGAAAGTATTCTAACAGTTCACTCTTTAAAACTCAAAGAGTTTAGACTTGTAATCTAACTATCTTTTTAAATACAAAAAAAATAATACACACTTTTTTTTTTTTTTTGCAAAGTTGCAGCATTTCAGTCTTGTAACATAGCGCACACTAGAAGAAGACAACAGGATATTTAGTTCAGCCCAATAGAAATACAAAAGCAGGGCTGACACAGTAAACTCTGAATTCTAGAAGTACTCAATGGTTTTTAAATGGACTCAATTCAATCATTCAGTTGTATATCCTTATTGCTGTACTGTTACCCTAAAGCCTGGTACCCTCAATCTGTCCCATTCCTGCAACAGTAAGATACACCAATTGACTCTTGCTTATAAAATTAGCATCTGGGAATCAACAGCCTTTGAATCCCCATGCAACACAATGGAAAGCACAACAAGTCAGCAGAGCAGCAAGTTCCCATTGCACAGTGAGCACTCAGACATAGCAGCAAGCACAAATAGAAGATAAAAAAAAAAACTACTTACCTTTAGAAGGCCTGTAAAGTCCTCATACAAGGAGAGATCCTCAGACAAAATATACCAACCTCCCCTGTCAACCCTTAAATGAGGTCTGGGAAGGGGTGGATCCTGACTCCATCCCTTCCAGTCACTCAGGTACATTGCGTACACCTGAGCTCCCCTGGATTGACCCTGCCTTCCCACCAGGTGCTTAATCACTGCTTCAGGCTGTGACTTAGCATTTTCACTACACCCTAAAAAAATGCTCCAGCTTTCTTTTCAAGACTTTCCCTGTGTTTTGTTTCAGGGAGCTCTGTATCACAGAGTACATCCCTTTACTCTCCAACATTGCTGAGGAAGAGAAATCTGGAGTCCAGTCACATCACAAACCTCTGCCCTGGCTCCAGCCTGTCCACATCTTGTTTGTAATTGCTGAGGATGAATGTCATAAGCCATTTCCTGGGCTCCCCTTCCTAGCATGTTGTGCTGTTACTATTTCTCTTCACCATTACTTCCAACATGACAAGCCACTTCAAACACTTTTTCCCTCACAGTTAGTCATTAGTTGTGTTTCTCTTCAATGGACAGAAAGTCTGAATACTCTTGTCTGAGTATCACTAGGACCTGTAGTTTGTACATAAAGGTAGGTACATTCATAAGCATAAGGAAAATTTTTAGTTTGGCAGCAAGTGTATAGCACCATTACTTGCTCTTTGTATCAGCTCTGCCTTTGTAAGAGGCAGCTTATGCCACAATTCGTTGTCCAGCCCTTGATTGAGTGTGCTCAGAAAAGCAATGTGAGATAGGGAGCAGCACTGAGAAAGGACATCAATTACAGTCAGAATTTTCCTCCCAGCAGGCTGGGAGTCATGGCTAGTAAATGGGAAAGTAATTGAACAAAGAGGAGATAAGTACTAATAACTTTGTTGATTTTGAGACTCAGTGAAGTAGAAAGCCCATGAAAGTATCGCACAATCATGCTTGACTATAGCAGTGAATAACGTCGTATAATGTCACATAGGATAATCTGTTCAGTTTCAGATGGCCTAACTGTGGAGGGCTT
The DNA here is from genome assembly GCA_023055505.1 of Callipepla californica brunnescens. Classification (NCBI taxonomy): domain Eukaryota; kingdom Metazoa; phylum Chordata; class Aves; order Galliformes; family Odontophoridae; genus Callipepla; species Callipepla californica. Next base: position 8,942,772 of record JALIRH010000008.1, on the reverse strand, counting down.
TAGTTTACCATGTTAATAATGCGATACTTCTTACATGGGCTTGATGTTGCATGTTCTTCCTCTCTGGAAAGGGAGGCTTATGGCTATACAGACATGATACAAACCATGTTGCAGTGAATATGAAACATTCTGGGGCCAGAAAAAGAGTGAAGAGTGAGTGTGCCTAATTATGGAAATCCTGGAGACCTCTGGGCAGAGAAACTACCCCATGACAATGGAAATTCATTGGGATTTTTCTAAAGACTTGCTTTCTCCTGTGTGGATTTCCATAGATGCATAAAATGTAGCAAGGCCGTATCTTTCAAAGCTGTCTATAGTATTTTCCAGTATGGATGTCAATCCACACAGGCCTTCAGTCACTGCTTGTTGGTGCAGAGCCTATGGCGCACAGATTCTGACACAACTATCTGTGAGCTAACAGCAAAAGGAATAAATAATAAAGAATAAATAAAGGATCTGAGTTTTCAAAGATTCTTTCATCCTAGCTGGTGTAAAATCCCCCTCACCTTCTGAGATTTCTGTCCTTGGTATGGTCATTAGAACTTTGAAGCTTCTTTTAATTAAATCCTCTACAAAATAGCCTGAGGTTTTATCCTGGTCCTCTCCAGTGAATAAAATATAGAGCCTGTACTAAAGTATTTCAACAAAACATGTAGAAAAGGGTAAACTAACTATTTCAAGTAAAAAAAAAAAAAAAAAAAAGCTGTATTTTCTCTCTTCTTGGAAGAAAAGTCAAATTCTTTGGAAATTACTTAGCTTCTACCACAAAATGTATGTAATTTCACAACTGTTCTTGTGTTATTAAAATAGAATTTATTTACCTTGTCCTACCTTTCTCTGCCAAGTTTTACTTCTCATTTCTTGGTATGATCATCAGCAGAAGTTTATGAGCATGCACAGCATTCTTGTTGACAATATTCAATATCACATCAACTTCTGGTCATAACAAATGGCTCTCAGAATAGTTTCTGTTCATTTTCATACAGAACAAACTGTTCTCTCTTCTCTGTTTCTTTCCTGATGATTCTTAGAATGTCAAATATCATATCCTCTTCCTGGCTAAAATATTTCCAGAGCTAGCAATGAGCAGTAGGAGATTAAGTCTCCACTAACTGGGATGAGGCTCACTGGAAGTCTGCAGCAGAGGCAATTTTGTGAGATGCTTTGTAGCTTGAGCTCCACACATGATATCCCAAATATTCTGCCTTTTTAGGGCTGAGATTCCATCAGGCAGATTTCATCTGATCGTATTGTATTGATTTATTCCATGTTCCTCATAGTTCTTTGTACACAAACCCATTAAAAGCTAAGACTGTTGCAGCTATTCTCCTGAAATCTGTGTCAACAGAATGCATCAACAAGGTTTCCTAAAGTCACCATAGTATTTGGCATTCAAACAGTGTAATAAACTCTGTAACTAAAATTAGTGTACTTAATTATTTGAAAAAGAGAGGAATTTAGGCTATTTTTTCTGGTCTAGTGGAATTTACAAAATAAGACACCTCTAGGTTTTGCTACAACTATGAAAATGCCTGAAAAATACAGATCTTCAAACACAATCTCTGAAAGCTACAAATACACTTGAGAAATCTATTTCTCTCTTAATTTATTTAGGCTGAGAAACCAAAGCAATTCAAAGCTGTAAAAGATCCCAGCTGGAAAAGCACTCAGAAACATCTCACGTTCCATTATCCATTCTTGCCTGTTGGGTAGACCGGAGTTCACATCAACTAGTGTCCTTTATCTGTTCTCTACTCCTCTAATATCAATTAATCTTACGTTCAAATGATAACCTCTTTGTCTAAAGTGATAGTCTTCCTCCTTTGCGTATATGATTAACTGTATTTATACTACTTTTCTTGCTAGGATTTTTGGTAGAGATTAGCAATAATGCAAAATAGCAATACAAGTAAAGGCTGGAAAATTTTAAAGCCTTGTCCTACCTAGTCTCTGAATTGGGAACTAGCACAGAATTGACCATACAATTACATCACAGAGTTCTTCTTTTGATTCATATTGATATTTTGCATTATATAGGCTTACTGGATATGTTGGTTAACCTGGAACAAAAAGCCTGAATCAAGGAAGATATCTGGAGTAAAAAATCTTTGCTCTGTCCCTATTAAAGACATTTCAACTTAAATGTTTCAACTTTCCTTTAAAAATAAACACTTTCAGGCATTCTGTAAAGCCAACGTTCTCCTTTTTCAAGTAGGTGTAGGTGTAATGATCAGCACCAGGAAAACTATCCTCTAAAAATAGACTAGCTCATTATCTCACTTATCCAAGTGTATTACTCAGATTGCTCCTTGCAGCCACCTACACCTCCCTGAAAAAAAAAAGTCAGAGACAAATATCCTATTTGCTGTTCATTCCACTTGTGTCATGCCCATCCCTCTAGGCTGCTCTCTGAGCAATTTCCAGACACACTTCTGTGGTGTGCTCATGGCCAGGGGAGCTAGGAGCTCCTTCTGCTTGGACCCTCAAACATTACAGAAAAGCTTTGATTAATCAGCTTGTGATTAGCAATTCATCATTTTCTTTGTTCTCTAAATCACCAGAAAGCATTCCTTACTTCAAAAGTCCAAATATCAGTGCTAGAACATACATATTCCAGTAAAATTCAAAGTAATTATTTGAGCAACTTTTAAAAGTCTAAGCGTACTAAAACAAGAAGTCATTTGTCAGACACAACTAAAGGAATAAGTTTTCCTGCACACTGTATGAACAGGGTGACTGATTTAATATTCCCTTTTGAAACAGTGTTCGCTAGAATAGAATATATAAACTCACTTTTCTGTCTCAATGGCTAGATTCATATCAGAGAGCAATTACACTTCTTTCTGTAAACAGAAGCAATTTCTAAGAGCAGTGTGTAAAAGGCAATGGATAAGTCTCACTTATTTGTAAAGGGAAAACACCTTAATAGGCTAATGTAAGAAGAAATTGAAGAAATAGAAATCTAGAGGAAAACATATCACATTCAAAACTCTCCCCTTTGGTATAGAAACTCTTTGCTTATTTGTGCAATAGCAATACCCTGCAGCAGTTTTATGGGTCAACACAGCACGCCTGTGTCTGCAGGGCCATACAGTGATGGACCAAGACCTAGCCTGGGAAGCCACCTCCCAGGAAAAAGGAGAGCCTTTGATAAGACAGACCTCTGGAAGGTTGCAGCGTCCCATTCCTCACACTTTGTGCTTGGAAAAGTCTGGGTTTCCATCTCTGGTGGAAGTTCAGTATTGTCAGCTTTAAAACAGCCCAGTAAGAACAAGCAGCAGAGCAAAGACAAAGTTGAAGAGCTAATTGAACCGGGTGTTATGTTTAAAGTAGTCATCACATGGGCTTGCCCACGGACCCCTTAGAGCACACAAACATTCTCATGAGCTTCATGTACACATCCACTGAGATCCAGAGCCTCCTTGTGCACTGGCTCCATTCTTGCCCGCCTGGATGCTTTCATAAAATCTTGGTGAACGCGATAAATACTATTGGTTGGCTACCCTGCAAAATATTTCACTGTGAAGGATTATGTTTTATCCCATCTTTATCAAGTCTCAGAGTAATGGTTTTTCTGCTTTGTTTCTTTACACACAGTGGTGTTCTGGACCAACTTCAAGATTAACATTTGCTTTTGATGCACAAGCTACCTTGCTAAAAATTCTGATTTTCTTTTTTTTTAAATGATAGTGCTTCTACAAGATCTACAAACTATTTAGCTGTTGTCTAACAGTATTAAACAGGCAGAATAGTTTTTCCAGTCTGCATCAACTCTTTTCACTGGATTATTTGACTGTTTAAAGTAGAGGTTTAATAACAAGTGCTTGAAAAAGATACATCCAAAAATACTGCCCCAGTTATTTCATTCTCTAAATACTATGGCAAAACTATGCACACTCTCTGAGTTCAGAAATGTAATTCACAGGCAAAAAATAAAGAGAAACCCAAACCATTTGTTTTGGCAAGTTGTTGAGCTTGCCAACAGAGAAAAGTTTCTTCTATCAAAACTAAGATAGAAGAAAATTGATTGTATGAAGGATTTTAGATTTCTGATTCTCTTTGGTCCAAACTGATCTTTTGAACTGAAATGGAATGGTTGTTCTTCTACTACTAAAAGCGATTAGGCTTTGCACACTGTGCTCAATATCAATATCATAACCCACTGAAAATCTCCACTACTCCCTGTGACATTCCAGATGAGTTAATAGCAGATTAACAGTCAAAGTGACTCATCCTAAAAATTCTCTTTGAACCATGTATTCAGTTAGGCCTATTGGGAAATGTCGCATTTTGTCATAGTAATGAACCCTTTTTAGCTGTAGGAAATGAAAGACTTTGTCTGACAGCTAAACATTTCTTGCAACATTGCACATCCTCTAAGATCCTATCTTCTAGTGTACAAAGAATATTCAAAAGCAGAAGAAATTGAAGGCAAAACTGTATGTTTTCCACAGATGCATAAAGGGTGATAAATAGCACACGTATGAATCAATCACCACTCCAGCATTGAAACGTGTCCATATAAGATTCAAATAATAAATTGAAACTAGTTAGCAGGTTATCTGAATACTGAAAATATATGAGTCGGTTATGTGAATACATCTCTGGCTGACTAGGTAAAGTCCATTTAGCTTCATTGCAATAGAGGTAAGGAAAATTCTACTGTTCTGATTTTTGCTTCTTATTTTCAGAAAACCTATCAACTATCACAGTAAAGACAGTTTAGATGCACATCAGATTCAGTGATTTCTATATACTCAAGACCTATGAATTATTATAATCCAAGAGATCTAGAAAAGTTTAGTTAAATCTTATGAACAAAATCTTTTTCTTTGGTTAAAAAACAAATTATAAAGACGTGTAAAGTGTAACCCTGAAATGATTAAGAAATGATCATTTCTACTCCACCATCCTTTGGCTTTTCCTCAGCCAAGACTGCCACCTTATGCAGGACATTTTGTTTCTGCCATTAGGAAACTGTCATATTCTATGTCATATTGCTTCTCCAGCATGTTGCAGTCTCTTAGAAGAATCACTGATCAGTAGATTATAGAAAAAAGTTAAGAAGTGACTTGAGTTCACTTCCATCCTTTTGCACAGACTTTGCATTTTCTGATAAAACTTGAGAGAAGCACAGATTTAAAAACGGAATAGCTGCCTCTGATTTAACATTAGTATTACAGTAGAATGAATGACAGGAAAGAAAATATACATAAAGTTACTCTCACTTTGTACTATGCATGTTATGTTTTCAGTTAGCAGAACATTTGTTCCTGAAATGCAAGTCAGCCAAAAATCACCACATGAATTTGAGGGGATAGATCAAACAGTAATTCTCTATACAAAGAACTGTATGCAAAATGGAAAGGTTGCTCCACTAGGTAGATAACGACGGCGTCACAGACTCTGTAGTCAGCTGAGACTAAAAGCTATAAAGATGCCCTTTCAATAAGAGGTGCAAATCCCTACTGAGTCACAAGGAGTGGGAAAACAAGATGGAAAACTGTCAAAAATAACATTTGTTTCACCAGAAGTCACCGGAGACATGAACTCCAGTCATTCAGCACTCTGGTTCTCATATTATTTCTCTCTCTCTCTTTTTTTTTTTTTTACTCTAGGTAATATGAAGTTGATCTACACATAAAATGTAAGCATATGTGCTGCAAGAAATGTGCACTTAGGAAAACTTCACACAGTGATATACAAATGCCCCTCAAAAATTTGATTCTCGTCTTCCAGCAGTCTTCTAAGTCAGGATTGAATTCATCCACAAGATTTCTGAATTATACACTGACCAGCTGGATATTAGCAGGCAGGGTTCACATCTACAGTTTTAGAGTCAACATAAAATATTAGAAAAACATCTTATAGTTGGTTGCTTCTGTTCCTTAGGTAATTTACAACAATTGAAGTACAAATTTGAACCTGAGTGCCAGCTATATACGATGATGGCAAATTTGCCAAGGCTGGTTTAACTTCAGTGGTTAAATATGCCCAAAAATTCAATATGTGATAAATGTGGTATATAATAACATATGTGATTATACCTATTATCACTAAAACCACAACATAATTGGGCTGTCCTCCCTTCTAGAGAATCTCATGATTTAGCACAATTTCCATAAAAAGTTATTACAATTCAGAATGCACAAGTGAGCTCCACTGATAGGCACTACAGTAAACCAAACCCAGACGTGTCAGGACTTGGTCTGCTGAAACTGTTTCCATGTACTCTAAGAACTGAATAAATGACATATTTAACCTGGGCAAATAACAAAGTGAAGGGCATTATGGTTCTGATTTGAATTACTATTACAGAAAACCTTTCACTGTGTAATTGTTTCTCTGCTCTACATTAGGTTCCAAAAGTAGTTTGGCTGTTAACCTCTCTTTTCATAAATATAAACATACATCAAATAGCACCTGTGTTCTTTTGAATTTAGGAATTTCTCAAGGCTGGACTGAGCCTCATATTAGCCTGTTTGGTTTACTGTTTTTTAGGGTAGAGGAAGTTAGCAATATATAGAAAACTACATAATGAATAATTTTATCAGTCACATTGTAAAATAGGGTAAATTAGGAATATTGGAAATACAGAAGCACAGAATAATACAGGCTGGAAGTCTTGTCCAACTAAATGCTCAAAGTTGGACCAACTTACAGCAGGTACAGCAATTTACAGCATCTTTGAACAACTTCTTATAATTTGGTCAAGAGGAGTACAAAAGGCTCAGAGAGAGAGAAAAAAAAAAGAATAAATCTGAAGGTAAAGAGACAACTGTAATGCATTTGTCAGAATACACTTAATATCTACCTACATTTTAGGAAATAATCGTAGTTGGCAACAGTAGATACTTTTCAGAGCAGTTGGAATTGATCTTTAAGGTCCCTTCCAATTGAAATATTCTATCATTCTTAAATACTACCGCAGAAAGATAAGAAATAAGAAATAGCTAAATCTCTAAGCAAAACAAACATTAGTTCTCAGATGTAGTTGGTGATATTGTGATATTCACCCTTCACTTTAATCAGATACTGTCCTGTACTTCACTATGAAGTACGTAAGTTCAGACACTCATGGAACATGCCAAGAAAAGAAGAAACCATTTCTGATTGCAGGCAAATTTATACAACTCACAGAAGGTCCCAAGAGCCTCATTCAGAAATTCAGAGAGAGAATCCAACCACTGACTTATTAAACAAGCTTTCATTAACTCATTGCTATTCATCTTCAGAATCTGAGAGAAGCTTCCTCTCATTCATAATCTATACTATTAAAAAAAGAAACCCTAGGGAAATTTATCTTCTGTAAGTGACTCTACTAAAGGAGCAGAACAACACTGCATGAACAAAATGCAAGAAAATTAAAAGTCTAATTTTTCAATATGAAACTATGGTTTTCTCTGCCATTATCCATTTCCTTGATGGCTTTGTTCTTAGACAGGTATATTTGGAGCACAAATTTCAGGAAGACCACATATCTCATTACAAATCTATGTTTCTTGCATTATGGTTGGTTACTGTATGCCTGCCAGAGCTGACATAGTTTATTGAAGAAATATAACTTCTGAGGCCATATAAAGATACAGAGATAAAAAATAGTGGTGATTTCCTGAAAAAAAAAATCTCAGAAAGGTTTGAGATTTAATTTCAGTAAGACTCCAGCATGGAAGTAATGATGCAAAAAAAAATTTAACTACCATGATTATTATGTTTTGAAATCTTCTTTGTTCATTATTCTTCACCAAAATAGCTAATGTGATAATCAAGACCTCATTCTTATCCTCCAGAGATTAAAAATTACTTGAAAAATAGATGTTTTTTTTGTTAATTGTCTGCACAGTGATGTTCATGCCAAATAAATCATTGATATGTAAGACAATGTAAAAATAAAACTTCTAGAAATACTCTGATTTTGCATGGATTTTGAGGCAGTATAAAAAATAAATTATTTCTTTGGAGAATGCATTAGTTTTTGTCCCAAAGCAAAATATCATATCATATATTAGAAAATTTCTTCTCCCTATCTTCTAACCTGGAGAAGTTACAAAGACACTGCCATTCTGCTCTGATCTGCCGTAAGGTGGAGCCCCAATAACACGGTCCTGGATGATCCAACTTCACTTCCATCAAATCAGTAGACCTGACGGCATTTGTGTCCATCATACAGAGGAAGCAAAACTGTCTGTAGGTGGATTTGAGAAAATCAGTATATATTAGCATATTTCCAGAAATGTCACATCTGAGTTGGGAGACAGCTCAAAATTAGACACAGAATGACAATTACAAAGAGATCAAACAGATCTAAAATTAGTCGTGACTTCTGGGATAAAAATCATATTTATTGTGAGAAAACTGAGTAATTTGTCATACATTTTATAACGGTCAAATTGAGCAGTTTGGAGAAAGGTGAGAAGAAATAAGCAAAAAACGATTGAAAAATAGGAAGTTTGTACTATTTTTTTTTTGTTGTTGTTCTGAAAAAACAATAGTTTAAAGAGCTTTTTCTAGACAATTGTTCTAAAACATTTAACTGTTTATTTTTCTTAGCAAGAGCAGTGCAAAGGAAATACAAATAAAATATATCAGAGATCACTACTGTGGATTAGAAAAAACATAACTGAATGGGATTAGAGAAAAGGTTTTCCCTTCTTACCTTCACCCCAACACTTTTATCTTTCTTTCACATTGTTGAAGTTTTATATCACAGTGCCCTTAAAAGCCTGATGAAAACAGTGGAATTCCACTTAAAATGTATGTGAGTGTCTTGATTATTGGAATGTCAATTTCCAAGGGTCTGCTATATGAATGTCAACAGTGAATGAACAGCCTAAGGAATGAAACTTGTTGTGGAAAACTGTGCGAGCAACTTAGAGATGAAGGCAGCAGATAAGCATAGAATATAGGCATATGCCACTGCTTTCCTATTCATTTCATATTCATGAGTGCATGTTTTTTCGTATGTTTACTACTGCCAAAAATGTCTACTGTATTATACATTATTTGCATGAACAACAGGATTTTCCTTTTGATAGCCTGGAGAAGGTACATAAAGCCTTATCCACCCTTTCTCCATTCTCTCTCTGGAATTCCAAAGGCAGCAACTCAATTTTATAAAACTTGGATCTAGTGAAATAAATTTACAATCCATTTCTTCACATGCAAACAAGGAAAACACATACTCCACAGTTATTTCAGACAGTTGCAAAGCTTGCAGCTCAGTACAAGACAAAAATTAAGCCTAGAGAATTTAATCAGAAGACATTTCTGTGGGAAAAAGTTGGTAAAGCGGTATTTTTTAGGAAAGAAGTAAATGTAGCTTACAAGTTTTGGGTATTAAAAAAAACCAACAACATGAGAATCTGTAGAACAACAACAAAAAAAGCAGAGTTGTCAGAATGAAGACAGAGGAATATGGAAAGGCTGAAGAAGCAGTGGATTGGGGTTAAATGATGGAATTTACCAGTAGTGGCAGGATGACATATTTCTAGCTCAAATGAACTGAGCTGATTTATAAGATTCATTTTTCTGTGCTTACACAGCTGCCACCAGGACCATAGATCTGTAACTGCACACAAAGTCCTTTGAAGAATACCTACAAGTTTCCATTTTCTCCTTAGGTTATATTGACCCCTACAGATCTTAAGAGAAGGAAAGGAATATTACAGACAAGTACCTGTAGAGCACGCTCTCTTTGAGAAGTCACTATCAGCTGACGCACACAGAATTATTTTTCTTGGAAAAATCTCCTAAAACCTAATTGATTTCTTGTTCCTATAGAAAACATACTGGGACACCAGCAGAAAAATAGGCTCTGGTCCCAGCTCTGAGGAATTTTGCCAGAAGCAGCCTCTATTCTTTAAGACACCAAAATGTACAGTGGTGGTGTTTTCCTTAAGAATTTGCAAAGCTCTCTGCAGTGAGACAATTCTTACACTAACATTTAGCTATCTTTAAATTAATTTAATGAGGCTGTTATTTTTAGTTACAATTTGTAGAATCCTATGACATATTTCTGCAGCAACTTAATCTTTCATTAGTCACGGAGATGAAAGCATTCAATTAACTGTTTTGACACGACTCTATTAATACACCAAGTATTTTCCCAATGATAATACCTTCTTCTAAAAGATTTCCTGGAAGGATTATATATATTGATTAACTTCTGCTATAACCAGTGTGGTCAGAACCCTCAGAAATACACCTGGGCATCCACATCACGTTATATAAGAGATTTTTATCACTAAAGGAAGAAGACAAAGATCTTCTAGTGTAGAGAAAATTGTTACATGACACACAATAGCCTCTCTTTCCATCCAGACCTGACCCATTCGGGCAAATGTAGCATACTTCTTTCAGTAGTAGCACATATGAAGTACATAAATTCCTACAGAAGATCCCTGTGTAACAAACAACAAACCTGGAAGTTGCTTCTTGACTACATGCACCAGAACCTTCAAATATCCCAAGATCAGTGGAGCAAAAACTGTCCACAAAGAATACATGAAATCATGCAATGTTTCCAAAACCATGTGCCTGTGGCTTTAAAGATTTGTGCCTTTTTAGGAGTATAGTGAAAAGACATACTGTAAAACAGTCCTCCATGTTATCACTGGAATTCAATAACATATCAAAGATAACATATTTAAATATCAAAGACACGTCCTTTCAAGACATCAGAAGTCTACTGACTGGAAAACAACATCACAAGATTTTCCCACCAGTTAGCCAAAGCCATCTCTGCTGAGCCTTGAGTGCATCTGAAGCATGAAGGCTTTCAATATTCAGTATAAAAATGTGCAATTTTTTATCAGTAAGACAAAAAACATTCCATAGATCTGACACACATTAATAAGTATTAAGGCAACTCCACTTTTTGAGGTCAAATACTTTTTGGCTTGATTTCCCAAACTCTTGTTACACTACTCTCAATATATTTCTAAAGTTCAACTGCTTTCTTCACATAAACTCTCTTTCTCTACACATGCAAGTTCAGGCTGCTTATACCTACCTAAGGGCTTGCTTGTTTTCTTTTCAGTGGCTTCTTTTCTACCTTATCTGCCTTCCCACGTCTTCTGTCAGTTCAGCAATCATCCCTAAGACCCCCATTATCTTGATTAGAGTTTGGAGACAAAAAAATGATCATCTTGTCCTTAAAACTGACAAACTAGCTAGCTGAGTTAATCACACTAACCTTCAATTTAGATTAAAATTTAAAATAAAAAATGAAATAAAATTTTTTCAAATACTTGCATTTTGACAGAATTCAAGAAGTGCTCTTTCTGTAAGAAAATGATCTAGGTAATGCCCACTTTTTTTTGAATCTAACAGTATATACAGGAATATAACTAGTGCCATTTAAAAAAAATAATTAATTGCAAATACAATATGTAATGAACAAGGATTTCACTTCTTTGCTTTTTAAGCTCACTTTCTCTTTCTCCCAAAGACTAAATGCTCTCTAATTTCCTATGAGTGAGACACATTAGATACATTACAGACTAAAACAGTCTTAACTGTCAGATACATCTAAAGTGTTCACAAGAGCACCTGAGTCAAAGACTAATTAAGTCCTTTGACATTTTCTACTCAACAGGCTTTGGATTAAGTACACATTGACCACAATTAGACTGAGTTAAAATAAACTTTCCTGATCAGTAATGTTAGCTGTTGTTGAATGTACTGATGAAATATTAATTCTGCCCTTTGAGAGTCTTTTATAAGAATGATGCAAAAAAGATTTTTATGGGAAACTAAAATACAAACACAAGGGCCACAAAATTAACAACTGTGTTGAATTTTGCATAAGGAACCACAAACAAGGTCTAGAGACTGAATCATGCAGATAAATCAAAGAAATGAGTAAGCCTGTTTTTGAAGGCAACAGAGTTATGAAAGATATTAAGAGACTGGAAAAAATTATATGTTCCAATTCACATTTGCTTCCCAAGTTTCTTGTGCTACATAGTCTGTAGTGGAAATATGCATCTGTCATCAGAGTTGATTTCAGAGGGCTTGCATCTGTACCTGGACTTTAATTTTCTTGAACTGAATCAAAGGATTTCAACCCAAAGCAGAAAACTCCCCTATTCCATGAAATAGAATATCAGTTCTACTGATAATGTTCAAGGAATGAAGATATACATAGTTCTTATTTTTTCTCTTATCTGGTGAGTAAAAAAGTCTCCTTTACAACAATTTCAGGTTCTTCTTTAATAAACAAAAAATGAGATTCAAGATGCCAAAGACTCAACTTCACCTGCCAAAGACACTCTTAACCAGTTTCTTCCTTCTCAAGGGAAGACTGAGGCAGACAGTTCCCCTAAGTTCCAAAATGATAACAAGTAGAGAGGAGATAAGCATTATCAAATGCTAGAGCTGTCATCTCTGGTCTGTGAAACTTAAATGGCCGATAAGATGAAGGTACAGTGAACACTCCTTAGGATGTATGATTTAAAAGCAATCATGTGACAACTTAGAGAAGATACCAAAAAGGAGGAAGCACTATGTTGGGTATATTTGCATTTCTTAACAGCAGCCAAATGAATGAGGTGAATGGGTGAGGGAAGAATGACCATCATAACTATGTTGATCTCTATTCCTAAAATTGAAATCCTACCAGAAAAGTGGTCAGGAAGGAAAACTTACAAGACAAGTAAGAGGTAGAAGCAGTGGGGGGGAGGTATCCCACCTTCAATGTCAGAGACACAAACCACTCTGTCAGGGATGCTTCCAAGAAGGGAGAAAGCAAGAACTGAAGTTACCACATCTTTAATATACAGCTTGCACCAAGGAATCTTTTTTTCAACCAGTACCTCTCCCTCAATATATTACTATATTACTGTTTCATAAAGCACTATATCCTTAAAATATATACATATATAAAAGTAAGAAAAGTCACATTAACTGATAATGCAAGGGTTTATAGGAGCTATGGGGAAGTAGATCTGGGAGAATCTGTGCTTGAAGTAACTAAGGAACTTTTTCATGCCTTGATGTCAGTTTTATCAGTTAGTCACCACAAAATCTACAACAGACTGTTTTCCAGTGGAGAAAGTACTAGAGATTTGTCCCAGATAGAGAGTGCTGATGATAAGGAAAGGTAGACTGTTATTAATAAGCACTCCCTGAGAGGTATGTAGCAATTTCACACCTGAGAGAGCATAAAATTGCAGAGGAACAGGATGTACAAGATGGCTTTTTGCACAAATTCAAAGCCAAATTATATCATCAGTGGGAATGCGCGTTCAATCAGAATCACGTTTGTGCAAGTCTCACCATAGGGTGTTCTCAGTCTGGGACAAATGCTTCAATATAGAGGATCTGGCTGGAAAGATAAGTATTTATGACAAGCACAGCCTAAACATATGGAGGTAGGGAGCAGGGCCAGGACATCCCCCACATAACTGCTTATATAAGCAATCACTATAGGTTTGTAAGAGAGACATCTAAAACATAAGAATACTTCGTTAAAAACTGCAATCTTATGTTTATACACTTACATGCTTATTACATAACATATATGTTTTATATATATGTATTTGCATAAATCTATGCCTGCAAGAAATCAGTGGTAACAGAAGGACAACTATATGACCAACATCAGTCAAATTACAAACTCAAACCTAAGTAACCTGCTTTCACAGCTTCTGATAGCAATATTTGAAGAGGAAAACATCACTTACGCAGGGAGCCAGTAGCAAAGAACATGTCAGTTCAGGATATGTTGTCAAGCTCAAAATTCAGGTCAATGGAGTAGCTAGTTTCAGGATAACTTTTGTTAGATAAGATAGAGACCACAATCAGCAAGTAAAAAAGCAAGGAAGTTGAGGTGTGTTCCCACCATGCTAAATCATATGGCATAGCTGCATGAGGAAATTACTTGCCATGTCTGGGGCTAAGTTAGGGTTCTAGCATCCTTATTTTCCCTAGATAATCAGTGAAAAGATATTAGCATGCGCAAGCAACAATTTGGATCAAAAGCTTTTGTAAGCCCAGTCGAGGAGCCCTAAATAGAGAGACTAGGGACAGCAGCTTTGTTAGTGACTTAAGTGCCCAGCACTTGGCATCTCAATCAAGTATTCATTGCTGGTAATGGAATAGCCATTCCACCCTTATGTTTCCAACTCAGCAAATGTAAAGGGACATGCTGGCATGAAATAATCATCAGTACTGATTCATAGTAACTCAAACAACCAAAGTGTTCTCTATTCTGTGTGTTCATGGTGGATTTAGCCAAGAAATGATATACATCCAGAAAGTCGTAACCAATGACACCAATATGTAATCAGCATCTAGAGGAAGATTCAACTTTAAGGCAAATAGCATGCACCAGAAAGACTCAAGTCCAAGAGTTCCAAGCAGAGGGAGAAATGAAGAGAATTAAGGAGAAAACTTTTGAATAGACATACTCGTGTAATAATTTAAGAAACATGTAAACTTGATTCTGTTTCGGCATTGTAAGTCCTTGTTCAGTGAAAGAATTGAGATTGAGACAGATCCTTTGAGGGGCTGGAAGTAGGTGATCCCTTCATATTCAAGCCATTCTATCATTTTGTACTGCCATGCCAATCTAAGTAAATTTGCTAGCATTCTTGGAATGGGTTTTTATGCACTCCGCTGATAAACACATATAACGTTTCTCTGAGGTGCTTTGAGACAAAACATTTTTTCTTCCAATGGTCACTGCATACAAACTATCTTTAATACCAATTAAGCCTCTTCCCATAATTTTTCAGATTTTGCATTCACTTAATACTCTTCCATGTTAGGAAGCATGAGGTTCATTCAAGGGATTGCCAAGGATTTAACAATCTTTGGAGAAGAGAAACAGATGGTCCCAGATAGCTGAGTACTTCAAACATGCAGTAGATTAGGGAAATAGAGCTACAGCTGCCTGGGGATATATATTACAGAATTTTAAAAGGTTATTAACTGAACTACCACAAGCTGGGAAAATAACTCAAAAACAGATGCAATTACTAATTGCTCACTTGAACTTTGCCTATGAAGTTATTTCAGCAGGAAGAATGTTTTTATGCTGACTGACTCTAAACAAAAGTTTGAAGAGGACATCATTTTATAAGATTAACAAGGCAATTAGTACTGGTGCTGCTTGAAATTCTTTGTCAATGCTGTATGTTTGAATTTGTTAGGTGACTGTAATTGCTCAGATCTGTCATAAGCAGAACACCTTTGTTGTGGAAACTACGATGACAAACTGAACTGTTCATTTTTGTTATTTCACACATAATTAGGAGAAACAAAATAATCCCATAAATACCAAAACAAGTTTCTAATATTCCAAAAACAGAAGAAAGGAGCAGAGAACGTTGTATTTGTTGCTACTGCAAGAGCTATGGGACTAGAAGAAACCTGTTTCTGTGAGGCAACATCAGTGTCTATAAGGTATTCCATATCCCTCCAAGAAGATACATAGAAACACAGAGAGTAAACATTTTGTAAGCTGCCAGCAGTGTTAAAACACAAAGTGCCTCATTCCTTAAAGAAAACTGTGTGTTGGTTGTAAAGAGGAGCATACACACACATGCTTCTTTGCAGCCAACACAGCTGCTCAGAAACATCAACAAAAGAAGATTCACTGAGAAATATATTTCTTGCCAAGTAATTTAGAAGTAACCCATCTCTGGAGATACAAAGAGCTAGCTCACTGAGATAAAAAGAATAAGTTATTTTCTCCTGATTGGAGCCCTCCTACCTACACCAAGGTAGGATTTATTCAAGAGGAATATTCAAGGGAAAAATAAAAATGCCCACAGGTTAGCCTTACCACGCAGGCCAGAAATGAAAGCTTACTGCCACATTTCATTACTATGCAGCTCAGAAGTTTCAACGATTTACCAACAAGAGATTTACCAAACAATAAGTGACAAACGCTAGCAATAGGATATGAATTGACAGATGTTTAAACTAATTTCATGAATACATGTCAATAGCAGGAAATAGATCCATAGAAACCAGCAAATCCCTTACAAGAGAGCTGAAAGTAGAGACAAATTGATATTTGTTTGAAAATTTATTAACACTGAACAATTCAGCTGGCTGTCTTAATCACTGTTGAGGCTCCGGGATGGAACTCCAAGGTGGATAGCAGAGCCTTCCCAATATACTAGGGAATCTACCACATTCTTATTGGCATATGCAAAAATGCACCCACACGAAACTTCCAGGAACATGCCGTCCTTACTAATGTTTCCAAACATACTCTGAAAACTGCAGGTTAGTGTTATTAATTTAAATGTGTGGAGCTTTCACCATTGTCTGTGTCAAAATGTGTGCCATGGCAACCAATTTCCCTTTCATCCTGAGCTTAAATGTTCATAGATAATGTTGCACTTTCCTGGCTGTACCTTTTCCACCACAGCAAGCTCCTGGGATTGACTGAAAAACGTTTTCAAAAGTACCAGCACTTCTTTTCTTTGTTCTTCATAATGTCTATTTGTCCCTATATGAAGTTGCAGCTGTGTATTCATGTTGTCAGATTGTAGCAATAATTGTCTTAAGTGGCCCAAACTTCTAAACATCCCCAAGAGTCCATTTTTCCCCAGTTTACATACAAGACTGTCTTTTCTAAATTTCAAGCAATTATGGTTTCCTGGCCCAGATT
Organism: Callipepla californica brunnescens; assembly: GCA_023055505.1. Classification (NCBI taxonomy): domain Eukaryota; kingdom Metazoa; phylum Chordata; class Aves; order Galliformes; family Odontophoridae; genus Callipepla; species Callipepla californica. Next base: position 8,926,145 of record JALIRH010000008.1, on the reverse strand, counting down.
ATTTCTGCTTGCAGTGGTGAAATACATACAAATAAATGTACTTTAGTTTGTACTAAGGCTTTCAAAATAACCTTTTACTTCTATCAAACCTTGTATTTCTGATCTAATTCCAACCATATTTCTTGCTTTCCTACTGAAACACACACTCTATTATTTCAGTACAAATATCAAAAACTGTGTACACGCATCTCATGAGATATTTATGTGTCCCCAAAGTAAAAGCAGTTCCCTTCAGTGTTTTACCTTTCCACAGCAGCCTTGTTCTTTCTTACAGTGCAATCCAAGGACCATTGTAACACCTTTAACAGGAAAACTTACCAAAATAAATCCTCCAGTATCTCTGCTTTTGATAAGGCAGCCAAGACTCCAGGCTAGTGCTGGCACAGATGTAATCCCTGACTGAGCATTAAGAGTACACTATGCTTCTGAACACTTTTTCCTTTAGAATCAGATGAGACAACTGCTGCTTGTCCTAATGGGAGCTCAACATTGGCAGCTTCATAAAGAACAGAGTGAAAACACTCTTCAATACAATTTATATTCCAGATGGAAATGTAAACACACCAGCAAACACCAACAGACTTTTGCTTTTTCTTGAAATCATTTTTATCCTTCCTGACGATATGCTGTGTGAAGATCAAGTGCCATATTTTGCAGACTCCTGCTCACTAAAGGAGTTGTTTATTTATACACATATATTCTCATTGTTCAGGAGTGACACATCCATGGGGTTTCACCAAAATAGGATACTATCATACTGAACACTGAAAGGTAACGTATAATATTTCCTCTTTATGCAAGCAAATAATAATTTATATTTTAAGAAGAAAGACCTAAGTAGACTACTATGACTCCCTCCAATATTATTCAACTTGTTATAAATAAATAAAGAAAGAAAGAATAAAGAGAAAAAACATTAAATCATAGATGCTGTTGTCATACTGACTGGTTATGCTGAAAGAGAGAAAACTTTCATTTTCTGGGGTTTTGGAGTCACCTGTTATGTATCTCCCAAATACCACTCCAGAGTGCTCAGCTGGGCCCACAGCAAAGTTATTTTCTGCATTCCACACCACCTATCCAAGGATTAGCTCCTTAGAAGCCATGTGCTTTCAAAATCACACACTATTAGTAAGGCAAAGTTCTATTTACTATTTATGCTAAATCTCTTCACAGAGTGAAGAACTGTTACCAATGTTTTGCTTAAATAACCCAATATCAATTTATTTTTCTCCTGTGTATTTTCTATTTTACTGAAATGCCAAGAAGGAATTCACAGATGTACCCACCTGCCTATATTGCTTTCCCATACTATTGCCAGCATCACATCAAGACAAACTATGGCTGTTAGGTTTGTTGTGCTCTCCAAATAAAAGAAGACCAATTTTAGATGCTGCATCTTCAAATTAATGTGACTGATGGACAAAGGCTGTGGTACCAATTTAGTGACAATGTCAGAAGCAAGTTTCCAACAGATAAATAATGATGCTCATGTAACAGCCAGACAGCTGAAATATGCCCTGCTCAATGCACTGTACAAAGACAAATTTTCTGTACTGTCCCATTCAATTATTCTCCTCTTCCTTTTTGTTTCCCAGCAGATAATTGGTTTTTAAGAGCAGGCTACTACAATTTCCATGCCTTCATTCCTCTTCTATTCTGATTTCATACAGGAACTCAACCCCAAATCTTACACAAAATCAGCCAAAGCCTTTCTAAACACTCTTGAAGCCAAACAAAAAATTCTTCAAAAGTTAAGGGTTTGTTTCTGCTAGGCACAAAGCAACCTGCTAGGAGCAAAAGCAACATCATTTAAGCACATGTTAAAAAATTAGAATAAGAAACTGCTGTTTCTATCCTACTATTAAGTCTACTATTGAGAAGACATTCCTGATGCAGCCTTTCTTCTGCAAGAAAAGGAGATAACATGCGCTGTGGGACAGTCTAGATATTTTATTGAAAACTGCCAGAGAAATATCTCTCTTCAACATTCATAATGTGCATACAGATTACCTCTTTTCTGTGACTTGCTTTTGCTGTTTTTTTCTCCTCAGCAGAAAGGGCTTGTAACAGCTTACAGAAAGATGCCTCATGTTACTATCCCTTTCACATACAAGTATTCGTTTAACTAGCTTCTGTAAAAAGCTGAACTATTAGTTATTTCCTCATTTGAAGACAGCCCTGTTTTCAGTGCAGAAATACAATACTCATGAAACCCCCTGGGCAATCTATTTCCTGGCAAACACCTCGCTATCAACCAATGAAACAGAGCATGTTCACAAATCCATGGATTTGCCTTCTCCTCCCGCACCAAGCAAAGTTGCAATACTGTTGACATTTTGCTGATTCTGGGTTTGCTGCCTAAAAATGCCCAGGCAGTCACGCTAGGAGTGGAGCCACACTGAAGAGCCAGAACCAGCAGCACAGCAGCACCTGTGATGCGTGACAGCACATCAGGAAGTGCCCCAGTTTGTTGCTACTGAGCTCCTTGTACATCTGAGTCACCTTTGAAAAGCAATGGCTACATTTGCAGAGTCTACAGATTTAAAGTAAATGCTTGCAGTCCTCAAGATCAACATGGGAAAAAGCACTGGAAAACCCAATAATATTTTATGTACAAGTCTTGCTACCTTGAGAAATGAATAGGACTAACCTATGAAAGCATCCAAATGGGTTTCACCTCATTCTTCCCCTGAAGAGTTCATCAGATCTCTCTGCTCAGAAACAACCTGGGAGGCTCTGCCTGCTGAAATTATTCCCAGGAGCTGCCCTGGACCTGCTCAAGTGTGTAGCAAGAAACTAGAAACATCAGCCTGCCTCTTCAATTTATGTCTGCAGATTGTTTGCCCTTCTGTAACACTGGCAAAGGAGACCTGGTACCTATTTTTACTGAAGGTTTATGTGTTTGTGTCCAGACATAACACAACTTGCATCTTGTTTTCATTTCTTTATTGTTGTGCCCTCTATAAATCTACCCAGCAGTACTATTATTAGGGCAGTGCATGAGTGTACCACATGCAATCTTTAATCTGGTCAGTAACCACTACATTACAGCCAAAACACTACCTTATTTTAAAGCTCAAATAATTAGATGCCATTGAAGGAAACACGTTCAAGGCTGAAGCTTTGAGTGGAAGTCAAGAATTCTCAACATGAGAGATTTGCTGCAGTCATTGGCACGCAACCATGTAGACTTTCTTCCTAGCCTGTATCTATTGCAGAGGAGTGTTGTAACATGGATTCCTGGCATGACCAAGGAATTTGTGTGACTTTTGTTAAAAAGCTGATATTCCTGTTTCACAACAATTCTACTCTATTCTGCATAGAAGCTGTAGTGTCATATCCATACAGGTTTCCAGTCACTTCTGTGTTTAATCATGCATCATGTGCATTTATCAATCTGTAAGATTCATTAATTAGGCAGTATCATTGTCACTCTAATGCATAATGACAATGGCTACTTCTTACCTTTATGTTAGAATTAACAATACATAAATACCATTATTTCAACTTTCATAGCTCAAGAAAAGCAAAGAACCAGAGAGGGAATTTAGGTATAAAGGGAAGCCATTTATGTCTGGGGTCTGTTGAACTCACGTAATAGGACTGCCTCAGGCATCTTATCTGTCATTTTAATCTGTCAAGTGAATGGCTTATTGGCTTATTTCATAGAGTGAAGTGTCTCATTGTGTGGGGACATCTTGACTTTTATACGACCTGGCTTTCCTCTTGAACAGCTAGACTTCGACTTATTTAAATGCAAATATCTTCAGGGCAGCTTTCAACATCATCAGTGTGTAAAAATCATCAATAAAAGGAACAAAAAATGACTAAAAATAATAAATACCAAGCACATGAGAGATTGTTAGTTGCTTTCTGACCTATTTCCATAAAATAGAAAGCACAGCAGGTGTCTGGCAAATTGATCTTCAGGAGTGCTTAGAAAGCTTAACCTTCTTGCACTTAGTCATTTACATTTCTCCACTGCATGTTTAGCCCACTGAATAGTTTTAGCTTTCTGGGCATTTCACCTTACTTTTCATTTGTGAAAAAAGAGCATATCATTGACCTAACACTGTTCTATGATTCTCATTACTCCAGCTCTGTTTTTCAGGAGAGGTATGAAGGAAAACCAGGACTTCTGTCCAGATGGGATGTAAATCCTTGGCTTGGACCTTGCATGGAGCATCTCAGACTTTCCAGAGACACTGCATCTACACAGGCACTCCCTATCCCCTGAAGATTTAAAAGTAATAAATAATTCAAAGAGTGGACTGTTCATAAAGAGAGACTGCACTGATCAGTATGCAGCCTCCACTTATCTACCAAGTTTAGTGGAAAGATTGAAGCTCTACTAGCTTCCAGTGCCTTGGTAAATCCGTACAGTCACAACAAAGTCAGACATATCTTCTTGCTCAAGTAGGTATTGCAAAAGATATATATATAATCCATTATTTCTGAAGAAAGAAAAACAGACAAGAAGGAAAAACAAGCAAACAAATGAAACAAACTGTTACAGAGATGGTTATAGCAAATACTTTGCAAGTGGTGACCTGAAAATGTTAACGAGAAAAAGAAACATCGTCAAGTCACCACAGCAATGAACAGTGCGTACTCAGGAAGAGAATATTAAGCTCAAAAGAAGGCTCTACTCTGGCAGACTTCATCACAGTGACAAGCAGCGTTTGGAACTCAAAGCCTAATCATAAATTAGACACCACTTAAAAAAAAATAAAGCAAAGAAGAAATAAGATTCCTCTTATCTCTTGATGAAGACAATCTTGTCCTTGAAGATAAAACATACATCTACCTTGTCATGACTACTCTCTTCAGTTCATTATGTACTCTGATCTTCACTGATTATGCACATTTTATGTACATTAGCCTATACTTGGGCCCTATTTTTGGATTGTATGAAGCAGTTTTCAGTCAGTGCTGTAGTTCATCTGGGGATAGTTTGTTCCAAGGACATTCCTGTGATGACAATATGCTTATAATGCTCTGTCGGATTGAACATCATCAGCTCTTACACATTCCATCACTATCCCAGCAATTCTTGCACCCTCAAACACTCCTCACAGTCCCTCAGGTCATATTGTGTTCCACTGGAGTCCTAAGCCCTTCTGCAGCAGTTTCAAGGCAAAGAAAAACAGCAATGCCTGATGACTCTTCCCTCTTCTAATACATGACCTAGCAGGCTCCAGTGATGTTAGAAAAGATGCTAGAGTACTATGTTAGAACATAAGCACATCCCAAATATTGACTGGTATACCTGGTAGTAATAAAAGATACTGTGTACATATAAATCCTACCTGCCATACATGTTGCAGAAAGATGGAAGAAAGACAGAATAGAAAACACCCAGCTTTGCAATCTACCAGCACACTAGAGCTCTCAAGACAGCATGCTTAGTTCACAAAAACTGCAGCCTCCACACTCCACAACCTCTGGCTTCCATCAGAAACTCTGGAAGAAAATCCAGCAAATCCATTTCTTTACAAAATAAGAGGTACCAGTAAAATCTTTGGAGAAGAAAGATGAGGAAAAGTAGACACTAAAGTTCAGGCTAAGGAGTACACCGGAGAAACAAGTGTCTGGTGGAAATAACACAATGCACTGTTCTTACAATAGTTGCAATGAGATCTCTCTTCAAAGGTCTTATTAAAAGGTAGAGAGGAACAGCAGATACTTTGTTCTAACACTAGTAGTAGTTCCTCTTTAACTATTTTTTTCCTACATCATACTCTCTGGGACATTCCCACGAGGTCAGCCTGAAGCTTTCTCTACCACAGCTGAAGTTCAAGGGGTCACAGGGGTGGTCAAAGCACACTGTAGATGTGCTTCAGTAAGGCTATGCAATTAGCAGCCTAAAGGTAAGTAGTTCCTACAGTTGATTCATTCATAGGGGAAAAAAATACGGCATATGCGCACAATTCCAATTTTGCTTTGCTGCAGTTAGGGCTTGCTAAACTTTGAGTAATTATGAAATAGAGGAAATAAGCTTTGCAAGGTGCACCTATGAGAAAAGGATTGCAGACAGAATTCTCAGTGAAACTTCCAATTATAAAGCAATGAATGGGAAATGCGTGTAGATGTATATTGCCAAGGGCATTGCAAATCTAAATGTGAAGATTAAGAACAAAGTTTATTTCCCGAGGAGAACATTTATTCAAGCAATCAAGAAATTTGGCATAAATCCATTAACTTTACATAACAAAAGTAAAACACCTTGGTTGAAGAGAAAAATGAGCACTGTCACTTAAAAGAAGCAACAGGTTTACAGGTTCAAAATAACATTCAGAAAGTTGTGTGAATCACTATCATTTTTTTAGGCAGTCATGTTTCTAGATCTGAAACAAATTAATATTTTAAGCTATCTTTCTTACTATATATTGATCAAACTTGTCCTCTGAACTCAGCAATGAAAAATGCCTGAAAGGCAATGTTCTTCTGGCAGCATATCCCAAGGGCACATCCTCCAACATCACAACATCACAGACTGTTCTGGAACTTTGGAAATACATTAATGACCTATGGTTGATGAGAACCATCAAGCATGGAATAGTAACATTAAAACTTTTTAAAAAAAGAATAAAAGGATGAAATTTCTATAAAAAATGAATACTATATTGCAAAGTTAAAACAGAAGATTTGTTCATATACCTGAACTGATGAGCTACAGCTCAGATTGGTGATTTAACCCAAGTTCTTTGATATTTGGTCAGTTGATATCTGAATGACAGGAAATTACAGCCGATAGGGAATATATATACAAAACCCTACAGTTTATTTCCAATTCTTGATTGACATCATTTGATGTTAACCACAAAGTGTTTTTCTAAAATAACTATACAGTTTTCAAATTAACAAAAATTAATCCCTACAACTTTTAAGGATACTTCTTTTTTGACTTTGTCTGTTAGGCATAGAAAATATGTTTGCTTTTAATGAATAAGGTAGTGAGTACTTTTAATCTCCTACCAGAATGTACATTCTTTCTTCTGAACGCCTTTTCTATAGATTACGTATGGCCTTGAAGATACCTCAAAAACTTTGTACAACTCATTTCCCACCCACTCATTTCCCAATTACCTACTGGCAAATGTGACTCAGATATATAGTCACACAAAGATTTTGGATCAACCTAAACCATCTGAAGTGAAAAAATCATCTCTAAGGATGATTTGTGATAGATTATCAGGACTCTAATAGAATATCAGGACTACTTCCATGCTGCTTACCAGCAATTAACAAGCCTTAGTGATACTCCCAGAACCCTACAGCACCTGGTACTGGACTGCTAATGGTTAGTTACCAATACAAAGTTTCTCAGTGACTGCAGTTCCTAATCCAACCCATTCTGCAAAACACTTTCAAATTAAAGCAATGACATAATCATTATTCAGACCATAATGAACAAATAAGACTTTCACTAATAAGAATCGGCCCAACCCCGCCCCCCCCCCCCCCAGCCTCCCCGCTCTGGATTCACCAGAGGAGAGGAAAAAGGTAATCATTTTTTTATTGGGAGGAAATATCAAAATAGCTTATACACTATCCTACACAATAGCCTGAGGAATTTCAACTGGGGAATGTACTTTTTACTTTCAAGGTTTTGGATGATCTTATGGAGATACGGAAACTTGTTTTCATTTCTACCTGAACATCAAAGCACATGAGGTGCTAGCCTTTCAAAAAGAAAAAGAAATAAAGAAGAAATACCTTACCGGAAAAATATCCACTAATGGAAATGTCTCAGCACCTGCAAAAGGTCATTTTCACGGGGAAAAAGTGAATATATCAATTGCTTCAGTGCTGTCTTCAAAGGCTATTTGAAATGACTTTCATGTATTTCTGATTAGCAAAGGTGGAATATAACACCCAAGGCACTAATAGGGTTTTCTACCTTGCTGTTTCCTTAGAGGCTCTTTCAAATCCAAGTATAAATTCAAGCTGATGCTTCACTTCTAACAACTGGGAACAGCTGAAAAAGTTTCAGACCAACAAACTAAATCAAAATATATCATTATTATATCACATTCTTCTGAGTTTGGGATACTCACCTTCCAAAAATGTCTTAGGCACAAACAGAAAAGTATAACGAGTTCCTTGAACATACAGGAATTAAAAGAACTATGTTAAGTGGCACCTCCTTAGAAAAGTTAGAAAAAGGCTTCATTTGTATGCTAATTCCACCAGCTATCATGTTTATTCTCAAGAGTATGGCTGTTTTCTTAGCTTATTAGTAGTATATTTGCATGAAAATGTGATCTATGCTTCTTTACTGCTCATCTGCTCTTCCTGCTTATGCCTCATTTGACAACGCAGTTGGTTTCTGCAAATGGCTGTTACGCTACAGAGAGGATGTTGAACTCGAGTGTGGAGGAGTTTCAGGAGCAGAGAGAACACTTAGAAAGAAATAGCCTATTTTCATGAACATCTGTTGATCCATAAAAACCTGAAAGCAAAAAGTAAAGGAGAATAAACAGAGAATAAACAAGTCCCACATAGTCTAGTAAAAACCCTTCCATGAGGAAAAAGCAGCTGGACCAACCAACTTCCAACCAAGAAGCAAAGAAAGAACAACTGCACTGAAAGGGAAATGAGGACTAGTATCAAAAGAGAACTTGTAACAGAAAATACTGAATTAAAAAGAAGTGCAGCCCTGAATGACAGTTGGGATTAGAATTAATCTTGTCTCTCCACAAAGCAGTGTATTTGCAAAGAAATTTGCATTGTGCCTATTGGCATGGCTTTACGTAAAGCAAAATATTTGTTTGGATGAAAGAAAACTCTAACTTCAACAAAAAGTATGTTCTTTCTCAAGAGTCAAAATGATTAAAGAGTAATGTAGTTCTGATTCTTTCAAATCAGCTGGGTAGAAATCAGGGCTGATGAACAGTACGGTTCCTTGTGATCTGCAAACTTTCTTAGCACTCAGCAAGTCTTCAAGTAAGTCTGGGTATTTCTTTTACAAAAAAAAAAAAAAAAAAAGGGTTTCCTTTTTCCATTTGACCAATCTGTTATTGCAGGGTATATACACTAGTAGTAAGAAAAAGTGTATTTCTTGAACACTGCAAAGTACATTGTCTTTTCTCTCCCACAGATGAGGTTTGCATTAACAGTGATAAATTCCTTGTGGACTGGTCTTTCAAATGTTCTTTTCACTAACTCAAATGTTACACAAAAGTAAATTCCTCTGGTAACATTATTTTCAATATTTTATTATGTAAAAATGAAAAGGGAAATGCATATTACTATATTACTCATTAAAAATTTTCATTGGAGAGACATAACCACCAAATTACCACCTTTCTGGCAATATCAAATAAATTCTACAAGATTTCAAAAATTTCTAATCCAGAAATAAAAATGGTATCACCAGAATGGATAAGACAATGTCTTTATGCCCGTAAGAATGACACCTTTTAATCTTGCAGCATATCCTTCTTACCAGTTTGCCAAGCAAGCTGACCTAGATTTGAAACAAACAGGATCTAAGAATAGAATGCTAAAATAAGTAATGCACAGAGAGTTCTGCCATCAGCAATACTATAAATTTGATAAGAAGGGCATTTGGCTATAAAAGCACAGCATTTTAGTTATGTGCCAAACTTCAGCTCAGTGCATTTAACGTTAGAATAAATAAATCTTCTCTTTATTTCAGTGTGGTCAATTGAATAGGACCCCAACACACACCAATCAAAGTGTGAAATTTATATAAAATATTTACCAGAATATATAGGGTAAAATCTCAGCTCTGCTGAAATGCACCAAAATATTGTCACTGATATCAAAAGAGCAGAGTTTTCACCCAAATCATTAATTCATACTGTGGAAGCTGGCCCTTGAAAACACAAACTGATCTCTGAGTTCTATCTTTTTTAAGCTGGTCTCTAATTCCTTCAGTCTTTTTTCTTCTAGTCTCTATGTTAAAAACCTCTGGACCTGATGAATTCAGTTTCCTTTTGCTTCATCTTCAGGGACAGCATTTCTGTCACAGAAGAAGCTAAGGACATGCTTCAAAATTCTTAAAATTTAAATAAACAAATCTCTGCCAATTGGCTGACCATGATGCATTGTTCTTGCCTCTAATCATTTATGCACCCATGTCTTGTACAGGAGGTATTCATGAAAAATCAGTGTTGTACCTCAGAGACACTCACAGGATGGCTAAATCTTTTGGATCTCTCAAAATCCTCACTTGCATTTCATTTGCCACTGTACCTTGTCAAACATTTAAAAATTCACTTCCCACATTACCTGCATTTGTGAACAGCTGCAATCCAGATCTCAGCCACAGAACGATGTTAAGGTCTGCCTCTTTTCATTTGGTTTTTGGATACTCTTTCTCTCTCATTTTATGTTTTGTATTATATTGTGTTACTTTGCATACTGATATCTTTTTAGTAAATTACTTTTCCTCCTCAGATCATCGTTGCTGTTTTGTTTTTAGGCCCACCTCCCTTTTCCTTTCTTTCTTTCCCCCTTCTCCTTTCCTGGAGCATGGGTCTGTAGATCTCCACCCCCCCCTCAGTCATCACTGAACTGGGCCAAACCAGCCCGTAAAATGTTGACAAACTGGTATGGTTTCACAAGGAGAGACTTCTTTCATTTTAGCAAGTATCTCCCTTGTCAATCTATCGCCTTACTGTATACAATTATGATGAGTTAAGATGGGATGTTTTCTAGGTTTAGTTTCAAAACAAGTTCTAATTAGTCCATCTGAATCACAGTGCCTGCCAAAAGGTCAAGTTAAAGTGATTTAATCAAATGTGTCTTGTAGGGACAGTTTGCAAAAGTCCCAGACAAGCACTTCACAGTATTAACGCATCAATAGACAGCAAAAAGCTTACTCAAAAATATGCATCCTATATTTAACACATAGAAAAGAAATATCAAGAAAACATGAATTTTCAGTTAATCAAATACTGCTTGTCACATGGTGCTACCAGCCAACTAATAAAATATCCAAATCCATCCCATACATCTAACACTAGCAAGTTGATCCTGACAAAAGGCCAGAATTAGCAACAGATGAGGCAGTGTTATAAAATGGTGTTATCTAAGAGGTCACATGTTCACTTATTTAAAGTATTTAACATAATTTTTATTTGTTTTTCACTTTTTAAATACAGGATATTTCATTAGGTATTTAAAAATCTGAAAGTTATATTCAGATATATTGATAAATACTACATTTTTGCATACCTTTCCCTCATGTATAGTAAAATTAATGCTTTGCAAACATGCTAATTTAGAAGAACCATTTATTTGAAAGTGTTTCACAAATTAAAATTAATTAAAATTAATTTCACAAAGTAAAATTAATTTACAGTATGACACACCAGCTGCAGTGCTCATTCAGTTTCTACAGGGAAAAGGCTCTAAGTAGCATCAATATGCAGCATGCTTTATAGCCATACGTAGGTTTTTCTTACTATAATTAATCTGGCATTACAATTATACTTAATGCATAGCTGCACTTGCCAATTCTTTGCCTGCTATCAAATTATCTATGTACTCAAGTCAAGCAATCTGCTGGAACTCACACTACAAAGAACCAAAAAATGTCTTAATTTCACCCTGTTGATGGCAATAGACATCACACACTCTCATTCATCTTCTTCATCAAAAAAGAAAAATCGACTTTTAAGCAGCTGTTAAAGTCATGTCTTTAAATTCATGTTTAAGGCTTGCTTTCACATCACTTCATAGATAGAAGACAAAGGAGGTTACCATATAAACAAAATTTTCTAGTAAGACTGAAGGATTTATTCTCCATCACCATGTGAATTTGTTGTAGAAATTCTAAAATGTCTACCAACAGATATTCTAAAAATCAATAGTTAAATAACCTTAAAATGAAAGACCTTGTAATTATGCTGAATCTAAGTAGAGATCTAATGAATAAGCTCCAGATGAAGGCCACAATACATTTTCTTAAGCAGGAGATGTAGTAAATGAATGGATTGTAATCTAAGATGTCAATAAGACAGACTGATTCTGAGATGCCACAAGAATATTCTCTGGCAGAAATATTTATTCCCATGAAGTGAGACCAAGAGCTAATTTTTTTTTCCCTGGAATTTAATACACTTAAGTCCTAGAAATTTGTTGAGACTCAATGCAACAATGTCCCATTTTGAGATGATTACAGTCACAACACTACCAGCTTCAAAATATATGTGATGAAAACCTTTGGCCTTGTTTCAGAGGCCAGATCCAGCAATACAATCTTTGCATTGGTTAAAAAGATAATCTGGGAAATACTAGCATAACAACTCTGTTTTTAAATAACACATGGCACTTAGGAAGACTGGCATCTAGTTCATTGCTTGTTGGAGGGCAACTATTCTGAAGACTACACAACTCCTGCATTCAATTTCATATATTTCTTCATCATACATTTAAAATCAAATTCCAGCACAAGATCCTAGAGGACAAGATATGCCCAAACAATTGGAACTGTAATTCAAATCAGGGTCTGGCGGAAAAAAAAATATATATAAGGATTTTATGACATTGACATTAGCTTGACTCTGTAATCATGAGATACTTATCCTTTTGTTTTATATATTCCCTAAACAGCTTTGAATCAGATAGATGACAGATCTTATTTTTTAAATATGACATTATTCAGCATAAGTGAGATACTCATATAATAAAGATAACTATTTTATTCATCAGAGTAAAAACAGAATTAAAAATGCATTTAAAAACAGTAGCAAGTAATGTTTCCCACGTATGAATCTCAACATGATATGAAAACCTGTAACTGCTTCACATGAATGTATTTGCTATATTAGATCCATTTCAACATTATATATAGTCAATAGCCTACCAAAGTTTGGCAGCTTAAAGTAGACACAATGTAACCTGTATTTATTTAGCTTCATTACCAAAAGTGCATCAGTACAAGTGGTTTATCTGATCCTCCTCACTGCATAGGATGAAAAAAAGAGGAGATTGCTAACTTTCCTTGTAGCATACAAAAACAATTCTTTAGCATGGATTATATACTACTGTCAGAAGAGATATTCCAAAATAGCGCATTAAATAGTCCCAAGGTCAAAGGAAGTCCTCACAAAAACGACTCAATCAAATACTAGAAAGCATTTTTACAACACTGACCCTCTGACTACCAATGAACTAGCAGATGTCCCAACAGAGCCCAGTAGAGAAATACCCAAGATACTGGCTGCAATGGTATTCACTGGGGTCCTGGTAGCCCTGACTGTGAAGAAGAATTATCCAGTACAAAAAATATGACACACAGTCTCTCCTTCTAAATCCACAGCACTTTTAGCCTTCCAGTTATCAACACAGGGAGAGTTTTCATCTCTTGTGCAACCTCCATTTCCCTACATACACATACACACGCACACACACACACACACACACTCTATAGCAGTTTCTGGTATTCTACCCTATGGAAATTTGGAGCATAGATTAAAGGGACATTAGTTTTACTTTATTTTTGCATAGCACAGAAGAAGCTGGCAATCTAGTTATGTAATACCCCTGAAAAATGAAAAACAAAGTTAGGTCTTGTTGACTTCAATGCCTTCTTGCAGCGGAGTACATGGACTTTGAAATACTGAAAATTCCCAAGTCACATACAATAGCTCTAGCTCAGCGTTACTTCACTGCTAACATATGGGATAACATCCTGGACATCTCATCCAAAATCAGATCTTAACAGTTGTGCAGAGAAGCTTCAAGAAAAATGTATAACTTAATGGGTATGCAAGAATGAAAAGCACTTATGGGTTTTATTATGAAGTTAATGTTAATGTCTATAAAGTAGTCCCTGTATGGCAGCTTTCATTCGTCAAACCTCACTCAGGACAATTTTAGCAATAAAATTAAACCTAAATAGATCTATTTTTTCTCTCCGAGATATACGTAAGAAGTAAACAGAATCATTGACTGTTTGCAAAAGTGTTCCATGTATTCGAAGCAGTTCAGACTACTAAGGAAATCTCAGATTTTATTGTTTTAATGCAATTCTATAAAGGCTTGGTCTCATCAGTACTCTGGCCTGTACTTAAAAACACAAATATTTGCACTGAAGCCAATGATATTTGTCATTACTAAATACAGCTAGCAATAGCTACAGGACTGGAAATTAAAATGGAATGATATTTTCGTTACTGTTGGCTCCAAAGGTGCTTTCTCAACACTCTCTACAATACTGGAAATGCTGAACATCTCAGTTTCTTTGAACATAGGCACAGATTACCTACCATCGGGATGTGTAGACCTGAGTTTTGCGCCTTCAAGACTCCAAATTTCACTGTACTTAGTAAAGATGCCACAGAATTAGCTAAAATAAATAAAAATATAAAGGTGCTGGGCCCCCCTGCCTTTTCTCTTAATTTACAAACTGACTAGAATCTGCTCAATTAGCCTCAGAAAACCTAGCTTATTAGTAATCAAGTTTTATGGTACTTTTTTTTTTTTCAGACTAGGAGGCATAAAACTATTTCTAAATTCAAAGACTAAGTAAAAACAAAACAAAACACAACAAAAAACACCCCAGTCAAACAAACAAAACAACACAAGAAAAATGAATACGTTATTTCACAGCACTGAACTTCTCTGAAATTCTTCTGAATAATTCACCTGAGTACATTAATCGTTTCAGTAGAAGCTTTAAAATGTCATAATGAATGGGACTACTAAAGAGAACAGCCATCAACAGAAATAAAGCAGAACATTCTGCAGAACTTGATGAAATCAGAGTACAACTCGTAGTGCTGGTAGGAGCAAAAAACAAACACAAATGCAGTTTCTGCAGACCTCTGTACATATGTATTTGAGTCAGTTTTCATCAGTTCATTTGTATATTTGTTCAAAGTCAATAAATCCACGCAAAGTTTGATGCATGGATTCACTGTAGGCTTTTTTCATTTTTCAAGAAAAACTCATTTTTTTGTCTTAAAATTGTTCTAGCTTCATAAAGGTTTGCATTTATCTAGTGCTCTGCACAGACTAGATAATTAATTCCATTTTATTTAAGAAGAAAATCATTATAGTCTCAGACACTACTTTCCAGAGCAACCTGATATGAATAATTAGGATCTGAGGTGAGCTCAGATGTCTTCTTTCTGAAAATAATCAAGCTTTTGCATACCTGAGTAATTGTTTCATTTGTTTAGTGACATTTTCATGTCACTTTGCCCTGCAGTATTATTGCATAATTTAGAACATTATGAACTTAGTAGTTAATTGTTTCCAACTCAGATGATGATGTGTTCTGAAACATTGACTGTTGCAGGGGCATAAAATAATATTTCACTGATATGGCTACTAGAGGTAGTGGTTGTCAGTTTTGTAATTTTTTATTATTATTATTTTTTGAAGTGCCAATGATCATCAATGAAGCTCACAATATCAACAGTAATTGATCAAACATGTTTAGAAATGCATATTCTTTAAAGCACTGTTTCAAGTTTCACCATATTCAGATTGATTTTTGTTTTTTGCAGAAAAAATGCCCTCATAAGTTGACAAGCACATAAATCTTTATATACTCAGCTATTAATAATGTTATTCACATAACATTTTCAAGTGACCAGTGTAGAACATACTCACAGAACTTCTGGAGTCAAACATTCGCTGCCCAGATCATTCTGATTCATGACTAGAAAGAATGATGTGATATTAAATCAGTGATAATTATTATTTATAGCTTTTTCCCTTTTTTAGCACAAGTAGCTAAGCATTTACTCTGAAAAATGCCTGCAAAGTTAGGTAGTTAAAAAGTCAAATGGCAAAAGCTCAGGGATGTCTGTTTAGGCAACTCAAGGATTTATCTCCTTTCAAGTATATTTTAATCCTTATTTTTCCACTACATTAATGATTACTTTATGTTTTCATTCTACAAAGCATGTTTAGAGACAGCTGAAGAATATTGTTTTGTCACCAATTAAAAGTACAAATGAAGAAGCCAATATTTTACACAAATTTGACTTTTATATCAAAACCCAAGAAAACACTGCTTTTCCAGTGCAATATCATTCATCATACATAAGCAGGGGAAGATACGAGTATACATACCACAATCTATAAAAAGAATAAATGTGAATCCTACCATGAAAAACTGAAAACAAGAATGTATTCAAAGTACACTACACTCTTTGTAGGCTCTTCAGTAGACACAAACAACAACTCTGTGTTAGATCTGGCAGCAAGGTGGAATCACGTACTGTGTTGAGAAAACTGCGGCAGTTTCTGTTTGAGGCATATTATCACAAAGCCTAAACCTCAGTAAGGCCAACAAAGAACACTCCAAGCATTATGCTTCAGAAATACTCCTACAATTAAAATGCTTGTAAAGTTACTGAAGAATCACAACACAACATTTTGATCTTTTTTTCTTGAAGTCACTCTAAAGTAGAAAAAGACAATTATTTCTATTGCCATGCAATTAGAAATAGAATGGCCAACTAAGCAAACATAGGACTAACTTGCAGCGCTGTAGAGGTGTTTAAAGACTGCCGAACCATCTAAGCAGTTCAGTATTTTGCAATCGTTGAAATGACAGTAGGGTGATCCTTTGAAGTTTTATACTTAAAATTGTTTTTTATGTTTGTTTGGTTGTTGTTTCTTTTCACATTTTTTGTTTCTGTTTTTTAACTTTTTTGTGTAGATAGCTCTGCACCTGCAGCTGTAGGCAACTCCATAGCATACACAGAAGGAAGAAGCTCTTTGTCCAAAACTATTAGGGAAGAATTCTAAGCCTCTGAAGCTGAGGTTTGTCTGCCAGGCTTAATCAATGTATTAATTTATTACCAAGGAAATGATGTTGTGTGGTAGTCCGGAACCCTTCCTGATGTCTGCCAGGCTGCAGCAAAGTGTGTTCCTGCCATTAGAATGGATGGGATACTCAGAGGGACTGTCTGAGTGACATTCGCCATGAACACAAGAGCTGTTGGAGATGGTTGCACCTGCAGTTGGTAGACAGAAGAAGGATGAGACAAGGAATGATGTGGGCAAATCTGCTTCCTTTCCTAGAAATTTATTGATGCAGAAAGTCATACCGAATCTGGGAAGGATTTCTTGACCTTCTTCTCAAGGAATCCATCTCCATATAAGTTATACATGTTTGGTAGCAGTAACATTTAGTCTTCTGTGCTCCCTTAGCTTCCTTGAAAGGCCAAGCTACCCTCTAATCTAACTACTGTGATATAGTGGAGACGAGTAGAGCCTTTATACTTAGAACTAGCACGCAGACTATAAATCAGATGGATGTATCTTGCCATGATGCTGCATGACCTTAACAAAAAACAGACTCAGTAGTTTGGTCTGAAGAATATAGTAAATACTAATAACAGGCAGGAAACTCAGGTCAGACCTATGAAGAAATCCAGATGCCATAGTGCTGAAGATTACTGCCCAAGTGTTGGAGCACCCTGCCATTCATGGGACACATGGGGAGATCAATGACAGCTGAAAAGGGAGCACCTTGGAATGGCGCTCTGAACCACATTATTCAATAGTGCGATTCAGCAGAATCATTCTATTTAGGTTATCAAAATATGCACTGATCAGAACTGGCCATTTGCCTCTAACATATAGAAATGACTTGTCCTTTTTGTGTCATCTAAAGCTGCACTAACGGTAAGCAGCAGTTCTTGTAATGTTTCTTATTGGAAAAAAGACAGCTCCACTCCAAATTTTTCAATACGGGGATTTGTCACTCAAATTATTATTTAAGGAAATTATTTTAAAAAGATATGGGATTACAAATTGCTTTTACAGTCTGTATGGTTTATCTGCCTACCAAGTGCCACCTTTCTAGATCAGATTCCCAGATTCTAAGATTCACAGAATTGTTGGGGTTGGAAGGGACCTCTAGAGATCATCGAGTCCAACCCCCTGCCAAAACAGCTCCCTAGCCCAAGTTGCACAGGTAGGTGTCCAGGTGGGTTTTGAATGTCTCCAGAGAAGGAGACTCAACAACCTCTCTCGGCAGCCTGTGTCAGTGCTCCATCATCTGCACTGTGAAGAAGTTTTCATGCACATTTGTGCATGTTGCACCAATTTGTGGCCACTTCTCCTTGTTCTATTGCCACACACTGCATTCCCAGGCTTTGTAGTGGATTCATTCCGTGAGCATTGGGCAGCCATCCCCATCTCCACACATCTTCTGGTGCACATAGTGTATAGAATAGACTTTGGGTAACAAAATCATTAAAATGAGCCCTGTAAACAAAATAAATAAATAAATAAAAGCCCTTTCTGAAAGGAAAGAAAAAGGAAAAAGGCTATTTTACAGAAGCATATCATTATTCTTCTGGCTAAATCTGCACTAGTCAGATAAGGGTAAGGGTATTACACTTTGCTATGCACAAACAGAGTTGGGAATTTTCATGGTATAAGGCATGTTGGAGCTAATAACTTGGCACATGTGAGCATTTGTTATCAGAAAAGCCAGGTTCTTTATTTACCCAACAGGTTCTGGTTACAATTTGCTTCATCCAAATTACATGCCAGACAGTACTAAACTAAAATTACACAAAAACATCAGTATATACAGGGAAGGAGTATTAACAATTGAAGCATACAAAACTACAGAAATTAAGATAAAATGTATCTATATCACTTAGAGATTCAAACCATTCCATGACAAATTGTAATCTCCACTTTTTCCCTATATGTATTTGAAAAATTCAGCACTAAAAGGCTGTCAGACAGGATCTGTTTCTACAACCTTCTGCCAATACTTTTTCTTAGGGGATATTAATCAGAAGGAGCCTTCCTCAGTTGCAAATTGATGTCCAGACATTAATAGCTGAATTAACAACCAGAATAACACCCCAAACCAAGGAAAAGTACCACTCTGCTCTACTTACAGTGACAACCTGAGTGAAGATTTCTGAATGTGATCCCTGATTCTGTCACCATCTTAACATTCAGCCGCTAATAAGCCACTAAATTTCACCTCTGTACCACATATATATTTGTTCAGCAGTCTCATCATCAAAGTCTGCAAATACCTTCCAGAAACATAATAAAAGTTTTATTACTAATGGCAACAGACATTTCTCTCCTCACCCTGATTTCAGACCACAGTTATTAAAAAGGATTGTTAATACTTTCTTACCTGTTACAGGACTATGGAATTTAATTTATTAATGCTCACGAGGCTGTCCAAGATAGCCAAGCAGACAATATGGATAAATGCAAATATTTTAGATCAGTGGAAATACTTAACTGAACTACAATCCCAATACATAACGTAATTAATCTAATAAAAAGCTATTTAATAGAAATATTGTACATCAGGCAAAGAATATTTGTAAAAACTTTCATTTTTACATATTTTAAAAGAAATGCATAGACATTTATCCGTTCATATACAATAATGATTCTTGTTCATTTTAAAAGTATCTCCCTCCTATCGAAATCAATTTGAAATAACTGAGAAGGTTAACATTATTTTTGACTGTTCAGCACAAAGTTTTTTGCAATATGCAATGCAATCAAGAGCTTTTGCTAGCTCATCTATGATTCTGATAGTATTGATTACTTCCGGATATGGAAAGGTTATTGTAATAACTGTGCATATCTATCAGAAAAGGATTGAGAAGGTTTTGGCATCCCAGTGTCAGTGAAATTAATGATTGCCAGGTTGCAAGTTATATCACAAACACCTGAAAACATGACAGAAGAAAAATAACAATAGGATTATCTTCTAAACTGAAAGTTTTCATTAAGAACAAACATACACCACAAAAAAGATGTTTATAGTTATAGAAATTGTACAGTGAAATACCCACATTTTTAAATATATACATATATATATGTTGAAGTAGCATATCTGATAGCTCCTGTTGAAGATATGACTCTATTGTTAGTCCCGGTGATGGAGTGAATGTCAGATGGACAATAATACCAGCTGGACAATAAACAGGCACCCTTTTTTCAGTATGTTCTAATTGTACTGGTGCTTGACTTGTTTAAACAGCAACAGTAATTAAGCCTCAGGCACACACAGCTGCATTTTTGGGTACACTACCTAATACACAGAGATGTGCTTTAACTGATGAACTCCAAGAGCAATGGGGACACCCTTATGACCTTTGGCCTGAGCACAGTGCCTCCAGCCCCACAAAGAGACCCGGGCTTGGGCAAAGTGTGGTACAGGCTGCCCCAGTTCCTACTGGTCTGTGATGACTTCAGCAGGGCCTGACTTGCCAGGAACACTCTTCCTCACTCCTCTTTGTGTTTGGAAAACATCCTGTCACTTTAAGAAATGTTTACAGAACTCATTGACTGGAAAACACTGCTAACCTTTGAATACTAATTATTTCTGACAGCGTTCTAGAGTTGTTTAAGCAGGAAGAACACAGCTATTAACCATAACAATTGCAGTGTGCTAGGGTACTGCTGGTGCCTCAGTTGCTCCTCCTGCCCCACACGGACTTTCTTGCACAGTGGTCTCTGTGCAGCACAAAACCACTGCAGTGTTCTCCCTCCCTGCCACCTCCTCAGCACACCCTGTGTCCTGCTGGCAGACCTAATGCAAGCAAAACCCCCTGTGGGCTGTGCCTCACATCAAGGCCAGGCTGGTCCTGCAGCATGGGCACCAGAGTTCACTCTCTGCCTTGGAAAGTGAGTTATTCCAGCAGCAACCTGCTCAGTGTGTCCCACAGTGTGGCTGCATCAAGGACACAAGTTTGAAAGCTGAGAAGCCCAACAAAGCAGTGAAACCTAATTTTTGCAATTATGTGCAGCAATTACACAGGAACCAATGTCTTTTCATGTCAGGAGACTGGTTAAAAGCCAGAAGACTCCTTTATTCATTACTACTTTCCAGCCATTTCATACTTTGGTGAACAATTTGAAAGCTTTGAGAGAACAAACACCTGCAATTTCACTTTGAAAGGTTAAGCCCAAAAGGAATTGACAGCTGAGGCAATAACTTTATTTGCTGAAAAAATATGCATTCTATGAACTATAATTAGAGCTGTGGGAATAATTGATTCATCAGCCTACCACCCAAAAGAAAAGAAGGAAGAATTCATTTTTGGTCATCAACATCTCCTCTCCATAGAGGAGTGCCAGCACAGCAGTGACCATGGTCAATGCAGAGGCCCCACATGCATGGTGGTAGGGCTGGACCTGAAGTGCCAGCTCTCAGAAGCACTCTGCATTTGCCAAGCAAGGTGGAGGGACACAGCTTGCTTCACATTGTTGACAGGCATTTGTAACTGAACTGAAGCCAAATCTGTTTCATGCTCAATTACTAATAGTTTCTCAAGCAGTGTTAATGACTGAGAACTGCATGTCCCCAGTCTTCAGCTGCTCACTTTTCCCCATGCTTCCCCTGCTATTGCCTGATGAGAAAGAGGACATCATGTGCTGCAGCCAATCTAAAGACAATGGTCACCTCTACAAACCAAACTTCACCCCTCTTAGATGAGGGGGAAAAAACATAAAATTCCCGATTTCATAAAAAGAGAGGAAATGAAAATGACCATGACTTCTGTATGTACTGATATCTTCTCTAAATGTTATCACACATTTCTCAGTGAAACCAATTTCTTTTCCATATTTAAATGTCATACACAGCCACAGCACTTCAGAATACTTCTCTCAGTACATAACATAAGGGAGAAGCCTTGCAGAATATTAACCAAACAAACATGAAAATCTTGGTCCTTCTCTCACTGCATTTATTATCAATACAATATATAAACAGCAAAATATGTAGTTTTATCAACACTCTATACTAAATCATATTGATAATACAGACTACGAAAGCATATATTATCTATACCAGTTAAATATAACAAAAACACTCTGTGCTGTATTGCATTAAAAAGAGGAGTTCTGGCTTCCCCTCAGCCTTCCATAAAATTCTCCATCAGCACTGCCAGACCCAGGAATTCTGGCTCAGATTACATATAGCTTTAACTGTCTTACAGGAGCACAGGGAGAAACAATCTGCAAATTAGTTCATGCACTATACAAGAAATAAATCATCCTGCCTAATTGCATTAGTGCAATCCCTAAAACTATGTATTGTGCAAATAGCATCAGCACCCACACTACACATTTTAAGGCAGGAAAATTGGCTATTCTTGCAAGTCAGCTGACAGCTTGGGATGCAATAAAAACAAAACTTACACTCACACACACAAAAAAACCACCAAACCAAGTCAGACTAAAAAGAAAAACAACAACAAGGAAAAACATCACACACAAAACCAAATTACCACCAGCAGGCTACTCATAAGGGCAAACAGGATTGAACAAAACATTTTATCACACCCTACAGTTAAATGGCTTTTTTTTTTTATTTTCCAGATTGGTTAAAATCTGATACTGGATTTTGTGACATTGGGATGGCTATTACCAAGGTCACTGTCCAAAGCAAAAACGTTCCAACTGGTCTTAAAGCAAAGTAGGTAATTTATCCTCATTCACAGAAGCCTCATACTCAAAATGGCCTGAACTTGTGCATAGAAAATATACCTTTTTCATCTAAATGTATTCTTCTACTAGTTCTAGACATGAAAGCAGGAGATTATTTAATCTTATGGGTGTAGCTTCATGGACTTGTTGAATAAAAGGATATGTAGGTTACAGAAATAATACAACATTCTATTAATTAATTTGTTTGCTTTCTAATAAGAGTTGGAGGTTCACCCAGATGTATAAAAAAGGAGACAGATAATGAGTTAAAAATGGCAAAATAATATAGAAAAACATAAACTGGGAAAATCTTGAGACAAAAGTAATGGTTTGCCTAGATCATAGTAATTACATCATAGGCATTTCTGAATTCATTACATGCTTCATTGATTTTTCTCTGCCTTGTGGAGGGAAAACGTTAGAAGCTACATTAAATATAGAAAAGACTTGGTAAAGATTTATAGTATACATGCTTACTACAAAAATAACTAACTAAATAAAAGTGACTAATGATTAGGAATCATTAAAAATATAGAAAATCTCTCCTAAAATGTGAATGAAAGATGTGAATTTTTAAGTGGGACATGTCAGGAAAAGAAAGCAGCAAGAAGTTCCCCAAAAACAATAGGCTGTACTTGATACCATTCTTAGGAGAAAAAGTAAAGGAGGAGGGACATTTGCTAGAACAGTTGCTCATTCATGATGCCTGTTACTGCTTACTCTAAGCCATGTGCCACTACTAGTTGAGGATGAAAAGGAAAAAAGAGGACGCGAGAGTGTCACACAATGAAGATTTGCCCCATCCTAAAGGAAATCCATGTTTCCCAAGGTTTTTTCATTCCAGTGCACAATGCAGACAAAAGTCTAAATCATATTCTAACATGTTGCTTGTTTTCAAGGAAAGATAGAAACAAAGCTTGATAATACAATGTAAATGTGCAGCTATTTATATTGTGAAATAGATGCTCACACCTGGCATACTGAATTTATCCTACATAGCATCATAACTTCATATGAGTGGCTAAACATTCACCATTCCTGTGAATTATATTGATTCATCCAAGCCCATAATCATATGGTAACAGAGTAAAAAATGCAGTGTATTTTCAGCTGAAAAGATTGCTTATTCCTTCTGCTCCACAATATTCATCCATTAGCATGGAAGCATATAGGGATTTCAAGATGTTATTTGTTCATCTCCAAAGTCTCCTTGCCACCAGTATAAAAATAAATAAAATCAATCAGTCTTGACTCAGCTAACTTTCATTTCTAACTTCAATGATGAGTACTCAAATGCATCTGGGTCCTGGTCTCCCCTGCAAATCAACCACCTGACTTTATTGGATTTTAGCTCAAGCTCATGGTGACCAAAAGATTGAACACAGCAGGTATCTTTCCATTTTGTTTCACAGAAAGGCAATAATATTTAAAGATCAGGATGCAGATTGGCTAAAAATAATGAAGCTATTTCTTAGGGGAAAAAGATGGCAATTCTATGGAAAATTCAATAAAATAAAAAAAAAGATTCAGTAAAATACTACACTTTATAATCCAACAAAGGAGTCTTCCTGAGAAGATCTCCTAGTTTTTGTCAGTTAGTCCATCACTTTCTTGCTATTCAGAAGAAATCCACCTTCTTGAAGACCATGACTAAAAACTTTAAAAATGCGCATATTATATTTTTTCCACTTCAGTATTCATTTACTCTCTTTTCATTTCCCCACCCTTTTCCCTTACAGCAGCAGCTGCTCCCCAGTCAACTGTTCAGATGTCATGCAGCTCACTTGGTAAATCAATAACACTGCAGCTTAAAAGACAGGCTGAGATGCATGCTCTTCAGTGGGCTGAACTTATG
The DNA here is from genome assembly GCA_023055505.1 of Callipepla californica brunnescens. Taxonomy (NCBI): domain Eukaryota; kingdom Metazoa; phylum Chordata; class Aves; order Galliformes; family Odontophoridae; genus Callipepla; species Callipepla californica. Next base: position 8,901,859 of record JALIRH010000008.1, on the reverse strand, counting down.
GAGGAGGCATCAGTAGGAAAAGCACTCAGGCCAGTAACTTCCACAAAGTGTAGAAATATTAGATGACCATTAAGATGAAATGTTTTGACTACACTTTGAGGTTCTTTTTTTTTTTTTTTTTTTTTTTGCTTCTCCTCGTTGCTGTAGATCCAGCAAGATTATTTAATTTTGTTATTTTTAATAAAAGATCAGTCTCAGAACTTTCCTGCACATCAATACCTGTAAGATAAGTTATTTTTCCCAAGTCTTTATTTCTTCTGTAAATGTCAGTAAAATCCAAAGCCCGCAACAAGGAAGTAAGAGCATACATGAAAATTCAGAACTGCAGGCATAGATGAGCGCTACTCAAAACTGGGCCCTTTTTATGCCTGCATATGCCTTCACTTTATCCAAAAAGCTGCTACTGAGAGTCTTTGAAACTTTGCCTTTAACTATTGTACTGGAGCTTCTAAAATATTCGAAGAAACTTTGTCTAGGTTTGTGACATGCATTTTCTTTTTCTCTCACTGAAATTGGGCGTAATGCAGGTGTCATTCATTCTTTACACTTGGTTTCCCATTGCAAGGAAATGCTCTTCTGAAAAGTGTTAGCTTGATCAGTATTTAAACAGAAAGAGAGAGAGAAATAGTGAAGAATTGTGAAACTCACAGAGGGAACACTATTCTTCAATAAAAGATCAGACTTGGTCTTCTACAGAAAATATAGAATTTGTTTCCATTTCATCCGTACAATTTTTTCACCTCTGTGACAAAGATAAAAGCCACTGTAGCTTTCACTTTCCTTTTGTATAGCACAATTTGGCACAGACGAAATTTCATCAAATTTCAAATCTGTGGTTCTGGTCCAGATACATATTCTGTATAATATATATTCTGTTATAAGCTCACAAGCAGTTACCATCGTGCAAAGAGGAAAACAGCAAGTGTCCCAAAGTGATGGGATCTCCTTTAATCTCCGAGACTACTGAAGCAAGAGCAATTCTATCCTACAGTGCCTCCGAGTACAACTCCCCAGTTAAATCTTTCAAGTCTGTCACACCCACCAATAATCTCAGCTCTTTCTAATGATAATTTCCTGCAACTTCTCTCTAGCAGACATTTTAACACTTTCCATTACATGAATGAAAAGCTGTGAGAATTAAAATACAGCTAGAAAGGCAATGGAAACACAGACTATCAATTCATAAAAAATTTGCTGATTTATCATTATCCTGTAGTAATATTTTAGTTAATTTTTTTGGGGTGTGTGGGTTGTTGTTTTTTTTCCTCCCATATTCTTTTACTTAATCCATCTACTTCACTTTTGACACAAACAACTGTATAGCATCACAAAATTTCACAGAAATTAATGAATAGAATCTCTATAATGTTGATACTCCATCTAATAAAAAAAAAAGCACCTAAAACATAACCCCAAAGAACACGAGCATAATTAATTAAACACTTGATTAGTTGAGAGTTGATTTGTAAACATAAGTTTCAACATTAAAGCAAGGTTCTACGTTGTTGCATGTGATCTGTACAGTGATCTTACCTTGTCCAGGCTTGAGTTTCACTTCTGCTCTGTCTGGCTGAAGCATAGTACATGTTGTCTTAAGAGTACCTGCAATATCCATTTAATGGATTCCATTAGCAGAGCAGAGAATAACCCTGGCCCTACCATTTTCAAATACTTTGCTGAAATACTGAATGATTATTACACTTTGCAGAAATACAAAATTATATGCATAATTATGGCGTAAAATTCTGCTTTTACTGTAAGTGTTATACTGAACAACCCTTCTTACTCTCAGATGTGAGGAGAGGTGATAATTTGCTAGCAGTTTACATAAATAGCAGAAACACAGGTGGACTTTCCTATGCAGTGGAAAGGAAGAATGGCTGAGCTGGAGTGTGCTGCAATCCCCAGAACTGAACAGCAAGTGCAGAGACAAGAGAAGACAAATCAAAATATTTACAAGTCAGCCTCTCCCTCAAAGCACCTGGGGACATCTTTGAGATGCTACAGTTTGGCCTTCAGAGAAAACATCAGACCACGTACCTTTTCTGAAAATGCTACTGTATGAAGACTGACTCAAGTCCTACTTATTCCTTCCCATACTGCCTGTCCTTTCACTGTTAGTTGCTTCTTATCTGTTGCCATTTCTTCAAAAAGAGTGGACTGAAGTTGCATACCGTTTCCTTCCCTTCAGTTTTGCTTTGAATGTTAATGATGAGAGGCTTTTCTGCATGCCTACTCTTTCTACTTCCTCCTGCCAGGGTTATCTGCCAGTGGTGTCACTCAGCAACTTAAATCTAGGTTTCCTTAGGTCCTGCAAATGCCCAGCATATCAGAGATTCAGACAGCTAAGTCACCCCACTTGACCCTGCAATCAGCAAACAAATACTAGAGATTTAAATAACACTAAGATAATTGGTTGGTCCTACGCACTTTCACTAGCAAAGCTGACAGTTCAAACCCTCATGTCACATGTTGTAAGACTTGCAATGCTGTACTTCATCATTAAATAAATAAATAAATAAGACCCAAGAATATCCACTAATATAGGTTTATTTTTTTCTCCATACAGTGCACACAGTGTCAGCCAGTGAATGTGCACAGCTGCTCTGCTAATATTTCAGAGAAGTAAAAGGGTGTTTAGCACCAAATAATGTCACCTCATTAGCCCCTGACAGCAGGTCTGATCTGCACTGCTGGTATTGCATGAACATCAGAGCTGCTTGTTGCAGCTTCATAAGAACATCAATTCCACAAAGGGTTTGTGTTTAGCTCATACACAAAAATGGATCCCTGGACCTGCCTTAAATTTACAACTGCTGTTTAAATTTCACTACCATTTTATATGGAATAAAAACTAACAAGAACGTGTATATGCTGCTTTCAGACACCTGAAGCCACATTTCTTAGAAAAGATCACTGCCTGTTGCAGAGCTGCCGTCAGCATGCCAAATTCATCCTGGATCTTCTTAAAAAGGAACAGCTCCTGCAGCTGTGGCCTAGCAGGTAGCACATCAGTTGTTCTGCACTGATTTATCTGATCAGGTGTCAAAAGCTGAATACCAGGGCTAGGCCTCCTCCCCAGCCAACTGGGATGACAGCATTACTCTCTCCCACAGCCAGAACAATTCAGAGAACCAGAACATGCTAGTCCCAGAGCAAGGAAAGGATGTGTTTATAACTGGAAATGACCAAGTCCTAACGAGAAGCAGAATGATTCCCAGGGAATATATATATTTTGCTGGATCAGAAAGCCAAATTCTTGCTTCAGAATGTAAAGATATCTGTAGCATACCATTTCTTTCTCCCTTGCTCCCTGGGTAATTTATCAGTCAGAATATGGCAAAGCAAATGGAAAAAAGAAAATGTGTAAGTATTCTGCTACAGCCTCATGGAAGAGCAAGTCTCCTGTTTCATTTACAGAGCAGCCTCCACTGGGAAGAACAGTAGTATTCAGTAAAACTGCAGTATTTACAGGTTTACATGGAGATGGTGTAAATAGAAAAACACCAGTGCCCTAATATGCCTGTGCTGCAGAGTTCTACAAGCCTCTTCCCTCTGGGCAAATACTTTAAGTTGCTGCCAAAATTACAGGAATCATAGAATCATTTGAGTTGGAAGCAATATTTAAAGACCATCTAGCCCGGCCCCTCTGCAATGAAGAGGAACACCTCCAGCTCAGGCAGGTTGCTCAGAGCCTGGTGCAGCCTGACCTTGAGTGTCTACAGGGATGGAGCTTCCACCACCTCTCTGGGCAACCTATGCCAGTGCCTCCCCACTCTTATTGTAAAATACTTTCTCCTTATATCCAGTCTAAATCCTCCCTGTTTAAGTTCAAAACCATTTTCCCTCATCCTATCACAAGAGACCCTGCCAGAGAGCCTGTTCCCTTCTTTCTTTAGATCACTTTAGCAACATGTTTACTAACCCTGATGCTGCATGCTATTATGTTATTTACTCATTCGCTAAGATAAATTCTGCCACCTTTTAGAACTGATCTCTCTTCCACTATCAAAACAGCAGCTCAACAAAGTCTAAAACACTGACAATGAAAAAACTTCAAAGTTCTTACTCTGCTTCTGCATGCCATTTCCTTCTCTCAGCTGGAGCTACCAGGAGAAAGAGATTGAATCACTCCAGTTGCACTGGCAGCTCAGTTAGATTCACTGGCTTCAGCTGGAGCAAATTAGGAAAATGGATACTCCAGAACTTGGAATTCTTCTAAAATCCATGCAGTGGATGGGGTCAATCTAACTCGTAGACAGAGCCTGGAACTTACTGCTTTTTCATTATGCATACAGTAAATGTTTTAGTGTTGACATTAAATATCTTTTAAGATATTTCTTCTAGAATACTGATCAGTACAACAGTTCTGTGGACGTTTAAATAGATGCATATTACTGCGTAGGTTTAAGTTTAATTTGTGTGAAATTAGGTTGAAAAAAGTTATAGCTAATTATTATGAATAGCTAATTTGCTCTCATGTTCAGTCAACAGTAAAATTCTAACCCTCATTTAACACACTGATGATTTCTTTACCAGGGTATTCAGGGTGTGTTCCAGAACTTTAACTGATGAAGAACTCGGGTTTGAAATAGGTAAATGTAAATAGAGAAAGGGAGAGAGAGATGGAAAGTAAAACATGGATTTGATTTTTGTTTGCTTTTGTTTTCCCAAATGCTGATGTTTGCAGCAAAACACACATTTTTTTCCAAGACACAAATAACAAGTAATTAGAATAATTCCTGTTTCCTTCTGCTATCTATGTAGCACTTACAAAAGAAATAGTTCTGCAATAAAGCACAGAGACCCTGTGCTTCACCAGAATGAATAAAGAGGGAAAGAACATGAGTGCTCTGTGGGGACTGTATATTACACGAGCTGAGTTACTTCCCTATCTGTCTGGAGGCAAATGACTGCAGGAAGCAAGTGCATGAGAGGAAAACTATTCCAGAACACAGGAGATGGGCAATGGAAATTCAAGTCTAGAAATGGAAAATCACTTAGGTTGTTAATAAAAGCTAGTTATGATTATTAAGATCATCAGAAATAAGATTATTTATAATATTGCTTTGGTTAAAATCTACAGATCCTATTCACTTATATTTCAGATAAATCTACCATTGACTTTCTTAAAAGTTTAATTCATGGAGAAGCCCTATGGAGTTCATTACTCCAGCTATTACATACAACTTCAAAATTAACTCACATGTCTTTTTCAAACTCATGTTATCACTTGAATAAAATCCAAGTGTTTTGAGACAACAAGATACGTAGCTCTCCTGAAAGAACCAAAGCAATCCCCAGCTGTTACTATAGACCAATACTGACCAGTGGACTTCTTTAAGTACACGGTGCCAGGTCCATATCTCCATGCAAATCACAAGGGGTATTTGCCTAAAAATACGAACAAAGACAGTTGTGAGATCTTTTTAACTAATCAGAGCAGACAGCAATTATTTTCATGTCTGGTCTATAGTACAAAGATTCCTCAAGATAATATCATATGTTTCTAAAGCCTGCAGTGTTAAACCAAACCTGCAAGAATTTTACCTCCCTTTAAGGAATAAATACAGTTATGAAGTGAGTAGACTTGTTCCTAACTTCAAAATAGTGAGATCTCTTTAATTTCCCAGAGCTATTTAATTCTAATGTTCAGACTTCACGTTCAAATGTTGAAAAGTTTTCTATTCTAACATAATATAAATCAATACAGAGAAATCCCATACGGCCAAGGCAGCCCAGAGCAGGCAGAAATGCATCACAGCAAGCCTGAGGCTATCACTTCAACTCAAGACAATCTACCACACAGAAGAGTAGAAGAAAACAACCTCCTGAAGACAAGAAGCACAAAAGAAAGGCACAATCCATTTTGTTGATCATTTCAGGTAAATGATCCTTTTGGTGGATCTGGTTTTTTTCACCAGTTTCTCAACTAAGAACTCTGGAGCTCAGAGACATGAGTCAAATATCAAATCTAGAACTTCTTAACTGAAGTAACAAAACTTTCCAGTGTCACCAAAGATCAACAGAAAAGAGTTACAGAACCTTATAACACCAACCAGGTATTAAAATAGCAAAGGAATTTTATTGTCAACAAATGAGAAATGACTTACATGGGAAAAATCCTTCTAACTCCACAAATGACAGCATAACTTCTTAAATCGGTGTTATAAGAAGAAGGGAGATTTTAGTCTTATAACAAAAGCTTTTGTAAATATTTCTGCACTGATTGTTAGAGAACAAAAAGATATCCACTGAAAGAATAATTAGAAAAAGATTGAAGAACCATACATAAAATACCTTCATAGTAGGTGAGCAACAGCAGATACTGTGCAACCAGAAACCACCTTACAGGTCAATGACAGAAGCACAAATAGAACAGTTTGTCAGCCTTATGTGAGCATCTCCATGAACAGGGTAAATTAGGAGTTAGGTTTACAGAGAACATTTGGGCAAAATCTCCTCAGAGCCCATGCGGACTTACAAGCAGAGAAGCCTGAAAACGTTACACCACAGCCTGCCATGAAGATGAACGACAGGATGCACTTTGCTCACGAGCTCCCATTTTTTTCCTTTATTTATTACCAAGCAGTGACAAGCCCACATTTCTTTCTAGCTTAATTGGGAAGGCTAGGAGTCTTTGACTTATAGCCAAAAGTAGTTGAGAATACTGTTCAGATTTTCTCAAGCTTTCAGAAAACATATTAAAGAGATTTCTGCTTTTCCTTCTCCTTGAATTCGTAGGACCAGTTCCAGATCATTTTCCCCACTATCATCTTTCTTCTAAAAAGCTCTATTTGACATATTTTGTGGTTTTGACCCTTTCAAAAAGCATTTTAATTGAGACAGAATACTCTTAAGATTATTAACATTTTTCCTCTCCTGTTCTAGCAGATAAGTTCTTGGATGAAACACACACACACAAAGAATTTGCAGTTTGGATATTTCCATGTCTCAATGCACTGGCAATGGGAAATTGTAGAAACTGTGAATTTTGAACTCCTGTAGCAAGTAAGTATTTTTCTTCAGCTAGGGAAACATGCATCTGGGTCCTGTGGCGTATCAAAAAGACCAAATAAACAGGAATAATAGATTTTGCATATTTCTGTTCACTGCATCCATAAAAACGATGGATATTAATAAAGCTTATTATTTGAAAAAAGCTGTTTAACAGTAATTTAATTAAGTGCATTCTGAGGTAGATCTATTCTTCTAGTTACAAGCAAATAACAACATGAATGCATAATTTAAAAAAATTAATAAAAATAACATTTGTCTCAGAAACACATACATACCCATGGAATGTATACGTATCTTGAAATGAGAACCTAAAAATTTCTCCATTTGTGCCAGCCCTATCATATACTATGAAATCCTTCTTAAGCTGTTATTTTCATAAAGTATCACTTTATACTGATCGCATGAACAGTGATCACATACTGATCACTGTTTTCTTAGGGGCACCAGCACAGAAAATATTACTTCGTTGACAAAAAATTCTCCCAAGCATAAATCTTTCTCAAAAGGAACCTAGTAAATAGCACTTCCCCTTTTCCCTTGTCACAGATCCTTCTGAAACCCTAATCTATTTTTCATGACAGTAATCACTGAAGTTGAATTTTTTTCCCCTGTATCCAGATCAGATTTAACTGACAAAGGACAGGAGAGGGAAACAAACAAAAACCAGCAATAACAACAACCCTCCTAGAAGGGCTTACAGGCAGGCATGGATTCTACATTCCACCTTCACGTAGTACTCTAATTTGAAAATTACCAAATCCAGTTTGAAATAGTTTCTCCATTCTCAAAAACAAATTTGAGCTTTAGAACTTCATTATTGCATGACAAACATAAATTAACTAAACACATGCATATTTCCTTTCTTCTGCAGTAAATACAAATCATAGGCATGCTCACTCCAACACACAATGGGATTCCTGAACAATTTCCATAACATTTATACTGTCAGCCAGTTATATTTGACTTCATTCAGAGAACTTAGAAAATATTTTAAGTGATAAAGACTTCCAAAAAGAAAAAAGAAAAAAAAAGTGTATCCTTATCTGAGTTATCAAAAAACAAAGAAAAATAAGTGAACGTGTAATGCATAGTTGTAAAAGACTAAAAAGGCATCTGTTTTCTCCAAAGACTAAGAAGATAGCCCAAAGGCAATGTTGAAGCTGGCCTCTCTACATGTCAGCTTTCCACACAACATATGGAAACCATCCCTGTAGCAACAGGACAACTGATGTAAGCTGAATGTCAGCCTTACAGCTAAAGGCAAACCTTGCAGGGAAATTAGCTTTAAGGGACACCACAGCTGCTACAGCTGTCTTTATCATGTGCCACTCTATTAATTTGTTAGAGAAAAGATGTCATGCCAAAGCAGAGTAATATTAAAAGCATGTGTTTATATATTTGTAATGAAAACAGATATGTATGTTAAAATATTTTGTTTTAATGGGCACAGAGTTTGTCATCCAACAACACTTTCTATTTAAAGCTCAGCCTTCAAAATCATAATGCAATAACATATTTTCTCCTTTTCTCCACTTTTTCCTCCTCTTTTTTTTTTTTTCCAAAGAAGGTGGAGGCATTCAAGGCCAGGTTAGATGGGCCCAGCTTGATCTTGTGGGCAGCAACCCTACCCATAGCAGTGGGTTGGAGCTCAGTGGTCTTTAAGGTTCCCTCCAAGCTAAGCCATTCTATGATTCTATTATCTTACATATATTATTTTCCTGAACATATATGAGGCAAGGGCAGCACAGACAACAATAATGCAGCCTTCCAAATATCAGCTCATGTTCATATATAAAAAAATTACTTAAGTATTTCTCAGAAATTTGTTTTCTTAATCCCCCCAGCAGAAAAGACCAAACGTCTCTGAGTTGAAATCCCTCAGTTACACAAATGGTCCAAAACTGGACATATTTACCTTCTTTCTCACACCAAAGCTGGGAGTTTCATGGGGAAGGTGCAGCATCACAGCACCAGTCCATGAGCTCCACAAGCATTTTGATGAGAAAACAAGGACAACACAGATCACAGTGAAACAGCAACCCACCTCTCTGTCCTGTAACCCGGAAAGGTATTTACTGTGCAGTTGCACTTTTGCATTCCTATTTAAAATTGCGAAAAAAATAGCAGCAAGCTACTCAGACTGCTGTGCTGAGTTTTAGCTCAAACCAAACGTTCTCCTACAGCCTTTCGTTCTGTAAAACACTGCCACATTCACAGCCAAAAGATTCCCAGTAAATTTACAGTTGGTTGGGTGAGGACTCTTTTACCTTGATGGCAGCTAAAAATCCATCAGGATTATTTGATGCATTACAAACACGGTAAATAGAAACAGTTTTCCTGATTCTTAAGAGAGTTTAATAAAACAAAACAAAACGCTTCTTTTCCATCTAACACAGAAATACCCTCTGTTCTGTAAAGCAGCCAGGAGTGACTGTGAAGCACCCTGCTAACAGAATGATAAGGCCATTTGACACCAGCTCCGCTCATCTGTTCTAATACTGTTCCATTTCATGCTTTTTGATCTTGATACATGGTTCTTTTTGTAAAATGTATTGCGCTATTCCCCTTAAAACATTAAAAATATGAAGAAAGCTATAACATAATTTACTGAAAAATAATTGCAATAAAATAAAAGTTCTATTTTTATATTTAAATGACACGTAACTTCGAATTTAACTACACACTTGTAAAAAAACAAAAAAACATTTAGAATGCAGATTTGGGTGTTCAATATTGTTCTTAATGTATTTAATGCTAGGTATGAGAATATGCAGGTAATACAGATTTTTTTCTGCTGTTAAGCTAAATCAGATTATAGAAAAAAAATGTTTTGTTTCTTCAGGGTCTTTTATTTGTTTTATGAAATTGAAGACACATTTTTCACTTTCTCACAGAAGAGAAAAACCCTCTGGGTTCATTTATGATCACACACCAGTTTCATGTTGATAACAACCAAAGAAAGCCTACAAATTCAAATATCATCAGGCTTCATAATTCTTCTCATAAGAATAATATTTAATCTGAACAGCTAGATTTAACTGAAGGTACTCCTTTGCAAAAAAATCACACTCATCAGAGCTATGTATAATATTGATATCCTGCCTAGTGATATTATAAATTTTGTCTTCCAAAGTTACTACTGACCACATAATTTTTCAGAAAAAAAAATATTATTGATGATGTGCAAACATTTTGTAACATCAGATCTGCAGAGATTTCCACACAGTTAATGGATTTGGGATGGAGGCAGTTGGGTTCTGCTTGCTCAGTGGCTTTGCAGGAGGAGCTAAGGTACTGGGCTGAGGAAAGTCAGTAGCAGATGTAGACTGGGCTTTCCATGGGACACCTCTGTCTTTTTCCTGTCTTTCACTTGTATAAGTGACAGCACATACAGGACCACTCTCTGTTGGACTTTTTATAAACATCTGAGATACTGAAACAGCATTTCTACACACACTGTATATATCATGACACATGAGACCATAATCCCTGCTGTCAGAGAAGGATCCGGGCTTTCTTCAGAGCTACATTCAGTCAAGTGCTCTTTGGGAGAACGAGAGCCTGTAAAGTCATGCAAGGCCCCTCCCAGTGTAATCCAGAAGACATACATCCGTTTAAGATAAAAAGTAAATAGCCCAAATTCTTTTTGTAAATAGAAATGCCACTTCAGAAGAAGCATCAAAAGGAATAAAGGGATCAGAGCAGCCCAAACATCTGTGCCAAGAGTTACGTATACTTTAGAGAGGGGTATGACCTAACAGTTCAGAGGGCCAGTTGGGAGAGCAACAGAAGGCAGCACAGTGTAGGGGAGGACACAAGGCTGGCTTTTCAGCATGTGGCATCAAGTCTTCTCTGAGCATCTGAGCCTAAGGACATCTCTGGCAGCCTCTAGAAAAAAATCAGTTCCTACTGACCCTGTCAAAATAGAACCAAATTAACTGAAACTGTTAAGACACATTTAAGACATTAATTAAGAATTCTTCCTGATGTTGTGTGAGATTTAAGCCAGGCTTCCACCTCACACCCTGCTCTCACCTTCCCACAACACAGCCCCACAGCACATTTTGAAGCACAGATGCTCTCCCAGCAGTGTGTCGCTCTGCTGCCAGGTCTCCAGTCTTTCTTGCTTTGCCACCAACTGTACCCTTTGGGGGATCCTCTCCTGCTTCTAATATGATACATCTCCAGTTAGGAATAAAAGCATTGTAACAGGTCAGCCAGCATGCATGGGAAATAACTGTGTTTGCTAGAGTATAAGCAGAAAAGAGTAAGACTGACTGCACATACCAGCCTCATTCTGGAACCATTTTATTCTAATTTCAAGAAGATATAGTCGTTTGCAAGATTTAATTCACAGAAAACACTGGAAGTGTCTTGAAAGCAATTTAGTCCTGTCTCCCTTTCTGGATTTGGATAGTGAAACGAAATATTGTGAATATATCTCTTTCTTGACACTCAATTAAAAATATCCTCTCAGAAATGTGAGAAAAGGTTGATACGTTCTTGTCTCTATTTTGAGCCCTTCTGCACCTCTTCTTTCTTTGTTGGTGGCACTGGGCAGTAAAGGCCAGGCTAGAGAGGTGCTCAGCTTTCAGTGTGCTCAGGGCATAAATGCTACTTTATGCCTCTGTGCAAAATAAATGAGTCTCTAAACTGTGTACAGTCAGTATCATAGTGATTTGGAATGCTCAGAAGCTACATACAAAGGCCCTATTCAGTGCAGAAAATAAATAACATTGTAAAAGGTTTATGTTTTCAGATAATTTTATCTCTTTGAAGATCTAATGCCCACTCTTACTGATAGAGTTATTCTCATTTAACTTAAAGTATTTTGCCCTCTTCCAGAAATAAATGAAAAAGTTTAAAATACTCAAATCCTGTTAAGTGAGAATTATTTTTGGAGGTGTTCAAATTATTCTTGAAAATGTGGATCCTGACACATTCCCAAATAAGATGTTAAAAGCAACTTTACTTCCAGCTACAATATTTTTGAAGTACTCAGTTAATTGAATGCCAATATAAATGAACCACTGTGTTCACATCAATTCAAACCAAACACTTTGGAATCTATGTTATCTCTTTGTATTGCAATAGTTATCCTACATTCCTTATTGGCAAAATTAAGTGAAGCATTATTACTTTCTCTCTGAATATCCTTTTCCATCTATATGTTTCTATGATGCTATTTTGTGCATTATACATTTTCCTTTCATAAATGTTCGTACACCTAGAAAAACACTCCAAATTCAAATACAAAAAAATTAACCCCAGAAAATGAAATTCTTTAAAGTTCATCTGAGCAAAAGAATGGTTGGATAAATGCTGCTAGTTCTACATTATCAGTTTAAGAACATGATAATAATACGCTGTGATTTTGTGTTTTATAATAATTTCTAGCTCCTACAGAAGTAATTCAAGAAGCTTTGCTAATATAATTGCACAGACATGCAGTGCTATGGATGAACTTTTGTTTACTGCCTGAGATAAGTCAACATGATTGTGGACACTGGGTTGCTGAGAGCTGTTTGCTGCCCAGTCATGAAAAAAACCAACAGGCACATACAAGCAACTACTTCTTTAGCCCTTCTGCTATTACCAAATCAATTCATTACATTGATTACAACTGTTCCTTTTACATTCACTAATACAGATTATTTTTTTTCTCTCAAGATTTGGACACATTTCTATGCTATGTTATGAATAACCTCAATAGTGATAGAGTGCCCATAAATATTCGTAGATGGTTATTTCATCTAAAACTTTGGCTGCAGCCATTCATGCCACCAGAATTCTTGAAAGCCCTCTTCTGTCTCCCTAGTTTTTCAGAAACACCAGCTATTTCAATACAGGCTGGATGGCTTTTACAGGTGAGGTTCCATAAATTACATTATTCAGTTAACTTCAACTTATTTGTAAACACTGATCAAGTTAACTAGTTGTAAAACTGAATGATACTGCCTGTGTCCTTAAGTTGTTTTTCACTTCATTTCTACATGTGTATATGACACTACATTTTAATTATTTCACAATATAAATATCAAGGGAGAGGGAGTCTCTTACATATCTCAGTTAAATGAGATAACATTTCTTCATAGACTTGACTACTATTTAAGACAAAACCCTTGACAGCACATTTAGTCAAGCACAGAGTTTCCTCATAAAGCTTGAATTTCTCAGTTTTATTCATACTTAAAATTTCACTTGCTTTCTCCATATCTGATGTGCACATTTTCTCCAGCTATATTTTGATTTTTCCTGATGACAGTGCAACACCAGCAGTACTACACAGATTTATTTAAAACCTAATTCAACAAGAGAAGCAAAGAGTATTCCCTAAAATTAGAGTGTCTGTCTCCATAGAGACAAGAGCATGCATAAAGAATTGTAGTATCTTGACTTCTTATGAAGTCAGAAGAATGGACATTTTTGTATATTTGTTGATTAAAGGACAGACTCTAGCAGTTTTCTATTTATGGGATTTCAACTTCAGACTCCTCTCTAAGCCTTATTTTGTTCAGAACACAAATGAATTGCTGGTTTGGGAGCAGGAGGAAGGCTCATACTTATAAGGAATGTGGAGGGTTTCTACTAGTAATGCATAGTTTACAATTCCAAACAGCACAAAGCAGAATTTGAGCATAGAAATATGGTTTGAAGACAGACAGGCTAATGTTCTAACAGAATTTTATGTTCAGCTTCAAGAAATGCACTCTAGTCCTGATTTCAAGATTGCTAGCAGTAGATCAACCCTAACCCACACATTATTCCACTTATACATTGTTTTCACTATCTCAAAAAAAAAAAAAAAAGTTAGCATTTTAGAAAAAAAGTTTAAAAAGTTGAGGAGTGATTTAATAAAGTCAGTACTCAATTTCCTGAAATCACTCATTAAGACCTATTTTCTAATCCCCTGCCCCCACAAAATGAACATTTTCCATTGAGATTTACTTTGAATTATTGTCCCAGGATTTGGTGTAGTGTTCCATAAACAAGGAGAGCTCTGCTAATAATGAAGGATAACCTCCTCTCTACATTGGAAGCACCCTCAATTTCTACAACTATTAATCGTGTTAGTCCTTCTCATCACTGTAGCCTACTAAGAACTTCTGTCTTTGACACATGGCTTCACATTGTCTTGTCACATTGTCTGATTGCTGACTTTTGTGTCAAATGCAAGTGACAGTTATTTTCTTTAAATACTTTCAAAAAGCACTTAATGACAAAAGTCACTGACTTCCAGGAACCAAAGTACCTACTTGTCAATTACCCTGTTTAAAATCCCCTCATTATGCATCAGGTGAATTTTAGATCATTCTAATTCATAGTATCAGGTTCATATTTTCTATAAAAACAATTATATCAGCAGTTTTGCCTTCATCAGTCAAAACTGTAGCATAAACAGAAAAAAAATACATCTTCTCAATTAACTATTTTATGGTTGTTTAGCAATTAAATTATTTCTTTTTTATTATTATTATTGCGATCTTTTAATAATTTATTATTGAAAACTGCATCAGCTATTCAAAAACTGTACTGGAAATCAATGACCAGTCATTTCTCTCTACCTTCAAACTAACCACACAGCTTTAGCTTTCTCCCCTTCCAGGCACTCTTCCAGCATTCTGCTCAGTTCCTCAGGCAGCCTTAAAAACTTTTTGATGTGAGTTTACTTGTGTACTCTAACAACTCTACTATGTGAATTTTTGTACTTTCAGTAACTATACTGATGAAATACACTCTTTCCCCCACCATCTAGATTCATATAAGGGAAAAAAGTAGTAAAAAAAAAAAAAAAAAGTAGAGGCAGAAAGCAGAGCTAGAATTCTTTTTGTTACTCATATACTTAAATTTCTTATTATGTTTTAGTCTTCATCCACGTATTTAATCCCAGGACTTTTGGCAAAACTAACAAATTGTCTATATTTCTGGGACTCTAGTTTGATTGCCTGCTTTCCTCTTTTCATTTATCATATATTTTTGTATATTTTTATATCTGCCTGAACAGTTGCAAGCTTATGCAATTAGATGCTAATAGACCATCTTAAAAATATTCCTATTTCTCAATTATCTTTCATAACTGATTAATTTCTTTTCTTGAAAATTACCCTCTGTCTCTATTAAAATATTATCATGTTTTGTCCTTTGATGTGTATTCATGCACTTTAATGCAGTGAATTGCTAATTTGGATTCCTGTGTATAAAAAGAATAATTTCATAATGATGTCCTTTTCAGTGATGAAGTATAAATATAATTTTCCTATGTTTGAGGCATTTTGTGACATATATTTCAAGGATACTACAATTTCAGCAGCATAAGAATTACATCATCCATCTCTCATTTGGCTTACACCAAATGACAGCTTTTTATTCTTCAGCATATGTTAGAAAGGCACTTGATAAACCTGCTATTCTAACTCCTCACTGATAGCCTGTAACAATTTTGGAATATCCTATGATCAATCTGGATATCAAGTCATAGGCATTCAAGATTCAATAATCTGAAGAACATAGATGTAACATTCATACAAGTGCCTCCCCCCTACCTATCCCAAGCCTCTTCTAAGGTTATAATCACTTAACATTTCAGACATATAATCCTCATCAGGCATTAGAGGTACCAGTAATACTAAAAGTAAAATTATGCTGATAAATAACATTAATTGTTCTTGGAATTTACACATAGGAAAAAAACACAAACTTTCCCCTTGTTAAGTTTCTCAAATTTAATTTTGGTAAAAAACACTTACTTTATATTCTCAGAAATGAGCTATACACTTTAGAAGGATTAATTACACATTATACATTAGAAAGGCCTGAGGATTCTTGAAACATATAATGCTTGAATACTGTGTGCTGATAGTAAGCACAGCATAGGGAAAAACAGTGTCAGAGAAACTGTCTGAATGAGGGGTCACCAGTTACACCTGTACTGGTGAACAGATGTAACAATTCAAAAATAAATATTTTTAATCATAGAAAAAACTGTCTCAGGATTGCAGGGTGACTAATGGAATTACTGTATGTATGAGCCTGTGGTGTTTTATATACCTTCCAGATTAATCAGATTTTTCTTACAGTGTCTGTGTACTTCATTAGAAAGAAGTATTGCAGTGAATCCCAGGCTGATAAACTGGCATAAAGTTATCGAAATCGTCTGAAACACTGCAGCTATATAAGTTAGCTATAGAATTGTTTCAATCTGTTTAAGTTAGATAATGTTAGTTTTAATTACTCTGAAAAGCAGAATTGTTCATCTGCTTTATGATTTGTGATTTATGATTCACAACTGAGGAGGTAAGTTATAAATTAATCCATAAATATATTGGCAATTGGTAGTACTGGTATAAGTAATACAGTACCTTCTTCTGTAAGTTTCCATCTGCTGTGACTCCACTTTAAGTTTGTCACTAAACCTCAAAGTGTTATAAACAAAACTTGCATATTTAACTCCTTTAAATATTTCCCAATGGAGTATTCAAACATGCCAATAAATTAACATCTTTTGAATGAGCACTTTAAGACACACTTTCTGATTCCATTTTTCTCCTTTCCACCATAACTGTCTCAGGACTTCTTGGGTTTTCACTGGCAAAGATTATACTCTGTGACATGGACCAGGATAAAAACCAAATCAAACGAAACCAAAACAACCAACCAACCAACCAACCAACCAACCAACCAACCAAACAAACAAACAAACAAAAAAAACAACTCTGAAATTGAACTTGTGAAAAGGAAGAATTTAACACAGATCTACTAACATTAGAGTGAGAATACTGAAATGCAAAGCAGATGCCCACTCTTCTTTCACTGCTCTATGTGACAGCACAGAATATAGCACTCAGCTGTTTAACTGAGGTGGTCTTCGGATAACGCTGCAGTTCAGCATGCAAGACTGATCTAGTAGCCTTGAGCATAAGGATGTAGCCTTGAGCATAATTTACTCACGTATATGTTCAGAAAGAATCTAATGCCATAGAAAAATTGTAATACTGCCTATAACGGGGCTTATAGGCCTTCCTCCTTTAAATAGTGTTTTTAGTTTTCATTAGCGATACACAGCATTGCTGTTCTCCAAGCTCCTAGTAGATTCATACTGTTACAATACATTTTTTAGTCTCACACAGCTCAAGGAATATGAGAAATAAGGCTTAACAGAACAGATAATATCTTAATTAAAAAAAAAAAGTCCTCCAAATTCTGATGTTTCTGTAAAAGTTAGCACTCTGGTTAGTACATAAATACAACTAAAAGATTAGGATTACCACTGGCTGAATTAAGGATTTAACCCATGAAACCTTGCCACTCCCTAGCTGTTTTCACCGTGTCCTAGTAAGTGTGCTGGTACAGCTATTCTGTCAAGAAGCATAGGACAGAGCCCCCAAACATCCCTCCCACTTCGGAGTCACCCAGATCATAGGAAGAGGCAGTACTGGAATTAGAAATGACAGAGGAATGCTCTTTTACAAATGCAGATGTGAATTCGCCATTCCGTTTTGTGGTCTGCAGGGAATCAAGGTAACCGAATGTGACAGAGTACTGCAGAAGGGTAATTCTACTTCACAGTATTTTAAAGGAAGAGAAGTGGATAATGCTGAGGCTTTACAACTGTAGACACATTTTTCCACAAATAAACTCTGTATGGTAAGTAGTCAAATGTACTCAGGCTTCATTTCAGAGTGGGAGAAGCAGAACAAAGCGTGTAGTTACAGAAATACACTCCTACCCGTTACTCTTCAAAAGAAATGTCTTCGCACATGTCTTAGTCTCAATCATTGACCTTGCCATTAATAAACCGATCCACAGTAGATTTCTCCTGACAGTTCAGGTTTGCCACATCTTGCAGAACATCAGCCCTTCCACCTACACATTCTGACATTTTAAGAATACGAAGTGATAGGTGAGTGTCTTATATTAGCAGGAAGGCTCCTCCTGCAGCTGTCCTCATTAAAATTTGCTGCAAAACCAGACCTCTGCATGGTAAAATTTCAATGTTTGTTTTCCATTTGCACCAAAACAAAACATAAATCTCAGCATAATCAACTGCTCAAAGGATTTCAGCTCTCAAGAAGATAGAAAAGACTCTTGAATTCTAAGCACCAAGAGAAATTTGTAAATATTAGAGCAATATAAAAAGTATTCCGGAATAGGGATGGGGAAGGAATGGGTAGGAATTCCATCGTATAATTTAAGCAAAACCTTTGATTAAACTTTTGACAAAACAGATCCATTGTCACAGAAAGATTTGTTTCTATAACCTCGTACTTGGTGAAAATTGTGCTGAAAAACTTACAGTAATTACATCAGTAATCCAGAAAGGCCGGGGACTGTGGATTCTGTCTTACTGGCATTGCATAATAGAGGAAAAAGAGTTAGAAGTCTAAGCTTAAACTCAGCAGCCAGAACTTTTGTTCTTAATACAACTTTGTTATCAAAGGCAAGAACCTATTGTTCTTTATGCGGGGACAAATTCTGTTTTGGGAACAGGCCAGCTCAAAGAGAAATACACATTCTGTGCTCTCTGGGGTTTAATTTGGTTTTATTATTTTATTTGCTTAATACAGAAGTAATACCAACTGGCAGCCTAATAATTCCTGCGTACCAAAACCAGAGATTTCGAAAGACAGGCCATTATCAGGCAGTGATATTATCAGACAGAAATATTATCAGTATAACTTGAAGGAGAAAGTTACAGTGATAAAAGTGAGTAAATTAGAAAACTAAGAATTTTCTGTCTGGATTTTTTTTTTTTTACAGCATAAATGGCTGTCACCTGTTTTAATTTCAGTAAATTTAGTATAGCCTCATTAGCTGCAAGATTTCAGTTTGCTGTCTTATGTCTGTGGTTTCCAGGAGGCAAATTAAGAGAGAAATTAATTTCAGGAAGGTGGAAAGCAGAAGCTGCTATATTCCATAACTTAAATACTCACAAATAGCTAGGAATATGTCATCCAGTGTTAGGATAATTATGTTTCAATATTTCGGACCTGCTGAAACATCTAATAACAGTGAAGAAGCAGCAATGACTAAATCAAGCAAGGAAAAGCACTCTCTCTCCCCTCTGTTCATGCAAGAGAACACCTGAATAATTTACCAGCCAGTTGTTCTACTGTTTATAATTCAAGCATATTGCATACTACAATGCAATATGACAAGCAAATTAATTTTGCTAGCACTATATTCTCATTCTCTGTATTCATTTGCTTTGCACACTTCCCTTTACCTGCATGTCAGCCTTGCCCAAAACAAAGTGAAAAATGGATTGGTGGGAGAAACTCATCCCCTAGCCTTGCCTCAGGTAAGAAAGCAAATCAGTCACCCTAAACTCATTTTCTACCCTCCATCTCATTCTTTTCTCCCACTTGGAAGCCTCAGCATTCAGCTACCCTCAGATCTGACTAAATTCAGTAGCACAAAGCAGCCATGATCTCACAGCCAGGAGCCCTCAGGCTCTTGTTCTGCTATGCTCTTTTCCACCCCAAAACATGCTTTGTGTCTGGGACTGCTTGCAGCACTGTTGTGACTTGCCAGGCACGACACAGAAAAGCCACTAGGTCTTCAGCATGACTCATGATAAAAGGCCTTCACTGGAGTCCCTGCAGTTCAATAATCCCATCCCCTGGCCTTAAAGAAGTCCAAGTGAGCTTGGGAATGCAGACAGAGTGAAGACAGCAGCACAGTGCTTCCCCTTGCTTAGTTTAAAGCCACCCTATGGACCTCAGAAAAACCATACACATGGTTGATGTGAACAGATGTAAATGTTTTCTTCAGCTGGAGCACTACCTACCCTCAGTGCTTTACAAACAGCATGGAGGAACAGGCAGATAAGTATAGTCCAAATCCTCTAGAGGTGCTTACTGCTGAAAGCATTTTGCTTTATCATTTTAAAAGCAAGGACAGAAGCTCTTAAGTGCCAGTGTGCTCATCCCAGATCTGGAATTGCTTCCTCTTTTACTCAATTATTTTGGAACAGCATGATACTGATATGGAGATAGTCTCACATCCCTGAGCCTCTGAATCACTCCTGATCAGCAGAACTCAAATATTTCAAAGCATTTATAACAATGCCAACATGAGGATCAAGCCAGTATTCATCCCTGAATTTGAAAGAACTCAGCCCAGAAGGGGCTAGGGTAGCTCATCCAAATGGGGCAGGGCCCTCTGACACTCACTGGCTTGTTTACATGTGATTTATGCAAGCAATATTCATTTCAGAACTTGTTGGAGGTAAAAGCTAAAATTAAATCCTTAAATTAATGTTATAAATTAACACTAGCCTACATGCATGTCTCATTTTGGACAATACTGACATACATTTTAGTTGATTTTTGGCCAACTTGATACTTCATTAATAAGACAGGTGAGCAAACTGGGGGATGCTTGGGAGAGGAGCACCACATGTTGGCAGAGGTTCCCTTCTTTCTAGACCCTTTGTCCCATTGTAGACTTGTCTTTAACGCTGGAGCACTCTCTCTGTAGAAGAATTGCAGAGGAGAAAAGACAAATGGTGGAAAAGTCAACATGTATTTTAAAAACTATTTTTGCAACTTTTTCTTCATGCATTTCTGTCCCTCATACGCTTGCTAACAAAACCTCTTTTTCAGCTCTGTAGGTGTCATATAGCATCTCATTTCATGGAGATATCTGTGGAATTAATTATTGCTTAAAAAAAAATAAGAGGCACTTATGAAGTTCTTTTAATACATGCACTTGTAAATACCATCATGTTTCATCCAGTTATTTCTACAGTGTCCTTAAATTTTAGAAATAGTTCAAATTCGTATCTTCGTAAAGTTAAAACTTCATGAAGTTTTGACCTTCACATTTAAATGTTATAAGAAATGTTTTGTTTAGAGGGCTTTTTATTTTATTACAGTTATTTTATGTAATGTTAGCTAGTCACTTGCCAGTGCTATTTTCATAAGCCAATGCTTGTGCTGTTAATTCTCTATCACAAACATTTTTAACACAGTAATTTGCACTTTAATGCTTTCACATCTACCACCTTACCCACAGGGTGAAGAAAGCAGCAGTTAAGCAATACCCTGTGCACACAAAAGGCCTACAATATTTTATTTCCTGATACATTGCAATCAGCCACAGATAAAACATAAGCCCAGCTTGTTCACAGCTTGTTCACCAACATAAAAATCATCATGCAATTTCAGCTTCCATTGGAAGCCTAAAAAAGAAAAGAGTCAACATTTCCCAAATAGAAAACCACCAGATTACCGGAGGGGCAAAAAGTTATAATTTCAAGCTTCTGAAAGGATACAGCAGAGTATCAATTTTCTAGAATTCACAGCTTACAAAAGCTTCAATTACTTGTTGAGTCAGTGGCATTTGTTTTAATATTCCCCCTTCAATAACATGTTCCTAGTCCTGCTGCAGTCAGTAAAAGCACTGCTAGTGACCTCAGAGGGCATGGGTTCAGAGATGCACTGCAGTTAGTCAAAAATAGCGATTAATGCAGAAGTATATTAAATGACATTATCGAGTTTATGTTTATTGCCTCTTTCACTTCTTGATGAATTTCATATCACATTTGTTCTGTTTAAAGCTCAAGTATTCTTCTCACAGCTCGCTACAGGAAAAATAACAGGCAGGAGTTCAAGAACAATGCCACTCTTGAAAATATAATCATCCATATTTTAAAAAGCGATTGCCATCAGCCCTTGCAGATGATCATGGGTGTCAAAGCACCACATCAGTACACTTCCCAGCATTTTTAGTGAGAAAAATTTCACCTGGGCTTTCATTTCTCAGGTAAAAACAATCATTTCAGAAATTTTGCATCTGGCTGATGGCTAAAAAATAAAAAAATAAATTAAAATACAACAGTATTGTATTGCTGTCATGCTCTGTTTTCTGTCTTTGCCATTAGTGCTGAGTCTAAATTCTCCAGAATTTGCTTATATACGATATCAAAGTTGTTTTAATCTTTACTTTGCATTTGAAGTATTTATTTTTACTTCAATACTTACCTCATATGATTGCTCCTTTGAAAGATTTTGTTCCCTCTTGCAATATATATATATATTTCTGTAAAGTACTTGTACATACATATGTACATATCAACTATGCCATACCTTCATTTTCATGGGCATTGTTGTAAATTTTGGCTTAAAAAATAAACAATAATTAAGGGATAAAAGCAAACTGGCAGCACAAAATACAGACAAATATATCCACTTAGCTGAGGAATGTTGGCTACAGTCCCGTGAAGTGATGAGCACGTTCAAATCTGTTTAATTGAGAGCTCTGAATGACGTAAAATTGTACAGATTTACACAAAATACTGTTTTATTCTCCTATTTAACCTTAAATATGTACACACAAATGATACTCAGACATATCATTCTTGATCAGCTACCAGTATACTGTGTCCTAGTGATAAAGACAACAATGATCATGACTTTTAATTCTATTACCAAAGGGAAAAAGAAAAAGAAAAAAAAAAGAAAAAGAAAAAGAAAAAGAAAAAGAAAAAAAAGAAAAAGAAAAAGAAAAAGAAAAAAAAAAGAAAAAGAAAAAGAAAAAGAAAAAGAAAAAGAAAAAGAAAAAGAAAAAGAAAAAGAAAAAGAAAAAGAAAAAGAAAAAGAAAAAGAAAAAGAAAAAGAAAAAGAAAAAGAAAAAGAAAAAGAAAAAGAAAAAGAAAAAGAAAAAGAAAAAGAAAAAGAAAAAGAAAAAGAAAAAGAAAAAGAAAGAAAAAGAAACCAAACCAACTTCATAAAGAGACCATAGGGGCTTAAATACAAACACCTTTTGCATAGTGCTCTTCAGCAGGCAGGCACTAAAGTCAAGTCAAATCAAACCTGCACATGGCAGATAGAAAAAGATAGAATTTTCCATAACGAATTTGGTAGGGCATAAATTAGACAGGTACATTTTTGACACCATGTTTAGAACTATGTTGCAGATGTTATCTTTTATTCCGACTTCTGATGTGAATTAACCTGTTTCATGAACTCCCCTTAGCACAGTTAATTAGCAACAAAAGAATCATAAGAAGATGTGAGATACAGAGAAAATGTAAAGTTATTTTTAGTGTTGATGAACACGTGTCAGTCTGCTAGGATTTCAGTCATTTTGTACCTAGTTATTGTGACAGAACAAGAAAATGTAACAGCGGATTTTCTGGTTCCACCAGAGAGAGCAAAAGCGACTTTCACTCTAAACACTCAGTGCTCAAGGGCCCACAAGCTCTTCAACTACTTCAGAGCCAACCCCAAACAATCACACATGACCTTTCCTGCGATCAGGTTCTTGCAGGCAGTCTCTCGGTGGCACAGATGTGCACACACACACACACACACACTGAAGCACATCAGAAGCGCTCAGTCTGGTAATCCCATGCTGTTGTTACACAATAAGTTTGACTCATAGGCATGGGGGACTTGGTTTTGCTGCTACTGCTAGCCAAAACTTATCAGCAAAGGAAATCTAACAGCTGATTGTCTTCCATCTCAGTAATTTGTGATAAGGGTGGCATTAGGATCCCTGTTCATATTTTTTAATCTGCATGTGCATATTCTTTCATGAGAACAATCAGGCTACTCTAATACACTACTGTAAGCACCCCCCTCTTCCTTCTCTGCTGAATTATTTATGCAGCCAATATTAAGTATGCCTAACATATAAATGTTTCATATTAACTCTATATGAAATTCCCAGCTCTCCATTGCTTACTATTGGCCGAGGTAGCTTGCCCAGTTTCTGCCTAAAGAGGATTCTTTTATGAGCAGTGTAACTGCACTGAACCTGTTGTGAAGAAACACTTTCTGGAAGCTAGTTATGATAAAATACAGTCATTTAGAAAAGTCCCTCAATGGCATTTAAGGAAAACAAGTTGTCACTGGTTAAGAAAGAATATCCTCTGGCAGATGAATAATTTCTTAAAGGATAGAAGGCAAATGAGAAGAGTAAACAATTCTCTTGTTAATGCTAAATTATTCGAGGTAGTAAAAACACAAGACAACCTCAGAAGTACTCCAGAAAGACTTGACAGTGCTGAATGAGTGAGTAATTAAAGGGCAGATCAAATTTATCATCAATAAATGAACAAAAATGCATGTGGGGGAAATGTAAGTACAAAAATGATGTGCTCTAAATTATCCGTTCCTCCTCAAAAAGTAAACTAGCATGTCTGATATTGCTCAAAAAATGATAAAAATATTGTCTCAATGTTCACAAAACCCAAAACATCATTATGCATTCATATACATTCTTTGAGTGCCCATATTGTGAATCTTGAATGTAATTTTTTTAACCTCACCTCTTGACACACAAAACAGAAGAGGACAAAGATTATCAGACTGACAAAATGATTCTTTGAAGGAAAGAAAAAAAAAAAAGAAAAAAAAGATTAAGTAGAAAATAAAGATGGAAGATAGGGAAAGAAATATAAATGAGCTGAAAAGGAATTAGAAATAACATGGATAATAGGCCTATTTGAGAACACTAGCACAACTTTAGCAGTCTTCAATTTTGGTAGTGCTTTGACTGCATTTCCAAGTGCTAAGCTCACTCTACACATGTCCTTCTTTTACATCTACTCACTACTTCCATAGTTTAAGATAAAAGATGACTAAACAGATTTTTGTCCCAACACAGTAAAATTGCTCAAGATTTATTTCATTTACTTGAAGTACTACTACATCTCTGTGAAAGGAAGGATAAAAAAGCAAGCTCTCCCTGGGGGGAGATGGGAGGGTAACATTACTTGATGTTTTCCTTGGAAGGAATTTTCTTGCTTGTGTTGGAGCCTTACAAGCAGCAGCTTATATATAGGCAACGGTACTACCTTTTAGATCAGATGGTTCATTTTTACTCTAAGATCAGCCTGTTGCATACTCCAACACACTGAGTATGATCAGCAAAGTTGTAGTGATGAGGGACTCACAATTTGGATTACAGAAAGACTAAGTTGATGCCACCCTTTAGTAAAGTAACCCACCAACTCTGAACAGTAGAAGAGACCTGCAGTAATATCACTATTACTCCCAAGCATACAGCTGGAACAGAACATTCACATGCTAGACAGCCTTTCCAGTTAAATGTTTGCCCTGCCAAGTCCTCACAGTGCTCTTTTCCACTGTCTGCTACTTATCACATAGAAAAGAAATGCTGATTCCTAATTGGCATTTTCTCTCTACCTGAATGCACACTAATTTACATCTAATTTCCCTTTCACAAAAGCCAGCACAAAATCTTTCTAGGAGAACACTCTCACTACAGTCCAAAGGACTCATTCATTTTGCCCAGACACGTACCAGGGCAGAGGCAGGCATGATAGGCAACTCCAGAGCTTCCCCACTCTCAGGCCTCCACTGGCTCACCCTACAGATGGGCTCATCGTATGTGAACAAACTGAACAATGTGCATTTAATTCTCCTTCACATAACACCTTGGTGTCTCAGGACAATTTTGTCCCTGATCTCCGTTCCATTCCTTGTCCAAGCATCTTTTGGTGACAGGACATAGAGAATAACTATTTTCCCTCTCTTTAATTCCACAGGGACTTGTGGGATATGGTCCCATATCATTCTCACCCTCTTACTATGTTCGTTACCCTTCAGAGTACAGTAGAAAAAAATGATAAAAAAAATAGTCATACCTAGAAAATGAGTAGTTTGATTTATTCATAGGACTGCTTTCTTGGAGTCCTGGGATTTATGTCATCATCATCTTACATTGCTCCTACTAATGATGTGCTCTCAAGCTATTTCCCAATACATACTTACTCCCTTTATTGCTTTCAATATTGAACTGCAGTGACTTAATTCCACCTACACTATACAATATCTCCAAGATCTTATCTTTGTTATGACAACATCTACTGGCATACACTAGTTCTTAGCTCTAGAAAGTCACTATTTTATAAACTTGAGAACAAATTAAAGAGTAAAGATGATTTTAGGACATTATGCAAGTTCTTTGGAGAAAATAAAAGTGCCTTAAGAATACCAATTAACACTGTGGTTTATACTCTTGAATGGGAACAAGCAGAAGTTTTGAGCTGCTTCCTTACACAGGTGAGGAGCGGCAGTGTGCTCATCACCAGTGTGCTTCTAACCCTACACCAGAGACTCTCATTTGTACATATCTTAAAAAGTTGTTGCAAGACAATGTTGACTCTTCCTTTAGTTGATGGGACAGAGACATGTAGGACACATTGGCTCTACCCCACCCCAGGCCCCTTTGGGTTTCACCACCACCATGCCAGGACAGCAGAAAACATCAGCACCTAGGAGAGGCTCTAGTAACTCAGCCAACTTCAAGAAAATATTTCAAACAGGCAAGGAAGAAACTGCATGCAGCTAAGTAATTCAGTCTACTCCAATACTGACCAAACTTTTCCTTTTCCCAACCATATTTTCCAGTTATTTGCAACCCACTTGAATATTCTGAGGTATCTCTATGAAGATACATAGTTCTTGGAAATACGTCTTCTGAATCAAAACATCTCAAACATATGGCAAAGTCCTGGGTCTGAATCATGAAGGCACTTTGTAATAGATACTGCCAAGGTCACAAAGACATGATTAAACATGGCACGTCTTTTCCAAGGAATCATACTGAACAAACCAGTTTTCTGAGGCACAGCCATAACCTTTTCCACCATGTCAGGCAGGAAGGCTCTGCCCTGGTATGAAGAAAGCTTCCCAGTGGCAGAGCTGTACATGACACTTGGCTCCTTCCCAGCTGAGCAGCAGCAATGACAAAGGTACACCAGTGACACCAGAACTAGTAGTTCAGAGACACAGAGGGGAATAAAAACAAGGTAGAGAGATCAAGTGAGTTCTACTAACATGACTTGGATTGTTCAGGATCCAAGTGCCAAGGGGTGAATCCTCAGCTCAACCCTACCTCCTGCATTACCCTATTTCTATTTCCTTGCCCGCAACTCTTAGTCAGATTCTTCACAAATTCTTTCAGCAGTTGTCTCCACTGACAAATTGTGGATCTAGTCCAATGTAAATGACAAGCAAATTTTCACATTACTCCTGTATTTAATATATATATATACATATTGAAAATGTAGGGCACTGTGCAAGTCACCTTGCAGCAATTGCAAAAGCGCATAGACATCAGAGAATAAACATGACAGATAACCTATTCCACCTGAAACAGCAACATGCTGTTTTAAAATGTTATACGGCTGCTGTACAGAACATAATATAGAGATCTAAAAGACCAGAATCTGGGGAATTGTCTCTGTGTATCTGACATACAGATTGTGGTGGCTGCTCTATTTGAGAACTTGAGGAATGAACTAAGATTGGTACCACAGTTATTCAGGGTTTTATAAGTAACACAGGTGAGCCATTTACAAGGAGTGCAAACATATACTGCATTTTAACTGCGGAAAAAGACGTGTTTATAAATCCAGAAGCATCTCTGCTGGGTTAAGCCACCATAGTTTACAGCAAGTGCAGAACTGCATGAAGTGATTAGCAGAACTCTTAACAGCAGTTTTCCTTCTGGATTTCATCCAAACCAATAACTTCGCCGTGACTCTGCTTTCTCCATTCACTTTGGTTCTTATCTAAATGACAAGTCTTGTCCATGTGCCACGGTTCAGTACAGCACAGGGTCATGGAAATGACAGAAGCATTCTATGTTCTGCTAGACAAATCTCTGTAGATAGGACGTTATTTTATCTTTTCGTTATTTAATAGTGCCATCTGTAACTCCTGCCAATTTCCCTGTGTTTCTAAGAGCAACTGTTTTCCATTTGTTGAAAAGAAAATAAGGGTGTGAAAGAGCTAACCATCAGGAAGTTAACAGTTAGGGGCACCCATTTTTATGCAACTCTTAGAACACTCCTACCTGCAACACGGAGCAGAAAAAATGCCAAATATAATATATGTGAGGGAGTCAACAGAGTGAGCAACAAATGCAAATTCAGAAAAAGATTTGTTCTCAATTTATACTTTTTAAATTTTTTTTTACATTGCACATGAAATACTTTGTTCCTAAGGGCTAAAATGGGAACTTGTCTGGAACATCAGCACAAGGAAAACAGGTTCCTGAGGCTGGAGGCACAGTATGAGCTAGATCAGAAGCAGCCCTTTTTGTTACATTTGATTGAAGCCAATTCTCTTTGGAAAAATAACAGCAAGTTCCTCCATGTTGTCTGCTCCATGTTGAGAAACAAAGGCGATTGCACTCCAGTAAAGTGGAAAAACATTTAATAGGTAATAAATCAATGTGTGTGCCCTCATACTGATCATTGAGATGGTTAGAGACTACTTGACAAGTCAAGGTCCTCAGGTATTTCACAAAAAGGGGAGAGAGAAGAGAGGCAACTTTCTACAAAAATAGCACTACCTGTATATAAAAGACTGTCTTTTCTATTAGTCTTAAAAATGCAAAAAAAATGGTCTTGCTCTCAGAATTGCTAAACACGTTAATAACGTTTATGCTGTTCGTTCGAGATCATTGTAGATGGTTTTGAAGCACTGAAATGATTCAGACAGATGTAGTTACACGCAAATTTCTACCTGACTTTTCCGGAGATGCCAATTAAATCAGAGCAGTCTTTGTTAATAGGTCCCTCCCAGTAATTATGGCTTAGATTCCTGCATGCCAGTGTCTTCATAAACTTTTCTACATTCTCCTGTTTGAACAGGATATCTGACAACAAAATAAGTTTGCAAACAGATCGGAGCAGTACTCTATCACAGTGGTGATAGGATGTGGCATGCAGAACCCTTAAGTTTCTCTCAACAACTGGTTCTATAACAATCTTTTTGCACGACTTTTTTTTTCAGACTGGTTGCCTAAAATCAGTTATGTACATATCTAGAATTAGTATTAGTTGCAAATGTTTAATAGATTTGAGAAAAACTAAGGAATTCTGTATCTAAAACAGTTTAGTACCAAATTCCAAGAACGTCCACAGGAGACAGGATACTTTCTAGAAATAAAATTAGGAACTACAGCCTAAATTTCAGTTGTGATTAGGCTTAAGCAAGCACACTGGAACGACTTAGCTTAATTCTTTCTTTTTCTGAAACTTTTTTTTTATTTTTTATTTTACTAATCTAATCTAAGAAAAAAAGCATAAATCTTTGTCAGGTAAGGTATGGTAGAAGGTATCACTTAGAATTATCTCTTACCCCACTGCAGAAAGATTCACAATTTAGGTTTACATGTCTAGGTTTTGGTAGCAGGGGGGTTGAGTAAGCTGCACGAGTATTACTGTGTTGCAGAAATTCATCACAGAAAGTAGGACACTCTGTGGAATACATAGAAGAGGTGGAGTTAATTAAGATTCTTGCATATTAAAAATGGCACTCAAAGGAAGAGAGCTTTTAAAACATTCACGCAAAATGCCTGAATATGTTTCTAGGTGATCCTACAGAGCATCTCATAGTCTTCCTTGAACTGAAAATCACAGATAAAATACTGCAGAAATTAAAAATGCTTCTTTCTATTCTAACACTGAAGATGTAATCACTCTTTTCAGGAAATGTAATTGAGTTGATATAATAAAATTTTATAATATTAAAATGCCAGAGCAGCAATTTGATATTAAAGACATTCTTCATGAAATTACTTGCTACACATTGACAAAATCTGGATGTCCTGTGGGCTTGTTCCTTTAAAATGATACATACAATTCTGACACAAAGAAATTTAAAGAAATTATGTGCAGTCTAATTTCCAGCTAATAGCAGAAACAGCAATCATACTCAAAAACAAACAAACAAACAAACAAACAAAAAAAGTATGATAGCCTGTGAGGATAATATTGAACATGCTGATAAATGAAGTGTGAATAGATGAAATTTCCTGCATGAAAAAATAAATATAGGGATTACAGAAGTCATAGTAAATTCTGCCTGGGAAACTTATTGGTACATTATATTTTCATATAACTCAGCTTGCTGTATCTTGTTTCTTTGAAGCTGTAACTAGAACTGTATAAATTCTCCTGAAGCCACTAGGCACAGAGAGGTACTAAGACACCTGTATGAGCAGCTGAACCAGAAGTCTATATGTAAATCAAATCAACCAAACTAGGAAAAAAAAATACAACTTTTTAACGTAGAGAAGCAAGTGGTTGTTAATGATGACTCAACAGCATCTACGGATTATACATGTCACTTACTTTCTAATACATTTCTTAAAAATCTGTGATGGCACTGCAAGCTGGGAACAGTTAATAGGTCATATTCCTCTGCACTGCACTCTGATAGTGACAAACTGGAATAGAAAGATTGAGAGAAGCAGCACAAAGCATAGGTCCATCTGCCTCCTTGAGCCATAAGCCAGCTTCCATATCAGAACCTGTATCTGCTGCAAGAGAAGAAGCACTGAGCATTTGCTCTTAATCGCCTCTCAGCACACTATCACTCTGAAGAATAGATGCATTTTGAACTAACCCTCTCTAAGCTTGCTTGTCAGATTCTTTAAACCACTGTCTTTGTTTAATGTTAGAGATCTTTTTGTTCTTGGCAGCTTTTCTGACACAGTACCGAATAGATAAATCTTACCAAAGAAGGAAAAAAAAAGAATGCCTGACTGCCACCGAGAGTTCTGCACCCACTCCCCTTCCTATCTCACCAGGCCCATGATCATGACTTCAGATTTTTTCTTCAGTCCTTTTATTCTTCTCACCTCAAATACATGAAAACCTTTTCAGAGCACTAAAGCACAAAAGTCAGGCTATATTTTTTTGACCTAAGTTTCTTCTTGGTGTAGCTAATCCCATTTCTCCAGTACATTCCACAATCTGACTCCCATATGATTAAGAGACAAGATCTGTATTAAATTTATCATGAGTCCCATATAGCTAGTGAGCATTGTATTCAGTTTATTCCTTCCATTATGTTAGAAATCACTCATTCCTATCATTGTCCACAGTTCCCCAATCAATAGCTGTCCAACATCTGAGAAAAAATGTTGTGTTTGTTTCTGCTAAAACCTTGTATCAATGACATATTGGCATATTTTGATCCACGGCTACGCACTCTAATAAAGCACTACCTTGCTAAGGAGCACAAATAATCTTCCTCTACTTCTTTATAGATTATCTTACACACCTAGCAGAACTGTGATAGGAACAGAATGCACAAGTGTGATTAAAACACTGTCAGACACTGTCCCAAACTAAGTACCAAATCTGGAAAACATATTTTTAGACAATTGTGGAATATAATTAGCTTGTTTCATAAAAGTGTGGGCTGCATCAAAAATCAAGAAGCAGTGTTTTTATCTACAGAGTGTTTAAAGGGCAGATATTCTAGGAGTAGCTGACTGAGAACTTTTCAGCTGGGATGCATGAACACAGAGACAGGTCTATCATTTACAGTAATGAAAAGTCATAAATGTGTTTATTAAGAGTTATTTTCTGCATAAGGAGGAATAGGTTACAGAGGGGTTTCATAGCTGAATGCAGAAGTAGTAAGTAAGCTGTTTTTTCATAAAATATCTCCAGACCAAATTGAGGAAGATGTCAGATCTAAATTCATCACCATTGTTCATGCTTCCCATCCCTCCCCAATGACTAGTAAAAGGATTTCAGTGGAATAATATAGAACCTGAGAAAAAAACAGCAACATAATTCTTCACTGTTATTTCAGAATAAGCCCTGTTGTTTTTTGTTTCTTTTTCCCCTTCATTTTTTTCCTTCATTAACATGACATCATTGGTCCAGATGCCAGCTTGAGGCCACACTTCAAACGTGCGGTATTGCACATTGTATGGAACACAAGATGCAACCACCACAGCTATTGCAACACAATTTAATTAAAAATTAAAAGGCAGTCTATTGAGCTGTTCCAAGGCTATACAATCATACAATTTTTTGCCAATATCTCCCATTAAAAAATAAAAAAAAGAATAATTTTGTATTTAAGATCATCTCCTGTGTTAAGTTTCCAATACATTTAACAGCAGAATCCTAAAAGAGGACAGTATTTCAAAGGGAAAAGATCTCCCCTCCACAGCAGCACTGCTGTGAGCACTGAAGCCAGTAGCTGATGGGCCTGGGACCATCTTAGAGTATGACACGCACCTAGTACTTTCTACCTCTACATGTAAGATTTCTAACAAACATATTCACTGATAAGGAAGCTTTTAAAAAAACATAAAAATCATCTCAGCATAATACCTCCTTTACACTTCCAGGGAGAGGAGTGCACCATGTTTTTTTTTTGGATGATGCTCAGTCTTCTCAGAGATACTATTAAGTTGCAAGCTCCGTATTGCCACCTGCCAGGAGGTATTTCTGGATCTCTGGGATCTTCTGAAGTAGGAAAGAAGAATTTGTAGCTCATATCAAAATTAGGAATCCGTCCTCCAAGCCCTAGAAATTTTCTAAGAGAATTTTTGCACAAGCTACCATCATAGAATCAAAAAATTGGATTTGAAAATTCCACAGGTTGGAAAAGACCCCTAAGATCACCAAGACCGACTGTTAACCCATCTCCACCTTGACCACTAAACCACGTACATCCCTCAGTGTCTTTCTTGCACTGAACACACTACTACAGCCTCACCAGTGCCAATACAGAGGGATGATCACCTGCTGCTTCATCTGGCTGCATGATTTCTGATACAAGCCAGGATGCTGTTGGTCTTCTTGGCCACCTGGGCACACTGCTGGCTCATGTTCACCTGGCCATCAACTAACACCCCCAGTTCCTTTCCCTCTGCAAATGATGTTCCTCCACTCATGGGTTGCAGTATTATTGACTGCTGAGTAATTTGTCATGGCCACTGCCTTGCCAGTACACAACTGCCCACTATTTGTGAGTTTTATACAACAAAGGAGAAAAACAACAAATCAGTATTTCCTTAATGAAAGGCATTTTAAAGCCTTTTCTTTCTTTATGTTTAGCCACGATCTTTTAAATAATAAGTTGTAATAAAATCTCACAGATTTTAATCCTTTTCCAAAAATTTTATGTTACACTCACGTGCTTTTGGTTGTTTACAAAAGAAACACGCATGGTTTTTCTCCTTGTAACTAAAAGAGGGAATAATTTATTTACTTAAATAATGTTTTTTACCCACATGCCAAATGTGCTCGTGACTCAGGGAAAGCACATTTCCTTCCAAGTTTCCAGTGGAACCAGTAAGGCAGCCCTGATGAGTTGTTTTTCAAAAGATTTTTGAAAGAGCACTAACAAGCAAGGACTCAAATCTAGGTAAGAGAAATGCTTTCTAATTGAAGTTTATGAGGCACAAACGGCTCCACCTGCCTTCCAGAAGGCTCTGAAGCACAAGAGGGTGCTGCTTCCCACATCCCCAAGCACCATTTGCCCCTGTCTCAAGGTGATAGCACAACCAGGCAAATCAGAGGCTCAGCTGAGCTCCACAGCATTCAAATCAACACAAGGCTGTTGGCACTGTGAAGCACTGTCCTGGAGCAAAACAGCTGCTCAACAAACCAAGGGTGGGCAGGGGTCGGTGTTAAGGGGACATGGGTCTGGAGTGGACCTGGGCAGTCACTGAGTAAGCCAAAGACAGGCAGGAGCCAGCAGTGCAGTGCAGCCCCTGTGCCACAATAGTCACTGCTATTGCATCTTTCACAGTCATTTGCCCAACAGAGTCTCCATAGAATCCATTTTCTGCTGCCATGGGTCAGAGATACCGAATGGGAACTCTTCTATAGCAAACATATATTTGCCCATCACATTTTGTTTATTGGGCAAGTGTGAATATCAGGACTTTAATATTTGGGAATGTGGGACACCATTTTAGATCCACAAATCAAAGTCATGGAACAAAGCAGGGAACAGGCAAGTCACAGCCTTATCACTGGCAAGAAGATTGAAGGCTTTGTTAATTAGTGAATTGATATCTGCTAAGGACATACACTCACAAACACACACTATTATATGTCTGAATCTTATTAACAAGAGCAGAACTTTTGGGAGGAGGGTTTGTGGGCATGGAGGGAAAGCATGCAGACACTTTCAAGCTCTGTTTTATAATCTTGCTTTCATTACAATTAGTAATTAAAATCTGTTCGCTTAGCCAATAATTTGATCAGATGTATGTTAAATAGCTATTCCTACTAGAAACTACTCAGAAACTTAGATGTGTATAGTTTGCCTAAAGAGCTAAATGGGACTGTTTGTTTTCTCCTGTAATAAAGCACATCATATTTTACACTCCTTTATTTTAGAGCGCATTTATCATCACCCAGGTTTGATCAAACACTGACTGGGGGCCATGGGTTTCTTACACTGGTTCTCAAAGTTCTCAGTAATTAGTCCATCTTTAGCATTACAGAGTTCCAGCCTGCAGGAGGCTCTGAAATGAATCATTTTAATTAAATTTCTTTCTAACCCCTTGTGACTCATCCACACCAGCAAAACGCTTCACCGTACAGTGGCCAACAGAATGTTGTGCAAGCAAGGTGAGCACATGAAGCATGTGTCAGAAACATTAATTCTAGGAAGAGAAGAAACCAAGAAAAGTATCTTGGTTTGCTAAAAAAAGCCTTGATTACTTCAATAACATTAGCTCTGAGCATCTTACATATCCCAATCTCAAGACTTAGTTTGAGAAGTAGTAAGGGATGTTTAGCACTGGGGTTAACAGTGGTAGAAATTTTGTCTCAATAGGTGACATCCTCCCATATGGAGCTTTGCACAGGTGACTCAATTGCTTGCATGCTCTTTCATCATTCTGCAAAATACTGTAATGGCAGTTAAGGGACTGCTAGAATAATTTTTTATATTAATTCTGGTGCCTCATTCACTCAAAAACCTTACAGCATGTTTATACATGATAGCACCGTCAGAAACAAGCAGCTTCAAATATTCTCAGCAAACCTACCTGCAACTTGCATCCTACTTTCTTTTCTGCCCCCCAGGTTGGGTAGGCCAGCTTGCTACAGCCAATATAATCTCAGGCTTTCACTACCTTAGCTAAAGCATCTTATTAATATGCACTATACTATTTGTTTTGAAGCGATATGCAGTTTACCTTGGTTCCAGCACATTTTTGCTCTAATTCATAAAGTTTACGCACCCAAAAGTCAAGAATTCAGAACAGGGTCACAGGAAAAATAAAAGCTAAATATCTAAAAATACCAAGTTGATTTCTGAACAGGCACTGAGATCAGACAATGGTTATCGGGGTTCACGTAACTGAGATGAAATCTATTCCATCATTTCTTCTGGAAACATTCCATAAAGCTGGAGGAGATTGGAGCTCTGCCTGACAGGATTTGGATCTCTGTAAAATCAGTCTAAATAGCAAAATGAACATAGACTGTGAGGTTCACATGAGGAATTCCTTAAAGATAAAGCTTTGAATTCTGTGCTTATACAAGCAAGCTTCGATTGGAAAGAACACACAAAAAAAGAGACTTTTATTTGCTAAAGAGTTCTTCATTTCCTTCACATCTTATCTGGTGATCATGAATTCATAAATCGGTGATTTAATTCAAGCCAGATTGTTCTATTTCACTAAAAGGTAAACAACACATACAGTTGAACTGCTAAGAAATCAAGATTTTAAATATTAAAATTCAGGAGTGTAGAGCTAGGTTGGAGCGTGATATTGATTGAGTTGTTTAATAAACACTCCTGTGCAATGTTAAGATGGTGTCACTTGTTCTCTATTCTGCTTCAAGTTTTGTGCTATTTGGTTTGTTTACGAAAGGCTCAGCTTCTGACATGAGGCATTGAGAATTTTAGCTTTCATCAGAAGCAAAGACCGTGATAATTTTCATGATAAAGAAAAGGTAAATTTCATAGACTAAAAAACTTAGAGGTGAAACAGGAAGAAAAATACAGCCCCCTGCTCGTGTTTGTCTCCTCCCCACCGACCTTCTAAGCTTCCAGTTACTGAAACAGTCTGGTGGATTTGGTAATTTTTCTTTTTTGTTTTTTAAATCTTTGGATAATTAATACTGAAATTTATGCTTGGCAATTGTACTGCAGATTCTTTCCAGTAGAACTGGTATGAATAAATTCAATTCACTTCCTAGTGTGGATGACCATACCTCAAAAGTTACTGACCTCTTCAAGAGTTATTTTGCACTGCTTTTCACATTGCAGACACAGCAGACTCCAACAGTTACCCAAAGGAAGGATCATAGAGCAGTTTAAGTAGCCAAAAACAACAGCTTGCCACTATAAAGCAAACAAAACAAGGCTCTACATGCAGTCACATAGCGGTTATTTTTATCTTTCTGGTCATGAGAATGTTGGCAAACAAATCTTGCTTTCCTTCAGTGAATAGTTTGATATGCAGTTGTATTTACAGATAAATCTCTGTCCTTAAGCCCCCCAAAAAGATGGAATATGACTGTAATCACTTTCTGATGCCAAAATTCTTGATTGTAAGCAAATCAGAAAGTAGCAGTAAGCAAACAGTAAGAACATATTTAATTTAAGGTTCTATATTTAGTACTCCACCAAACAGTGTTGTTAAGCAAGGCTCAGGCCTATCCAGCAAACTGTAAAATCATAGAGATTCCCATCAATAAGGCAATTTCACAAGGAAATTTCACAACCTCAAAATACGAGAAACCAGCAGTATTCATGCAGCCTACAGGTAACACTGTAATATCTAGCATTATAATGTACAACCACTATAACAGAAGCATCGGGCAATTTTATATAACTTTGTTGTATTTCAGAAAACTGAGTTGAAGATTTCCTGAATTATCTTTCAAACTCAACCTTCACTGGCAATTGAAAACAGACAGCAACAATAAAAGCCACACTGAATCAGAAGTATTTCAGTCACTTGTAAATATAAATTTTAATGATTAATATTAATTAATAATAAATCTACCTTTTTGTCCCTTTAACAATGACAGCATTCAGTAGCTTTCTTCGTATAGGTTTTCTTTGACATCAGTAACTTATTTTTCATCCTTTCTGGGAAAAATACTGAAAGTATTCGCTTCAGTTCATGATCGTTCACAGGTACTGGGCAGCTCAGCTACAGCTGAGGCAGTAGGCACAGACCTGCAAGCAAAAATGTGCTCTCGCTCCTGGATTTCAATGCTTCTGCTCCTATCATTCAGGCAATATGGCAAGGAAAGCAAATGGCAAGATAGGACACAAGCCAGAATGAGGAGGTAGGAAGAAGCACAGAATGAAACAAGGAAGCTGCAGGTGAAAGTCTAAAAGAACAAAACTACTTTTTTTTTTAATCATCTTTGCTGAAGTTTATGCCTTAATATCCTCTTACATAACTTTTGTGTTATGATGTGGAATGATTTCCCAGGTTTCTTTCCTTGACTTACATTCATCTATGTATTGTCTAACTTAAATGCCAAGACAACCACATAAATAATCATGCCTCCATCTGACGGTGTGAACATACAAAAAATTCCAGAAAATTAGGAATCCACTTCTACAGTGTTCTCAGTAAAGAATAGGGACCAAGTCTACATTCAAAGTAATTTTTCAACATAACCATTCTATCAAACACATATGAGACATTCTAGTTCAAAAGAAGGTACCTCTATTAGTATTTTAGTTGTGAACATCTCCTATGCGGTAGCTGTGATGTTGACAGGTATGGAATGGCTTCCTACTGTTTGGGACAAAAGGTAGGACATATCCACAGCTGAGAAATGAAGGACAAAGCAGTACTTCCACAGTGAAACCCTTTTTAGACCTTGGCATCACTAACCCATTGGAAGTACACATTGGAGATACCATTTTTGACAAACGTGACTGACATTCATGATGCTGAAGCAGCAGGTCATTAACGTCCCAGTGGTAAGTAGAAATCAATAAAATCATTTTCCCTCCTGAACACAGGACTAGATTTAAAGTGGCCTTTACCAACATGAGTAACTATGAGCACATCATGTAAAATTAGTTTTAGTATAGCTCAGCTCATTTCTCGTGAGACTAGTGAATGCTGCAGAGGCATTCTTCAGTACCCTTCACTAGCTGTAACTTTGTTTTGAGTCTCACAGGATCCCAACACTAGGGCTCAGCTTCATCTTCATGACTTCTGAAGAAATATTCAGTACACCAAAACCAGAGAGCCAAAGCAATTATATAAATGGCTGTAGCACAGTCTCACCATCTCAGCTCTGCATGAACACATGCAATCTAAGCAGAAGTTGTACTGACTTCAGTGAGGGTGGCTTTGACTTAATTACTTTGCACCAAATATATGCACAGTGAGAACCTCTATTACCTCATCACTGAAAGTCTTTCTGACAGGGCAACTAAAATTTTTGTAGTCTTTAAAAAAAAAAAAAAAATAGGTGAACACAAGAGCAGCTGCATGCTTTGTGCTATATTAGGTCAGCAGCTACACATCTGTCAAGGAGCAGTCATTTTTTTTACACAGATCTCTGATGAAAGATCTCTTGATAAAATCCTTTCAGAGATGCCTGTTCAGTCTAATCACAAGATCAAATATGATGTGTGAGTAACTGGACTGCTCATCTCGTGCCATCACAGGGAAATACGAGCAGTCATTTACCTGCCCAAAGGAATGCTATTGCTGCAAGAGCAGTCTCTGCAGTCTTGGTCCTAGCGGTCCCATGGCTACTTCAGGCAGCTGACCACACTAGATCATCTCTCCTGGAGGAAACGTTACTGCACTTAAAAAGCAGAACAGCTGAATTGACCCATCTTTTCATCAGCTCTTCAATCTGGTTTCAGAAATCCTATAATAGAATTTACTTTTCTGCAACAGTTTGCATAGGAGCACTGTAAATTCAATCCAGAGGACTTTTACTACATAAAAATAAGCTGGTACACCATTTCACTGCAAAACATTTCAAACACAGCAAAAAGTTTAAGAGTATCCCACTTCAGCATTGATTTTCATGAGCTCATAGGAAAGTTATTATTCCTATAAAAAGCATGTGTTTTGTAATAAATTCATACTGAATTGCTGGAGCGTGATGGAAGACAGAGAGGACAGGAACTCTCACCATCTTCCTAACCCACTAAACAAGACAGCAGTCAAGCACTTAGTCAAAGAAAGGAGGAGGACTGTATTTGGCATTTTATCTCTACATAAGGCTTCTTTTGAGGTCAGCAAATAAAGTGCCTCTTGTACATTTCAATCCACAATCTTCATTCAGCTTACATACACATTTGCCAGACTCAGTACATGGCTGAATTTTTCCATTTTTTATTTCAACCACACTTGGCAATTTTCCTAAGATAAAATATTTCTAACAACTACCTAAAATAAACAAACAAAAAACACACATGCACACACACCTTTCCTTTGCCAGTCTTCGGTGCTTCCAGGTTCTAGATCAGGAATCTGGGATTTGGAAGAATCATGTGCTTGTGTATATGCTTCAGTCTGTACCACATTTGCACAAATATTAAATCTATGAAAAAATGTCACGTAAATAAACTCTGAAGCCTGCTGGATGGGAGAAAGAAAGGAGGGGAAAAATAAAAATGCTATTGTGTGCAGTTCTGGTCCGTTCCTCTCAAAATGCAGGGCTAGACAAAATTTAGAGAGAAAATAAGATTGCTTAAAAGATTGAGAATGCCATTCATAAGTGTCTAAGAATTTGAAATCAAGAAAAGTAAATAACAGATATATAAGATAGGTCTGCAAAATGAATGACAAAGACAGATTGAGATGACCTATTCACCCTCTCTTTCAGTGCAAGGACTATGTGGCTTCAAAAGGAAGCTACAAGAGCCAACCTCTAAACAAAGAAAAAGTTTGAATTTTTTTTCCATATGAAAGTAATATAGCTGTGGAACTCCTTGCCATGTTTTGATGTTTCTATACATTATGAAAGTTCATACAGATTAAATAGAAATGGGATGAAATTATGGAAGAGATATCTATTGGCAGTTCTTGACCACATGGACAACACAGTGCCTCAGGATGTCTCTGTATTAAACATACTCAAAGTTGAGGAAAGGATGAAAGGATGCAGATCATATATGTTTATCTTGTTCCAAATGTTTGCTTTTGAATTCTGTTGGAGGCAGGACCTTAGGCTATAAATATATATTTATATAAAATAAGAAATTATTTTATATAAATTATATAACATTATAAGTATTACATATTATATATTTTATATCTATTAAATAAATAAATACATACATACATAAGACAACCGCGAAAACAACAACAAAAATCTCTTTACGCAAATATTTCTACACTGCTACCTGAAGGCGCTGTAAGCGATAATGAGCAGGCAGTAGGTCTACTGCTCTATTGCTGAATTTATACAGATTGAAGATGGCCTGAAGTAGACATGTCCCAGAGGACTTTGAATGGAGTGCTAGTTTGTATTATTTTATAATTTTTATTATTTTCAAAGGCTGATCTGTCCTGACTTTGCTACTTGCATATGTAATCTAGGCCTGAGGACAATACGGAGAAAAGGAGGAAAGCAAGTTGCAGTTTGTCAGTTTACATCCAGAGAGGCCCCAGATACCAAAGGGGAAATTCAAGCTGCCTAGTTTTCAACTGTTACATAAAGTAGGCAACTTGCCTGACAAAACAAGGAAAAAAGAGGCTTCAGTAGGCTCTCAAACAGTGATTCAGTGCACTGAAGTTTACCACCTACTCAAAAGTCCTTCAGAGGTGTTTCCAACTCTCCCAGTCAGACGTAGAGACAAACTGGCAAACACAGAAATCCAAGTTAAATGGTTAAATTTCAGCAGATAAATATTCCTTCTCACAAAGACTGGAAATAAAAACTGAGCCTAAAAAAATGCCTATCAAATAAATTCTTCATGATAGCTCTTAGATGGCCCAGGAATGGTGGTATTTTATCATGTCATCAGATCTAATAAACAGAAAATGTAATTGAGTTACTCAGTGGGCAGTTTGACTTGATTTTTCATTTATCTTTGATGCATATAATTCCATCTGATATTAACGGCAGAGAAGGTTGGGCTGTGGCAGTGCAATAGATGATCTCATAGTGTGTATTTTCGCCCACGGTGTAATGAAAGTAGCAAGTCATGATACATGAACAAGAACAAAGGATGAGACTTTCACTTGGAAGTTTTTGCAGCACTACTGACATCATTAGGCTTCTGCTCTGTAGAAATCAGTAGGCATTTTTCAGAATAATGGAGCAACCTTCCTTCAGCTAAATGCTGGTACAAGCTCAAACTACCCTGAAGATCTAGACAGTCTGCAGAGGTTCAATTGCACATGGGTAGAAAAGCTGAAATCTGCATTTTTTCTCCCAGATCCAAGCCCCCATGTAGACATTCTTTCAGTTTTACCATCATTAAGCAACCTTTGGCATCAGGCCTTCTCAACAGATACATATAAATTGCATGAATGCACAGATTACATGTTTTCACAGGTGCTTGAGCTGCATTAGCTAAGTTACCTTGCTTTCACAAGCTCAGGTGTCACAGCCCAGGTAAATACCTGGCACAATTCCACTCAATTCCTCTTCCAGAAGCCCTTGCACTAATGTATGTTTGTAAACATTTAATTGTTTGCTAATCAGTCTTTTATTTATGATTTTCTTCTCGATTCTTTTACTATATTTTTTCAGGCTAAGTTGAAAAGTTTGCAGCGGAAACATTCTAAAAGCTAAATTTTCTACTGTGACAATAGCCAGCTTAAAGCACAGAATATACATAGCAGAGTTTACCTGTTTAAGAACACAGAAGTAAGATAATACTTTGAACTTGGTAAATAAATGAAGCTATGACTACTTTTCCCTTACTGTTTCAATTCCATCAGTATTCTGTTTTTGAATTGTGGTACAAAAGGATATCAAAATCCTGTAATGCTGAAGTACATTCCCTACCCAATACTCTAAAGCACAGGAACAGAATACCTACAGCAGTTTGGAAATGTCTAGCAATGAAAGTTTTTAAGAATATGTTGGAGAAATTGCTTCTGAGAGTTGCTTAAGTACAGCTAACATTACCT
Source organism: Callipepla californica brunnescens (assembly GCA_023055505.1). Taxonomy (NCBI): domain Eukaryota; kingdom Metazoa; phylum Chordata; class Aves; order Galliformes; family Odontophoridae; genus Callipepla; species Callipepla californica. The sequence goes on along the minus strand of JALIRH010000008.1, from coordinate 8,859,997 downwards.
TCAGGCAAGCGGATCATCTGTCATAGCTTTTCCACAGACCCATTTTGTAGAATTTCATGGCATAGCAACATTTAAATGACACTATAAATTTATAAAACAGCAGTTGTTTGGATACTTCGTGATTTTGTGCAACTATGAGACCTCCTGAAGTCTTCCAGTCTGAGTTACCCTGCAATTCTCTATATAGCTATATAGATTGCTGCATATCAAACTGCTCCCATCTGTACCTTGCTGCAATTTTAAAGAGCAAAAAGCATTGAGTATGGAGATCTACAGAGGAAACTGGTAACATGCATGCCTACACATAAACACAGGCCCTTATCCCGCACCTTCATACCCTTAATGTTGCTGTGCATAGACATCCCCCATCTGTTTCTCTCTATATTGGGTTCTGCTTAAACTCCCCCTCTGTTTCTCTCAACAGTTCTTTTTTCCTCTAGAAAAAATAACAGAATTTCAATAGCTTCCTCTATGTGTTAAGAATTTGTGCACAAACATTTCATCATCCTGCAAGATCTCCACATCTAACAGAACTATATTTACAGATTAACATCCAGAACAATTCAAAAACCATACTTTCTGAGTTTTAATTTGCAGTAACAGTAGCAACTCTTGGCTGCTACAACAGAACTTTCAGTTAATAAGTAGCTTTGTGAGGCAGTAAATATTTTCCCTATTTGTGAAAGATTATGATGATGGGATACATTGAATGTGCTCTAAGATTTCAACCCAGGAAATAAAGTAAACTCAAAGAAATTATCCCCTTATAAAAAGTGACACATTCTTGAGTTCAGCCCTTGGTATATAGCTTTATAATCTGACTAGTATAAATGAGCTTTTGATAAATGGTGTAATTTACATGTACTTATGGCATGTTATAAACCCACACATTTTTTTTATTTCTTTCTCTAGAATGTGCTTCTCAGCAAGGATTTTCTGACAAGAAAAACAAGCTCCATGACTTTATCAAATACAGAATTATTTGCCTGTGCTAATAAGAGATCATTTAGCTATGCCCAAAGTACCATTAAAAACATAGTCCATTTTTTCCTTAAAACTTAAGGACTACATAGCTGATATCCCAAAGACAAAAAGTTGTGGAGTTGTTCTTAGGAGGTAGGAAGATACTGAGAACAGAATTGAGATGAGAACACCCTGAAAAACACATGGTTCATACAAAACAAACTCAGCTGAGCTTAGCAAGAGGTTTGTGTGAGGCTGTCCTTGCTGATGTGGGACAGGAAGCAGAGTTCTGCCTCTGTATTCCACTCACAAGTCAACAACAACTCAACTGTACAAATTTTAGTACAGATTTTCTAGGTTTTTTCTTTAAATAAAACAGAAATTAGGAATGACCACTTAGTTGTTCTGGGAAAGCAGGCTCTAGGCACCTGTACAGCTGTGAGAAATTACACATAAGTTATTCAGAATTGAAAACAGTTATTGAATGAAAGAGTTCTAATGCAAATGTTCAGCAATTGACATTTTTCTGTATAATTGTGGTTTTAAAGAAATATGCCAAAACAATTATTCTTCAAGTCCACCTACAAGAATGAATAACAACCAATTGATTAAGAATTTAAATACTTTCACTGTGAGTATCTTGACAATAAATAATAAATTAAATACCTTTAATGTGACAAGGTTTAAATGACATTAGTAAGGCAGAATAGCACAGCTTTTCAGTGTTCATAGCAAGAAACAATTTCTCAGTTTAAGAACATGGCCACATTTGAAGAGGAGAAAAAAAAATAAACTTTTAGATGAAAGAAGCAAAATTAATTAAGAAGCAACTGAATTAGAAGCACAGGCCACAAAGCAACCATTTCTACTGCTTCAGTAACTGACTTAGAGGTTGGCATCCACTTCTGGAAAATTCCACACAGTGAGATACTCTAAGCCTTTCTGACACTAGATAACCATACAGGCCAGGCTTGCAGAACACCATTTCAAATGTTAGCCACTGGTAAATTCAACCCAGTGCAACAGGGCTAATGATTATGATCATATTGCATTTGAATGCTGAAAGAACAAAAATTATAGATGTGCCCAGAGAAACCATCATTAAGTACATAATGTACCATGAGGAACATGGCTTTAAAACTATATTATAATAGGAATATTCTAGATGAAAATCCAATTAAAGCTAGTATTATCTCTAGAATATGAGAATATATGATTTTTTTCAGACCATAGCGTCACAATTTAAAACTCATACAAATTACACATGATATTTACTGACTCTCAGGAGCTATACATACAGTAATTACTGTCAGGATCTATACATGCAACTGACTATTTGCCAGAAAATACCAAGCAGGTGTCATGGTCACTAAGAGCGAGGAGTCCAAAATTAGTCTTAGTATGCATGTGCACACACACACACTGAAACCCAGAACGCAGCAGCCATATGGATTTAACGAGCAATGAGAAATCAACACAGAAAGAGTCTGCTTGCTATTCACTCTCTTTTCTGAGGCATCTCAAGAACACTTAGTGAAAAAGATATGGACTTAATGAATTACTTTGGTAACATCTGTCTGCTCCTTGAAAGCCTCGTTCCTTGGGCAAACTCAGAGCAGAAGAGATTTTACTGGCATGGAAGAGTAGCAGAATACATAGAAAACAAGTTCAAGATTTGGAACTAATTACATTTCTCATGTACCATATAGATATAGCGCATGTACGCACACAGATGTGGTGCATTATTGTGTGGTGCAATAAGTGTGCTCCAGAGAAAGAATAAGAAAATTAATTTTAAAATGTTTACTTTCTCTGCAGGATTATTAATCTGATGTGCCTTTCAATTGGCTTACATAGAACAAAGCATTTTCCTGATTCCAAATCAGTTGGTAAACCCAACTCCAAAGGTTATACCTGAAGTCCAACTTCACTCTGCAAAAGCAAGTGGAAATGGCATACTATTCTTTATGCTTTAGATAATAAGGAGTGTGGATTTGGCAAAATGACAAAAAAAGATCTATAAAGAAAGTGAAAGATGAGACAGTTTAAGATTACTGAGTTTTTACTGGCAGCAGAACTCCTAAAAGTCCCACCGGTGCATTTCTCCTTTTATGACAGTCACTATGGAGAGCTTGGATAATGTTGACTGCTTTTGAACATTTGCCCAGTTAAAATCTAATTCAGGAAGTATAGGGGAAGCCATCAAGGCGCATCTGTAATAGCTGAAGTTACTTGTGACACTCAGTGCAAAATGTGACTGTGGTAGAATTCTAGGCTTTGTATGGGAACTTCACACAACTCTTCCAAGCTATTAAAATTAAAATACCATTGATGTTTCTTTAAATTTTAATTTTCAAGTGAGTTATTATATAACTTGCAAACTTCAGTAAGCATCACATTGCAACTTTATACTAGCTCTTAACTTCTCTTCCTGATTATAATAGACTTAAAATCACATGTGCATGAAAGATACTTTGACATATTTATTATATCAACATTTATAGTCCTGATTTCCATTAATTCTACAAAATGCTATTCCCTTCCCACTTCAACATAAAAAAGTATTATGCCATTGCTATCTACTTGAAAATCAATATGGTTCAGCCTTGGAAAATGGTAAGGTTAACAGCAGGTGCCATGAAATACAATTCTCAAAAGAAGTCTGCATGATGAAACATTTCATTTTGTCAGACTTGTTGTCATATTGTTATTTTCACCATCTGAATGCCAATATACAATAATAAAATTCTCAATAATAATCTCTGTGCTGTGTTTTTCAAATTGAGCCAGCCTCCATTTTTCCAGGTTGAAAGCTTATTCTCACCTTCACGTATACCTGTCTTGTCACTGAATTACTGTGGCCTGATAATGTTTAATGATACGGCCATCGTAGTGACAGGTCTCAAGACCACCACTTGCCGACAGACCCAGCAACATTCCAAAGACAGCAGAAGCATTATGAATGCAAGAGCAGTAGCTGTGCAGTTGGAAACATCACCTGCTTTGCAGGCATGCAGTGTGGCAAGGGCAGTACAAGCCTGTGGCATTATTCACACGCTGCTCAGGAGCCTGCTGGCCCCAGACAGCTCTGAAAAAACTCACTACCCAATGATAAAGATTAAAAATGATACAGAGCTCCATTTCATCCATTTAAACAGCTTCTCACATGCCATTGCAAATGGAATGTTTTTTTTCACTTTAGTATTTATTTATTTTTTACTATAAGTGAAGTTGGTTTTCTCCATCTATTCGTGTAGTCTGAGCAAACATAATAAGACCAAACAAGTGACAAATTAGCTTCCCCTAAGCTGTGATAAATCCCCTTCTGCAGCAATTGAAAGCATGGATCTGTTAACAGAGATGAAAACCCACTGAACTTTTTACGTTTGTGTCAGAGAGGATAATACTTCCCTTAGTATTACTGTAGTCTTAAACACTAGAAAGAAAATTGGATTCCTGAATATGCATGTAAATTAAAGTCATCAAAACAAATAGCTGATAAACACAAGTTAAGCTTGAGAAATTCAATTTTTATTGGAGGTCTTTGATATTAAAAAATATGTTAATTTACCAATTTTTTTTTTTTTTTGGTGGTGGTGGTAAGGATGAAAACACATTTTGAACAGCTCCCAGAAAGCATTAGCCCTTGAAAACAAAGTTTCATACAAAGCATATTTTCTCATGGCTAAACAACAATCCTTTTGCCAACTCTGAAACTCTATTTCTTGATGGGTAGAGTCAAAGAAGCTATTTCTTGGATGCAGCGGTTTAGAACTGCATTGGTGCAACAGTGAGCAGAATCCAATCAAATGTATAAAGACAGAATTAAAGACACTTTCAAGATACATTAATTGTTTTGCACAGACAGCTAATAAGCAGCTAAAACTAGTCAGCGAATAATTACTAACAATGTCTTCAGCAATTAGAAAGACTGCCTATAAGCGAAATGATATACTCTGATATTTTTCACACTACCATTTCACTTCAAAAATGAAAATAACACTAAAACGTTAGCTTCAAGATCCATCAATTTTCACACTTTAAAGTAGAAAGGCCTGTATTAGAACATGCTCAGAGCACACGATTCTCTCAGTAGACTGCCAGGACCAAGAATCGCTGGATAAGGCTCCCTGGATTCCAACTGGAATTTCACAGGGCAGGCAGGGTAAAAGTAAAGCTTCCAGAGGGGGCCAGCCACACTGTACGTGCCAGGCATGGAGTCTGGGCACACATGGTAAGCCTGACATTTTCACACATCACACATGCTCTGCATGTAGCAATCAGCTGAATAACACATTTTCAATAAGCTATTTCCACATACCGAGCAGTTTCTCAGCATGTGCACTGCAGGAATATCTGGAATTTCCAGCAGACAGTAGCCTGGAGGCAGCTCAGCACAGCAGCTCCCCTTGGACTGCCAGACTTCTAGAAACACCAGACAAGTGAATCAGCCCAGACAAAAAACAGCAGCCTGTGGAGAGTTCAAGGCAAGATCAATGTGGTTGCATCTAGGAGTGAGATCAAAAGTGCTGACAGTTCTCCAAAGGAACTGCCCATTAGGCTACTTTCGTGTTCATCTCCTGCCTTGATCCATTTATGCACTTTTTCTGCTTCTGTTACAGAGGACTTGGAAGCAGATGCTTACTCAGTTACTCATCTCATGGATGAAGCTCCTCAAAAGACAATGCGACCCTTTAATATGTTACGGTGTACTAATTAGAATTGTAATCCAAAAATGAAAGCTGTGGGTCTAACTTCCATGAACATCATAACGTTCATGTTCATACAAGCAATTTGTCAGGGGTTATCCAATCATCCCAGACAGCCTGAGACAGCATAAACCAACTTTTCTGAAACTGTGTCATTGAATGGAAAAGATTTTGAGATTTTTTCAGAAAGGGAACAGAATTCACCCATGGGAAGGTGCATTCTATTCCATGCTTCCAAGCTAATTACGCATTTTATTCAGAGAACACCTCTCTTTCTACATCATCTCTTTAAGCGTACAGTGATGAGCCTGAGGCCAAGTAATTAAGAAATAGATTTCAAATTTGAAGATACAGATTGTTAAGTGCTATAAAAATATAGATACAAAAATACATGAAAGCCAAAACAACTTGCAAATGCTTTAGAGAAAACTATTCTGCGAAGTTCTATCATCATCTAACTTCTAGATGACATTTTACTACACCAAAAAGGTAAGATGTAGTTTAAAAAAGAAAATGCAACATTCATTTATTTCTCTTAATTTTTCACATCAGAATATCATAAATTTAATTTGCAGTTCCATCTCTTAATAAGCTTTTTGAAATGGCTTGTTTTGTTTTCAAACATACCCTTTTCCAATTTTCCTTCTTCTCATGTAGAAAGTAAATTATATTGTAACATTAGTGTAACATCAATCCTATTCCTTACGGATGATTTCCCACTCGCTCCCAAGAACATCCTGTAACAGATGCTTCAAAGAGCCCACAAGAATTTACTCCATTGATAGACAGTCCTTAGGCTCCCAGTCCTTCGCCTAAACCAAGGTTCGTAAGAGTCTGGGTTACAGGACAGCAGACCTTTAGAATAACTCAGTGTAACCAAGAATAAAGAAAATACAGTGAGAAAACTAAAACAATACATTCTGGAAACATCTAGACAACCCAAGAGTCTTGCTATTTCTTTTCCTTGTTGTACCTCTTACTCTTTGTCCTCCACAAATTTATAACTTACACAGAATGCGATCATGACTCCTGTCAGACAATTACTGCTAGCAATCTAAAAAAAAGCACCCTGAATTTATTGCAGGTCAAAATTTTACAGAGACATTAAGAAGTAGCCCTTCTCCTTCCCTTCGTGTCCCTAGCTTATCCTCCTCACCAAACACAGTAGAGGGAAATAAGGATTTTCAAAATTCCATGTAGAACTTAACGAAATGAAAGAAAATGTTGGGCTTAAAAAAAAAAAATCCCTCATCTCTCTCCCATTCATTAGTAGTTCACCTTATTCAAATGAAGTTGCACTGAGCTTCTGCGTGGATCACTATTTCTCAAACATACAATTCCCTAGATAGGTCTTCAATTATTTTTTCTTTAAATGAGGCAACCTTCTGACTTGAGCTAATTGCATATTTAGCAATTAAAAGTCAGATACATAGCAAAAGTACACGTCTCACTTTGTTTTTACAGTCATGGTACAATCCAGGTTCTCGTGGACATCTCACAGATTTATCTTGTAACTAGCAATTCTACAAGCTTCTTGAGAAGACACACAAGGTTATAGGTGCAGGCACTGCATCATTTAAATTTCCTTAGAAAACAGTCGGACCCAACTATGTTAGAGGGGCTGTGCAGGGGGACTTTTGTACCAGTGGCTGAGTTGTACTTGTTGCAGTGGAAATACACATTTCAGTTTAACAACTGGTATTTATGATTCTGAAAATGCCATTAGCTACTATGGTGATGCAAATTGATTTCATAGTCATTCTGAAACAAATGTTTAACTCCATAGGATTTTGTACATGACTGTAGGCATTTATTTACAATCTCTGCTCCAACAGCTATTTAAACAACTGTGCAAGGTAATTTAGTGGCAAAAAGTAACAAAAATCAACACAGCTCTGTGGTTTTAAGTCCTTCTGGCACACAATTAAAGTTGCTAGCTTTTTGTTAGTCTTGAGAGTTCAGCCGGAGTTGCCCAAAACGACACTGAACAGAATATAGTCAAAGATCTTTTTATTACATATATATGTTGTGGAGTTTTTTGTTCCTTTTTTGTTTGTTTTTTTATGAGGAGTAGCTCCTCTGGTCTTTTCATACACCTGCATTCCTTGTCAGCATATAAAGGCATTTATTCAAATAGATCACACGCACGATTTCTTATTCACATTGCATTTCATGAATATATAATGCACACAGAAAATAAACACACAGCAGTTGGTGTATACTTACATGAAAAATCTACGAAAAAAGCAAACCATTTCCCTTCTCATTTTAATTGTACATTCTTGCAGTGTACAAGTTTTAATGCCTCAATGGCCATTTTTGAGGGCACGGAACAAGATAGGTATTGAGAAATCTCTCAAGCCATGATTTCTGCATCACTTACACCAGGCTTTGAATTTTCCTTTTTTTTTGGTATGTCTTTGACTTAGCTTTCCCTTCTAAAGGAATACAAAGTAAAATTCCTATTTAAAAACTAACTGCTTCCAGAACCTAACAATTTTGCCCAAGTGAATAGTCAAAAAATATGAAGCCAAAGGGAAGCAGTATTTTGGAGATCTGTGGCTAGAAGATAAACCTTCCAAAAATAGTTTAGAAATGAAAAATGCCAGACACTTTCAAAGAACTCCAGCTCCATTTTCAATACTTATTCAGAAGAACTTAAAAATTCTGTGGGTTCTCAAAAATAATCTGCACCAAATAGTCACAGCTTTTTGAGTAAGTGCGAGCACACTGTCTACCTCTGGAGTCACAGGGAAGTACAACAGGAAGCACACTACTCATATGGTATATTCTCACAGCTCAGGTAACTAGGTTTGGAGGCTGACACAACAGGGTGAAAGCAAAAACAATTTCTGAACACAAAGAGTATCTGTAAATCTCTTTCCTGTCTACACTATATTCATCATCACCTTTAGTTGCCTGAAAGATTTCTGTTAAAACTACAGGTGATGGCTTATTGTCTACTAGCTGATTACTGCTATCAGATTCTAGCCCAATTTAGTGCATTACTTTTGACCTATGAGGAACTAAATAGCCAGGTTTGAGTTTATTGCAAACATCAGTTACTTTCTCTATGGAATAATACATTTGAGATCACCAGAAATACTCAATACAGGAGCTCTGAAATGAGCCTGACAAACAGACTATTTTCAGCAAAGTATCTTTGATCTAAGATTTTGGAATGGGATCATCGAGATTTAAAAGAATAAAAGAACTGGACTAAAAGGTCTTCATCCAAAACCTTAACACATGTAAGCTAACTATCTAATCTTCAATGCAAACCTTTTAATCAATTGAGTAATAGCCACACATCTGCCAAGATTTGTGCGCATCTACTGATCTATGTACACATTTCAGCTGTACTCCAAATACAGGAAAGAGTAGAGAGGTACATCAAAAATACTATTTGATCAACACTAGAGCCAAAAGGCCAATGCACATTCTCGACAACTATCTGAATGGAGGTTGCAGTTGGTTTCTTCTCCCATGTAATTGGTGATAGGGCTGGAGGGAATGGCCTCCATCTGTACCAAGGGATATTCAGGTTGGACATTAGGAAATACCTCTTCTTCAAGAGAGTAGAGTAGTCAACAAACCTGGAGGTGTTCAAGGAATGTTTTGATGTTGTACTGAGGGACATGATTTAGTGGGAAATACTGGTGGTAGGTAGATGACTTAACTGGGTGATCTTGGAGGTCTTTTCCAACCTTGGTGATTCTATGATTCTAACATTAAGATTAGAACTTAACTGTCCTCACTGGATTAATTTAATTTCTTTTTTTTTTTTTTTTTTCCCTCTATTATGCAAGAGAGATGGTCTCTGTACTGGGGACCAGATAATGTTAAATTTGTTCGGGAATAATTGTCTCTCTGTACAGAAAATGCTAAGATATTGTGAGCTACTTAGATCCTGTTTTTCTAAACATGCATGGCATTCTAAGCATCCCACATTCCTATTTATAATCTGGACAATTCAATAAAAAGTAGCTCATAGGACAAGCAAAATGAAGTGGAAAACTGAACACTGTTTTCTCTAGTACCCTACTGATGTATTCCTGGAAGTATCATCCAGTTACAGTTTCAGTATAGACTAGATACTTTTCTTGGGGGGAGGGGGGGGGGACAAAAAAAAAAAAAAGCAACAAAACAAGTTATGCAAAAGCACAGTTTTCAAGGACATTTTTTACAGCAAGAGAACAAAACTTCAAAGTCAACTCAGAGCCTTAGTGTAAGTTGGCTCCCTCTTCCTTTTCAGGAATGACTGACATTTTCTCATGTGACAGTCAGCTCTATTTGGTACTATTGTTTCAGTTTCTGTCAGCTCAAACTGACAACTCTGCAGCAGTTTATTCCCTCAGAAAAGCTGATTAATTATTTTCAAAGAGCTGCTTGGAATTTTTATAAAAGTCTGCACCTGCAAAATCTGAGGGCAAACAACTGGAATAGTCTGTATTCTGCAAAGGCACTTCTACTCTCTGACCACAACTTTCTGTTACTCTGTATGAGAACACTGTCCTAAGCTGACATAGAGAAGACAGAGTGAGTTAACTACCACAGTAGACTCTTCCTGATGCCAACTCATATCTAAAAGCTGAGAAAAAAATACACTCTCACTGACAGCTCTGAAATAAGTCAATGTGTGACAGTAATCAGTTCTGTTCTACCAAATCAGGTTCCAGAAAAGGGAATAGGTTTTTCAAGCTGCGTACCCACACTGTCAAGCACTGAGAACAATGGCACAAAATCACACACAGACAGTTGCTCAGAAATAAAGAGTCATGGACATTCACAGGAATGAAGCACCAGTGACCTAAATGAGGGCATTTCCAGTAATTGTGAGGGAATTCAAAAGATAAGGGCTGGCTATAAAAGGGTGAGAAGAATCAATAGAGCCTTTGCCTGTTCTAGGCAGGCTTGCAGAGTTTTTGCAGGATCATAGAGACAGACAATAAATAGCAACTAACACAAAAAAGGAGAGAAGGAATCAGAAAACAGGATGACAATGAGAGGGCTTAAAAACGTCTGCTAGGATGTGATAACAATCAAAGTAAGAATTAGCACATGTAATCTCAGGGCTTTATGCTGGAGTAAGAGACAGATGAGTGAGAAAAAGTGTATCAGAACCATATCACATACAGAGAAAAGACTAAACGTGCAGGAAAGGGAGTAAGCAACCAGCATTCCTGCCTAATTCCCACAGATCAGGGACAAACTTCTCTTTGTGACTTAGAGCTCTTCCTCTGACAATTCACAAGAACAGGCAATCAGAAAATAGACTTGAAAAGGCTTTAAATGCAAATATCACTGAAAGAAATTGGGCATTTCCTTTCTCCAGACTAACCTTAGCTGGAAACATGTCACATCCAGCAGCACTGAAGAAGCTGTTCTGCAACCCAGAAACAGGAATGTGAAAATTGTTGCCTATCAACTTAGAATAGAATAGTAAAGAATGAAAAAGTGAGAAACAAACAAACAAAATAAACAAAACAAAACAAAACAGGGACGAAAAGTAGAACGGGGAGAACAGCAAAGATATAGAGAGGAAGGAATTGTGTGTTTTGAGGGAAAAAGTGAGATAAAGAAATACTAGAGATGGAAGATGACATGAGACAGACAGAGGATCTGTAGGTATATAACGCTTGAGCCTCTTATCCAGAGTTCAGGAAGAATTCAGAGAAATATAAGATCAGTAGCCTAAATGCAGCCTGAAGAGACACCTAGGTAGAGTCAGTGGACTGCAGCAGAGGTAGCAGGAAACATCTGGGACAGAAAAAGATACTTAAACAGAGGCAGATAAAGGATAAGGTAATGACAGTGAAGAAGGAGCAGACAAGCTAACAAATGAGGAAGTGCATGAGATTAGAAGGCAGGTGGCAACAGGACTGAATTTATCAGAAAGACAGTGTTGTTACAAGGAAGAGAAAATAGGACACTTAAAATATAAAAACAGAGATCTGATGCATAGTCATGCACACGCGATTTAGAGAGGATGGATGAAATTAAAGTAACTGATCAAGTGGAAGCTGATAGAAAATTTTAGGCACTACATGGGTAAAAAAAATCATGTCTATTAGAGGAGAGCTGAAGGGAGATGAGGTCAACAGCACTGAGAGGTGCAACAGATCAGGAAGTTTAAATGACCAAATCATGGGGCACATTTGGTAAGAGCCAAGGAGAAGAAAAAGGCATTCAAACGCGTTCCCAGAAATAAGAGGTGCAAGAGTATTTGGAGAGTGAGAACAGTAGGGCACAGCACTGTGGGGGCTGTTTCTGAGGAGCTAATGTTCAAGCACTGAGCACAGTGAGCATATTGGCATGTTCACAGGTAACACTTCATACAGTTTCAGGAGCGAGCAGGACTTGTGTTTCAGCAGATAACATCTCTGGTTTGCCTGGCTCTGGATTTCAGGACTTAAAACTCATTCACTGAGAACCCAGAAAGATTCCTCAGGTCTCCGTGCTGTCAGATGGGCTGGCAGCAGGCCACCATGCTCCTTTCAAGTGCTCCCTTAAGGGGCTCCACTGCCTCAGTTTTCTCAGCTTCTCCACTTCACACTTAAAAGCCAGCACCTACCCAACGCTAAGATTCCCATTTGCTCTTGGCTACCACAGTGTAGCTATCATTTCTGCCATTCCCCATTTGTCACCTCGTGAGTTGAAAAAACGACTGCTACAACAGCAGGGATAATCGATACCTTCAGTGCACTCATAAGAGGTGTTTAAAAATTAACATGAAACTTTCTCCTCTGGGTTAAGCACCGACAACAAACTCTACAGGCAGCCTTTCTGAAGGGTGAAAAACTTCTGCTCCAGAGGAGTTAGATGTTACCGAGCCCCTGGTTACAAAGTTTGTTTGATTCATGCACTGAAAACTTGAACAGAGAACAAAAACTGATGAAGTGTATAAAATTATTCCCTCTGCCTGCCCCTCCTAGATCGCATTAAGCTTTGTGACTTCCAGCCACTAAAAGGAATAGCAAGGTGTAGACAGGATATGGGAACAAAGCATTTAAAGGATAGAAACGCCAAGTCTCTATTGCACAGGGGAAAAAAGTCGCTGCCAAAGCATGGCTTTGTCTGCCATGGTCTCCTGCCCTGCCTCTCTGCCTCTGAATTCACTCAGCACGACTCTGAGCACAGTGATGTCTGAAGAGCCGGGCTCACTGGACGTCAGTTGAGCTTCCAGCAGCATCTGAGGATGTCTACAAGCCCAGAGCGAAGGTCTGTGAGCCCAGCACACGCTGTCTCTGCACCACATCTCGCTAGGGCTCCAGCGTTGTTAATCTTCACCCCTTCAGAACTTAATGACGAGCAGCCAATTCTCAATAGTCGTACGGCACAGGTTCTCAGGTGTGGGCGTGCAGACACGACAAAGCTGAGGCGGAAAACATTCAGCACCGTCTCAGAGGGAAGAAAAAAAAAAAGCAAAAAAAGAAGCGCTGCAAGTAGAACTAAATGAAGCAGTCTGAAAGAGCGCAAAGCCAGGCTGCGACGTAGTGACCCGAGCAGGCTCGCTCTCTAAATTCTCGAGCGCCACACCTCAGACGCAGACGGGCAGCACCAGCCATGTGAATCACATGGGGCCGGGGCAGCACGACGCGCAGCGGAGCGCGAGGAGCCGGCACCTCGCGGCCGGTCCCGGCTGCCGCAGCACTAGCGGAGCGCGGACCCGCGAGCCCCGCACCGCACGGGACAGAGCCAGCGGGAGCGGCCGCCCGCAGCCCCGGCCATGTTCCGCCCGGCCGCCCGCCGCCACCCGGCGCTTCGCAGGTGGGGAAAGCCCCGGGGACGGCGCTCGCCAACCGGGGAGCCGCAGACACCGCGCCCCGAGGGAGGTGTGAGGGCGGGAGGGGAGCGGCGGGGGAGGAGTGAGCCCGGAGGGCCGGGCTGCCGGGCGCCACAGAGCGCTAGGGCCGCGCTCCCGGAGCCCGGACTCCGCCAGAGCGGAGCGGAGCATCCCGCCGCCGGGGTCTCGCGATGGCCGGCCGCCCCCCGCCCAGGTATGGCCCCGCTGTCCGCCCCTCCCCGCGCACCGCCGTCGCCCGAGGGGAGTAACGGCCCCGCGCGCGCCGCGCCCCGCTGCGTGACGGCTGCGGGCGGCGCGGCGAGGAGCGGAGCCGTGCGCTCGCCTGTCCCCGCCGCTTGCCCGGTGAGTAACGGCTGCGGTCGCCGCCCGCTGAGGCGCCCCCGGAGTCCCTTACCCGAGCGGGAGGCGGCGAGGGAGCGGCAGCGCTGTTCCACCGCGGTACCGGGCGGGTGGGGGGCTGAGGGACGCGCCTCTCTCCCGCGGGCACGGGCGGCGCTGGGCGCGCAGGGAGCGGCGGCGCGGGGCTGCGGTACCCGCACGGAGGGGCGCAGCCGCCATGGCTCTCTGCCGCGCGGATAGCAGAAATTAAAGCGGGTCCTTTCCTTTCCTATAACAGCCGGTTTTCCTGCTCTAGCGGTGAGTTAATCTGTGCTTGATGAAATACCTTCGGGATATTGTGCATCTGTGCGCGCATACCCACCCGGTAAATCAGGTTCAGTGACAGAAGACGCCGCGGTCGCTGTGCTGTGTTCGGAGCTCCGCCGAACCGTCCTTGTGGCACTTAAGCAAAACTGATGTGAGCAAAACTTCCTGCAGGAAGGAGGTTGATGCTCAGATAGGAGCAGCCCGCTGAAGATGCTCGGTGCAGCGAGGTGTTATCTTCGGCTATCACAGCTAAATTGCGTGGTGATGATAGCAGGCAGGAGCAAGTATCGTAGAAATTGTACCATCTTGTACTGCAGAGTGCCGGAGATAAAAAGCATATGCTGCAAATGATTATAATTGGGTTTGAGCTGTATGGTGTCCCGAAGAGAGAGAGCAAAATACATTCGGAAAAAGTTTGGAGAACACAGTCTTAAAGAGGATCTTAAGGAGGAAGGTAGTGAAACAATACAAAGCTGCCTAAATATTCAGCAGGAATCAGTGGCACTCATTTATATGAATGATAAATAATGGCTTGCATGAGAAACTGCTTTTATTTCCTTACAACAGGAATAAAGCCTTAAAAGCAACATCTGGAGAAGAGCTAACTTAATTGTTTTTTCAGATCAGTAGTTATTTTTACAGACCAAAGCTTAATAATGCTGCTGTACTCAAGTCTGAATTGCTTGACCTAGGAATAGCCCTCACCCTTAGCATTTCAGGATGAAATTAGGAGAAAATATATATGTTAAGTCATTACTAGTAGTTCTTATGTGCAACTTCCATATGCTGAATACCACGATGATTTTACAAACTACTGTGTTTGGGTTTTTTTGAAAGCTAAAGTCAAGAGCCTCAGACTGAAGATCTTTTCATCATTAAATGCAATCTAGTCTATCATCCTTTATCCTATTAAAAAAACTAAATAAAAATGTAAAACACAACATTGATGTTAGTAACCTGCCCAAGGATAAAACAGATAGTCCAAAGAGAGAGTAAGATACCGAGTCAGACAGCATACTGCTTTCCACGCTTATGATCTTGCTTTCATTGTTAAACACTTGTCCCCTCAGAGCAATGCAACCGTCCATCTTCTGGCCTCATACAACTGTTTCTAGGCTTTTTACCACTGTACAGAACATCTCTCTAGTAACCAGACCTGCTCTAGAGTTCTGCCACCCGGTCAGCTCTTCACCCTAGCTAGGCCTGTTACCTGGAAAACATCCATTTCAGTAGCAAGTCCCAGAGATAGCTTGATCCTGTAAGCAACATACCTCTTTTATACTAAGCCATCAATAATTGTTCCTTCTGCATCCAAAGTCAGTCTTCCTTCTCCCCTACTCCTACAACTGTAAGCTTCTTCCTCAACCCTTTTATCTCCTGAAGCTGGTATGTTGACAGCTGCTTGGCATTTGTTAATCAAGGTAACCCTCAATTTGCTGAAGTGTGTAAGCTTTATACTTTCCATCTGTGAAGAAAAGTTGATGACTGGAGTAGTAATAATTCATTCTGTCCTGAAAGATTTTGGTGGGAAAAAAAGCACATCATTAGGAAGCTTTGGGATGGATCATTTCTCTTCATACACCTTTAGCTCATCATACTCCACCCTCCTCTTCTGAAATATTTGAGCTACTTTAATGGGAAACTAATTGTAGTAGTTGTCAAGAAGCACAAACAACAAACATCGGTGTTTAGGAAGTAGTTGTATAGACCTTATCACAACAAAAAACAAACTGTTATGGAACAAATAGTTTTTCACTTCTTCCCTACAGAATCACTTTGGACATCAGGTTTTTTGTTTGTTTGTTTTCTGTGGCTACTCTGTAGCTGATCTTAACCACAAACACCCGGCTTTCTAATGAAGGGCCCAAGCTGTGCCTTTCTCACTAAATCACGCACTGTGATCACTCCTTGAGACCAGTGTAAAGTTGGGGTACATATTAATTCCTGCTCTATGCCTTCCCTTGCTTTGGCATTCATGGCTGAAGGTGAAATCATACAACTATATGTGGATGCCTGCAGCTGCTGTGGAGCACAGCCAAGCAAGGTGGATGCCTTTGGGCATTCACTGCTAAATTACTTTCCAGCAGTAGCTCTTGGGGTGAATGCTTACCCTGGGGATCAGGTGAACAGCTGCATGGGATTGCACAGAACTGGTAGCTGTCACTTTTTCTTCAAGCAGCTAAAAGACATTTTTGACATCAGTTAAGAACCTGGAACTACAGTCTATAATGATTTTTGTTGTTGTGATGAAGGAACGAAACTGCATTAAGCCCTTAAATCTACCAGCTTGCGCCTTGTTTCTTTAGGAGAAAGACAGGAATTAAAATTCTTGGATTATTTACATATAAGCCAGGAACTACTCTTGCTTCTGTGCCCTGTGTAAGCCACTGACTATCTGGCATGTTATTGCACAGTAGCCTGAGAAGCTGCTATCACTCCAATTCAGTAATACCGCGGTTTCTCTGCTCAAGCTTCTGAAACTAATCCTATAGACATACACAATTTTTGGCCAAGCCTGCATATCTGAAAGTCATATTAGCTGACAAAGAAATATAAGTCTTCAGACACTTGTCTTTTGAACTAGCACAAACTTCCAACTCTTTTTTTTTTCTGTGAAAACTGGAAAGAAAAGGAGGAATAAGAAGTGTTCTTCAACTGAGAATCAGAAACAGCAATTCAGCTTAGAAGGAACATTGGACTGAACAGTAATTCAAAAGAATTAAAATGAATGATGAGAATGATGAGAAATAGCAGGTTTTATACCTTAAACAGTGAAAAGACAAATCCAAGGTGAGTCTGCTGTTATATAGTCTCCATGTAGTACAAAAAGATTTGTGTCACCAACATGGAATGAAGTATCTTTTCTACATACCAGTAATGCGTGGTGTTGCAGAAGACTTAAGCACATAGAGTACTGAGAATGGCTAAGAAAAGCCTTTCTGATTTTATAGGTCCCTGTTGGAAGCCAAGCACTTCTCACATTTGATCAGTATGCTAGACCTGATCACAGATGCAAAGAGATAAGTTAAAATATTCAAAGCTAAGAACAGATCCAAGAGCTGCAGTTGTATCACAGGGTTCTTACAGGTAGTAGGCATGTGGTCCTCACTCATTTTGGTTGGTAACTTGTACACTAGCACTCATGTTCCAGACTTCAGCTGACAGCTGCTGCTGTAGTTCAGCAAAGCAGCCCAGGTTTTGTATAGGAGAGAGAACAGATTTGGTGGTATTGTACTAAAATAGGGAAAGATGCATTTAGGAATGACAGAAATAAAACTTCGATCTTGTAGGGAGGCAAAATGGCAAGCGAAGTTACAAAGTTCAACAGTAAAGGAATTAAGCTAGATGTAACAGTTTCTTTGACAGAATCTTTAAAGAATTTAAAAATAAACAACAACAAAACCAGAACAGCCCATAAGCCAACAGGAATCAGTACTGGGAATTAATTTTGAGCCACTGTCAGCAGTGAGTGAAAGGAAGGAAGGAAAGACTGAGCCACTCAGGGCAGTGTGTGGTGACTGGTGAGACTGCATAGCTTGGAGAGCTATTCTCTGCAATTCCACCTCTATGAATAGTGAGGGAAGAAATATATTACAAATTTTGCTTAAATAAAAGAGAGCAAATGTAGAAATTTTCCTAACAAAAGTGTAGTGCCAGAAGTGTCATTGTAATAACTGCATGCATTAGGGCAGCAGATGGTGTCACAACTTTAATAATGGCTATGCTTTCATTTGCAACTTAGCATATAAATTTTCCAGATGTTTTGAGTGGCCATAAAATGTATCTAATGTGATCATTTTGGAGATTCACCATCTTCTTAGAGTGTCTCCTTGTATTCTCAGTTTGCCGATCAGTGGTGGGAATTTCTGAAGTGACATGTGGCATTCTGTTTTCGTGAAGAATTACTTTAACCAGTTCATTAACATGGCTAACCTATGTTGTCAGAGAGATGACAAGTCTCAAAGAGAATTTTCTTCAGTAAGGTCAAAAGGTTCAACTAAAAGCGGAAGGAACTTAAGTGTTCAAATTTTGAAGTCCGTGAATGAGGAATCTGATCTCTTGAGGAGTGGGGCTGTGAGGGACAGGAGGAAAAGAACTTGTAGAACATTTATTAGTGGTAGTTTCATAGATGTCCATATTTTTTTCTTAGGCTGTTTATTCTGTATGTAT
Organism: Callipepla californica brunnescens; assembly: GCA_023055505.1. Taxonomy (NCBI): domain Eukaryota; kingdom Metazoa; phylum Chordata; class Aves; order Galliformes; family Odontophoridae; genus Callipepla; species Callipepla californica. The sequence goes on along the minus strand of JALIRH010000008.1, from coordinate 8,841,703 downwards.
TTTAAGCGGTGAGCTATTTTTTGTAAAGATGAGAAGCACACTTACCAGGCTAGCAAGCTTTTGGCATTTTTTTCTTCAGCCCCAGGTTAATTACTTTATTCTTTCTGGTTAAATGTAATTTATTAAGCTAAACTCGTGGCGGGAGTGAGGCAGAATTAGGCTGGTGGGAACCTTTAACTGCACTGTGGATAATGAACCCCAGCAGTAAAACCTTCTTCAAGTCACTACCTGATGCAGCTGTCATTCCTCATCTACTTGAGCATACAAACATCAGAAATTAGAGCACCCTCTAAAGAGCTGTATTTTAAACCATGATTGGCACCTATGCAGACAGAAGTGAGGACAGTAATTCTCATATTGAGACAGCAGAGTGCCTTGTGTGCCAGAGGTGCTGCAGAGCCAGAGCAGTCTGAGAGGAGAGGCTGGGAGCTCAGTCAGGTGAGGATACTGGTCTGGGATCACAAGGATGCTGGCAGTGGTCCCTCCAGTTAACAGTGTTCTGTATTAAACATTTATCTAAGCTCCAGAAGTGGAGTGCTGCAGCTGCCTCTCAGAGCCAGTATTTCATTATCTGACAGTGGGGATACAGCTTCAGCTTGAAGGATCAGGAGCACAAGCAATAATTTTGAACTGGGTGTTCAAACTGCATGTTTTGAACATGCACTCAGAAGTGGCAAAGTAGTTTCAGCTTTCTCACAGAAGGGAATTGAGTTAAAATGTTTTATACAACAGAAAAAAAAGAATAGCCTTAGTTACCAGCTTACTGGATGAAATGCAGTGGCAGCTCCCCTTCTATCCATGCTCTGGACACTGGGCTGCACTCCCCAGAAACTGGTGTAGACCCCTACCTGTGTGCTTGCCCAACACATGCAGGAGCAATGGCTTTGGAAATCCCAGCATGTATGGGGAGCTTAGCATTGGGAACTTATGGCTGGAACTTTTTAGCCTCCTGTGGTTTAAACAGCTCTTTAAATTGCTTATACAGTACACCTGCCCTTCTCCTAGCTTCAGATAGGAAAAATTCAGAGTGGATGTTGTTTTTCTCTTAACAAATTGCACAAATTCAGTACACACAGATTAATATTATGATTGCTGGTGTTTATTTGGTGCCCTGTAAAAATTTTGAACCTTCTTTTTTAGGATTTTGTATAGTTCTGTCAACCTTGGATTATTTTCATTAATCTCTCCCTCATTAATTTTCTTCACTTCAAGACTTTACTGATTATTAATATCTGGCTGCTGCCAGTGCCCATGACACATAATGAATAGTCAGCATTTTTTATCAAAGATGTTTTCTCTTGTTTTTGGCACCACAATTTATTGTATTAATAATAAATTCCAATTGACTTCTACCAGAGAAAAAATCCTTTGTAAATCTCAATTAAATTTAGTCTACTGCTGAAAGAAAATACATATAAAAAATCTAACACAGAACTTGATGCTGCAGTGTGTATTTCCCAGCAAGTGAAATTCAGAACTGGTTGTCAATTCCTGTATAGCCCTAACCAATTCATTTAAAGCAGGGTTCTGTGCTCTGTGCTCTGACTCTGAGCTGTCTCCTTGCACCAGCAGGTATTCTGAGTATTACAGCAGTCATTCATCAACTGAAGCATAGAAAGTTTTGCACAAATGTGCGTGGGAACTTCTTCACAGTGCTGTGATGGAGCACTGGCACAGACTGCACAGAGAGGTGGTGGAGTCTCCTTCTCTGGAGATGCTCAAGGCCCACCTGGATGCCTACCTGTGCAACCTGGGCTAGGGTTAGTATGTGAATCGCTGACAAACTGGAATTCACTGAACTAAGGCATCTTTGTCTTACGCTGAAAACCTCTTAAAAAGAAAGCTGAACAGAATTTTGGGTTCCTAGTGTCCAAAAACTGTTTATTGCTTTCCCAAAAACACCCTGGCTGACCATACGGTGGATACTGTATAGAATTTATTGCTTTATAGCAACTGAATCCAGTTAATTATTTTTTTTTTTCTTAGTGAAGTGGCAGTGCATTATGTATGGGCTATGTAAATCTGGAAAGCTTGAGTGTAACTATCCAGCCAAATGACACAGTGAACAGTTGTAGAAGGAAATGTATTCAGCAGCTCAAGGGGGGCTGCAGTACTGCTTTGTGCAGTAATCTTGAGTCATTTGTACAGAGCTTGCTCCAAAAGTAATGCCTCCTATTTATTTCCATCAAACAACATCAGATACAAAGAGCACAGCAGCGCTATCTAATAGGGCAAATTCTCAGCTACAAAGTACTATTTTTCAACATAGTTTGCCACCATTAACTAAACATTTTCACCAGCAATGAGCAAGAGCCTGTATGCTGCATTCTTAAAAATCTGCACCAGTGGAGGTGACCAACTGTTGCTGTCAGCACTGACAAAATGTATCACCCACCTCCTTACTGCGCTCTCATCTACTGTTGGGTCTTCAAAAATATTCAGCAGAATGTCAGTGGGTGAAATTTTTTCTCCAAAGAATTCAGTTCCACACCCTTGCTTCATTCTCACTTTCACATCAGGCGCCATTCTGTCAGGCTGCCTCTCTGCTGCCATTTGCCTCATAGCAACAAAATACAATAATAATGGTAGGAAAATTCAACCTCTGCTGCCATAATAGGCCAACATAATAAAATAGGAGGAGTTACTTTCGGAGCAGCCCTCGTAGTTTCACTTCTGCAAGTGCACAGGACATGCAATTGCTTTCGGCAAGGAAAAATTTAAGGAGTCCTCTTGTAGACTTTGTAAAATTGCATACTTATAAATGTGTCTCAGCAGTGGAGCTGTTCATTACATGCTGTGACTCCCCAAAATTTTAAAAGAAAAAAAATTGTATCTTAGTTTATGGAACTGTGTTTAAATGAGGTCCATATCCTGTTCCCCTAGATTGATTTATAGCTGTCTATGCAATTTCAGTTTGAAAAGGGAAGATATCAAATCAGCAGGATAACAGTCCAACAACATACTTATAGATTGTTATTCTATATTGCGAGGCAATTTCTTCTCTCTCAGAGAAGGACATATATTATCACTGTAGACATCCAGTAAAAATGGACAGCTCATTTTTTTATAAAAGGAAAACACTTGCATGCTGTGATGTTGAAATGAAAAACCCATTGTGCTCGCAAGTATTCTGGAATGAGACCCTTCCCTCAACTAGAGGGGAACAAGTGAAAATACAGAAGTAATAGTATGACTATTGAGTAGTTTAGTTAAATGCTTACATGATCTTCTCTTCACACTGTCCCTGCCAGTACTTTTAATCCTGTGTATAATGTATGCCATACATTCAGTTAAATCCAATGGCCACATTATCTGAGCTGTCTCAGTGATTTTCAGGATATAATTTAGATGTTAGTGTAGATACCAAGTGCAAAATCTTGATGCTTTTTAAAGTGCGGCCATATTTCTAAGATTATGGAAATCAATACTGTACATTACAGAACAGACATCTGAGTGTTACACAGAGATATATCTTTGGGTGCTGCCATAAGTAGCAGATTTGTATTTCATACAAGTAAAATGAATTCATAAGCAAACGTGTTTGCTGGGTGCAACAGATGATTTTCTTAGTCAGAAGGCATGTCTTTGAGCATGTCATATACAGAAAAATACATATGCAGAGTAACTACTGGAAAAAAAAAAACAAAAAAAACAGGCAGAGCATAATCAAATAACACAAATACAATCCAAATCCAATTTACAAAAAATAAAAATAAAAATAGACCAGGTGTAATTTGGCATGAATTTATTTTGGATACACAGAACATGTCCTTTATATTATAGTATATCCTTTTCCAGCTGAACTTATTACAGTGACACCCCCACACAAACAAATAAAACAATAGTTATTTCGTAAAATCTGGATTTACTTGCATATCTCTTTTGTTGTTGTTGTTGTTCCTCTTAATAAAAATTAGAAAAACTGCAGTACTGAACAGTTAACTCTAAGCCCACTCGAAGACACATATGTAGTGTCCACCACTGCTCTTAGTGAAGCTCATAGGAAGTGTGTACCTGCTGCTGGGCTCTGGTGAAACAGCAGCACACTTCTGCCCAAAATCACCTTCACTTTAATGTGAACTGTAGTCATTCAGCACTTTAGGGTGCATTACAAAATGCAAGAATTTCATATTATCATATAATTATTATGTTTAAAGAAGCCTGGACAAGATAACAGTTGTGATGCAGATATGTTCATCATGTATGACTCAACTATTTGCTCAGCTTCACTAAAGATCATTCCTAGACTATAATGCAAGTGAACTTGTCTGTATCTAAATTAAGATCACTGTGATAGATCAGAAACTCCTATCTTTGAGTACCACGCATAAAAAAGAGCAAGTAGCATCAAAGAGAAACAATCAGACAAATCATGTTATTTGTAAAGTGCAATAAATATTTAAATCAGACTTTTAATAATTACCCAGTGATCTATGACTTGATAGACTTACTTGAAACATCTAGCCTTAGTTTCCCACCTAATGGCACTCCAGTACTGGGTATGGTCTCTTTGACTCTAGGGTTGAAAAGCAGTCTCCTGCAATATTTCAGCTCATGTGAAATGAAAAATGAATCTGTTCCTTAATCTTTCCTGTGTTCAAACAGTCTTTTCCCTCATCAGATCTTATCTTACTGTTGACCTCTTCTAAAAGTCCTCCAAATTAGGAAGTCTTCAAAGAAGATGGCTACCAAAACTGCGCTCTACATGACATTCTAAGTGACTTTTTTTCATATAACTCATGCAGCCACATAGGAAGAGATCTCACATTTCCTCTTGTGCTTTTTTTGAAGCTTTCCCTGACCAAGAATCAAGGCTGTCCTTTCTAGAAAATTACCCTAGCAAGTTTTACCTAGCAGGTATAACAAAGGTCCACCAGGAACTGTCCTTTTTTTGCCCTAAAGTCATGCCAGATCCAAGATCCAGGAGCAGAAAGGCAGGATGCATGTCAGCATTCAGTAAAGTTTATATGGGTTGGCTGTGTGTCGGAAAACTACTGAATACAGTTAGACTATTGCTAAAATTAAAAATCAAAAAGCCCTTACCTGCCATTCAGCTCCTGATTGTCAGCTCTTTAATCTGTACCTTGCTTGAACTATTCAGTATGATGAAGAATGTGAAGAAGCAGATAAAACCTTGCTATTTTTCCTTAAATAATTCAATCAGTAGATAAAGAAAGGGAAGAATATTTCTCACTAAATCATACAACTTTTTAATTTTTCCGTAAAACTTTTCTGTTCTTCTGTAACATTTTTAAAACATGTTTTATAAGAATGTCTGAGCATTGCTAATTCTTGCAGAGGCTCTGAGATTTGTTTGCTTTTTTATTATTATTTGTAAATCAAGAGTACCCAATAAACATGATCAAATGAGCAACCAGAATACAAAGATTTAACGTTCTACTCTTTTTTTAGTGCACTAGATTTACTAGCAACCTCGTTACATATAGGACACTCAGGTCAGACACTGAGGTGTCCATATTTTTAGTTCCCAATAAAGTCAGTCACAACCAAAGGAGGCTGAAGTAAGTGTATGAATGCCTTGCAAGATCAGGCCCTGGTATTGCCAGTGATTATATTCTGCACACGGGTTCCAAATTCATAAAAAAAGTCAGAAAGACATTTGTTTGAGGTATTTATAGAGCATCTGTTTGACTAACCATCTGTGCTCTGATTGAAGTATACACATGGTCCAGACTGAATCAAAACCAATTCAATGGATTAAAATAGTAACCTTGACAGTGTTACATCTAAAGATTTTACTGCTAGTGACTCTTGGCCTGTTTACATGTAAAGGTAATTTTTTAAAATGTAAGATCTGAAAGCTAGCATAAGGAAAAGCGTGACTAGCGTGCCTGCTTCAAATGGCTTTGGGCTTTGAAGTTAAGAGATGCTGCTTGAACGCTGCATGCCTTTCCAAAAAGCTGTTTGCTTAGGGTCTGGATTAAGCTGGCTGCCTCCCTGTTTTTTGAGTTGCTTTTGGTGTCTGTGAATGTGAAATCAAGAATATGCTGAAGAATTTTGCCCCGCTCTTGCTTTTGCTGTATTTCTATTTCGAAATACAGGTCTTGGTGGTAGTAGTATTCAGTACAAACATTAGCAAAGCATTAGAAATGTAGCCAACTATTGCTTGGTCTAATGGCACTGAGAGACCTCAAAGTGTTCAGTTTGCTTACTTCAACAAGATTATCTTTTCCACAGATCAGTACATTTTGTGTGTTCAAAATGCTGAGATGAAAGATTGCAAAGAAAAGCAATAAGCTGTTAAAAAAAATGTGTGGTGGTCACTCATTATTTATTGAACTTGCTCCTCAGAAATAGTTATTGAGCAGTGAGGGTTTTTTAAGTAGGTTTTGCTTGTTCAAGATGATACAAAATTGAAGTTTCTGATATTGTTTCACAAGATAATTTTTCTTCAGTGATAACCTGGGGAATTCTTTAATTTACCTCTTCTTGGTGATGTAGCACCATCTGCCACATCTGCAAAGAAGGTAATTATTTTTAGAAGCATCTGTGTTTTGTTTTTTTATTAAGTATTGAGTCATCGAGGTCAGTGTTTTTGAATTATTCAATGTAGGAAAATAGAAGCTTTTGTTTTGCATTTTGGTCAGTAACAAAGGATGGATTTTTATTACTGTTGGTGCCATAAATCTCGAAGCAATTTGCTGCAGGCCTCTGATTTCCAAGAAATTTGTTTGCATTCTTAGTGAAAGCATTTAGTTTGTAGGAAAAAAGAATCCATCATAATTCTGGTATCAGTAAAACAGCATCTGGTGGCAAATAAGTGACTCTGGAATCTCTTGTATTAATGGAGATATTACACAGTGAGCTGTTGGTCCAGATTTCCAGCTTCAGATTCAAAATTGTAAATTAGGATCTCTGACACCAAAGGAGAAATCATTCTCTCACAAGATATAGAATATTTTAGTAGATATTGTGGACTTGCACCCTCTACTAAACACTATACTGACTGAAGTCCCCAAATGAGCCATCCTTTGACAAATTTGTTATTAAGCCTGTGGCCTTCCATGATTGATCAGATGAGCACATCTGAGTCAGATGAGCATTCTCCATCAAGCAGCGGGAATCTAGCAAAGGTGAGAATTAGGACCTGAAGCCTTCAAAAGCTTGCTTGGTCTTGTAGCAAAAAGGCATTTAGCTGTGCCAGGTGCCTTGAAAGACTAGTGCTTCATGTAAACTCTTGGTGTGCTGAAGTAATGAGTGTAGTGCATGAATGCAGAGTTATCATTTGATGATGACATCTCTGCAGCAGTTTCTTTTAGCTTTCTGCTGTTGAGAAACTAATGAGAGAAGACAACTTCTCAAAAAGTGAATAGTTTTTTCTCTGGGGAGCTGATGAAAATTGGGTTTATTTTTCTGGCTTTACTACAGAGTGAAGGTGGCAGAGCTGAATGGTCTGAGAAGAATCTCTTAAGAAATCACATGCATGTTGAAAATTAAACCTTAGAGAGGAGCCTATTGGATAAAGAAAGAGAAGAGGAACCTTGGATCTAATTGACTGATGAAATAATTGAAAAAGAGATGTTGAAGAGACAAGCCTGAGTCCTATGTTGAATGAAAGACTCATGACACAATCCCATATGCTGCATTTGCTTGGGTTATGCAAGATGAGCTCCCAGGAGCTCAGCTATATGCTCTTTTCCCATCAATTAGTATGTACTGCTGCATGTCTACTTCAAACAGAAGGTGTTCATTTAACTATCAGCAGTGGCCAGTGTGTGTGTGTATGTGTTTCTCTGTAGTTTTAGAAATCTTATGTTCTTAAACTCACTGAAAATCAGCTGTGGTGTCTAAGACTATTCCCAAATATAACTCATAATTTTGCATCTCCACATTGAAATTATTTCAGTCTGTGAACCCTGGCTGTGTGAACAGCTTTGCAAACAGAGCCTGGAGTTCATAGTACTAGCACAACTTTAGATTTGAACCACTTTGCAGCACAAGAATAAAGATTGATCTCTGCAGTTACAGCACAGAAAAGTTGAACCTCTGGAAGTGCTACAGATACTCCTGACTGTGATGTCCCTTGTTCTGGGAAACGGTTGCTGATTTTAGCTGTACTTGGATCAATCAGTTTGGCATGGGACATATCTCTGACATCTGGTATAGCTGGCAGGTGAATTCAGGTTTACCAGATTTCAGTAATTTCAAAGGCACTTACTCTTTCCTGTCAGAACTTAAGTCTGAATAGAAACCTCATTCAGAACAGGTAGTGGCATTCTACATTTATTTTACTCATCACATACCTTTAATGAACTTTGCCATATTTGCAAATGAAAAGTGGTATTTTTGAAAGGACTCAGATTTTAAGACACTAGAGATCTCTTTGCTTTCCTCATGATTGGGAAGTCTGCTTTACTGATGTATGGAAGATGTAATGCGTTACTCCTTACCGGGCCATGATACAGTGATAGCAGGATTTGCCAGTACTCCAGAACATGACTCCTTAACTACTTTCCAGCTGTGCTTTAATGTACTATTCTATCTGTGCTGTTTAATTAAGGTCCGAAAGGGCTCTCAGTTAGTGGCGACACTGCCATCTTTTTTGCTTTTAGACTCAGAGACACTTTCAGCACAGTTCAGTTACCTGCACACAGCATAAGAGAAAGCCAGCATTTGTTGTCAGCATGCCAAGTCCTTGCATGGCTGAGCAGTAGCAAAGCCACTCAGTCTTCCTCTCATTGAAGAACATGAGAAAACAATGAGTCTTGTTCTTCAACCTGAAGGTCAGACTTGATTTGTAATCTACTATTAGATTGCATCTTATAAAAAGAGGCAGTGACAGCCACTGCTGGGAGTACTGGGCAAACTACAATGACTGCAGTTACTCCAGCTGTGGAGTTGCGAAGGAGGGTACTTCAAATATGCTGTATTTGACTCTTGAATATCATATTCTTATGTTTAATGAAGATATAAAGCCAGAATGACGTATGCTTAATGTCCCTCATTCTCCTAATGGAGTGTAGGGCTTACAAAGTGCTAGTTTGCTTTTTCAAATGCCAGATAAATTATTTTTATCTACATAATCTGAGAAGTATTGGAGAAGTATTTTGTAAACATTCAGGACTCCCACCTCTAGATATTAATGATGCGCGTGTCTTAGACTGTTAAGTAAAGTCAGTTAACATTCTGATCTCATTTATACATGTGTATTCCATCCTCCCATGCAATTCATGAATCTTAATTAGCAATTATTAAGTACTAATTTTTGTATTTTTAATTCACAGTTCTAATTCCAGAACATTTTTGAATTTTGGTTGTTGATGTTTTTAATAATTATGAAATAGTACTTCATATATTCCTAAAATCCTTATCGACAAAGCAAATTACTTAGTATGGGAGTAAGAACATCTGTATCCGATCCTAAACAGTCTCAAATAAAATAAATCTTTGTAAATCTTTGAGAGAAAGGTGGCCTTGTTGATGCTTGGCTGTGGATTTGGGTAAAAAGCTGAATGTAATCTCCTCCTAACTCACTGGTTTAAGCTTCAGCAAAGATGACTTAGGAAAATTCATTTTAGTTTTTAATTGAGCCAAACTGGGTAATTGTACATGGTCTGTTGTCCTGTCAAAACTGATGAGAGATTATTAGTTAAGCCTTGGTAACCTGGTTGCCTGTTAGGATCTATCTGCAAGTGTTCTGTGTCCTTTAATAGGTAATTTGCAATAAATTAAAAGCACTCTAGAACCTCAGTTTGGAAAGCAGATCTTGATGTTTGTCACCCTTTTCCTAATAAATTTGTGGAGATCAAGGCATTTAGTACTGTGAGATCTTTAATAGCTATCACATTATGTCTGGAGAGAAGTTCCACTGAGGTTGTGGCAATTCTGTTATTATACAGAGGGAGATTTTACAAGACTGGCTAGACATATTCCAAAAGTAAAGTGTGAGGTGTGGTACCAGTTGTGAAAACTATTAGTTTGACTGCAAGAACTTATATTTATGGCTATGTCTATCACATAAAGACAATCTCAAAATAGAGACCTGTGTACAGCTGACTCACAAAAAGACTTCTTCTCTATACCTACCCTACAGCGAGCTATTTACCCTGGATTACATAATTCAACCACTTCTGTTGTGTTTTCTTGCATTTTAATCACTACTCCTTAATTTCTTCTATCCAGGCAGGTAAAATTGAGGATGAACTGCAGCAAATGCTTCTTTTTATAATGTATACCAAGCTCAATGAATGTAGCCAGTATTCTGCTTGCTCTTTCAAGCTGCTTGTTTATGAAAATAAGTTAGTACCATGTTTTATAGTATCATTCAAGACAGACAAACCTGATTAAAGGCAGCTACATGCTGTCCTCTAGCCTTCAAGAGGCACTGGTCATTATTCATATAATTTAGTTCAAGAGAGTCTTCCAAAAATAAAAATTAAGGTCATAAATAGAATGTTAATGTCATTAATGAGGCTATAGAAAGCTTCTTGTAACCCAGGGTAGGTTGCTTCTCTTTGATTAACTGTATTTTTTTGCATAATTTGAGTTATATATATTACTGAGTCACTGGAAAGATTTTTGGAGGTTTCTTTACTGTTTTTTGTTCTTCAGCAACTTTGAATCTCCACTGATGCAAGAAATCCCAGAGCACCAAGGCAACAGCACAGACAGTTCGGGAAGCAGTTTGGCAAGCTCTGTCACAGCATGTAAAAAGGTAACTTCCAAGTTTATGTAATTTTCAAAGGCATATATGTATCCTGGGTTATAGTTTTGCTCTCTAGCTTTTACTTTTATTGAGGAGCACAACATTTAACTGATGCCTGAAGAGGAAAACAGTTGATTCAGAAAAATAAGTTCTGGTTGCTGTTGTGTTATCTTGCAATTCTGCATGCATAGTCTATACTTGACTGGCTGCAAAATGTGTGTGGGAGGTGCATTTCCCTTGATTATTTCTCATTTTCCTCATTATCTGGCAAAATATAAAAGTTGGAAAGAGCACAAATAAATTCAGGTCTGCATTCTGATAGCTTGCAAGTCTCTGGGACACAGCCTTAGGGTCCAGAGCTTAGCTTCTCTGAAGTCAGTATGATCCATCCTTCATGTAATGGAGCTTTTCTGCCTAATATCTTACTAGAGGATTTCAGCAACCAAGGAAGTAGTATAGATTTGACTGTTCCTGCTTTTATTGCCTCAAAATGGATTTGTATGAGTTATTTAGTTTAGAGGATGGTGAGGAAAGGAAGCAGTGCCTGTATGTGTCTATGTAGTCAAGATTAGTCAGGTATGACTGAGACTAGTTTATGAATGTAGGTAGTACAATTGAAAATACACGAGTGAAGATTCTAGATGCTTCCATCTACTCTCAGGGCCAAACTGTGGCAGTGCAGTCCAAGGGAAGGCCATTGCCTATTGAGGAGAACAGGCCATCTTTCATCTCTCAATTTGCAGTAACCATCTGAGCTCGACTATTTCCCATAGGCATAATTCTAGAGCTGCTATGTATCCATTTACCACAAAATATTATAAAATCTCAAAATTCATTCAGTTTTCCCATAATTTCTTCTATTTTTTTTTTCATCCTTCACTACTAATTGTAATGCTTTCCTTTTGTTTGTGGGTTTTTTTTCCTTCAAAATAAATAACAATTTATATATGTAAATAGAGAGATGAAACATAGAAGATAAAGATATACTTTCCTTATATTTCTGAAAATCACACTGTGGCTGTGGGGGTTGAGTGTTGGCTGTCTACTGAAATTTCAATAAATGTAAAATCACTGAAATAAGAAAACCTCTGTAGACTTATTTGTATGCTGGAATTGTGCACCTCTAGCTCATCCCGGCAAGGCAAAAGACAAAAAGCCAGTATTTCGTTTGTTATTTTCAAAAAGATACGTGAATTTCAAAAAACGCTTCTGGCTGTAATTGTAGAATTGTAGAAATTGGCATAAAATTCATAACGTGGCTGAACATCTTATATTTCTTTAATCTGAGTTGGCTGTTTTATATAAGACTGAAGGACAGTGGCACAGCGCTGAAAAGTGTTACCACTGTGTTTATAAATGTTCCCAGCGTGGTCGCCTTCACTCTTACAGACTTGCTTTTACCTTTTGATTTAGAGCTACTTCATCTGTCTGATCCCTTGCATTTGAACTTTTCATTGTAATACGAGTCAATTTTATGATGTTAGACACACTAGAAGAAGTGATTCACCTCTGCCAGCACTTCTGACAAACAGCAGGATATTTTGGGCTTCTTTACAGCTCTGTCACAGTGTGTGTTAGTGTTCTTTTTCTGTGTGTGTTGTGTAGAAAAGGATGCAGAATTCAAAGTAAACCATTATCTTTCCTTTTATCCTGCATTAGTTACAGTAATTTTTTAAGTTAGATATGCAATTGGTGCTGGCGTGAAACTGTGAGTTCCTGCTGCAAGGGAACAGTTTAAACGGTTCACTTGCTTGCAGGTTTGAGTAATTTCACTTGGTATGAATGGGAATGCTTCCTCGTCAGGATCCATATGAGATGTGGGCTTTTACCACAAAGACCAATCTGAACAAATGCAGAAGATGTGCCCTGTGATAGTTCATCTTATTCTGTATGTCCCACTTTCATATCCTTTTTGATGAGTAGTAATTAACCAAAGCAATTAAGATGATCAGCCATGAAGACGCAGATGTTTCATTTGTGGAGCAGAGCCTATTTAATGTTGTCACAGTTATAGATATTTAGTATATTTTAATGTCTTACTATCTAAATCAGGGAGCAGGAAGCTGTTACGCTAAACTTGTACGCAGTGTTTTCCTCTGGGAAAGAGTGACTTCTCTAATCTACACTCTGCTAGAGGCTGATTTAGTTCATTGATTCACAACACACTGAGTAATGCTGACGGCTGAGTCTCTAGATGAGAGTGGAAAACTTTTTTTTTTTAGAACCATGAATTACTGCTGATTCCACATTTCATGCATGATGCAGATTCATCCTGAATTATTTTCTGAGTGCGATGATCCTACTTTGAACCAGACATACAGCAGTATAGTGCGTGCAGCTGTTAAGCATAAGTGCGGTCAGTGAATAAAGTTCTGCTTTCACTTGTACCACTGCAAATCAGAAGCAACCTCACTGAATTCAGCAAATCCCATGTATGCCAATGGGATTGTCCTAGAGCTTGTCTCAGCTAGGTATCAATGAAGAAAACTACAAGATTAGAGGAAGAAATTTTCTGAAGTGATGCCGTTTGTATTAGAAGCATAGGCTATGTGAAAGAAAGATGGTGAACAGCCACTGAAGTAGTAATGCAAGTTAGGTTTCTTACCTTTGTTATTCAATTACAGCTCAGTATAGTTTGAAAAGGGCCTAAATGCAAAGATGGCAATCAGAAAGAATGGACAGATCTCTGGGGGATAACGATGCTCACACTGCATTTCATTAATTACCCAATGGATGAGGCAAGCTCACTCAAGCTTATTCACAGTTCCACTGTAGTCATATGTTATTGTAGTATAAGGACGGCAGTGTATTTCTTAAAAGCATGAATACTGTTGCAAGTTTGAACACATCTGCAAAATCCCATTTTATATGAACAGTTAACAAGTAGAACTGGCCTACAGCAGTCAGATCCTAGAAGTATTAAATTCTCTTCGCCTATATATGTGTGTCTTTGCCCATGATAATATTACTGTCTACTATCAAAGTAGCATGCCCAAAAGTTCACAAGGATTCAATTTATAGAATTTTACATACCAGGAATGCATAAAGTTACAGTGATCTGCACTGCAGAGTGGCCCAAATTATCCTTCCTCAATAGAAATGTTAATGGGAAAGTTCTGAGAAATAGCAGAATGCAGAAACTCGTATTTCATAATAAGGTAGAGCTTAAACTCATCCAAAATTTACATCTCATTCCAGCCATCGCTTAGTCAAATGTCACCTTCTGTCCTCTGAACACCATATTCAGATTTGTGTAAAATCAGAGCAAGAAGTCCCCACCCATAAGCTCCCTTTCCCACAGTGCTGTCTTTTCTGAGTAATTTCTAGAGGTTTTCCAGATGACTTTGGCCCAACTTGTATTCCTTGGATTGCTGACCTCCCCCACTGCATGCAACATGGGCTGGAGTGCATGCTATTTAGCTTTTTTCATCTATCTACTTCAAATTCTAATTGCTGAAAGTGATCTTCTCAGTAGTAAAAATGTTATTGTATCCTTCTTCACATTTCTGACTGCATTTTCAAGTGTCTGTCCAGCACTGCTTGTGCACATATGAAAGCAGAGTAATAGGCCAGAGAGATCACTATCCCACTAATGCTGCTCATCTCCTCAAGGTTACTAAAAATCACATAATGTCATAGCTTCCATGTAATATTTTTTACCCTTGACTTAAAGTCTACTAGGAAAAGTTGCATACAAAAATTTAATGCATTGAAAAGCTTTGAAATTAATAAACCACCCTGCAGTGACCCTCAAGCTTGACAGCAATGTCCTGACCTAAAACATTTGTTCAGGAGTTATTACTACTGACAGTGCATTACCAGAATTTGCTTCCTGAAAGGAAAATAGGTGTGCCAATGGTGATTTAACATCCACAGGAAGAAAACTAGTTGAAATTTGGAATGCCCATCTCATTTCATGAATTAATCACCTACAATATACATCTGCTGTGATATAGCAGTTCTGAGGAGAAATACTGGTATAGCACACCAAGTACTTTGATAAAACGGAGTAGCAAGCTTTTTTGAAGCTTGTTTCTTTGTGATAATTTCTGCCTATTCCAGTTTCTCAGAAACTGTCTGAGATTTGGGAAAGAAAGATATGAAGCTGTTAAGGATAAAGACAAGTTCACTAAGATTTTTAAGGAAATGAAACAAAATGTCTTGTTACTGAAAAAGCTATTTCAGTTGAGGAGGACTGTTTCCTATGTACTGAAATCATAGTCTAAGAGGTCATTAGAACTTCAGTCCTTGAGGATGAGAAGATCTAGAGTCACATGAAATCTGACATCAGATATATACGTGTGTATAGGTGTATGTATATGTTGAACTTTTTTCTTCATAAAATATTCAGAAGTTAGTACTTTTTGGAAAAAGTATTTGATGCAGTATTTTACCAACAAGTTTATAATGTTTAAGTATTTACATATTTGGAGACATTTCTTAGAAGAAAATATATAAAGCTCAGAGGAAATTGTTTCTCTGTGATATGACATATACTGTTTTTCCCATCTAGACTCAGAGTCAGTTATGGTGGCATTAATCTGTTCACACTAAGACAATATACTATATAATTTATTGAGTTCAGAGTCATTGAATTAGTAAGCAAAATTAGCTAGCAGTCCCAGAGAAGAAACTGGTGTAGATGTGAAGCAGTCATAAGCCTTTGTCATTCTCATAACAAAGTCTGTGGGCACAGTAGTTTTTTTCTGAGTATTTTGTCAACCCTAAATTTGTTTTCGGAAGAAATCTCATAGCAGGGCTGGAGTTTGCATGTCAGCCTACCCCGTTGCACAAATTAAAAATAACCATAAAGGTGCAAAACGTTTGTAGAGGGCACTGAAGGAAGGCACTGAAGCAATGCCAAATGAATGGGTTCTAGTGGTCCTCATCATCCATCCCACAGGGAGTGCAGTATTTACTATATGACTTTCTGACAAAAAATTAAACATTAGAGTGGGTGTTAGTGTGTGTGTGGTAATAAGCTTACTTCTAGATTGCTCCTGAGTATTAGAAAATTGTGTTAGCTGTCCGCATCAGCTTTCCACGCTTGTTCATCTTCCCTGAGAAATGAAAAGACCTGACAAGTTCTTCTCACTTCATGAGGAATTGATCTAGGCTTAGAAAGTAAGTGTAAGAAAGAAATGTCAATGCAAATTATGCAGTAAGGTAATGAAAAATACTGTGGATAGTTATTTTTTTTCCCAGGGTACGACAACATAGGTATATTTTGAAATATTACTAAAAAGTCTAAAAGCTATAGTACAGCATTTTTCCTCAGTTGCCAGAAGGGCAAAGGAGATAAATATCAATTGCACAAACATGCTTCTTAACATCTTTGCCTAGGAACAATAAGCCATATAAATTGTTCTGTGAGTATCATCACTGTTACTGCTATCATTTGCTGATACTAATTAGTTATTTCAAAAATAATAAGGGTTCCACTTTTTCATGGGAAAAAAACGTGCCAAATAGTCAGCCTGTGGATTAATTTATCCAGACAGACCCTTTCTCTTTTGCTTCAGAATATCCCATTACCTGAAATACATGCTTTAAACTGAATTTAGTAAAGATACACAGTCAGCTAGGCTTTCGTCTTTTTGTACAGTCAGAGAGCACACTCCCTCCAGGAGGTCAGCATACATCTCTGTTGGCTAATAAAATTCCTCAAGTTGTCCATGTGAATAACTCCCCTTCCCATGCTTCACCATCCTCAACTATTTGTCCTTTGTACTCTATTAAACAGAAAATAAATGCGTGGAAAGAAACAACTTTTCAGTTTTAACGCAGTCTTGTCAGCATAGGAATTCAACCCCTAGACCATCTGTGTCTCTCAGTTCTACTTTCATCCCTGATGGAAATTAGAATAAATTGGTCTAGCCTTCACGCTTTCATTGAAAGGGCAAACAGGAATGAGTGATTCTTTTGCTTGTCATGGATCTTTCTATAGCAGCTGGGTAAATGTAATAAAGTACAAGCCTGCCTGTTTTATGATATGGCTCTTTAGCCCCAACAAATTGTACACTCAGAGACTCTGGCTGTGTCGCTGCTGCTGACACGGTTCCTGGTCATGTCTGGGCACAACCAGCCCAGATCCATGAGTCACTTCCAGGCTTACTGGTATTTCAAAGAAATCTGATGCTGTGCTCAGAAAGAAAGTCCTTGCTGAGTGCAACTTCATGTAGATACATTTCAGTAACATATTGGAGGTCTATTTATTAAAAAGGCAATTTGACCTACCTGAAGTCTGTGCATAATTAGTACAGAGGCAGCAAAGAATTTAATTCAGTCTAAAGTGTCAGCCTTGCAAACTGACTTTGCCTCTTTATAATCTACAGATATCTCTAACTTTATTTTTTGTTCGAGCAAAGCTTGTAGCATTTGCTATAGGACTGAGTCAACATAGAGAGATTGAACTCTGTGAAGAAACCTTAATCTAAGGGTCCTGACTGAGCTCAGTATTCTTTACAGAAAGTTTCAAGTACTTTAGCTTCTCCAAAAGCAGCAAAATATTTTTAAGAAGAAAGAGATTGTAGCCTAGGCAGTCTCAGAAATGAGGCTGCTGACAGAATGAATAGCAGATCTATTTTAGATGGAAATACGCAGTAAATTATAAAGGTTTCAAGTTTGTATACTGTGGTATGATTAAATGATTAGTTTTTCCAAAGTTTACGTTTATCACTTTAGCATAGAACAAAAATCCTAGCACTGTTTTTCAATAAAAATGTTTTATTTCTTGAGGTTATTTAAGGCATCTCGTTCAAGGACTTTTAATTCTTAGACAGAATTGACCAATAGTTTAGCGAATATTCACTTGAATTCACTGGGATTCACTTGAATCCCAGGTACAGTAACTTCATAAGTCTAAAGGGAATGAGACTCCCAAGTCTTGCCTCCCAAAAAATGTGTAGGCAAGATTTTCTTTGAGCTCCAACAACAGAGATCAGGCACAGTAGGACTAAGTAAATTTTAAATTATTTTAACTATTTTTAACTATTTTAACAGATTCTCTGCAGCAACAGTCTGCTAGAATCAACAGACTACTGGCTGCAGAATCAGAGGACACCATGCCAAATTGGCTTTCTGGAAGACAAGTCAGAAAGCAACTGTGCCTCAGTAAGTACACACTGTAATCTCCTCTGGGGAAATGTCCGTTGAGAGCTATTTGAGCAGAGTGTGGGGGCGTCTAGAGTACATGTTAAATTAAAAGAAGTCAGTGACTAACCGACTCCAAAATTATGTCAATGTATTGATAGTTTCTGTAATTTCCAGCTTTCTGCTAAAAGCAAATACCCAAAGCAAGAATGCATACAGATTTCTATACAGAATACGTTAATAAAGATTGCTTCAGAGGTTTCCCTGTATTTTTATTGTGTATTTTAGTCAGTGACTAACAACAGAGAAAAATAAGCTAAAGAGAAAATTATTCCAAACAGTAACTTGTTAATGGAAAGGTTGGGAAGAACAGATGCTTAAAAGGCTGCTGAGTGTTCTTGAAGACATAGAGACACGATTAAGGACAGCACTCTTCCCATATTAGGTGAGGAGAAGCTGTTAAACAACTCAAATGGAATACTTTTACATTTGAAATTAAATTTAAATCTCCATGTGTTGTGGATTATAATGCAATTAAATTAAGAACAGTTTTTGGTTAAGCTTGTATTTGAAAAAATAAGAGTTGCATTTCTTTACACACCATCTTTATGAAGCTGAATGACACTATATTGCTGTGATCGTAATAGTGCTTTATCCAAGAAAAAGCTTAGGAGAGCTGAACATTACTAGAAAGAATTACCAAGGAAATGTGCTTTTAAGAATAGAGTCTAAGGTTAAAGGGCTAAATATCGTGCTGTTCACTGGATTATGAGTTCCCAAAAGACGCAGTGATCAAAATGCAGAACTTAAGTAGTATGTGATGGTAAGCAACCACATAAAGTACAAGGTGATAAACTGAGTACATTCCTGTGTCTCTACCATAGATTATGCTGGGTGGAACAAGGGAGGGGATATTTGTCTTAATTTCATCTGGTATGGAATTGTTTTCTTCAGAGTGGCTGGTGTCATGTTTTGGCTCCAGTAGAAAAACAGTGTTGATAACACACCAATGTGATGTGAACAACATCCTTGTTCACAACAAGAGAGGTGTTTAGTAGCCTGGAAGTTTAGTTCTTCTAAACATCTAAGCTTTTCAGTTACTGTTAAATAGTTACTCTAACTGTTATGAGCAGAACTGACATTTCGCTCGTGTTCCTGCTTAATTTATTCTGAGTGGCAATACAGGGCAGAATTTTAATTTAAGTGCCTAAAATGTTACACAGCTAATGCAGTACACTAGGAAGCTTTTGCATTAATTGTCAAACTTAATACATAGACTAGAGTGTAAGCACACTGTTTTTGTGGTCTTTTTTCCTCCAGAATTGCTCTTTCCACCTCAGGTATGCCAGTGGCGTATTTGGGCGGGCACAGTGCTTGAGCCCACTAGGGGAGGGGGACACTTGACTACTGTGTGAGAACTAAGCATTAGTTCAGCATTCTACCCAGAGAGCATTTCGTTCTGAGTCCTTTCCAATGTTTGATGATAAATGAGTGGAGGCTGCAGGAATAAAGAACATGCAGGAATTTCCCTTGCTTTCCCAATAGCCAGCAAACCAGACTGCCATTAACAGAAAATACATTCTTCTCTTTTATACAGATTTTATAAATTACCAGAGTGCCAGAGATGTTTTAAAGTTGCCATTAGGTTTGCAGAATGAAAAAAGAAATCTAAATTGTACTACATCACTAATGGGTACTTTTTTTTGTAAAGATAACTAGCAATACATTTAGCTGTAGTGTTCAGATTTCATTTGGAAGAGTTTATGTTTAGTAATGTCTAATCTCACTATGACTGTAAATGCAACAAGACTATATGAATATAGATTTCATAAATGTTGTGTTCATTATCTCCCATTACAGATTAGTGCATTTAGTACAAGTAAAAATAGACGCACGTCTGTCCTACATATGCTCACCAAGTGTACTAACATCGATTTATTAAAACATTAAACACTTAGCTATAACAGACTGCTTTTCCACAGAGAGATTCTTAAAGAAGAATGGGCATTTGAGTACATGTAATAGTCCATTAAACTCCAAACTGCTTAGTGAAAAGCTACATATTACAGTATGAAAATAATAAATTGTGTTAGAGGAATGGTATTTCATACTTGCCTAAGTTGGACATCTTTTCCTGTGTTCTGAAAATAGAAGCGTTCATGTGATACATTTTTTCATTACATTGAGTTCTGGTAGTCCATCATAATAGAAGAAATTCTAGTGTGTCCATATTTAATCCAGTGGTTGTGCACATTTGCACAGATGGACAATAGAAGTCATAGGAAGAAGTAATAACTAAATGTGATGTCTGTTCTCTGTATTTATGCCAGCTCTGTGGTATGTTAACTACTGAAAGTGTTATGTGTGTTATGAGTATGTTATGAATAGAGTTTGAAAGACTGCCTTGCCCTAATTTTCTTTTTCTACATTCGGTAGATGTGTAAGAGCAAACTATTTGTCCAGATATGTTTACACTTAAGAAACCAAAGAGGTGCACTGGAATTTAGTCCAAGTGGACAGGGCTAGTTATATTAGTTGTTAGGACTTTGTAGGAAGAACTCCCATAGAGGCTAATCAGGAAAGGGCAGCTGAAAGAGATATCTTTGAGCTTGAAATGAAGGCCTGGTGGGAAAGAATGAAGGTGAATTCTAGGTTGTAATGACATTTTCTTATAAAAGGTCATACCAGATCTCTTTAAAATGTCCCTGAGTTGAAGTGTGCTACCATTCCTACTTCAGGTGATCCTATTAGGTTTTGCCACGCTATCTGTTTGAAGAGTTTAGACTCCTACAAAGAAATTCTGGGCTGGTGTTATGAACGTATGTAGTAGAGTGCTCTAGCATCTGAATTTTTTCATCCTAAAAGAATGAGCAATTACCAAACATTAAATTAAGTGGTGATAAACAATGATACTGCTTTGCAACAGTTTAGTGCTACAAATTAAGTAGACAGTTTTGTGCTATTTTCATAATTAGATAGCATAAATTTTAAATGTAGTTTAATTACATAAGTCTTGTTTTGTTTGCTTACACTAAATGAGGACTCAGTCAAAATCTGTCAAATAGTGTAAAGAGTATGGATATATAAGACACAGTCTTTCATAAGCTGCACAGAGTGACTTATAGATGTGACTACAATATTTACAATGAGACTTTCTTATAATCTCACAGAGAGACCCCTTCAAATAAACTCTCATGTCTTTATCCATTCCATTGTGCAAAACTATCTTTTTCATTGGATCTACATTAAATAGTATGCTTTGGACCTGCTGATAAGTAAATCTTATATAAAAAGAAAAACCTGATAGGTGGTTTGTCCCTACTTTCTTCCACAGACCTAAAATATTTATTTACCAATGCTCAAAGTGTTTGGTTGAGTTATGCTAGCACGTGTTAGGAAACTGAAATTTAATCTCCTTAGACTATTTACAGTTTCATCTTCTAGCATCATAGAATCACCAAGGTTGGAAAAGGCCTCCAAGATCATCTAGTCCAATCGTCCACCTACTACTAATATTTCCCCACTAAACCATGTTTCTTAGTACAACATCTAAACATTGCTTGAACTCTTCCAGGGGCAGTGATTCAACCAGCTCCTTGGGCAGCCCATTCTAGCACCTGACCTCTTTTGGAGAAAACATTTATCCTAGTATCCAATATAAGACTCTTCTAAAGCACTAAGTCTTAGTATTGCACACAGACAATTTATTTCTTATTCTTCTTAAGAGATTTTAAGATTTGATGTTTTTCTTTTCATTGCCTTTACAGTAAGCAAGTCTTCCTGCTCCTTGGCAGCCTACAGGGAATTTCATTTGACAACTTCTGCTCCATGAAAATATACCTTTCCCTTCCCAAGCAGCATGCTTCTTTGTCAGGGGTAGTGGGATTTCCAGACTTGGGCAGAAATGCTTTCTTCTATGTAAAAGCTGCAAATTTTTGTGCCAAGTATCCTAGAGTAGCAGAAACTAACTTAACGTCATTTCATTAAACTGCATGGATAGAAGTTGTCAGTGAAACTACCCTGTTTTTCAATTTAAACAAAATAAAACAATAGAGAACTGTTTATTCTAATTTCAGCATAACAAGATAAAAGATCTCTAAAAGTTGTCTTTTTATCTTTCTGTAGCTCCTTGTAGCTGAAAAAAACAAAATCTGTCTTTGCAGGCAGATGAATGAGAGAACAATTTCAAACAAGGACTGAAAAATTTGAAACATTCTTGAAATAGTCCAACTTTTCCTCTTACAAGCACTCCTACTCTGTAGCACTAAATATTCACACCAGAATACTCCATACAAGTATGTATATAATATTAATTAAATATTACGTAAGTATTAAATATTGATTAAATCCACCCTCAGGGAGCAGCAGGAACACATAGCCAGAGTAGCAGGGGAGGCAAGGGATAGTAGAATTAAATTAGGTCTAATTCAGTGCTGCTGAAAGACACCCTATTTAGTTGTTGGGTCTTCTGCCTGAGCCTCTGCCATATGCACTGGTTCTGCAAGCTGTCTGACAATTGCTGGTGGTAGTAAAATAGAGAGGGAAGGATGACATGACTAGGAAAGTGATAATGATAGAGACAATAAAAGGCAACTGATGCTGCATAGAAGAACCTTAATCCATGAGCAGCACAGGTGGAGGAGGAGCTGCAGCATGGAGATGTTAGCAGGTTGGTTGTCACCTTAGCAGCTGGGTTTTCAGAAGTGACTGCTCACCTTGATACTGCATAGCTTGACCACCCTAAGCAGGTGCTTAAACACTGTCAAGTTTATAGCAGTTCAGCTATCAAGCTTTTAAACAGATTAAGGGGAGGTTAAAGTTGTCATTATACGCTAATATGAGCTGGTAGAATCAAGGCTTCTGTGGTCTCACCTTTTTTCCCAGCTCCTTCATCTTCTTCACTTCCTTTACATTTGTGTAAATGTGCAGTGAGTCAAGCAACATAGAAAAGGGATTACAAAATAAAGAAATTCAATTTTCTAGCCAGTTCTTCCTTGAATCATCTCACTGTGTTGTCAGGCAAATGCCAGTACTCACTCAAGTGATAGAACAAAAACATCCAGGAAACAGCTCTTACAAATGAATCCAGACTAAATGATAACATATGCAGAAAAGGAAAATCCTTGGCAGGGTGTACTTTAAGGAAAAAAGAGAGTGCACTTTTCAGATATGAGTATTTTCTATCCACTTTTTTCATGCAAGACTTTTTGAAGATTAGACATTACACATCTCTAGAAGTTTAGGTAGAAATATACCATTTAGATTTCACATCAACTTTTTTGACATTGGAATAACTTCAAGGTAACTTCTTTGCAGTAATCCTGTTCCTAGATCAGGGTGTGAAAATCTATGCACTTGGGGAACAGATCTCTCTTAATCATGGCCTCTATCTCCATATCTTCTCCAGAGTTTCTAGGGGAGAGCGTGCCCTTAATGAAGGGTGGAGATCTTGTCTTACAAAAGTTTAGAAAAGAGGATGTCTTTTACTATTTTTGGTATTCATAAGCAAGGCAAGTATGGAGATGCATTTTTGAAACCCAGAGGAGACTTCTTGTTTGTTTAAATCAAAACTGTACATATGCTTTCAGGCGTATGAATAGTTGAAACTCTTTTTGCTTTTAATCTTGTTTGAATGAAGATGAATATTTCCTAGTAAAATTAGCAAAGGCCTATTTCTCTGCATAAAATAGACAAATCTACATACCAAGATGCTTACTTTCCCTTGCATGTACACCCTCAGCAATTAGTCTTTTGGACAGGGAATTACAACAGTGTTATCTTTCACTCACTAGTTACTCAAGCATCTTCCATAACAGCGTTGTCTTTTTCAGAAATCAAAATCCAGCCATTGCATTTCAGATCTAAGCCATAATTACTAGAGGTATTTTTAGCTTTAAGTCTCATCTTCCTATTCAGCCTGACAATGCCTTAATTATATCCTGACAAAGAAATAGGAATCAACAGCTGCAGGCTAAATTGTGGTGTTGAGTCTTGGCCCCTTCTTAGACAAATGTAGGTATTCATGCTGCTGTGGTAAGGATTAGCAACTTCCAGAGGAGCACTCCTCTAGCTCTCACAGAGAAACAAGAACCCCTGTCTTCAATTATTCTCTGCCTTATGGGGCTCAGTGCAGAAAGAGTGACCTCTCTGTAGAAGGGATTACGTCTATACTCTGCAAAATATATTTATCTTTTTGGTCTTTTGACTTAGAAGTATTTCTTCATCCATCAGCTAATATTCAGGCAGAAATGAAATATGCCTATAAAGGGTTGCATTTCCACATTTTCAACATCACATATACACATTATATGGAAGATTTGGTTGCTGTATAAGAAGGGGGGGGGGGGGGGGGGAGAGATTCACAATAGCCTTCCTTCTCTTTCCTCTATAGCTTTAGACTCTCATTTATCTTGTGCCTGGATCTCCCATCTTTTCTCCTGTCTCTTTGTGACAGTCTCATGCAGCAGTGATGTCCTGTGTGTAAGAGAATCAGATACTTAGCCTCACTCTGAGATGCTTAGCCTATCTCTGACAAGGCTATAAGTAGGGTTGCCAAATACTAGAAGAATCACATGCAGCATTGCTGCTGTATCCCCTTCAGCATCTCATACTGTCATATTATGAGTGTCTCCATGGTCTGATTTCTGAAGAACTGGGATTGTTGTGCTGCCTTCAGAGCAGACATCTGTAACTGCTTGCAGTTACCCTACACTAAGTTGTAGGCTCTCTGTAACATGAACTGCAGTATGAGGCATGTAGAAATTTGTTAAACATTGACTATACAGGGCACAAGAGAAAGCAAATGAGGCATAAATATTTACTGGCACATTTTCTTTAAGTCATAAGTGACAATTAATTATATCAAACCCTAAGGAATAAGTCTTAATGGGAAGAAAATATTCACAGCTGATTTTGAAGCAATAAATTATTATGAGATGATTCCAGATGATTCATTGCTGCAGTCGAGCCACTAGAACAGTCTCTAAAATACCAAGACCCATAAATCTACAAAGTCATTTGAGATATGCACCTTCTGAAGAGTAATTGGGACTAAGTTTAAGGTATATATCTTGCTGAAAATGTTGGAGAGGGTGTAACACATCCTTCTGACAGCATACAGTGCTTACCTTAAAAAAGAACTGTAGCTGGGCTGGGGAAACACAAAAAGGTCACATTAGGACCTAATTAATGCGAACTCTAGACAGGATAGTCTGGGTTGAATGCTTTTAGAAAGAATACATTAGGGCTTGCAGGAAGAGCAGTTGGAAATCCTGATTGCACGTTAAATAACAGTTGTACAGTTTATGGGACAAACTTTTACATATGTGAGCCCCCTGAACCATATGTACAAGGGTAGTGTGACACATGGGAGATTAAAGTAAAGCAAGCAGAGCCTTGCTCAGGCACTTTAATTTTCAGTGGTCTGGTTATGATACCTTTTCCTTCTCTTATAGCAAAGGCAGAGGGAGATTCTTAAAAGGCTTACCTTACTTTTTTTACCTGGCTGTTGCCTAAGCCTTCTGCCACTTTCTTCCTACCATTGAACCGTGCTAGATGCAATACTAGGTGCAATACTATATGCATGTAACTGTTGCTGAATTGTTTAAGCCTTTCAACACTGTCTTTCTGAATACAAATTCACTCTACACATACTGCCCGTTTCAGGTGTGGGTGATCTAGCCATTAAACTCCACAGAAGTGTCTCTGGAGCGATGCCATCGCTTGGGTCACTTGAATGGTTTTAATATTCCAAGTGGTTACAATGATTACAAGTATGTTGCCTCCTCTCCTCAGTATGAGACTGACCACATTACAAGGCTGAACTAGGCACAGGATGCCAGAGTCCCACAAACTCTTATTTCAGCTTCACTAACTCAATGTGTCCTGAACAAAAATACTTAGCCTGTATTGCTCATCTGTGTGAGAGCTATAATACCTCTGAGAGAAAGGCAAAATAAACGAAATGGGAAATACTGCTGGACATTAAGAGGTATAGAGTTCAATCTATTGTTTTTGCTTAAGAGCCACAGATATATCTTCCTATGTTCGCATCCTAAAAGTCTGCCTCAAAGTCACGGCAAGAGAGTTGCTAAGTATGGCAGACAAATAAGCTGGGTTGTTTCCATAGCACAAATGCATTTCCTATTCAGAGACACTTAGATTTTAGAACATGAAGAGAGTAATATGATTTTTTTGGCCAAATGAGTGAAAATACAAGGGAAGAGGGAGAAGACAGATAGACTTTTTCCACTTACAGCTAGAGCGGAAAATGGTCATCCTCTAGTTAACCAAAGGACTGTACATTAGAAGGATCTACAGGGCAAACAAACTAGAAGCAAAGGTGAGAATGGATCTTTTGTTGGTTTGCAGTAGTTTGGTCTCACTTCAGTGAGATCAGGAAGGCACCACTGTATGCAGCTGCACTGTGTGCAAACAGTGTGCATGAGCTTCTTTGTACTCTGGAATTACCACCTGTCTACCTGTATATCCTTATGCAAGCAACTGCACTGCGTATCTAGTACTTTCAAACAAATATTTTTTAATTTCCATGTTTTATAGATGTTCCCTCTGCCAGAATCATTTTGGCAAGCATGGAAATTAACATTAAACAAGCATTAAATCCAAATGCTAATGGATAATTAGCTCTGTCTTCTACAGGATGCTGTTGGGTTTTTTTTGTTTGTTTTATTCTGAATTGCTATTGGGCGATTCCAAGCATCATGTATAAGACATTGATCTAAAAAATCCTCTTTAACTATTTAAAGAAACAAATTATACCGTGTACAAAGACGACCTACATCATTCATACCATTCCTTATATCATTCTACCAAAAGTGGAGGTGCACATATTATTTGTATCTGTTGGTACCTCCAAAAAGAAGTAATAAAAGAAAAAGCAAATTGAGATTTTAACAGAAAAGCAACAACTGATGATTTTGTGTTTCCTTATTTCTCACAAAATATATCAGATCTCTACGAAAATAATATGCCTGTCTTTGCAACACATAATTTTTCAGATGGTGTTTATCTCTGTGCTCAGGAAAGAAAAACACTTGGGAATTAACTAACTGCCTTCTTCCATTCCACGATGGCACACCAATACAATAGCAAGGTAGGAAACAAAACCCAGCCTGCTTTCCAAAGCCACTTGGAGGTGAATCAATTGGAGGCTAAATAATAACAACAACATTTACAAAGTGGAGGAACACTACAGAATATCACCTGACACTCAGCAAATTTCAGTTGGCAGTTGTGATCAGTTGGGATCCCTGTCTCTCCCAGAAATTGTAGGAAAGTGACTTCTCCGTTATGTGCTTTATCGTGTAGGTGTCACAATTCCTGCTGTTCTACTCAAAGATGTTTTAAAGGAGTGAAAGATAGAAGCTAAATGAAGATCAAACATTAGGCAATACAAAATTGCATGCAGAAGACAGACATACACACACACACACACTCCTACTTAAAATAATTTTCATTTCCTCTCATTAGGATGTGCATGACTGCACAGTTATGTCTTTAAACAGCTAAGAAATTTGTGAGCAAGGCTGGGTGAGTGCAAAGCCCATCTGCCCTCAGACAGCTACCCATCTGCCCTCAGACAGCTATTCTAAGTGCTTCCTTGCAGCTTTTGCTTGGATGTTGGCTGCAGAAGAAAAGCTCCTTTAAAACACTTAAAATGAGCACTTGTTTATAACACACTTAAACACACACCCAATGACAGAGTGAGAACATGAGGAACATACTAGGGTTGGAATTTCTTCTGAGTATCTTCATACCTTTTTCTGTACCAGTCCCCAGCTCTGCATTCTTAAGCTTAACTTCTACTGGAAGTTACACCTAAATTACACACGAGTGTTTTGCCATGAGTGTCTTATTTTTTGAAATGGAAAATACAAAATGAATGTTCAAAGGCCCTATGAAATGAATGACCCACTACAGCTGTTCAGAGCGTCCATTTTATCATCATGTCATTAGTGTATGACTTCTTTTTCCTAACATAACAAAGAAAAAAATTGCAACCATCAGTGAGAAGCAGGAACAGGGGTTTCTGTTTTATTGTGAAATCTACTTTCTCAAAGTATCAGCGTAAGTCAAAGAACGATCAGGAACTTCATGATATAATATCTCTGAAATTACCTAGATCTCCTTTCCTTACAATGTAGCAGGAAATTGGCTCAGGCTGACGTTTCTAACTCCTTTTCCAGAAAGATCCAGTCAAATCCTCAACTAAATGCCAAGATTTTTCATCTCTTTGTTCTTCATCTTCTTCGTTAGGACTTCAGTCACCACTGTAGGATCTTCGGAACTTCCTTCTGTCACATACAATAAGAGCCCAAATTAGGGGATGAGGCTTTTAGCCACAGGGAGCACAGCAGGGAGCCTCACATCTCCTTCACAGAGTTGTCCTGTAGCTACAGGTTTAAGAAACTCTTAAGGAAAGCAGACATTTTCCTGATAGAATCTTGTCTAGGGGCAGAAGAAAGCTTAGACCAGAAGCAGTTTCAGCTTTGTTATTTCAGACATGATAAATTGGAAGCTAAGAAATTCTTGGTTTGTTTTAAAACAAACTCCTTAAACAACCAAAGGATATTTTTTTTCTCCAGCCACACGTACAATTTGCATGTACGTAACTGTACAGAAAGAACATCTCAGTTTCCAGAACTTTGAAAACAGGAACGATAAAACTAAGGATCCAACTGACTTAATGGGCAGAAAGATCATTATTTCTGTCCGCTGCTGTTTAAGCAGAACAGCAATTCTGCAGATGCGTGGACTGGACTGTGAGCTTGTGCAGATGGGTGAGTGCACAAGTACAGGTACTCCACCTGACGTGCAAGGACTGGGGATGTTATTAACAGTTCTGATATAGTAGTTTTCTCCTCCAGCTACTAACAGAAGATGTTAAACTGAGACTTTTCATGCTCTCTTCCACTGATGCTGTACCAATGTGGGTAACATAATTTTTCCAAGCATTTAGGAAGAATCCATGACAACTTTGGCAAAATGACATTTCCCACTTAAAATCAGTATATTCATTACACACATTGTAGAGAAGGATATCCTGTCTTGTTTACTAAATAGTGTGTTTGGGGGAAGATACATTCTTCCAGGTTCTTTTTTTTTTTTTTTTTTTCCTTTTAACTCCTCTAGAAGTTGTTAAAAAAAAAAAAAAAATCTTGCTATTTCATACTGGATTCTGAAAATCAATAGGACTTCAACTGGGGCAAAACCTAGATCTGTCAAAAGCTACAAGAAGTTAGACTAAAATACAGTCCCAAAGTAGCTGTGGATGTGTGCGCATAAAAATAGTTTGACAAAGTAGTTAATTTTGTTTAACTAATATTTTTCTTTAAATTAAGAGCATACCCAGCATTACAGACTCAGTAAAGAAATGTAATTGCAGTTTCTGTTTGCCTGTTTATCAACAGTAATAATTTCAAACATAAATGAGAGTAATGAAAGAGTAAATCAAAGTTGAGGGAGGAGCAAATAAAGGAGAAGGGGAAAAAAGGAAATTTCAGAGTTCATTCAAGCCTTTCTAATTACGCAGTGGCATTTTAGGTTTTGAGAGCATATATTTAAGATGTCAAATCAACTGACTTCGTGAATCTTTTTATTGTGCGTGAACAACATTCTCCAAGCATGGTAGGCAGGGTGATTCATGATTTCATTTTCAAAAGTAATTCGTGGGATCTGAAATGGTGGTATCTTAGATGCTTATTTTATGGGTGCTTACACAAAATAATCCTCTAAAAATATCCAGGAAGCAAGAGAGGGCAACATCGAAGTAAACCACTGCGTAAAAGATAGAACTGCAGGCCCACTCCTTTCAGGAACACATTTGGCAACAGAACCTCCTCTGATGGCTCTAACAGGCTTAAGCAGAGAGACGGAGGAGTCCAGTGTCCTCACACATCCATCTCAGCCTTTCACAGCAAGACTCCATCAGCAGAAATAAAGCATTGGACTTCAGCTTTTTTCAAGCTGAGATTTAAGCCCTGATGGTGTGGAGGCCCCAGGTGAGAAGAAGAGAGAAGGCTGGAGGCCTTGATCAGGAGACAGACAGTGCCGACAGTGGGAGAAGAAGCTACTGGTGCTTCTACCCCACCAGTATTCTTTCTAAATGATGCCTTTGACATGCTGCACAAAGCTACCATTCTGAGTGCTAGAGATTAGATGGTAATTTCCAATCATAGCATAGCTTACAAAGACATGTAGTCTGTGTGAGTCCATTTGACAGTTTCTGGCTGGCAGAGTCTAATTTTATAGTAGTTCAAGTGTCCCAGAGATAAAAGTTCCTACGTGTTTCATGAATTTAGGTGGTGCTGGGAGGCTGTAAGTGCACTGTCTAGATGTGATCTCAAACCTACTGGCACAACAGAGAAATAAGACACGGCTACAGCTTCACCAACATTCTACTGAAGGAACAGTGTCCATCACAGTTTACATCATGAGATGCTAAAAAGCTAAACTTGAAATGTTAGTGCATAGGTAAGCAGGCTTTTTTTTTTTTTTTTTTTTTTTTAATCCCAATGCTCACTTAACCAATCAGAAATTCAGTTGTTTTACTTCATAAGCACAAGAATGTGCAATACTTCTTTTTTTAGTAATCTTTCTGCCTCAGAGCTATACCTATTTATAACATGCGTAACAGCTGGGGCAGAGCTGTCCTGGAATACATAAAGTGTGTCTGAGCAGACAGATGCTATGCAAGTCTCCTTTAGCAGAAACAGAGGTCAGTCCTTACAGATTTAGTTTGATGTGACTGAAGATGTTGGCAAACCATACGTTATTTTGATTATAGAACTCCAGTTAGAAATTAAGAAAACAAATTTGTGAGCCCACAGACAAAGCCCACAGTGAAAGATTGAACTAGGGAAGTTGGAGAATTGTCCCTTGGTTTGAAACATACTGTTGTGGATTCACAAAGTAGAGGGCATTTCTGCTGATTCTAGACTGACCCTCAACTCTGGCCCTGATATTTCAGTTTTTCATGTTAATAATGTCCTTGCCATTCACGTCCTATCTTCCCTATAGTGGAAACCACTAGCTTTACTGTTAAGAGTTCGGTTCATGTGTAAAAAAAAAAAAAAATCTCTGAAGTATCACTCTGTTCTGTTACAGAATAACAGGATTATTTTTTTTCTTTTTAAATTTGCTCTTCAACTTAATATAGAGATCTACAAAGTGACTGTTAGACATTGTCAGTAAGGTCTCTGGAGCTAAGAACAGTCACAGCACTATTTCCATTAAAATTGTAACTTCTGTTGCTTGTAACTGTAGCACTGGCATTCAGCTCACAAAAGATCCATCTGTCACAGAAGGGGTAAAGTACAGGCTTTCATAGAGGGAAAAATATCAATCTTGCTTTAAAACCTTGATCTTATAATCCAAGAAACAAGAAAAACACTGGAGCAAAGATGGACTTGAGAGGGGAAATGAGAGAGTTTAAGGAATTGTCCTAATCAGATTTTATAAATTGATTTTATACTTAATATATCATATTGAGCATCACTGTGAGGAGGTAAGCATTACTTAAGTAACGAAGGTAAGAATTAGCTCGCTCAGTTAAAAATACGTTCACACACTTTTACAGATAATTCTGTCTTCTAATCTAACAGTTTACATGTCAGTTATATAACACACTATTTACTCTCTCCAGCTATGAATATATTTCTGCTTTGGTAATACCTGCTCAGTCATAAACCCTAGAGACTTGGAGCAGTTGGAACTTGTGGCTAATCAGTCTCACATAGTCACTGCTATAGAGCTCTTTCACTTGACATCTCTGTTTAGCAGAATCATTTGCATTTTTATATTAGGTTTCCCAGCATTTACTTCACCAACTCTCTAATTACTGAAAAAGCCATTTGTGCACCATAGAACTGTTTAACATCCACAGATGAGCAGAATGAATTAATGCACCTATTAAAAAAAAAAAAAAAAAAGCAACTTAAAAGAATTCTATGTAACATACAAATGGCATGATATAATTTGTGCAATTTAGGTGTGTTAAGAACTAGTAGACAAATACTCATCTTCCCAGAAATCTGAACATTCATTTGATCATGCACCATCAATGTTCTACATGTATTGAAGATTACAGTAGTTCCCCTCTTCAGTTTTTAAGATTAAAATTAAATGCATCTCATTGGCTTTAAAGACTATGGGCTGTTAAATTTCTTGGCTTACCAAGACTGGCCTGGACAATTGGCAACTCAAGGTTCCAGGGAGTCAGTCTTTCACCTTGATTTCATTGTTAAACAGATCATTTTCCAGTCCATTAAATAGTTTATACTCTTCGGTGCTTTTATTTAACAGAGCCTGCCCTATAGTTAACCATAACAGTTAAAACTTCGTGTCTTTTTGACAACTGAAAGTTTCAATGATTTCTGTGAAATCATTCCTCTAGAAACTTCTAAAATTTGGAAGAACTCATCTGTGAAGTTTTGTTTTTGGATTCCTGGAGCAGCCCTGTAACTGACATATTGTTCTAGTCTGTACTGAGATTTCAGTAACAAGTGCTAGCCTGCCTTGCTGAGCAGGAGGTCAAAGAAAGCAGTAAAAGAAGGAGCAGGACTGGCTTCTGTGCCACCCACAAACTGGTCTCACATCCGTACTCATCATTTTGCTGAGAAACAAATCCTCATGGAAAATAACATCTCCTGTCAGTGTCTGAGTGAACCATAATTTTTCCATGCCAACAGTCTTCATGTACAGGAAATTGAAAAAGACAAAATTAACTTAAATAAAACTAAACCATGGTACTGATTATGACTTATTGTTTTAGATTTATCACTGTTTTTTTCAGACTGTCCTTAAAATGAGATTTCTCAGCTTCGTTAGCTGTCACATTTATATTATCTAGTCCTCTGAGATTGTACTTGACATTTAAATAGACACAGAAAATAAGCAAGCATAAGGCCTATCAAGAATTTAATTTAAGAGGAATACTGTTCACATAAGTCTTTATGGGAATGTACACGACACAAGCAGGCTCTTTTCAAGAAAGCCACTCCAGACCTAGATACAAAAAAGTTCTAAGGATCCCCAAAATTATGAGATTATTTAAATAATCGTTATTGAAAGGGTACCCTCATGATTCTTTAGAACACAAAGTTAATCATAGCAACTCCGTAGAAATTAGGAGATTCATAAAGTGTAACTTTTGAAGAACAGTTAGCTTAATAGTTAAGGGGCCCATACAACAAGCTATAGAACATAAGCTGTCCAAGTGATTTCGTTTAGCTTTACTTTGGAATAACTCATTCAAGCAAAAATGAATGCAAGGAGGCCTTACAGTCAGCATTCTGACAGGTATGAAAACAAATCATCTTTGAAAAAAAACACTAAAAATTGATGCCTACCTTGCTAGAATCTGCTGCAAAAGGCACTATTTTTTGCCATAGTAATATCTCTAACTATATATATATATATATATATATATATATATATATATATATATATGTATGTATGTGTGTGTGTGTAAATGTCATTGGTCATTTTCAAAGAGGAAAAGATTACTGAAAATTTCTTGACAAAACATGGCACATTGCCACTCCTTCACTTTTTCCTGTGGATTACAGTTTGCCTCAACTCAGATGAATGAAGTAAAGCAATATTTTTATCTTGAGCTTTTGTTGACTTCAGCTCCAAAGGGAGCCCAACATTCAGCTGTACTTCCTACAAAACAGACGCTTTCCATTCTGGTGAGCAATGACTTGGATGAAGTGTATTTGGTTGCTGTGATGTGGAGAAGTTACGGGGATTTAAACTATCTTTCTAAAGCCAGGAGACAAACTTAACTCTAATAAATGTTTACAGCACCTATATTGGTTTTCTAACTTTTGCAGAGATGAAATTAAGATGAAAAGAGCTCAGTATTCCAAAACTGCCATCACATCACAGTTATTGCTAAAAGCAGGAATGAATGAGGTCAGACGCTCCATAAAATTCTTAAAAACAACTGTCAAAGCAATCAGAGTTACTGTAAAATTTCACAACCCTCTGCACAAACTGTACCTTCACAGTTGTACTTAAAAAAAAAAAAAGCGATGAAGTGTTCAGTAAGAAAATAGAATATAAGAAACAATATACATCCCGAGAACAGAGATATGAGATACAAAGGGAAATAAACTCTAAGCCTTTTATTTCTTCTTTCCTGGATAGGACACTGTCTATAATAGATCCCAACTTTTAAACAGGACGAAATCACTACTGAGCATCACCAGGGCAAGCATAAGGTGCTAAGTGCAGCACAATTTGAATCTGCATTCTGTGCTATGGAAATACAGTCACTGCTTCAGTTCTTTGCCCTTGAGGACTGCATTCTCATCAGTTCTCAGAATGGATTTGTATACAGAACTGCTACCAGCCTTTAGCTCACATTTGTTCAGCTTCCCCATGACACAGTTGTGTCCCACATATCCTCAGGCTGTGGAATTTAAACAATATTTTTCCTCTACACCCAATAACTACCTGCTCAGAATTTTTTTCCTTCTATGGTCTCTCCTGAGGCAAATTATTTTTTACCCACTTTGTTAGTAGGAAACTTAACATGAGGTTTGTAGGCACGTTACAGTGCAGTCTCAAAGTATTTCCTCTAACTCCCTGCTGGGCTGTCTGAATTGACACCCTGCCTATCTAACTAGGCTTGGTCCTGTAAGAGAAGATGAGGAAGAAGAGCAGCACAAACCCGGGACATAAAGCCTCTGTCAGCTTAGTTTCTGGACAGCATTTACATGATAATACCAAGCAGCACAGCACAGAGCACAGCAAGTTCTTCACAGCTCCCCTCCAAACCACATACATGCACAGAATTTTGGCCTACACATAAGTGGATGGGCACCAAATCCTGGCTGACTGTGACCCTGGGGCAGCTAGTGCAGAGCTGTGGCTGATCAGCTGTGTGTACGCAGGAACAGACATTGTTTGGGCCACCTGAATTTTCTCCTGGCACCATTACAGCGTTTTGATACTTCATGCACTCATACACCACAGATTGAAAATTACAAGACAGATTAGAAATTAAGAAACTGTGCTGAAGTGTCCTTTAGGCCACAGTCACTGCTCAGGTGTTAGAAAATGGTCTCTGTTATTGTGGTTCTTTTTGAAGTTTTCCTGCCAGTGATTCAGGCATAGATCCTGTGCTATGCAAATATGAGCATACAAGGAGGTGGAATTAAGATTGCATAAAGCCATCTGCACATAGTCCTAATTTAAACTAAAGAGTTGAGATTTGAAAATTCCTTTATTTTTAAATAGATATTGACATCTTATTGAAGAATGTGATACCTAGTATATGTGTATTTAGATTTTAGGAAAAAAGACAACCTCATACAGCACTTCAAATGTTGATCGCATCCCTCTCTGCAAAAGGACAGGGTATAAGACTGTGGCTCTCACTTGTGTACCAGTTATGAACAAGGAACAGAACTTATCCCAGTGAGACGAGCCACGTACTAAGTTTTCAGTTCCTGCTTCTTCCACAAGAAGCAGGAAGAGCTTCATAGGAGAAAAGGGACCATATATCTCAAAGTTGTTTCTCTTAAAAAGCAGCCAGCAACTTATAGCCATTACAACACTGTGGCATCAGCTTCTTTGTTGTAGTAGGATGAACCCCGAGTTAGTGTTTTGGCATAGAAGAGGATTGAAAAAGACTAGACTTTCATCTTAAAAATAATTGTTCAATAATATCAGAACAAAAAACACATGCTAGATCTTCTTTCAATCCCACCTAAAGCTAAAAACGTATCACAGGAAACTGTTTCCTTCTTACCAAGTGTTGACTTAGACAATCAAATGCTTCTTAAAACAAATAGCAAAAAGTTTAGCAGTCTCTTAGCGAGTGGAAATAGTGCAAAACTGATATAGATGTCACCCTAAAGTTTATAGTTAAAAAAAATGCAATTTTAAATAAATAGAGAATATATAGTTACTAGTAGATTCATCTGAGAGTTTCTTTATTGGCATCACTGAGCTTTTTCCATGTAGGAAGTATTAATAAACTAGTTAATGCCAACCCTGATGAATTCAGCCTGAAACAAAGTAAAAAAGCAGAATTGACTATGTTTCCTTGCTTGCCTTGCATCAGTACCCAGAAACAACTTGAAATTGCTCAACTCTTCCAGAGTGCGAGAACAGTGTTCCATTTCCAGCAATTCCCTAAGGCCACTGTGCCATCTGTCAATGATGAAAATACATTATACGTTTTCTACATTATACCCTTAAGTACCTATATACAAATTATTTCTTAACACTCTTAAAATGCAAACAATGGATGCTGAGGTTTCTGCATATTTTCCACACTTACACAAGATTAGATTTCAGAACCTAAAACTGTTGTTCTGGAGAATTTACCCTTAACAGTCACAGAAATCCTCACACAAAATAGGAAAAAGGAAAAAAAAAAAAAAAAAAAAAAAAAAGGAGTCCCACATGTAAGTTTTATATGATCCTTCTTGAGAAGCAAAGCTCAGAACATTGGTGGTGATAATCTGCCAGGCCCTGACCTAGGAGAAATGCTTGGAGAGTTCCATGAAGAGGATGCTGGGCGATTCCAGCTCATTCACATGCAAGGATCTGCAGAGCAAAATGAATGCTGTTTACAGTGTGATAGTGTATTAAATGGTTTCCAGATCTATAGCAATGCCACTCCAGCCAGTACGCAGACTCTAGTTTGGGGTGCAGTAGTACAGCTCATCAACAGCAGAGCATTGCTCTCACTTGACCAGCTAGGATTTCTAGCCTGGAAGCACAACTGAACTAAAGGTAGGTATTAACTGTTAGGCAAGCAGAAAATAGATTTTTCAAGCTACTCATCTCTTCAAGCACCTTTAATAACTAATAAAACATCCCCAAGAACAAGTACCCTTGCAGTGACTGCCCCTGACTGTAACAGTGCTGCAGAGCCTCCTAGGATGGAGATGTACAATTAATGTAGGATGGTCAGTTAGTCCTCCCACTTCCTCAAAGCAGGGCTAATCTTCAAGCAAATAGAAAATAAAAAAAAGTGAAATCAGTTCTTCCATCCCTTTCAATGCTGTGAAACTATTTTTATGTAAAAATAATTTAATTGCCTACAATTAAAACCATAAAATCCATAGAGGAGGAAAATGGTAAGAGATGAAACTGACAAGACTGCAATAAATCAATGTTAACAGAACTTGAGAAGTGTATTTGGAAACTGGATTCAGTACTGTTGTGCATTACGTAATCATTTCACTGGATTCTGAAAATAAAAATTAAACAGATGACAGAAACAGAATATGACGTTAATTAAAAATATTCCTGTACATATTGTTATTTCTTCTCCTGAGGCATTAGTGATCTACTTGCCATCCACACCACATGAAACAGGGATGATTTTTTGGCTGCATGGAACAGGCACACTTTTAGTGTAGCAGTCTGCTTCACTGGTTGAAGTACTCATGTATAACACATGCTTGTATAAAATGGTAATCTTTCTATGTCATTCATTACCTAGCTAGAGTGTTTGGCAAGAATGCATGTTCAGACAACTGTTCCAACAGAGATTTTTCACAAAGCCTTTGCACTTAATCTGCTGCAAAATTAGACCTCTCATGTACCTTGGAAACAAAGCTCCTAAACAAGAGCTCTGCCTTCAGTGCAGCTGTGAGTGTTCTTGAGGTCTAGAAACCAGACATACAGCTACCAGCACCTCTCCCCCAGCTGTCAAACAGGGGGCGTCCTGAGCACAAGCATTGTTATGCTCCTGTAGGCATAAAACCATGCATCACCGCAGCTTCTGTGTGTACCAAAGGAAATGGGCACCACCTATTGCCTGCATGTAGTATGACCACATGTAGAACCCCAGTGGAAAGAGATTTTTTTTTTTTTTTTTTATAACAAACTAATGTGTTCAGGACATTATGCAACTACCATGCTGCATTGATAGAGTTCCTTAGTTACAAAAATATTGAATCCATAGAGTGTTGTCTTAAACTTAACCAGCAATAAAACACAGGTGAAAGTGGCACATCATGATTGTTGATAGTGTTAAAGAAACACGTTTTCTTTAAATTGAGGAGGTGTTAAAAAATATGTTTTTAAGTTCACACAAAGATGCAGTAAGTTATTAAACCATTTTTAAGGGCAAAAAGCTTGCTTTCTGAGTTTTTGTTTCTCTTGGTTCACAATGAGAGGTCTGGCTGGATCATTCCATCTGCTGCACTAGCTGTTAGTGCAGATGGTCATAATCTGTACATATGGTATGTGCATATATAAGCTGAAATCAGCATTGTCTTGGGTTATAAACAACCATACAAAATGATCTCTGGTGCCTAACAAGAACACTGGTAAAAGATAATTCAGAGCATTTTACTTTCCTAGCAGAATTTTACTTGGAGTTCAGGAAATAAATATTTACTGTTCAATGTGTATGGGGGGGGAAGGAATGGAAGGAGGTGAAAGGGAAACAATACTCTCAGCTCAGAGAACAGAAAACCTGGATAAGCAATTTTTGAAGAATTGGATTTTGGCTTTAGCTCAGCCTGAATCTGTGCCAAACTTTGGTTTAAACTGAAACACCCTAAAGTCTCCCAAATTCCTGATGAGATATCTACAACATCCAGAAGCACTACAGTTATCCTGGCTTCAAAGTCCATGCTTTTAACTCAGAAAGAAATCTGGAGGAGGGAATTCCATTTCTGAAAGTTAGAAAATTGCTTTCTAGTCGCATAAAGAAAATAAGCCATATTCAGAAACAAAATGAACTTCAGATCTGGAATTGCTATTTAAGCCAGTCATTCTACCATTAAATAATTGCTGAAACTGATGGTGATTACAGAAGACCCTGTACTTAAAGACTGTACATTCCTATGAATCACAGGTAAACCTAACAGATACAAAGCTGTTCTGCCACCTATTGTAGTTCCTGGTTAGCACTACTGAAAGCTTCCACTCATTAATCAGTGTTTATAAAAGAAAAATAAAACTTCCATAAAGCCTACAGCCCCACATTTCTTATCAGGAATCATTTCCCTTACTCGGAAGAATTTTACATATATATACACACCAGATTTTGCACTTATTAAATGTTTAGCAACAGGTTGCTGAAAAGAATTCATGGGAAAAGCAAGATATGAAGATTTCATCTGAAACGACTAAATATATTTTTAACATTTCCTTTATCTCTCTGTGTAGCTTCTGTGTTACAGTCTATTGGTAACATTTGCCCATTCATCAGACAAGCTAACTGCTGGAAAACGATGGCTCTTCCTTCTAACTTTTTTTTCTTCTTTCTTAGCAGTGCTCTGCCATTCTCCTTGCTAGCCTTTCTTGCATTATGAAAAAACCCCACACATTCAGCTGCAAGAGTAGAAAAGGAACACGTATTGACTTTGAAAGGATTACTACCATTACAGTATGACTAACCTACTGTTTTCTTTCTTATTACAGGTTTGTTTTGTGAATTTAGATGCAAACAGAGATGATTGCAGCAATGAACAAGTGAAACAGGTAACACTTCAGGTTCTAATAGTATGCACAGCAGGTATAGATACACCAGGACTTCCCAAAACAAACCCAGAGCAAAATCCTATGGGCAATTCAAAGCCAAACTTGAGCTTTTACAGAAAGCAACAACAGGAATCTTACATCATTTTAACACCTACCTTATTCCTATTCCAGAAACAGCTACTGTATTATTATTGCAGCCTGTGAATTGACAGCATTTATTCTTTCAGTGAACTTCTTGCTCAGCCTTAGTTTTGTCAGAGACACAATCATGGATGCATCATACATCTAATTGTTTAATTTGATGCAATACTAAACCAAAATCATTCAGGTCCTTTCTTGCTCCCACCAAAATCCTCTGACACTTCCATCAACTGATCTATTGCACTCAAACTGCAGGTGGTGTGAGGGAAGGACCGGGTAAAACAAAAGGTGTGTTTGACCTGCTTAACTGAGAGTTTGGAGGGGTAGAAAAAGGAATTACATATGCATGTAGGCTGCTCTGAAAGAAACACCTTCTATTTATTTTCATAGAAACAATAGATACTAAGTGCAAAACACACAAACATCTGGCAAGTGTCAGTGAATATCAATAGGTGAATTTTCTCTCTTTATGAAGGAATTCAGTTACACACCTTTACTTCATAGACACTTCCTATCAGACATGATTTGGTCAGATTGTCCCTTTGTGCCATCTGCTACACTGCAATAAGACATCACAGAATATTGGTGGAAGGTTCAACCTCTACTGCCATCCCACCGACATCTGCTTCCAAAACTGTGGGCCAACATAATAAAATAGGAGGCTTTACTTTTAGAGCAGCCGTTGTATATACAATTATCATAATATATAAACATAATATATGCATAAAGAAAAAAGCCTGATTACTTTACAGTTCCTAAAACCTGAAGAGTCATCTTTTAAGTAATCAGCTTTGAATTTACAACCTCCTTTATTAGTCCATTCTCATAATTCTGGCTTGGTGCCTTTAACTGACAGCAATCTTCTAGCAGCTGTCTGTGGTAAGTGACCAAAGGTTGTGTTTCCTGACTGTTCAGGGGGATCTTCATTGAAGCATTGAGTTTTATTTGTGGAAATATTTTAGCTCACAGAAGGACAACCAATATGCTGGGACCTAGTTGCATCCTGCAAGTCATAAATTAGCAGGAACTGTTCTTCTATACAATTTTCTACATCCTGAGTCTCTGGGAATTCAAATGCCAAAATAAGCACAGCTTCTTGCAGCAGGAAGGCTTTTCTGTTGCATCAGAAGGTCAACTGCAGAACAGTCCGAGAGGTTTATTTTTACTGAATCCTCAGAAATATTACTGGCTTTCTAATAATCATTGCTTTTACTGCAAGGAAGAAAAGCTATACAAAATGAGAAGAACTGAGAAAGGATCAAACATCTCATACTCAATCTTAGAAACTAGGTAACCGTAAAAGCCAAGTTAAGCTACCTGTATGCAGCTACTCTTCATTACAACCAAAAGGC
The DNA here is from genome assembly GCA_023055505.1 of Callipepla californica brunnescens. Taxonomy (NCBI): domain Eukaryota; kingdom Metazoa; phylum Chordata; class Aves; order Galliformes; family Odontophoridae; genus Callipepla; species Callipepla californica. Next base: position 8,800,972 of record JALIRH010000008.1, on the reverse strand, counting down.
AAGGAACTGAAGTAAAAGGTAGTCAAGAGTCATGATTAAATAATTAATAAACCCGATACAATGCAGAAATTTAGGATGTAGAAAACAAATATATGTGGAAAAATGTATGTGATAACAAAAGTTATAATTTTAAAAGAGAAAAGGGTGAGAAATTTTCAGTTTGACACCTCAGTATAGCACAGAATTGAAGCACTGAATTTAGTTACAATAAATTTAATTACACTGATCTTCAGATGAGGCAAAGTATTTATAAGTAAATTGTTCCCCAAAGTTGAATTAGATTTGCTAAGGCAGAAAGGTTTTTTGTATCTAGTTTAATTCACTCTGAGGAGGAAAAAAAAAAAACACAGTACTGCAAGCTAATCATTTTGAAGATGAAAAGGAAGAAATGAGGTATAATTTAATTGCGCAGTAAATAAAGCATGGGGCTGAATACCCGGGGTCTGTGTTCCCTTAGTGGCTTTGCCACGTTGATGAGCTGTGTTCATGTAGAAAAACTGAGGTTGTATTTAACCCCTCTGTAGAGGGCTGTCCTTGAATCATTGTTCATAAAGCACATTATGATCCATGGCAAAAAAGAACTGCAAGTACTCTTAAATCAGATATGGTCCTCCTGGGCTGGGCTCTGTATATTAAAGAGCACCGATGTCCAGGTACAGCAGTGGGGGCTCCTGGCATAACAGAGGTGCAGATCTCCTATGTTACAAAGTGTCACTGATGTGATTACTGCCATATTCTGCTCTAGTAAATAAGACAGAAAATGACAGCGTTATTTCAAATGAAAGATCACGCCCACTGGAGCAGCAAAGTGCATATTCTGTTTTCATTACTTTTGTTACTCCATATTAAATATCACATTAGTTCCATTAGCAATTTTCAGCTAACTTTCCCTTTGGTTTCTTGTTTATATGCCTGGAGAAAACAAAGGTTCACTCTATTCTCCTTACCATACTTACTATTTAAACTGGGTAAGATTCAGTAAAAGATGCATTGTTCTCACAGTCTCGCAGAAGCTTTCTAGCAATAGAAAGGCCAAACATTTAGATGTGCAAAGACAGAAAGTGACAGATTGGGCTACTGGACTGTTGGGCAGAAATTTATACTACCCCAGTGGTCATGTCTCAGTAGCTCAAAAGAATGTGCATTTTAACACTTCCAGTTCTATTTATGACGAACTCAAAGTAGTAAGTTTAAGCTTTCTGAAGGAATGCTGAAGTGCTATTTCATTTTGATATCTGTGAACATAATTATACAACTCAGACTTCATTACCTGAGAGCAAAATGTCTTTCATACTACAGAAACTGATCAACGTCTCTCCAAATCTCCCTAAACTCATCAGTTCCATGAATGTACAACCACCAAAGGAAAATGAAATAGTTCTACTGAGCGGATTAACATCAGGAAATCTTCAGGCTGATTATGAAGTTCCCCAGGTAGGAATCAAATTATTCTTTAGGAGCATATCACAGCTGTGAAGGAGGGAATTTGGAAACTGGAAAAAAGGAAACTGAAATCACAGAGTGTACACCTGTTTAAAAGCCAAGTGGGAGTTCACAAAAAACAAGTCTGACTACAAGAGGTTATGCATATGAAAGGGGAAGACAAAGATAAAAGTGATTCCTTTATTTCCTGTAAATCCTGTGGATGTCTGGGTTGCAGCTGATAATGCTGCAAGAGATTAACAGCTGATACGTCGGGGAAAGAAGACAAAAAGATGCAATACTTTCTGTACACATAACTACATTGGGGCACAACTCCTACAGCTTCCTGTTCAAGTGAGGTCTTTCTACTAACCGCTTTTGTTCCCAATCCATCTTGTCCCACACACCCACTTCAGAAAAGAGCTGACAATAGCACTTGAAGATCCTGGAGGCTACCCTGAACCTGACTGATACAGTGGAAATATCAAGATACATTAACTGTACCAGAGCTCATTTAGCTTCTATCAGTGTAAAAAATAATTAATGCATAATTAAAATTTAGCATTTAAAGGAGCTGAAAGCAAAGTTCTTATGCTAACTCCTTGACTCTTGTTATTGCCAGTGAAACACTCCCTGTCACAGGCCAAAAATTCCTCCTGCTGGTACCATGAAGAAATGATAACATTTGTTTAAAGGCATTTCAGCACACAAGTTCCAGAGGCTTAACTCCTTATTATAATAGATTTTCCACTCCTCTCCATTTTTAACATGCGCTTTTTTTTTTTTTTATGTTCGTGTCTACATGAAGAATGAACAGTACTTCAATAGTTTGGGTAGGGTTCTGATCTCATTTGTCTGAGCATGAACTGGGAACTACTTTATTAAAACTGTAGAGATGCCCTGGAATATGAAATTGCCTCAGCAAACTTTAAATAAGTACATATACGCAGCTTCATCCACAGGAAAAAAAAAAAAAAAAAAAAAGGAAATTTGTTAGTCCTAAAACGAGTTTTTGTACTGAGAAGGGCAAGATTTATTGTCTAGCTGAGCAAATGCTATATTGAGCCTTATTTGCTCAGCTTTCCAGACAATTTCATCTGTAAAGAAACTTGCGTCATTTTCACAGGGCATCTGCTGGCCCTTCTCACAAGTACCTAAACCCTAAAAAACATGGACTGGAGAAAAAGCATGGGAACATTTGCTCTAAGACTGCATCTGTTATTAGAAACATTTCTCACAACATTGTGTATGCCCAGGCCTGATTCACCAGCAACAACTTGGCAGCTAATTTAAATAAACCTCTCTCGTAATTTACTTTTAACAGACTCATGCACCTAGTTTTGATTTGTAAAGTAAGAATAGAATGTCTTATTGGTCTATTCTAACATAACAGTCAACCTATTTCGTTGTTAATAGGTATTTGCTTTGCATTCACACCCACCCGCAAAGAATCTTGGACAGAATTCACTATGCTAGGCACTAGGCAAACGTACAGGGAACCCAGGGTGTTTTACTGTTCAAATCTAAAGCCTTCATCCAGAGCTGGTTCCACTCAGGCTTGGTCTTCCTTGCAGTCTTGAGTTAAGGTATGAGATCACAACTCACAAAAACTTGGTTTTGCTCCACAGTACATCCCATACCACAATATCTCTACATGTCACTATGTTTAACTACTTAGCTTCATGGTCATATAAACATCCAACCAACAGTTCTAATATCCATAAAACAAGGATACCAAGAGTTATTTTCCCTTAGTTTCTTCCCACCTTCCTACTTAATCGCACAGCTTCTCTGACAAAGTCCTTTTTTATGAATAAGTACAGCACAGTGCATGCTTTCAATTGGAGGTTATGCTGGTCTGAAATAACAGGGTTTGGGGCAAACAGAGCAAGTGGGACAAGAAAATAAACCTCTATTTTTAAATAGTTCATTTGGACACCTAAGGGTGACCCGCTCTTCGTCTCATGAGCCAGCAGGTACGGGGCTGCTTTGAGAACAAGCATTGCAGCAGAAATTATCCTGGAAAGTAATTCACTTCCACAAACAATTCCATCCAGAGAGATGTAATAGTAGGTGGTATGAGGGCTGTAATAATGGTGTATCAGGTGGCCAACTGTGACATAGTTAAAAGCAAGACTATCATTAAAATAAGAGGTTGATTGAAAACAAACTTGAAAACTTCAAAATAAGGGCAGTCCTGTGATACAGCTGGGTTCTGTACTAAAGCACTTGTGTAACAGAAGACGTTGATCCAAACAGTCTTATTCTGGCATATATGTAACTGCACACTGTGTTACAAACATCTAAATGACAAATTGTATTGCATCTTCACAACAAAACATTCCTGAGATTTTTATAGAGGAAGGCTTAAAATAAGTTCTATTTTTTAATTAAATAACTCTTTGAGATTCTTTTCCCCTCTAGTGTCCTTGGCAAGCAGATGTCTGCTTGGTTCAGTGTGCAAGGGGAGACAGGAAGAACAGTGCAAGCTGCATCGTCTTTGAAATAAACAAGTTTCTGATTGGGCTTGAGCTTGTTCAGGAGAGACAGCTGCAGATAGAAGCTCATGTCTCAAAGCCTGAGGACGACACAAACTGCTCAGTGTCCTCAATAGAAGAAGATTTCCTCACAGCATCTGAGCATCTCGAGGAGGAAAACGAGGCTGATGAATATAAAACTGGTAAAAGCAGTGAGACAGCATAATTCCACTATTGTTCGTATAGCAGAGCAACCATGGCAATTGTTATAGAAATTGCACTTGATGTTGATTTATGCATATAAATATATGTAGTTTAGAAAAAGGATAGCCATTCAAACTTTAAATTGTTGTTCAGACTGAAGGATACTTGTTCATATAGCAGTTTTACAGAGCAGTAGTGTATTAGACAGCTATGCAGCTATTTTTGTTTTAAAGATACAGAGTACTCTGCAGAGGCTAACATCTTACTTCTCTTTCAGTAGCCCATGAAAAAATAAACATTTCAGAAGCATCTTCTGATGTCAAAAAAAGTAAAGGAAAAGGATTTGAAAGTCTCCAATACAGAAAAGCCAGGTTGCCATTAATTCTTGAAGGGAATTGTGTTAATAAAGATAACACAGCTAGCAGAATCTCTGAAGGTGTGAATGTTGTGACTGAAGATGGCATCTCACAACCTGAAGATAAGCCAGACCAGGAAATCCCGTGTCAAAAGGAATTAGTGGGAAGAGATACTTCATCTCTCAGTACTGAGGATTTGACTAACAATGCTGAGAATACCTACTCAGTGGATGTGTTAGAAGATGAGTCTTTAACGAAAATGGCTAAAGAGGAGCTGGGGCCCCTTAATGACTCTACAGCAAAGCCCAGCAGTAAGATAGAGGTAGAGGATTGTGCAAGTATTAGGAAGAGTGACACTCCCTTGCAAAACGAGCAAGCAGCTACAGGTCAGTACGCTACAAATTTAGCAGAATCTGTTCTGCAAGATGCATTCATTAGACTATCACAGTCTCAACCCACTTTCAGTGAGGAAGCTGCAGTCAGCATCTCTGTAGGAAGCTCCTGCAAGTCAGAAGATGCGTCTGCTTCTCGATCATGGAATGAACTTCCAAAGATTGTCATAGTGCAAAGTCCAGACAGCAGTGAGAATGTGCCAGACTGGCCAGGATCTGCCTTTCCAAACCTGTGCCACTGGACTGAATCAGAAAGTTCTGAAGTGTCAGATTACTTTGAAGACCATTCAAATGGACACAGCCAGAGTGCACTGGAGATGGCTCTGGCTTGTGCAGCAACTGTCATCGGAACCATTTCAAGTCCCCAGGCTACAGAAAAATTCAGAAGGGATCAAGAAGCCACAGCTTCTAAAACTCAAACAGTTGATAATGAAGAGTTACCCACAGAATCTTCACAGCTACTAGAAGACTGTACTAGCGCAGAATATTCATTTCCATCTGCACTGTGTGGCATGACTCAAGTAGCAAGTGCTGTAGCAGTATGCGGTCTGGGAGAAACAAAGGAAGAGAAGTACCCTGCAACTTCGAGCGGGCTACTGTCTGCAGCTCAGACTTCTGCAGCCATTACTCTTCACTGTAGCATAGCTATAGGAAGCAGCATGGAGAAACTGAACAATAGCATTGCAGAGGCCCTTCTCAAAGAGGCATCAATAATTTTGACAAAACCCAATACATACAGAAATGTAGGGCATTTTATGGAATCCATAAATGGAAGAATTATTGAAACAGCAGCAAGGCCACGGATTCCACACTCCAATGAAGTAATTAGAGATGAACTAGCCCAAAATTTATCCAATATTATTTTGCGACATTCTATTGAAGAGGTCAGGAAGAAGAGAGAGCTACAGCCACGTTCAGAAAACAGCTCCCTTACACAAGACATTTTCATGGAGACTGCAAATGAGTTGCTTTTTAATGTGATATATTTCACTTTCAAGAAGATGAATGACATAAGACAAGTTGAAGAGTGTTCTCCTCTCTTTTCAGAAGGTCCTAAAGGCAAGAAAGGAGCAAGAGCAGAAGGATGGCCAACACAGGCAACGGTGTGTGAAACATCACACAGACCCCTTGATCAGTCTGCTATTAAGCCATTTGGTACGTCCTCCAGGGCTAACAAAGATCTCGAAAATGGCATCAACGCTAAGAAAGTTACCATGAGAGATGTAAATAGCAATGAAAGTGCCACAGTGAGTTCAGAGCTAACAAGTAGCGCCACAGGACACAATGCATTTGTTGCAAAAACATCTCCCAAGAAAAGATACCTGAAAAGAACAACACGAGACTGTTACAAATCCCCAAATCAGAGTAACAGTCAGAAGAAGAGAGACTACAGATCATTTTCAGACAGAGAAAGTACCTTTGTAAACAATGAATGCAGGCACGGCGTTCAAGAACAACTGTCGTCCAGTGTTGCCACGAACACAGAAAACCAGACCAAGCATAAGCGTGATGCTTCACTTAGTGATGAAGTCCAAGTTAGCTTATCTTTGTTAGGAAACCATGTCTTGCTTCCTTCCCAGCCTGTGCTACAGGTGAAAAATTCAAGAGACAAATACTGTATAACAGATTTTGCAGAAGAACTGGCAGAAACAGTGGTCTCCATGGCAACAGAAATAGCTGCCATTTGTCTTGAAAATTCTAATGGAAAGCAGCCCTGGTTCTGTGCATGGAAGAGAGGCAATGAATATCTGGTGACCCAGAGTATATCATGCAGAACTATGAAAAGGAAAAAGGAAACCCATGGTAATGGTTCAGTTGTTCGGAAACATAGGGCACCTCGACTTAGCGAGATCAAAAGAAAGACAGATGAGCACCCTGAGCTAAAGGAAAGGTTGATGAATCGAGTAGTGGATGAATCTATAAGTCTTGAAGATGCACCAGATTCTGTCAACATCTTTGCAAATGAAGTGGCTGCAAAGATCATGAACCTCACTGAACTCTCCATGGTTGACAGCATCTGGCAAGGTCCAAATCATCCCAGGAACAGGCTGCACTGTGACAGATGGAGCAGAGCAAAGGCCTCAAGCTGTGAGAGCATACCAGAGGAGGACACGGATTCCAAACCCTCTGTCAACACCCTAGGCCTAATGAATGCCTTAGGTCAGTCTGTGAGCCAGACAAGTTCTGTCTCAAAGCAGTCTAGCTGTGAAAGCATTACAGATGAATTTTCAAGATTTATGGTGAACCAGATGGAAAATGAAGGAAGAGGCTTTGATATATTACTAGATTATTATGCCGGAAAAAATGCAAACAACATCTTGACTTCTGCTTTGCAACAGGTTGCTCAGAAAAATGGTCATCTTAATGTACGACCAAGTTGCCCATCCAAACAGTCCAGCACAGAAAGTATAACAGAAGAATTTTACAGGTATATGCTAAAAGAAATAGAAAAGGAGAACAAAGATAACGCGTCTTCCCCTCGGAATTCAAAGGACTGGTGCAGCAGTTTGCTATCACCATCTCTTCGGTCACCTTTTTGCTTTAGACAGTCCTCAGTGCCTGACGGCAGATCATCAGGTTCTAGACTAACAGTTAACATCCCAGTCAAGGCAAATTCATTAGATGGATTTGCCCATCATCACCAGGATTCCTTAAGTGTACAGCCAGTGAGTACTGTGGCTTCATCAGGTCTCTGCAAGTCTGACTCATGCCTGTACCAAAGATGCAAGACAGACCAGATAACAGATATGTTAATTCATGAGACATGGGCAAGTTCTATTGAATCTCTAATGCGCAAGAACAAAATCATAACAGATGAGGCAGAGGTTGCAGATGTAGATCATTTTCACAGTGATTCCCCACCACACGTGCAACAGTATGCAAACAGACTGGCTGCAAATATTGTTGAAAGTGGTAAAAATTTAATTGTCGTCCAGCAGGATGCCTTTGATTCTTTAAGCCAAGAACACATGCTGGAAAGCAAACATACCCAAAGCACAACTCAGATTCAAGCGGAACCCAAAAGGGACAGAATAAATCTGGATGAGCAGAAAGAGTACATGAAGAATCCTGAACACCTCCCTGCAGGTCAGCACAGGGAAGTGCCTTTAATTCAGATAGAAACTGATCAACGAGACGAGTCAGATAAAGACTCTGAGTCCTTAACTCTACGTGAGCTTTCTGAAGAGGAGCATCAAGGCAAGGAAAAGCCTCCAGAAGCTTCTGCTGGGAAGCACGTGGCTTCCAGTACCCTACTGAATAGGTAGGTGACAAAGCAACACATCAGAATGCTGCTTTGGTGTTTAATTTCCCAGTGAAAATTATTTTGGTGATGGGTGAAGATAAGGGGAGAAGTAAACAGGATAAATTCTCACTGCAGGTTTCAAATTACTTAAAACTACCAAATGACATCGCAGTATCATTCGTGGAGCAAATGTACATTGAATGTGACTGTATTATAGTTCTGAGGCTCAAAACTAATACTGTATTAATGAGTAGGCTTCCCCTTACAGATACCTAAATCTTTCATAAGTCAAGTCAGGAGAGAGAGATAAAGCTTGAACTTTCACTAAGCATTTGCTGATATCTCAATTAAAGAAATAGTTCAAAATTAGGCAAGCGTGAAGCAGAAGGTAACAGAACGTGAAGTTCTTCCCTGTGCTTAATGTAGCTATGTTTTGTGTTTCTGGAAATGCAACCAGACTTCAGAGAGCTTGAAATTCAGCTTTGTGCTCACAGTATGGAAGAACAATAAAAATTCTTTAGCATAAGGAAAAAAAAAAAAAATTAAAAGCGCCCTTCAACTACTGTAAGACATCCCTAGGTAGGATTCAAACAGAAAATAATAAAACCTCATTTCAGGGGGTTTATACTGCAACCTACCACCCTCATACTACTGCTGCACTCCTTTCGTTGAAGCATTTGCATCTTGGGTTAAAGCAGAGATCGCAGTGCAAGTACAGAAGATTGCTGTGGATGTTGTGAGGTTAAGAACAAGGCAGTCTCTCAAGGCACTGCCTATTATATTTATTACTTAAATGGTATCTAAGCTGCCAATTGCTTGGAGCTTTGCAGCACCCCCTTATCTCAGAGAGCTAGAAAGATGCCAGTGTTCAAAACCATTTTGACAAAACCCTGCTTGAAGTGAGAAAGCACATACTTCCCTTGTCTGTGGTAGCAATTAGGTGGATAATTACAATAGTCTAAATTCTTTCATACTGACTCTCACCCACTCGTCTTCCTCTTCCTTCAAGCACAACCTGCTTTTAAGCTACTTTTAGAAATCTGCCTATTTGAACCTGTTTGAAGATGGAGTTATTTCCTACACAGTTTATAAGCCACTTACTAACATGCCCTCACAAAGGTGTTACTCCCACAAAAACCTCACAAGTTTTAGACCAAGTATTGTATGCTACCTGTCCTGTGTTAAATTGGCTCTAGGTAACGCCTCACTGCTTCACTGCTCTTGATGATGAGTTTTGTGTCCAAGAGGTCAGGGATGGCAGGTTATGTTATCCAACAGATGATGGCAGCTCGGTAGATCATAGACCCTCAGGCAAATACATCCTCTGTCTCTCTCTGCCCAGGAGGCTGCTTCTCCCTTACTAACATCCAACATAAGTGCAGCAACTTCTCAGTTGCCCCCAGAGCAAGAGCACAGCAAAAGCAGATATTCACAATGATCCTATCTCACTGTATTCTTAGTCACGTTTGTTACTTGCAATACAGTGTTCGGGTTGATCTCTTAACTGATGTCAAAATGTTTGTCCATATGTACAGATAAAAGCCTGGAGAAATGGTCACTGTAAGAGGGATACTCTAGAGCTGCTAATACATAACATCTACTATTACAGAATTGCAAATGTAAACCTATAAACGTAACAAAACTGCAGTTTTGCTTCAGCTATTACTCTGCTGCAGCAATAATTGATTCATGTTTTATGTTCCAAAGACAGAGTGCTTCTGTTAATTATTAAATATTTTTCTGCCTGCATAACAGAAGTCCCCTGATAAACTCAATATCCAGTTTGCCTTTGAAAAGTTACCTTAAACAAAGAATAAAAACTACAGTTATGTGTATATAGAATTTTATATTTTTGTCATGTAAATTTTTGCACGTATTTAACAAGTGCATCAAGTATGTAGAATTAGAAGGCATTTTTTCCTGTTCTCCAAATTCAGTACTGGAAGATACTTTTCACTTCGTTTTGCTTTTTAGCTTCCTGTAAATAGTTTGAATGTTGTAGGTATTTTCTGTATTGCTTTAAAATAGCTGACTTTGAAGTGTATTGAGTAAAAAAACCTGAATGTTTCTTCCGTACTTAAATCAAAATGCATTTCAAGCAATTCAGAAAAAACACATACACAGAACAGAAATGAGAGACATTTAGAAAGTAGCATTATCAGTGAAGATGTTGCACAAAACATGGGTATTTTTCATGTAAGCTTGTGTGAGGGTTAAAACAAAAGTATCACAGTTAAATGATCCAATCAGAGTTCCTACAGAACTTACATAAGATGAAATTGGATCCATCTAGTTGCTATTATTTTACTTCTAAACTGAATAATATTGCCTTCCTATGCTCTACTACAATCTATACTTTTATGGTTTAATATAACAGTTTTGAATTGTTACAGTACATTTCTACTTCTGTTGTACACCAGTAATTGGAGAAAAAATTCTGAATATACTGATAAAAACCTGTTTATACAGAACTCAATGCACAACTTAAATTGCTAAGAACTAAAGCTGGCATTAGAAGAGCAGGCAAGGATACCATGTTTCTGATTTTATCCTCAATTACACCTTCCCTAGCTGGAAAATATTCGTATTTTTGTACATATAGCAAACCTAATCATAATTAGAAGTCCAGTAGAAAGAAAAGATCCCATTAAACAAACAGAAAGCCATGGCAACAACGCTGTCATTATGCTCTAGTGCTTATCCCACATATTTCAAACATTGGTTGGCTGAAGTGCATTAAGACCTAAGCTGTAAGCAGTACTTTTGGTACAATTTAAACCTTTTCTATGTATATCTCAGTACCAGGCTTGCTTAGTTTAGTATTAGTTTATAGAACTCATAGGAGACCGTGTTTAAAGAGCATTCCAGACCATTTGTTCAACTAGAGCTCATTTAATGAACTGCAAATCTAGTCTTGCATCTGTACAATTTGTGCACCTTGGTTGATATTATTAGAGGAGCATCGCCTGAAGATTGGCAGTACCAGTTTGTTTACCTGTATTACCATTATTCCTTGCCACCCTACCAGCAAGAGCACTCAGAGCAAACCAGATGCTGAAGTCATGGGAGAGACAAAAGCAGCTGAAGAATTTCCAACTCACCTCAGCAGCAGTGAGGAAAGCACTGGCAGCTGGTCCCAGCTAGCCAATGATGAAGACAATCCTGATGACACAAGCAGCTACTTACAACTCAGCGAACGATCTCTGAGGTACTAATTTGTCTCTTCTTAGCATGCATTATGCTTTAATCAACCAAGCCTATGACTTTAGAATGTGTCAGAAATAAGGAGGGATAACATAAGATGTACTGGGAATACTGTAGAGAACAGAATGATGAAAAAGGAAGAGAAAAAAAAAAGCTATACCCTGATTTTAAACCAGATCTTTGTATTGGTAAGCAACTAGATTCAGATAACAAAAGCATGTTCTTGCTCAATCCTATGCAACCATCTCAGTCAGCCATCCAACGCACTAATTATTATAGCCTTCCCTTTGCTTTATTTGCTACCATTTCCACAGCGCTTATCATGGTATCTGCTTAGCTGAGACTGCTGTTCCCAGCAAGTATCTATGCAGTTAGAGAACAGATAGCAACCTGATCTGCATAGATCAGCACGGGGAAACAGCTTAAAAAGGAGGACTGAGTTTGCCCTGACTAGGCGTGAATTCCAGTGCCCCTGTTACACTGCACTGCTCTGTGTTCCTGCTTAAGTCAGGACGTGTTTAAAGATGCTACATGCACTCCAGGGACTAGTTAAAGTGATGTTAGTTTGACTTCAGCACTTCCATAACTTCAAATTGAGTCAAGGACTTTTCTTCACATGATCTTAAATTAGATTTTTAAATACTGTCAAGTAATTACATCTTTCTCATGGGTATTAAAATGACGAGAAGACAGTATGGTAATGAAGCAGGAAAAGAAAGCCTGTTAGAAAGCACTGTTGGCTAGCTGGAAAAAATACTGAAGAAAGCATGTCTGTCAGTGTGGGTGAACATTCATCTCGCTGTATCAATCCTGTAACAAAATCAGGTTTAAGGGAGGTAATGTGTTGTACCATTCAGCTCTTCATTGAAACAAGCTGTTACAGCAAATCTGAATGCATGGCATTCTGACACTGACTCAAAAACCTGATGGAGGAAGGAACTGTCTGGTCAATCCCTCAGATGTATGGAAAAACACTTCGTTGCTTTTCTAATATAGAAGAAGTGGCTCAGGCTTACTTAGTACACAGTCCACACTGGTGCTATTTGACAACAAAATCACAGCCTGTTTATCAGACTATTATGACCGCATAAACATTCACCATCAAACTCATAGTAATTCTATAAAGCAAACAGATAACTGTTTTTCCCCAAATATTCTGTTGTTATACTTCAAATTTGTGAAGTAGTTAAAGAATACTTCAAGGTAGTAATGGCTGCAAGTAGCACCAGCCTTAACTAAAATCTCAGTCTTTTAGAGCAGCCAGAACCCTAAGGGTTCATCACTGTACCTGTAGCCTCTATCAGATCCCCGCTAGCACTTGGGATAGGTTGTAATATACCAAAACTGACACTGCATGGAATCACCCAACAGGTAAGTAGTACAATGAGCAGCTTTGGTGTGTGTCCACACACTCCTACTTCTTAGCATAACTCACAACATTCAGAGGCACCAGAATCCCTGAAGGTTTTTCCAGGACATCTCTGTACTTGGTAATCTTTTCATTTCAATGGCACGTGCAGACTGCTTTTGTGTTTAATTCCAAATGTTCATTGCATAAGCCATTCACAAGAAGATAGCCTACTATTCTTTCTTTTCAGTTCAGCTACTTTAATAAAACCTCATCACCTTAAACATATTAGTGTGCTTCCTTCTGAGAACCACTTGATGAGCACAATTGTGTTTGTAGAACATGGGAAAGCCTCCTCACTTTACTTCATACATAAAAAAAAAAAAATATATGGAGACATGTTCAGTCAAGCTTGGCACTAATACTTAAACTTTTGCTTTGTCAGCAATGGCAACAGCAGTACAACTAGCAGTCTTGGCATTATGGACCTGGAAATTTATCAGGAGAACGTGCCACCTTCTCCTATGATTAAGTAAGTAGTCACTGAAGTGAGATTTTATGTTTAGTCTAATTGTAACTGCAAATCATTTACACAGCAAATCATTTACACCATCTAAAATGTGCCAAGCCCTGCTTTGCACCTGCTGCTTAGCCTACCATTAGTTGCAGAAAGGTACACTTGCAAGTGTCTGTAGAATGTGACAGCATTAGACAGTGGAAGATTACAGGAAAGCCCACCCAAGCAGATCTCACAAGAGAATATAAACCCACCAACAGTTCTACACAGAGGAGAGCTATCTATCTTCTGAGTATCTATTTTACACTGTGTGAATTTTCTTCTCTGAGTAACAAAGTGTTGTCAGAGCTTTAATGCAACAGCAATTAAGATCAAGCAAATAAGAATCAAACTCAAAGAAAAAAATGTTCTTGGAAAATTACTAATGTTTATGTCTTAAGTATTCTTTCTGGGCGTATTTCTCCTAAGCATGCAGTAAAATAGTCAGGAGATGTGCAAATATCTGCCTAAAGAATCTGTTACCCTGTAACACGGTATGACTAGCCAGCTGGTAAATGCTGTGATGCTGACAGGGCACAGGCACTGTAGAAGTACATGGACTGTATAGCACACATTGAACACAGGAACTTCAGCATTAGATGATCACGATTCATTACCATAATATCCTACAGCAAGCTATCTCACTTTTGAGAGGCTCTTTTCTGTAAGGAATCTGGATGCCTGTATTTCCACTGCATGCATTCTCTCTGAACTACTGATTCAGACACAAACCTTATCAAAATTTTCTCATCTTAACAGTAGGCAGTGGCACTTCCTACTGATGTTCTTAAAAGGAGGGATAGATCCCTGATTCCTCATTAGCTTTTAGTGCTGTTTGCAGGTATTAGTTTGAGATCCTGGCAGAACAGACATTGTGGAGCACAGCACCACCGCTTGGAGCACTTTGTCATTACCCAAATCAGAGTACAGAACAACTGCTACTCAAACAGAAGGCTGAAAGAGAATCCTGCTGAGAATGTTGCTGTTAGGCAGCTATGATTCTATATCATGACAAAACATACGCTGCACGCTGACATTTTACTCTTTCACAACTTGAAGTAAGCAATGTATCTAATCTTGATCCTCTGAAGCCTCATAGAAGATTTTGAGGGTCTGTGGCAGTAAGGGTAGTGCCCTTGCGTGTGGGAAACAAAGCCTTACACTTGTGGTGTTCTCCTTGGTTAAGGACAGCATGGGATAGTCTGGAAGTGTCTAAGTGCCATCCCTCTAGTAGCGAGGGAACAACTGCTGTAACTATAACTTCAAACCTGAACTTATGGGTTACTGCCACACGTGTATGGGCGTTATACTCAGAAATGAAAACTGAAGCAGTGAAAATGTACTTGCAGTTCATTTCCTGTAGCTTAACAAGAACAATGTTAACATGAGAAGCTCTTAAAAAACTATTGTCTTTTGAGTCCTTCACAACAAAGAAGTTGGTTTTTCACAACACAAAGAAGAATTTGATTATTCAAACAGGTAATCTATTTTAAAACATCAGTAGCTGAAGTCATCAGTAGTTTGTGTTTAACAATGGAAAGTACAACTAGAAAGCAAAACATTTTAAAAGAGTCACCCAAGGAGCCTAGCACTGAAAAACGCAGACATGGCAAATTCAGAATTCACAGTTTATGAGACCAGCTGTATCTTACCATGATACCATCTTCAAATAACATCAAAGAAAACACACAGATTCTGATAAAACACAGTATACATCACAACCAGTACAAGCCCTTCTCCACATTACAGGAAAAGCACTACAAGTGCCTTGGCTTTCCTTGATTTACAGATTAAGTTACTGTTCCATTCAACATTTTGCTACATCACATAACACACATCATCCTGCGTAACTTTTTCCTTGCAGTTTTCTAGGTCTTACATTGGGGGAGAACTTTAACCATTGTGAAGCAATGTTATAGACTGTTCCTAACTATCACTAACAAGCTCTGTTGTTGTTTGTTTCTAAGTGACTTAGTAGAAGAAAAAGTTTTCCTTAAAGAACAGACAGATAACACAGAGGGTAAGTTGAACCATTTGAATTACAACATACAATTTGAAGTTAAAAAAAAAATAATAATTGCACAATAACTGTTGAGATTATTTTTCTAGAAAGCACTTCTGGGCTCTCAGTGGGAACAGCCAATTGTCAGAAAGAACTCCTGGTGATTAATTTTGATCTGGAACCAGAATGCCCCAACGCAGAGCTACGAGCCACCCTACAGTGGATAGCAGCTTCTGAACTTGGAATCCCAACAATCTATTTTAAAAAATCTCAGGAAAACAGAGTTGAAAAGGTAGTTTTTTACAGAATTGGATATATTCCTGTTTCATTTTAACCACAATAGCAACATTCCACTCACAAAGAAGTAAAATAGCTCCTGACAGGTTCATGGTGAGAGCAGGTAAAGGATTCATAGGCAGACCAATAATCATATACAGAAGAAAAAGTCAAACTCACCAAAGTGGCAGAGCAATTTCTAGCACTCATCAGGAAGCAGCATAGGTCCAAGAGATGCTCTCTTTCAGTGGCTGGCCCTTTGTGATCCCAGGATGGCTCCACCCTGAGCCCACCCCTGCTGATCACATAGGGAGATCAGGTGCAAACAGCTTGCCTGTGCTCCCTGGGCCAGCCCAGATCAAGCCGTGACCTAACAGTTCCTCTGCATGCAGTTACAATTTATTAAAGTTACTGAGCTTAGAAGCTGATGTGAAGCCTTCATTACAGCAAGAAATACTATTGCTTATTACAGAAAGAGGAGAGGGTTAAATACATCAGGATATAAGGTTCATAAAACTATAGAGTTGTAGAATGGGTTGAATTGGAAGGGACCCTATAGCTCATTCTCTCCCTGCCATGGGCTGGCGGCCACCCATCAGCTCAGGTGGCCCAGGGACCCATCCAACCTGGCTTTGAGTGCCTTCAGGGAGGTGGCATCCACAGCTCTGGGCAGCCTATCCCAGGGCTCACCACACTCTGAGTAAAAGATTTCTTCCTAATGTCTAATCAGTATCTGCCTTCTTTTAGTTTAAAACCATCCTTGTCCTACACTCCCTGATAGAGTCTCCTCCCATCTCTCCCATTCCTCCCCATCTTTCCATGGTTGCATCTGAAGGATTCCAGACAGTTTATATGGAGTTTAAACATGAATCTATAACAAAAAAAAAAAAAAAAAAGACAAAAAAAACCACCACAACCACTTGATTGTAGACATAACATATACTGAGTTCTGCTATCCAGAGCCTACAAGCAACAACTGTGACTTAGTACATGAGTTGTACTTAAGATTTAAAGCTTTGAAATTCCCTAGTCCTTCTACAGGTTCTGCCTCACCTACTCCACTGATCGGGACAGCCTCAGGCAGGTAGGAACTGGTGCCTGGCCATCTCTTTGGGGTACAGCAGAGGCCTGACACTTCTTCCTGCAGTTAGGTGAGAACTGCCCTGGCCAAATTCACTGCCTTTGCAGTCACCTTGTGCTGGTAGTAAGGGATTGCAGTTCAGTGAGAAAAGGGTGTGCTGCTCAAATGTTCAGAGGAGACTAAATGCAAAGTAAATATAACCTATACTAGCTCAGGCTCATTATCTCACATGACAAGACCCGATGGCTTCTTCCACGGACCTAGCTGAAGAGGACAGGAAGGATGAACCATCTCTATTGTTATGTTATTCCTAGCCAGAGGGAGACATTAGCAAGGGTGGTGACCAACTAGCATTTTCAGCAGAGGCATATTTGCAGTCTCACATCTGTTTCTTGAAAAATCAGATATTTTGGATTACTATATAAAAATTGTGAAACACCTTCCCTGACTCAGCTATAACAACCACAAGAAGTCATGTATATCAGTACACTTTAGCTCCTATACAGATGTAGCTTAGTCTCCACTTATGTTCATTTTGAATGCAAAAGTCTGTTTTCAGGCAGAGACAGATGACCAGAACTGAGAAACACTGAGTGATTAGTCCTATCCAGGACTCAGGGAGCAAAACTGAAGACCAAAATGGCCACAAGAAATACAGACTATTTCTATTTCTCAATAATTAATGCTCACTGGAGACACCATGAAATGTCATCTTCAGCATTTCAGGAATGACCAAAATTGCCTCTTCTCCAAGTTCAGTAAGATAGTTCAAGCCATCAGACTTACAAAAAGTGTCACATTATAGAAAACAATTAATGAAAAGGGTATTATAAATCAGTATTTTCATCTTTCAAAGTAATGTCTATGAGAAGATCATTTTGAGTAGCAGAGATATTGTTTGATTTTCTTGAGTACTTGCGTTTGGCAATCATAAACATAATTTAAAATGCATTCAGCAGCAACCATCCAAATTGCATCTAATTAAAGAAACAGCTGTCAGCTTTACCCATGTGCTTTGGCAAACAGTTAATTCAATTGCAGAAATACACTAGAGAATAATGAAGCACATTCTGCCTACAACAGCGCTCTTGGAAATAACCATGCCTATTAAATATTGTTAAAATACATATTAAAAGTTTAGGCTTCGGTATGTAAATAGCAAACGGCTACACTAACTGCAGACAATATTATCTTGGGTGGCTTAAATGTACAAGTCGTGAGCCAATTAGGTATTGATTGTGAAATTCAGGGAAATGAAAAGCTTTGATTTGCATTTATATGCTAGAAGAAAAACCAGACCAGATGTATGACTCTGCAAAGCCCATTATTAAGTACAAAGTGGACAGAATTCAGAATCCTTTGCAGCTGCTTAAGAATATATGTTTAACTTGGTTTAGAGGCAAAGGAAAAAGAAAGCAAATAAATGCAAATCCATATCCTGCATTTGTGGTGATTCAGCCACAACTGTAACAAAAGATTTCATGTGACAGAATCTTACCCAGAAATCCCTCTCAGCAGTAATGCGTGAACATTTCAAATACTGTGGGATGGATAGGTGAAAATGCAGAAACTTAAATATAACCCAAAATATAGCTAAAGTAATGAAGGATGTTTTTCTCTCTATAAAATGGATAGTCTGCAATTTCATTTTGGCAGTGAGATGTCAATAACAAGGAAACTTGTGATTCTATAGCAAGCTTACTTTCACTGATCTCCATTTAATTGTGAAAAAATAGAAAATAACTGATGAGAAGAGCTAATTGAGAGAACATCATGAAATCTGATCGGTCTCTGAGGAGCTGTGGAATTTCAGAAATGAAGTTCTCAGTGTGTTATAAACAGAAAGAGCCCTTATGTTACTGTGCATCCACCCTGCAATACAGCAGTGCTTATAAAGGATCGCCTCACAGCAGTTTGCATGTGTTTGTTTGACACCTCAACAAAATGTTAGCCAAATGCTAAGTGGTGGTGTTGCATTTTTCATTGTTGGTTTTTTTTTTCTCCTTCAATTTAGTTTTTAGATGTTGTGCAACTAGTTCAACGGAAGTCCTGGAAAGTGGGTGACATCTTTCATGCTGTGGTGCAGTACTGCAAGCTCAGTGAGGAGAGCAAAGAGATGACACCAAGCCTGTTCGATTGGCTCCTTGAATTAGGTTAGGAATGTTCACCTGTTCCGTTTCTGTGTTTCAATCCAGTTTAAGTAAGCAGCGGATCGTGTAACACTGATTTTCAAAATCACCAAATAAAGTGAGCAAAGACATAAACTACAGAAGCAGCACACGTCTGTTCCACAACTGCACTGAGCAGAGTTGAAACCAAGGTGTATTTTATCCTTCTGTATCCTGAGGGATTCTTGACATTTTGTGCTATAGGATGTACCGTGCTAGAAAAGGGTGGATTTTTCTTCAATTTGATTAAATCAAACAGCTGAAACAGGATGGCATACTAACATTCAGTTTTAAAACAATACTAATGTTTGTACAGTTTTAACTTTTAGAACCTGAGTGTGTTCCAAGATACATAGAGAAAACCATGCCCTCCAATAAGGAAAACATTTTAAAAGTCTCCACAGTCTTCTGAGAGGTAAAAACTTGTGACCACATCCGATCCTTGAAGTCAAACAACACAACAAAAAGCTGCTGAAAACACATTTCAGTTTCTTCCTACATGATCTTTTCAGCCCTATAGCTGGTCCCCATTCCCATCTCGAGGAAATTCAAATTCAGACTCTCCTTTCTTTGCACTCGCAGGCAGTGCATTTCAGTACAGTACAGTACAGTACTCTGCGAGTCAGGGTAGTGAGTTTCTAAAGCCCTGTCCCCACCAGGTGATCTCGGGCAAGTCAGTTCACCTCTGTGCCTCAGTGTCCCTATCCAGAGTAAGAGGGAGGGAGTGATGATGCAGAATGTGTTACACGAAGTGTTCCTGTTTAAAGCACTAGGTAACATGCTATGTGTCAGTTAAAATAGTGAAAAGGAGTGCTAAGTTTAATCAAGTAAATTGTTAATAAGGTGAAGAAATACGCATCTGAAAAGCATGCTGTCTTGACATAAAAAATCTTAATTTTTGTAGTTTTCAGGAAGTCAAAACAATTGTTACAATTTCAGCACATGCTTGTTCATCTGGGATATGTGCTGGACTATATATGATAGTCCACATTATGATAACATTTATATAACTGATAAGATATCTTGTGGTATCTTCTTGCTGAGATGATGTTAGGTATCACGCACACAGTGGTATTCTCTTGACTCTGCCAAAGAGATTGGTTTTGAATTTAAAAGTAAACATAACTTATCGCATCAAAGCTCTTCTGTGATTTGTTTCTTTGAAAATCTTTATATTTTGCTTCTCCCTTCTTAAATAGTGTAATAGAAAGACAGCCTGCCTTTCCAAATCAAATATTTAAGAGATATTTTATTTTCCATATAACAGTATATGCTTCTATAATATTTTTGGGGGTGGGGTGAAAAGAAGAAAACTATCCTTTTGCACTAAATATTTTTGAAGATTTTGAAGTAGTTTTAAGTAATTTATGAAAAAGAGCCATATTATTCTCTATTTTATCTTTAAAACCATTGCTAAATTTGCATGATTTCATCACGCATTTGTTAAATACAGATTGTCAGTGAAACCTAATACAGGACATTAAACAACACGGGAACTTCTACATCTCTGCAATATATGAATCAGTGGAGGTCTCTTTACTGCCAAGATAGAGGTCAGTTTGTTGCATCCACTTAAGCTAACTGCAGCCACTGGGCCCATTCCTAGGAACTGCTGAACATCTGCAACTCATGCTAAGACGAGTGGTAACGCTGAATGCTCAGCATTTCCGAGGCTGAAAGTTAGTAAAAAGCACTGGGCATTGTAAAGTGCTTTGATTGAGCTAATAAATGGGGAAGTGTATTTATTTTTAAGCCAAATACAGTTAGTTGTCAGTATGTAAGTTTTTGCTGTGGTAGAATAAATGTTTACTTATCCTACGAAGCACAAATATCATGACTGAGTTGTAAGTGTGATGCGGTTTTCTCTGTACAGTAGTTCTTAATGTTGCAGTTGGTTCGGAAATAAATTTATGTTCTAATATGTGTTGTCTTTGCCTTTCTAAAAATATTATCTGACCAATTAATACTGGCATGTGATCCTTGTAACTTCTTACAGCAATACTTCTGAAGGAAAAATCTGATCCTTGGACATAACCGAGCAAGTCAGAGCTATGGCTTTCCTCACATTCTGCTATTCACTCAGGTGATACAACATTTATTATTCAGTGCACAGAATTAAGCCCAGAGTAACTGACATTCTCAGGCCCTATTCTTGCTTACTCTGGCCTGTTTTCAATACCTGCAGAAGTTGGCAGGGCAGTGGGGGAAGCAGGCGTTAAAGGAGTTCCTGTTGTTTCTCGGTTTGCACAGATACTTACTCCCCCATCGTCTATTGGAAAGGTATTCCTAATGCTAAACAGAAAAAGGAACCTTTCTCAGCTAACTTAGCTGAGTAGACCAGAACAGGATTTTTTCACAAACTAAACACCGAAGTTTCCTTGAAGTCTTCTGTAAATTAATCATTTTATTGTTGTCTATGATAAAAATTGTCACCTGTTGACATATATCCTTTTAAATTCAGACCACTGTTCTGGAGAGGCTGATTTAACCACTCTTCTAGTCCAGTTTCACAAAGAGCTGCCTAACACAAGCATCGGAATGTCACAAGAAATCCTGCATTCTGACTTTCAAAATGTCATTACAAAACTACAGCAGAAGCCCACTTTGTTGAAATGAAGAGCCCACATAAGTTAATAAGTTTGGGTCAAAAAATACAACCAAGAAGGAAAGTATGCACATAGTAGCCAATGAAATATTTTTAGTTGATGCCAGCGTTGTTCCTAAGCCTTCAGTATACATAAAGAAACTCCTGATGCCATCACTTTAATTTCTCAGACCCATTCTGAAGGCACTGCCTTCTCTAGGAAAGTAGCTTGCAGCCATCAAGCATTCAGCAGGACAGATGGTTATGTTAGACAGGTGGACCATCAAACTAATTATATACCATTCGTGGTGAAGACAACTCTGATTGTGGGGAACTGTGCCCTCCTCTCAGCTTCAGCTGAAAATCAGACAGAAAAGTGCAGCAAACTGCAAAATATAATGAGGTGGGATACATTTCCTGGGTGGTTAGTGAAAGCTTATGAAGTGTAATCAATCCTGCAAGAGGATCCGAAAAGAAAGTTCTCAAAATGCCACTTGTAAAGCCTGAGTGGGTATGACTGTTATAATCCTCACTTATTCAGAAAAGAGTTTGAATCCCAAGAGAGACAAAAAGCACACACCAGGAGTCCCTACACTTCATACAAATGCACTGAAATCCCTGTCCTTGTAAAGTGCATGTTCTGTCCTGGGAAACATTACCTGATAAATTTATACTTTCACAATAGTAGTGCTGGAATGATTGAGAGGTTGAAAGAACAGAAACAGTAAAGCAAATCTGATTTCCAGTGTGACAGCACACCTCGCGAGTTTCCTGCAGCAATGCTGTTCTGTAACGCTGCAGAGGTGAAGTTGCTGTATTTCAGGAAAATGCAGAAAATGTCACTCCGCTCCAGTGGCCCTGTGATTACAGTGGCAGCTTGGAGAGCACAGTGTATGCAGAAGCCAAAGATTTTGATAACATCAAAAAGGTACCAGAGTGCACACATGAAATTTTGGTTGTGGAAACAGCAGTAGAATTAAGGAAGTAGATCAAGCTGATTTCACAGACAAAGAATGCTTTCAGGGTGGTGAATCTCTAGAATGCACTGCTAGTGTTTATTAAATCTACTGATATTTTCTGCATCAAGGTGCAGCAAGCATTCGTATGATGGTGCACTACAGAGGACTGCTTAAGTTTTTATGAGCCAGCACACTTCTCAGCAGTGCTGTGAATCCTATCAGATGTCAAAGCATTCCACATTTGAGCAAGGAACCTGGATAACTCAGCCTGAAAAGCACTTCTATTCACTCAGCAAGTCAAGAGAGAAACAGAAGTAAAGCCCTGGTGGCCTCCCGCTCCAATGATTAGATGTAAACCCCCAAACTAGTCATAATTTTCTGATAAAAAATATGGCAAGAGCTGGAAGTCAAATGCTACAATGAGTGTTTGATTTGTTGAGTATCAAACATAGTTTAAGAGAACAATTAGAATAGAAAACAGAAAAGAACACAGCCTGAAAGATTAAACAAAAGTGTACTTCCAAAAAATGTTTGTTCAGAATCCACTTCACAGCTCATGTCATGATCCTTACCTCCAAATCTCTGGTGTGTTTCTTCACACTGGCCATACTCAGAGTTGGAGTCGCCACATAAAATGTCTTCTGTTTTATTGCATGTAAGAATGGACGAATGGAGGATGAGCAAAGAATGGAAAGATGAGGGCAAACAGTGTGAACAGTAGTTTAACTACTGCATGCATGCAGCAGTTAGTAACAGTTCACAAATGGTTGCTAATGTTTTTTCCCCAGAAATATCAAGTGGGACATTTTATTACAAATAAAAGAATAAAATAAAAATCACCTAGCACTTCAACTCAATACTTTAATTCAAAACATTAAAAAAGTGCTCAAGGTAGGTACTACACAACTCATCTTTCACTCTAGAGAGTACACTATTGCTATTTGTTTGTTTTTATTTAAAAGGTTACAAGGAAACTGACACAAAGAAACGGGAGCATCCTACCTGATTCAGTCATTCATGAGTTCTGTCAGGTAACAAGAGACAGTGAGTGGTATTGGGTGAAAAGGCAACAGGCACAAAACAGGCACAAAGAAAGCATCTAATTTAAACATGAGTAAAAAGAATGACCTTCATGTCCTGTGAGGTTGATAAATAGTGGAGCATGTTGCCCAGAGAAACTGTGGAGTCTCCATCCTTGGAGATGTGCAGAACCCACTGCTGTGGTCTGGGCAGCGTGCTGAGCTCTCACTGCTTTGAGCAGGAGTAATGGACTACACAATCTTCAGAGTTTTTCCACATTCTACTATTGGGTGAATCTTTAGCTACCAGGCATCAGCAAGTCAAAACTACCAAAATTTAAGTAACTTGGCTACTTTAGCAAAGCAGAAACACAGGAAATGGGAAAAACTGAGTTTATTGACTGTGGAACTCAGGATGTAGGCACATACCACGCTGGATCTTTCCTTGTCTTCAGTCAGTGCCATACTCTACAAGTGTTATCCTTGCTCCCTAGTAATAAACACACATTTGGAGGGAATCATTTAGCTGTGCTGCACAACAAACTCATTTTTGTCAACAACTGTACTGATTAACTACCTGGAAAGCAGAGAAACCAGAAGGACAATATTTTTCTGTCCTTGACTAACAAAAGGCAACAGGACCTGCAGCAGTGTTTTTGGCTGAGATCATCCTGCACATCAGTACTTGTGGAGTTCAGCACAAAGGTCCAAAGCAGTCACAAACTCTGCTCAAGTTTTCCCACAATGGGACTCTTTGTCTGACATTTTCTGAATGAAACTTGAACAGGCTGCACTGTCAGGTACCCAGAAAGTACTCTCTCACTTACAAAGCTTTGTATCTTCCTCATCCAGAGGATGCATCCTCACAGCAATGCAGGAGAAGAGCCTGACTTAGTCACTGCTCTGCAGCTACTGCTCGCTGACAGATGGTGACTGCTTGCTTTTGTACAATTTTTTTCACAGCCATATTCGTTTAAGCTTCAGTTCCAAAGTGAGCTACAGCTTTCCTTGTCTGCATTTAAGCCGTTGCTGGCAACCTACGTTTGGGCATGGCCCCGCAATACTTTGCAGACTTTTTTAGCATAAGATTGAAAATGTGTTTCAAAACAAGGGAAAGAAAAAACTAGTTACCTGTAATGATCATATTGCCTTTGTAATTGAAAGCACAGGAGAATATCTCATCAGTGTGGCCCTCTAATATCTGAAGGCAGTGTCCAGTAGCAGCATCCCAGAGTCGAGCTGTCTTATCAGAGCTGGCTGTTAGAATACGATTGCCTTTTGGGTTGAAACATATCTTTAAAAAATATAGAAAATAATTATATTACTTAACATGTCCATATGCCTGGAAAAAGAAAGCATATCTAGAGATCAGAAGATGAAAACAGAAGCCAGTAAACAATGAATTCAGCTTTTCTGCTAAAATTAGCATCGCCACTAACAGAATTATGTGGATGGAAACTTTGTACAAAGGTCCATATGGAACAACCACACAAAAGGATCAAGATTTCAGATTAACCCCCAAGATGAGAATTGCCATTGTTGTAATGACTCTATTTAAACATTATCATTATTCCAATGTAAAATATATGGACATTTTGTGGAGATCTATCTTAAACAACATATGTCTCTGTAATATCCAAACTCCCACTGAAGGCAACTTATTCTTCAGTATGCCTTCATATTTTGTAAAACATTCCTTCCCTGAATTGCGTGTATTTCCAGATAATCAGATTTATACATATCTTTAAGCACCAACCAGACAATAACAGGTTTTATATAATGCATTATTGCTTAATTATTAAGGGCAAAATGCCTGTTCTCCTGAAATCAGATTTCCAGGTAATAACCATCCCAAGCGATCACAGCTACACAGAACATCTGCAAAATCAGATTAACTTTTCAGCATGCTACCAGATCAGCAGATTCTCATCTGCAGCAAAGAAAACATACCAGCACTGAAGACCCTGATGGATACCCTCCCTAGCCCTCTCACAGCACAAACACAGCATATTTGCACAGAATAAAAGGTTATATATTTGAAAGAATAATGAAAACTTGCAATCATTAAATAACTTTTTTTTTTTTTTTACAATATTCAAACTTGAGAAGAAACCGAATTCATTTGGAACTGAACTTCAGCATTGCAGTTGAGCTCTACAAGTCTTTCAGTGAAGTTCATAAGTAAACTCAAGACCAAGTGACTTTTGAATTGTGCTCTGAGCTTCCAAGTATCTTAGGCACCGTGTATTTTCCCAAAGAAGTATGTTCATTTGGTTCCATTTCATAAATCAAAATTGCAAAGAAATAAGAACAGTAAAGAGAAGAGGTCTGGTAGAAGCAAGGGATAAGGATGATGCTAAAAATCTCAGAAAGCAGTGGCCTTAAGATTTCACCAAGGTACTCAAATACTTGTGTTCATTCTTTAACAGTATTTCTGTGCCATGGAATGAGTGGAGTCTTGGAGGTTACACTTAAATAAGAAAAGGTATGAATCACATACTTCTTACCTTGGAAATCTCACCTCCATGCCCTTCTAGTTTTGCAATGCATTCTTTTGTTTCTGCATTGTAGACTCTTCCTGATCCTGTTATAGTAGATGAGGAGCCATTTTATTATTGTTCTGATTAAGTATGCATTTAAATAAGAACGCTGTAATAAGACCAGAAGGTTTGATCCCCAGGTTTGATTTCAATAGAAATATATGACAATCTTAACACAGTTTCTTTCAAGGATCACGTATGTCAGAAGGAAGTGTAATTTGGCTGGAAAAGGCTGACTTCTCAAAGGTTTCTGCTGTAGAACTCCAAAAATATTAGCCCAAATGTCTGAGTAGAGTATGGACCACTGAAGTCCGTAATTTCACATGTCCATCATATTCAGAAAGCTTTCATTTTATTTCAGATATACATGTCATTTAATAAACTATTAATTATATTTAATAAGCTAATGATTGCACTTCAGAAAACTTTTTATATTGTCTTAAGCATTAATTTAGCAACAACAGATGAGATCCTAATAGTGCTCCCCATCATCTGGGGGAATCTTCCTAAAAGTGCAAAATCAAAATAATGTGTATAAGGAACGTGGTATTGTCATTATGTGCAGATGAATATAGAAAATTATTTCTTGTGATTCCTTAAAAATAAATAAATAAATAAATAAATAAATAAATAAATAAATAAAAGCATTTAAAACAGTGAAAATGTTCAGTGGGGAGAATTTCCAAATCTTAAATAAAACTTCTATAATGCTGCAAACATAGTCTGATCTATAGTTCCGAGTCAAAATACTCCCCTTTCATCAAGGAAAAACAAAGCAAAAGGACAAAGTTATTTTCATAGTAGTTCCAGTCACTTCACTTACCATCAGCAGAGGCAGTTGCAATACGCTGGCCAGCATAATCAAAGCAGACATCCATTATTTCATCACTGTGACCTGTTAAAGTTGCTATGTGTGCACCACTCAGAGCGTTCCACAGCTGCACAGGCAAATAAAGGCTATTGGGTTTTTTTTGACTAATATACTTGATGGACAGCTAGTCAATCAATTGACACTTACAAATACTTTCTGAGGCCTGAATGAATGTATTAACATGAAACCTGGATATAAATCACTAAAGAATTAGGGCTTTATTAAGCTGATAAAGTACTACATATTTTGCATTCCAATGTGTTGATTTCAACATACCTTAAAAATACATGTCATTATTTAACTGGATTTAAATGAAATGAATAACTCATATAGTAAGTGCATAGGTTTTGCATTTAGTTACAAATTCCTTAAAGAATGGTACGCATTAGTTTAAAATAATGCTCATCCATTTAGAAAAGACAGAGTTTACATATCAATAAGACAATGAAAAAGCAGAAACTAAGCAGAAAAGAACTCCAAAAATACAGCAAAAGAGATGCAAGAGCCCAAACTCAGAAAAATAAATGTCTGCTTAAACTGCTACAATGTGCTCATGCTACCTAAAAAAACAAAGAGCAGGTGGCTCTTTTTTGTGTGTTTTTTTCCTCCAAAATATGGGCATTTTGAATTCTCGTGGTTGGGGAAGTGACTGCAGCACACAAAAATATCTCTGCATGACACTTCCGTAATTTATCCAGAAGAATGTTTTTCATGGTGTCCAGCTATTATACATGGCATAGAGGGCTCGGAGCTCAGAAGAAGTCAGGCATTTGATTTCTACATACTGTAAGTCTATTCTGATTCTGAAGGGCTGGATTTTGTAAATGTTACAGCTTTGTTTTATAGCAAGTGAAAAAAAGATGCTATAATTTGAGTGCTCTTTCTTAAATATTGATACAGTACATTTGTCAAAACTGCTGAGCAGCTCCGTGCCTGTATTATTTCAATTGTATGCAGATGAGAAATGGACAATCTCTCACCACTGAAATATAATCCTTTTGCAGTTTAACACTAACAGTCACAGGCAGTCATTAGAAGCAATCCAAGGCATCTAGAAGCATCCAAGCAATCTAATGCATAGTAAGAGAGTGCTTGGCTGTTCAGTGCATCTTCTATTTTCTTACCATGCACGTTTTGTCCATTGATCCAGTGACAATGAGGGAACAGTCCCAGTTGAACTGTGCACTGCTAATCTCTCCTCGATGGCCTATTAAAATATGCAACATACTGAAAAAAAAAAAAGAGAGTTTTTTTTAATATTTTGATATAACAATATAAATTATAACCAAGCTTACAAAAGGTTACAGGCAAGGGGTCAAATCTTCCCCAATTTATCCATTAAAGCAATCTAATGGTGTGGTGCAGCTCCCAGTACTACATCAGTTCCATGTTTTCTACTTGAGACAAAGAGACAGTAAAGAGTCAAGTGAAAGAGTTCTCCCTTCTGTTTCAAAAATATTTTTACATCTGAATTACTGGTGAAATGTGATGACTTTTAGGTGCCAGAAATGGATTTCTTCTATTCAACTACATACAAAGCACAGACATCAAGTTTTTCAACATTACTCTCCCAATCTCCTGCTTGAATGAACAGTAAACAGAGTATTTTCAAAACTCCAGATCACCAGCTTAATCTAAATCTTCTATAACATCTAATGAAGATCCAATGGAACTTAATCAGGTGCTTAACATGAGGATTTACTCAAGTAACAGGTGAATGACAGCCAAACTGAAATATGATTTCTAATCCTCATTAATCCTAAACTTCTTGCTGTGCAAGGACTGACAGTACTAGTCCCATGAAATTCTTCAATCAGCTTCAGCTGAATAGAGGGGTACAATTAGCCATTATTGCTTACTATGAATTAATGAACCCTATAAAGCAATGAACCCTAGAAAAGATTAATTGATATGTATATAAAAGGATTAGTAAATCAGGATTTTCTCATAATGCTAATATCATTGTCTAATTAATAGAAAATAGCTTCAGATAATGGATAAACTAATGACTAGAAAAACAACTAAATGAGCTTAAGTAACTGAAATCTTCACATACGATATGTAAGAATAGCTGAGTTAATAGATATGCTAAATATATGGTTCATAAAGCATGGCTCCTGAGCAATTGAATTCTCTACTTGTTTATGATAACAGAAACTCAATTATACTCCTGTTGTTTTATAGAATGACTCTTTTCTTTTTAAAATGAAGCCTGCATTGAACAGTATAGTATATTATACTATACATTATACTTTGTATACTTACTATACTTTGTAAGTAAAATGAAAAATCAACAAACAGAGAACAGCAAACTTCATAATTTGGTGAACTTATCATTTGGCCAGCAAGACTGCTGTTACTGTAATAGCTAATGCCCAAAACACTTCATCATGAAAAAGTTTGAAAAAGCTTTGATTTCCAAATTTTGAAAAGACAATCCAGGGCTTAAGTGTAAATCTCCAATGAATAAGCAGAATAAATAGGACAGAACCCGTGATCAGATTTGCAATTAGGAAGAACCCAGAAATCAGGCCGGCAAAATACCATGTAAAATATTCCAATTAAGTGGAAACACATTCCGTTTTTACTTCAAGGTATTACTATACACACAGTTTCCATTTGTTTATTAATTTCAGAGATATTTCACTTGGTTTCACAAAGAAAAGAAAAGAAAAAAACAATACCTCTGAAAACAACCTTCATAAACAACCTTGTCAGTAATCAGGGCAATCATTTTATTATTCTACTTAGAATGAGTTTCCAGTTGAAAAAATAAGAGGATTTTTTCAGGATAATACAACAAGATCATATTTAGCTATTTAATTATTACTTGTTGGCATTATAGTTAAGACATTTTGTTCTCTACAGTGAGAGGGATCAAATTTTCTCCTCTTCATAAATATATACTGACATGCAGGAGTGTGAGGAGGAAAACAGACCATCTGTTATTTGAAGTCGATGTGACTATACAAATTTTCCATGAAATATCATGATCTTTCTTCCTTTATTTATTTTTTTTTAACTTAAACAGTCAGTTCCATCTAAACATCCTCGACACCTTCAAAACCATGAGTTTCCATGCTGATGGAATATTTTCCTGTTTGGAGCATCCACCTACCCATTGTGTCCGCCTCCTCAGTGCTCACACAAACCTGTTGCATACAAAAGCTTTTGCTGAGCATCACTTCTTTTTAGAAGAACAAAGGGAACTGGATAAAAAATGAAAAGATGAAGGAATACATACTCCAAAAAAGCAAAAATACATGGTCTGTAATTTGTATTTCAACATTTTCTTTCTCATTTGTCATTAAAATATGCAATGTAAAATGGTATTTATTAGTACTTCAGTACCTGCCAGTGGCAACATCCCACACTCCTACTGTGCAGTCAAAGGAGCCGGTGATAATCCTGTCTCCAGTGGTGTTAAAAGACAATGCAACAATTTCTGCTGAGTGCCCCTGAAACAATTTTAAAAAAGGAGGTTGAGAATGCAAATATAACTTTTCTGTTGATATAGCTCAATCTGTAACTTTTTCAGCAGCTCAGTTCTACACAACATCAGTATATTATTTACTGTCTTGTCCAGTATGTCACAGTTGTAGCAGAAAGATCTACTGGACTGTGAGAGAGTTGATATCCCAACACCTGGGAAAAAGCAGGCACACCACTTAAGCAGTGAGCAATTGCCAGTGGTAGGTGAATAATCAGAGAAGTGAGTGGTATTTTCCGTATTCGTTCACCAATGCATACTGATATCAGATGATTCATTTACAGTAAACTACGGCACAGCCTGTCTCTGTAGAGAGGCTTGGAAAAAATGAGCATAAGCGTATTTATACACTGAAGGTTCACACATTCCACTGCTCTTTTCTCTCCTCAGGGCTCTGGGAGAGGGAAAGTCAAGGAGGAAAAAATGTCTTATGCACTCAGTGGGCCACCTACACCTAGGAAGAAGTTTATGCTCTACCTATTACTTAGGATTTATTCAAGAAAAATTGAAATAATGACAGCAGATCAGAACAAGTAGAATCCTAGAGAGCCATGTTGAGCAAAAAGAAATCATAACCTACTGCCAACTGAATAGTATTCCTCTGCTAGTAAAGCAAAGATAAATCACAACCTACAGGTAATTGGATGGCTTGCTCCTGCTGATGTTTACAGGAAGACAATCTGTGCAGATGCAGCCTCTGACATTGATTTTTCTCAGAGTTATTTTATGTTAATTGAGAGGAGGCAATAAATTACAGTACAGCAACATTTTAACGAGCAGTGGAACACATCCTGTCCTATAACAGTAATGTCACTGAAATGAGACAATCTCCCTGTTGATGAATAAGACTCCTTATAAAACACCATATTCTTATCTTCCAGTTTTCCCAATGTTTTTTAACTGCGGTCACTACAGGACTACGCATTAACAGAAATCTCTGCAAGTTTACTGTAGAAATGTTTCATTAGTCAGAAAACTAAGAAACCAGGAACAACTTGAAAAACGTAAAGAATGAAAACATACTCTTAAAGTAAATACTTCTTCTCCTTTCTCTATATCCCATAATTTGGCAGAGGTATCCATGCTTCCAGTTGCCACCAATGTGCTTTGAAGGTTAAACGATAAACATACCTGCAGCAAGAAACGTTGAAGAGAAAAAGTGGGAAAGGGAAAGCAGATCATTTATAAATAGTTTCTCAAAAAAAGTCACAGTATTTCTAAGCAAGAGAACACACTACACTAATTTAATATTTTATGACTTACAGAAAAACTTCTAGGCTCTTCTGACAGTTCATTAGGAGAGCAACAAATCCTACTCCAAATCTCTTGATGACTATTCCAATCTAATGGTTAGATGGACTAATTGGCTCAGAGACAGGGAACCCAAAGACATTTATGATTTTGTATGGATACACAAAGGAATTAGAAATATCCTTCAGCACTCACTATTTCTGCAGCATGTCCTCTGAAAGTATGATAACATTTTCCTGTTTCAGTACTCCACAGTTTGCAGGTTTTATCAAAAGATCCAGTGGCAATCTTGTCACTAAATGGAAAAGCACTCTTTTTATTTAGAGGAAAAACCTGGCTCACAGTAGAACTCACAGCAACAGTATCTAGTCTTGAAAGCATAAGAATATGTTACTTCAAACTCTTGCACAAACTTTTAGTTTAGCAGTAGGTTCTGTTCATTAAATAGCAACCGCTCCTGTGCAGATTTGCAAAGCAGAGAATGGCAGCTGGGACCTTCTCTGTCATTGCTTGTGTGATTGAAATGAAGGGCAACTGCCATCGCTTTGGCCAGCAGACATTCCCTCTGTACAAATCAACATGAGGCAGAGGTGAATGTATCTGAAGTTCCTTGCAGGAAGCTGCATAAAAGGCTTTCTGCTCTTGCACGCATTCTGCCACACTACGAGATCCTAGAGCTGGATTTCACAAATAGAAGATGGATTAATGGGAAAAAAGAACAGATAACCTATGAGTAACTCAGATTAGTAATGAAATTAACTGCTGTACTTCCAGAAGTATTTAAAAGCTATCTCACTTCATCTAACAGGGTTTGTTTGTTTGTAAACTGTTAGAATCTGCTTTTCATAAGTAGAAAAAGAGGGTGAGCTCTACTCCCACTTAAGTTAGTGGAAGAGTTGTGAGTAATTGCAGCTAGAATAAAACTGAAGTGAGGTGCCAAAATTGTAGCAAGGGAGATGGTACTGAAGCCTAAAGATTAGTAGAAAAAGGTTATCTTATAATTGAAATTTTAATTTAACTCTAGCCCAAGGATCCCCTCAGGATGTGTTGCTTCTATACTTTCATGTTATAGTCTAGCCACTGATCTTAGGGCAGATTTTTGTCATGCATTAGTTCACGTGAACTGTATAAAACAACTGAATGAATTATTCTTTTATATTATAAAAATACCAGAACATAAGACACTGACAATAGGTCTAGGTGGATAAAGTCTTTTCATTCACAAGGAAATGATGACATTCCAAACAGTCCTTAACATTTAATTCCTAATGCTAATTTTGTATTGCTTAACAGGTAAATAGGATATTCAACAGTGAAAGTAGTTATGCCGTTCTGTGTAAGAACAGTAAATAATTTCTATCTCATTTTGAAGGGAAGAAACATGATTTACTTATACAAAAGCTCCCTGATGCAGAAAATGACAACAAAACTTCAGTAACGAAAGTGATTTCCTTCATCTAACAGGTAGCAAGTCTGACCTAAGGCAAACAGTATCTGCAGAAAACAGAAGATGCACATGTGCATATTTGACATTCATACAGTGGCACCCTGCGGATTTTATAAAAATTACTCATCTCTGACACATTTATATTATGTCTTAAATCATAATAAATGCTTCAAATGCGTGCATAATACAAAAAGTGGAAAAATTCACTTTCGTTATGATTTTATTCTTCCTTAACTGAAATAACACAAGATTTGAATTTCTGAATATACTTCAAGCAGAAAACATGCTTCAAGGTATTTCTTATACAAATAAGATACAGTTCACTCTGTGGTGATCAGCTGCAGTTGAACTTTTCCAACTTAGAATCTGAATTATTTGAGACCATCTATCTTATTTTAAATTAGCAATTACAGTTTATCTTAAAGAAAATGTCATTACCCGAAGGGATTATTAAAAGCTATTGCATAAACAACATTTTTGTGTCCCTCTAGTGTATGCAGCTCTTCTCCTGATGCAGTATCCCATACTTTGCAGGTTCTGTCATAGCTTCCTGTGATAAAGCTAAAATAAAGAGAAATTCATTTACTGTGAATATCTTACTGTCCCTGTATCAACTCAAATAAGTGACTTTCACAGACTTCAGTCATCTTTATCTCAGACTCTTAATCTGTTCTTTATTTCTAAAATAGTGATTAATGACCACAGAGATTCTTTTCCTTTTTTCTTTTCTTTTTGATATTAGTGATTAAAAAAAACCCTATTTCAAATCTTCAGTGTACTTCAATTGAAATGCAAGTTGCTGCTTTCAAATTTTCAAAGCGTGAAAGAAAAGACAACCAGGCATAGGCTCTAAGTGAAATCAGTCACAATACGATTCCACAGCAGTGAAAGTCCCAAACAAGTTTATGTCAATGACTCTCTGAGCTTGTAGAGATATTTACTGCATTGCCATGAAAGTCCTTCTTTGTGAAATATGGTAATCATCAACAAATTATCATCATGCAAGAAGAAAAAGACATCAGCTGAATCTTACC
Source organism: Callipepla californica brunnescens (assembly GCA_023055505.1). Classification (NCBI taxonomy): domain Eukaryota; kingdom Metazoa; phylum Chordata; class Aves; order Galliformes; family Odontophoridae; genus Callipepla; species Callipepla californica. The sequence goes on along the minus strand of JALIRH010000008.1, from coordinate 8,767,047 downwards.
CATTACTTTTTGACATCTCTCTTTGGTCCTTCTATAGAAGACTAAAATCTAATCCCCAATCACACCTGAAGTTGTTTATAAATGGCAGAACTCAATTATTTTTCACAGAAAGACAGGAGCACTGAACTTGGCTTACAATTTAATTTACAAGTACAAGACTTCAATTAGGTATTAGGCCTTTAGAATTTGAAAAGAACTTACCGGGAACCAGATTTGTTGAATGCCACATTCGTCAGTGGCAATATATGTGCCTTAAGTACCTGAAATAGAAGGGGAAGGGGGGCAAGAGAAGAAAACATTCAATATTTATATTGAAGAGAGAAATAAAAATTCGAACTCCAAATATTCAGTGGGTCAGTATTTTCTCCCCCTCCCATCAGATTAGCAGTTATGTCAGTAATTTATCAACCCCTCATCAAAACAAAAGCAAAACAAAAAACACCCATGCCTCAGCAGATTATTGCTGCAGATATTACATGATATTAATTTCAGATTCTTATTTTACTTGAATGAACTGCTGTTTCCCAATGTTTACTTCTTCCTCTGCTTTCTCTGAGATCAGTGAAATAGCCCTAGGCCATATCTGAAAGGCCAAAACCAAAAGACTGGGAAGCTCATTGATGAAAAACATGCAATTACTTAGATAGTAAAACAACAGATCCGGCTGAATTGAGTACTTTGAAATGTTTATGTCATATATAGGATGCTTTTGGCTGTTGTATGATTTTATTTTTAAAAATAGGAAGAATAAAAACAAACTGCAGCTCTATCTTATGAGGTCATGACAAAAAAAAAGCATATAGAGCCATAACAAAGTTACTTATCCAAACAGAATTCAAAGAAGGGACTGGATTTCTGTCCCTTTTGTTTAGATAACAGTCCACTCTTTTCCTAACATTGTTTCAAAGGCTCTTTAATCAGGCAACTATGTATGCTTTATGTAGATTGCCTTATACCTTCAGTAACAGACTGAAGTCTACTAAGCGCACATCAAAATAGTTTCGGATACTGTCCAATAAAAGTCAGTGTGTCATGATACCTTGAAAATAACAACGAAAGAATATGTTTGAATGACCTTGCCACTGACTAACATGTAGCATTTGGTTTGAATTTAAACAATTTTGCCTATTACAAGCTTGAGTCTAAAGAGTAATAGTACAATAACATGGGAAATCACAGCATCTGCTGGCAGTGAAGGAGCGTTAAGAATACAGCAGTGGTCCAATTCTCTGCAGCACCACAAACGAAGAAGAAATTATTTATGAGCAACGGTATTTAATCCCTGACATGTTACCACAACTTTTTATTCCTATCCCTAGCTTTCTCAGCTGCCTGTCTCAGAAAAGAAAATAAAGGAAGCTCAGAGATTTTCAAGTCAGAAGAGCAGGAACTGGTGGAAGTGAAATGACAACAATTGGGTAAAGGAGAGAGAGAAAGAGAGAGAGTTACAGAAAACATAGGCTTGTGTTTAATTTCAGATCACAGAATTAATGCTATTCTTCCAATGTCCAGCACTGTAATAGCTTCAGTCACACAACTCCAAGCGTGCAAGAATCTCTTGTGCAAGTGATATAATAATCAAGCCCTAGGGCAATATTAAGAAACACACCTCAGTTCTGCAAGTTACTGCAGACTGTTGCATCAGTGACTGAGATACCTGCCAATCAGTTTGGCATGCCACTGTTACACAGCAGTTTCAACTCTGAGAGCTTGTTACAACGGCTTGCTTCCCTGTGGGGTGCCTAACACAACACTAGGACCACAATTACTGGAAATAACAAAAGGATGGGTTTTCAGCACTGCCAATCTGCCCTCCGAAGATTTTGCTCTTGTGCAACAGGAAAAAAATATTTATTTCCAGACAATGAAAGCACTGAACACTGTTTTGAAAGAAAAAGACACTGATCTCCTGTATTAGTATTTCAGAAAAATCTGAAACTTCTGTTTCATTTACATGCACAGAAAAGTATGTACTTCTAGCTACTTGAGTGAAAGAATTAAGCCAGTACTGACTGGATTTCCCTGCTTGGAGTATTTCCAAATCGATCGAGCATGGTGCTGCACACAGCAAACAAGTACATTATTTATGCTTAAATTTGCAATTGGGTATTTGTCAGTCTCCACGATAAGCAAAAAATTGTACAAGATTATGTAAAATAAGTCATTAGCATAACTGAGAGCACAAGAAAGACTTTTTAATTTAAAGATGCCTTATTATACACACAAAGCTCTGTTTTCATGGTTAAATGTAAAGATCTTTCACATTATTCACTCAGATGTGAACTACTGGTCAAAAGAATTGAAATTATAGTATATAATATGTATATAGCAACATTGAAGATCTCCCTTCTCTCTCTTATTAGGGTAACAGGTAATACTGACCAGCAATTTTTAACAGCTAGACATTGCCATCTGCTGACACAACAAAGACAGAACACTTAATTATTTCTGATTACAACATGCAATCTCTGGAAGTAATTATATTGTACGTTGCATAGTTAAATACAGTTAAGTTTACTGTCTTCTGACAGACTAAATCTGGATCTGAAGACCCAAAAGGTCTCTGTAGTCATTGTTCTTAAAATGTTTACCTATTTAAATAAATTTACAAATTGCTGTCTGCAAGCTGAAGATCAAACCATCAATATTCAAATCTTCACAATTTAAAAGGAAAAAAAAAAAATCATTTAGCAGAAAACAGCATGAACACAGCAACTACTATTCCCTTACTCAAAGAAATGTGGATGGGGAGTAACGTAAAAGACAAAAAATCCATAAGCAGTGTTGTTGTGTGCCTCGGGCCCAATGCAGAGATGATATTTGAAAGGCTTGGCATATAATGCCTTTAAAATGATCTCCTAGTAATGGTCTGCTGAATAAATTATTATTTTTAAGATCAACAATATTGAGTACATGAATAACACTATCTTTTTCATCGTCTTTCTAAGTGCAAAAGATCAAATAACTTTTTAATTATCAGTATTTCATGTATTACTCCAGTTCTATGGACAGGATTCACTAAAGAAAGCTCATATATGAACCCTAACCTGGTAATCTGCTACTTCAACCAGTTTATTGGCTCATCTCTTGGCTGGCAGAACAACTGGTATGACTGAGTATATCTGAATACTTAAAACAAATACAAGTTCCTCAAGATGAAGGACAGGAATCCAATGGTATAAAATTATTCACGGCCTTTCCCAGCAGATAATTACATGGATTTTACTTATTGACTTTGTTTAAACATAACTATGGGTGTTTCTTATCCACAGAGTCACTTGAAAAGGATGGTAACTATTTGTCTCACACCCTCATACATAAGCCAGTGTAAATAGTGAGTAAAAATAGTTATACCTCTGGCCTTCTGGGGGAATTTCCTGATAGGCACAACCAGGCCAGATTCAGTCTCTCTGAACAGTAGAGGGATGATCAAAAAGACCCAAGAAATTAGTCATAAAATCCAAATTTTACTCTCAGGTACAGCATACAGCTGTAAAGATATACTCACAACATTTCAACTGAAACCCTCAAAATCTCCAGTGTTATTTTAAAGATGTTTCTGACCTTAAAAAGATAGAATTTGTGGTCCTCTTGTTCCCCTAGTTTCTCTTGCAATCTTTGAACTAAATGTATGACATGTTCCTTGCAAGAAGCTGTGATGAGAGGTTCTTCTTTTTGAATTTCTTCTACTAAGGCCGTGACATCTGTTCTAGTTATGAAGAAAAAGAAAAGCACGTTTCATCCTCTGATAATAATTATAAATACAAGCATAGCATTTCTTGCAGAGAAACTAAAGCAAAGAATTAAACAATGTGCATTTTTCTCATTGTCAATGGCTTAAAAATATGAATAAATCTTTCCTGGCTTCTTTACTTCTGCCTATTTTCAGTAAAGCGTTTGCTAAAAATTTCACCTTGGTAAGAACTTTACTTTCTCAAAGGGTTTCAGCAGAAGATCAGACTTGGGAGGTGTGTATCTAGAACTGACAATTGGAGAACACATATATAATGTAAAGTAGAGCTTCACAAATTCCCAATGAATTACCTATGAATCATCAACAACATAAATAAGATGCAGAGAGTATTAAAATGATTTCTGCCTGTGGCTTCACAAATGTGTCTGTTCCTGTGACATTTATTTATTTATTTATGATAACAACTTCAAAATCTAGGTCCATAGTCTCCTAGTGCTTGTGGAGCACCCAGCTGATCTGTGGAATCCCATCTTCGCAAATCATCAAATTGCTGACTCCTGGCCATCCATGAGATAAAAAAGGGATTGACAGTGCCTAGCAGTCAAAACAAAACACACATTTATAACTAATGACGAAGCCCTGTCCTTCTGCTAGCGCGTAAGTCACTGAAAGCTGAAGTGGATTTTCTACTTCTGACCTCTAAACAGAAGCCATTTGTATCCCCACAAGTTAGTATCCTCTTGTGTTACACAAGTTCGTGTTTATACTCTTGTTAATACAAGACAAATTCTCTCTCCTGCATAGTAAGGCACCCTTCCTCATTAAGTGATCTCTGCCTTTTATCTCACTTAAGGATCTTCTATTAAACTTTAATCTAAACTTTTACATACACTGCACTTTTTATTCTTCATTATGACCTATCCTTCAGCACTACATACATCAAGGTCCTGAAATATCTTTCATCACCTGTAGAAGACAAGACCGCCAGATTATCTTGTTCTTTCAAAGAACGCAAAAGCAATTAGGCTCCTAAAAAAAGAAACAGATGGTTTCCACTGTTTTCAACAGAAGACTCTTACTTTCTCCACACAAGCACAAGAGAGGGAATTACCTGTCTTACACTACCTTGCTTATACTTGTTACACGCATTAATGAATCAACAGGAGAGCTCTGAACTGACAACCAATTGCTTCCAGTGACTTCAATAGAGGTCACGTAAAGCAATGTATGGGGAACTGAGTCAGACCCGCTTTTTGAAAGCTTTCTAAAGTAGCATTGCAAGACCTAACTGTCACTCGTTGCAGCATCACAAAGCAAGGTGCTGTGAAACTCCCATTGATGGCTTTGTATTAGCATCTTGATAACTATCATTCCATAGGAAATAAAAGAAGCTCTAACTTAGAATAGTAAGACAAAGCGAAATGGAGTGCAAGATTTTCTATTTTGAGTGCTAGGAGAATGATTTGACTGCGTGTTTTCTTATCTGTGTCTGTGTGTTTTAGTGAAAAAGACATCTCAGTTATGTTTAAAACAGTCAGATAGAGTTGGATGTGAATACTGTGAAACAGCAAACAGTGCGGCTTTCTGAAATCAATACTTACTGAGGACTAAGATCAAGCAGATCTATAGATCTGGTCTTCAGCTCACCATCTTCTACGTATTCCAGAATAATTCCTTATTTTAAAATAAAAACAAAATTAAATTTAAAAAAAAAAAAAAGGTGATACACAGGTCTTAATGAGATGACGTGGATTTTGTAGGGCGTGCTGTAACCATGGCTCAGGTGCTCTCGCGAGCACTGAACATCCCTGAGCTGTTCACATGATATTAAACTCCGCCACCTAAAATATTCACGCTCCGTTTTTCAATTCTAGAAGTTAACAAAGCTTTCGCAGGTTGCTGTTTGGTTTGGTTTGTTTGCTTTGCATTATTCCACCGGCGCTCCCTTCGAGCTGGCCGTACTGCAGACGCTGGCAGCGGCTCATCCACAGCTCCCACACCCGCGGTACCGCGTGCACGATCCGCCCCGGCACAGCGCGCGAAACCGCCCCCTCCCCACAGCGAGCCCCGGCCCCGCACCCGGCGGGAAGTAGCGCAGCAGCAGCCGCCTCAGCCCCATCTCCGCCGCCCGGGGATCGTGGCCACGGCAACGGCCAAACAGAGCCCGCGCGCATGCGCAGCCGGGTGACATCTCCCGGCGGGCGGCGAGGCAGCAAACACATTTTCATTTATAGATACATAGATTGATTAGGTTGGAAAGGACCTACAAGATCATCTAGTCCAACCATCCTCACACCACCATCCCTACCCACCAAGCTACTAAATCAAATCCCTCAGCACCTCATCTAAACGCTTCTTGAACAGCGCTAGGGACGGTGCCTCAACCACCTCCCTAGGCAGGCCATTCCAGTGCCTGACCACTCTCTCAGAGAAAAAATTTTTCCTCAAGTCTAATCTAAATCTTCCCCGGCACAACTTGTGGCCATTCCCTCTCGTCCTGTCATTAGTTACCTGGGAGAAGAGGCCGACCTCCTCCTCACCACAGCCTCCCTTCAGGAAGTGGTAGAGTGCAATGAGGTCTCCTCTGAGCCTCCTTTTCTCCAGGCTAAACAATCCCAGCTCCCTCAGCCGCTCCTCGTACGACCTGTGCTCCAGACCCCTCACCAGTTTTGTTGCCCTTCTCTGAACACGCTCCAGGGCCTCGATGTCTTTCTTGTAGTGAGGGGCCCATTCATGGATCTCATAGCCCATAGCAATGACAGGGACCACCTGGGGAGGGCTCAGGTCAGTGATGAACCATACGTGACTTCTGCAGAGCAGCCACGGGGCTCCCTGCGGGTTCGCTTTGAAGGCAGCCCTTTGGTTTGGGAAAGCCAGGAAGTCAAACACAATGGCAATCCCAGGTTTACCGTGTGGCGTGACTCAGGGTTTGATTTGATCTTTTATCTTATTTGTATGTGGAAGGTCAGTTATCTCAAGTCAGATGGGAAATATTTTAGTTGAAAGCAATTAATCTAAACAACCTTCCAGCAGAACTGACTTACTCGGAGCAGCCCTGTTCAAAAATAACTTGGTGGCCTCCAGTGGCTAGAAGCCTTTTGAATTTGTGTACCACAATACTTATCTTCCCTGATTACAATTTCTGAATACAAATATTTTCCTTTTAACATAAGTGGTGCTAACAATGAACATGGATGTGTTTCCTACATTAACTCCTTCCTCTCCGTGCTATGTAACCACAGTCATACAGACTGTCTGGTACCTTCAGTATTAGTTAACACCAACTAGAATCGTACAGTCATAGACTATCCCATGTTGGACGGACCTGTAAGGATCATCAAGTCCAACTCCTGGCTCCACACAGGAGCACCCAAAAAATCAGAGTATATGTCTTATTATATTCTTCAGGGTGATATTTTCATCAATTACTTCAACGGTCTCAAGAAACATTTTTTGTTTTTTGTTTTTTTTTCAAGATTTTGTGTATCATTTACCACAAGCTTTTTTCTTCTTACTATTTTTCCACTTTCCATAAGACTCAGGAAGGACAAATACAGCCCCGTCTGTGCAGGGCAGGGGAAGTGGAACGGTTGCAGGGCCCCATGACATCAGCAGCCGGTGGCTCAGCACGATCTCACCTCGCTTTCTCCCTGTGAATCTCCATCCAAGCACACGCCTCACAGCTTGTCATCATCCAGGACTAGGAGGCAGTCACGATGCTGGGGTCATCATCAATCAAATCAGGCCTCATCACTCATCCTTCTTCCCTGGTGACATAAAGGCCCCAACATGATGGTACTCTACTCCTATAAAATAACCAGAGAAAATTGCTGACCATCTGAGCACTGAAGAGCTACACTATGCAGAAATGAGGTTCTTCCCAGGGTGCCCTAGGACAGACCTGTGTGCAAAATAGATGGTAACTAACAGTACGCCTTTGACAAAACAGAACCACAGCTGAGCAGAGGTGGGATTACCTACAGAGACTTTGGGCAGCATAGATAACAACTATGCTGAGAGGAATTACTTCAACTCAATCAATTGCTTGAGGGCAGAGCAAGCAGTCAATCATGGCACCCGGGTAGGAAACCTGAGCTGAGACCAAATTCTTAGATTGCTGAGGTAAAATTATTGCCTGAGATTTCATAGTATCCAAAGGGTCAAAAATTCAGGAGAGGTCATCTTCAAAGACCATATGCACACCATTAAGAGTTTAAAAATATCTACACTGGAAGAAGAAATACTGAAACATTCTTTCAGGATCTGCAGCATTAAATCAGTTTTAGTGTAAAGAGATCCAAAAGACAATGTTGGAAAGAGCATGCATCAGTTGCTCCCAATGCATTTTTGCTTATGTAAGTAGTTTGCAGGAATGGCAGAAAGTTATACACTGTAGACCTCACTATCAGTCAACATTCAAATGCCTTTGAAAGGATGCAAAATACCAAATGCACTTATCTGAAGTGCTGGAGAGTGCTGGATAGTATGATTCAAAGTTAATACAATTACAAAGAGTTTCCTGTTGAGAAATCTGGGGTCTTTCTGCCAACACAGATTCTCAAAATCTCTATTTTCCTGGGCCAAAGTGCCATCCTAAAAATAACATGAAGAAAGTGTTTTTTGACTCAAACACACTTTTGCTTGCAGAGAAGAGTGGGTTTTATGCTTCCTGATTTAAATTTGCATCATGACCCACTTGTTCTGAAGTAGGTCAGTCTGCGGTATGCTGAACTAAATCAGAAAGGCCAGCACAAGAGTAGTCTGAGTTCAGGGAAAAATGTAGAAAGCCACTTCCTATTTTTGTTATGTCAGTAATAGGTGCACTGAATTTCTACTAAGGGGAGTTTTGTATGCTGTCCTTTCTCATAACTGCAAGGTCTGTCAGATGCAGTAAGTCTGTGCTCTGATATTTCCATGTTTCTGCTTGGTGAATTAAGTGAGTTTAGGTAATTTTTTCAAGGTTGTTCTATTCTAAATGGTGTTCCTTCTTCCTGCTACCCAAACACATACCCCTATATGCTTCCCTCTTCATTTTTAGTAAGCCTTCTCACTTTTGCTCTGCTATTTGCAGTACTAATCATGGTAGTAAAGCCATGAAAATGTTAAAACTCTATGTAGGAGACAATTTTCTAGTTTTCCATTTGTGAGCTACTCTGGGAGAAAGAGTTCACAGCAAGTTACATTGTAAACAAAATGCACTCTTTCCATAAGATTTTGTTTTTCATCTTTTCATGTCTGTTTTTATCAATTTGAAGTTGTACCAAATGAATACACAGAGAGAGAGAACTGCTGTTCACCTAAGAAGTATGTCACAGGTTTCTGTTCACATGAACAGATAACGTTTGTTGTTCACCTGCGGTGAGATAATAAGTACAGGAAAGGAACAGTTGATTAGTTCATTCCTCCTCATGTCCATCTACCAGTTCTTACAATTTCCCATACAGTTAAGCTAATTCTATACATTCTTACTTCTTTTAGTCAAATTTTCACCCCTTTTTTGTTCATCTCACCACTCCAATGGGTAGACTTAGCACCAAAAAAACTCACATATACAAAAAAAAAAAAAATCAAATAAAACCCATCCCCCAATATGTATTCATCTTACCCTCTCTGAGAAGAATTCAGAACTGCCTTTCATCTTTCTTTCCATGTTCCAGACTATGTAGGGCTGAAGACCCATCAGTTGAGGAGAGTTCTGTATCAGCCAGTCTAGATGGCAAAGCTGATGGTATCAGGTAATCACACGAGTATTCTGCGGTCAGACTGAGCTGCAAGATGAAAGCCAGGGAGTTACCCGGATGCACCTTGTGAGAAAAATGGAGGAGCACTTCTCTTGACGTTAGCAAACACACAGTTGAGTCAAATTAGTTTGAGTAATATGGAAGAAAAACTCCTGATAAATAACAACATTTCTACTACAGAAAAAAATTTATAATAGAATTGATGAAGATAAGTAAGGAAAGCAACTTTGTGTTAGAATACAGTTTCATAAAAGTCAAAATGTGTTTATTTCACCACTATGCATATAATTAAAAAAAAAAGACAAAATATCTCATGTGATCTTTTATATCTCATTTTTATAATGCCAAAATGAATTAATTTCATAAAAACCATAATGTTTTCTACATTTCTGTTTCCATTTCACTAAGTATGATAGTCCTATTGTGTTGTCTCTGTGTTTCTTGTATTCGATTTTTTTTAACCATCATTTATATCTAATTCATGCAGTATCATATGTCATTCGTTCATGGTTATTACCATTTATACAGCACTACCCACTTTAAAATTAACAAAACATTTTTGCCTGCTCTTGTAACAGTTTGTAGCAATCTATTATAGAGTAAGTATCTCTGAGATTTGCATGGTCTAAAACAGCTTCAATACATTTTTTTCTCTGAAAAACCTTTTGACCATTTGTTCCTAGTCATAACAACCTCAAGTACTGTAAGTACACTGGAACACACAATTGTACTTTTCAGCCAGCTTTACTAAATGTAATTCTTCTTTCCAGGTCTGCATGGTGTTTTACTCTCAGGTAATCTGTGTTCCTTACATACAGCTCTGTAACAGAGTCACATTTGAGTGAATAGTTGAAGTCACCATACTGATCACTCTATAGCTCTGATTTTATCTGTCACATTAAGTTTATCATTCTCAAATGCCCATTTCCTTATTTTGTAAGTTTATACTGATCTCACCAGCTTTGTACCTGAGCAATGATGCTGCAAGGATATTAAACTACTAGTTTAATCTTGACGCTGTAATTGACAGCTTCAGTGTAAATCAGGCCACTTTACTTGAACCCTTCTACTGACGGAAATCTGATTAGACTGACTGTTTAATCCATGGCACCTTGCTATTTCCTTGAGGAGATAAACCAGACAGAAAGAATGTACACATCTTCAACATGAATTACGACTGCAATTTTTTTCTTTTACTGAAAAAGTGGCTCAAGATCATAATTTCTAACTGAAAATAGTACTCACTGCAAGAAAGATGGCCACAATACTGTGTCTCTAAATTTCAGCAACCACCACTACTACTAAAAAAGCATGAGTAGGATATCATGTTGATTTGTTCTTCATCTTTTGTTTTCCAAGGCTTTTTCTGTAACTCTGAGTGCTAAAAAAAAAAAAAAAAAAAAAAATCTCTTTTCAAAAATGTGAAGCCTGAGAATTTCAAGCAAATTGAGAATTGAGATACTCCAGGTGAGCTAATGTGAAAACCCAGTACACTGGAAAAGTCCGTTTCAGGAATTTGGAAATGTAGATGTGGATGCTTGCAAACAAAACTGTCATTTTATTTTGGGAGTATAAACTAAATTTGTGTAAGGAAAATTAGAGAAATGCAGATGTAAATTTGTTAATGGCATTTAATAATACTATTTAACAATATTTTTCCTGCTACATTTTTGCTTTTTAATCGTAGTATTCTACATTATGACTCCATTACATTTATTATCTATTTAAGACTCCACAATCTTTGAATAAAGCTGTGAGAATAAACTATTTTTGACAAAAGACTATTAAGAGTTTGACTTTATTTGTGGTAGTTACATGAGAAACACAACATGACAGCAACTCTTAGTGAGTTTTGACTGGAAGTTATCTGCACTTAATAATGTACAAGGAACAAGTTTATCAATTTTAAAATCTTTAATAGCGTTAGGATTGTTGCACTGGACAGCTAAAGCTGACATCTCCCAGAACCACAAAAATCATCTGGACGCAGAACACGCTTCTGCATTTTTGTAAATGCATGTGACTACACTGCTTTTGATCTAAAGACTGAAAACTGCCTTTATTATTTGTATTTTGGCAATGGGTGGTGCTTGTAGCTCAGTATTTGAGGTAACTCTGCCAGGGTGCAGCACAGTTGAAGCCAGCACACAGAAGACCTTTTACAGTTGATGACCTATTTCGGTGTTTATCGAGCTGGGAGTATGCCATTAGAATCAAGGGACACTTTCATAAGCCTAAAGACCTCCTAGGTTCACAAGTTCCTTGATCCACTTCTCAATAAGATTACAGCTGAATAATGCATCCCCATTCAGAACCTCAATTACATGAAGGCTTGTTGGTTGGTAATTGAAAATAAATAACCAATTTTCAACACCCTGCAAAAGAGCTAGAAGTGACTTTGTCACTAAGCACACCCGATGATGAATGATTTTCAGTGAGGTAATGTACTTAAAATCACACACGCCTCAGTCTAAGAAAAACTTTACTATTTCTTTTGGACTCACATGCATTATGACCCACACTTTGGGTAGACAGTTAGAAGAGTGAAACAACAGAAAACTAATTGTAGGAGCTACAGTCAGCAGAATAATAGTTCAACAAATAGCTTGTTTGTACTTGTACAACTCTTGAGATGCAATTGGATTTATATTTTAACAGCAAAAAGAAATCAGGAGGATGATTTATACTCCTTCAGTAAAAACTGCTGTTTGTGCAACACTGAGTTATTTTTGTCATCAACATCTCTGCTGCATTTTCATTAATACCTACTGTTTTTTCAGCACCTGTAAACACACAGTATGCAGTGGCAGATAAAAAGCATACTAAGGGCCATTCCTCATTGCACACACTTTTCTATATACATTTTTTCCTTGAGATAATTTCAAAGGACTATAACAGATATGACAGTACAATATTTAAACACTTTTTTCCATTAAGTAAAAGAAGATCCAGACCCAGAACTGGGACAGATTCAGACCCAGTTATTCATGCGTTAGGCAGTTTTAACCAATGCTGGTCGTATTGCTTTCTTTAAACTGGAAACTTACACAGTGGCAGCATCCTCACAGTTCAGCTGACAGCTGTTCTGCATAACCAACAAGGACCAGAGGAGGGACTTTTCTGTGTCTAGGAAAGGTAGCAAACGTGGTTGCTTTGCTCTGGAGTGGGAGAAAAATATATTAAGAAATGAATAAATCTAATTATAATTCTATACATTAAAAGGATGTCTTCTGACTAAAATCCCAAGCTAATGAAATGCCATAATATACTGTCTAGGAATTACATGGAATTTCTTCAGGGAAAAAAAAAAACACTAAATAAATAAATAAATAAATAGAGCAGAAATGGAGTTTAAAAAAAAAAAACACACAGAAAGTCAGTGCATGTTTAGGAGTCAATAATTGTACTCCAGCAAGCACAGAAATCAAAGAGAACTGGTCTCAATACTGCAGAAGCAGTTAACTTTTGAACGGAAGAATGAAGTTGTGCTGGGACTTTGATGCGAAAGCTCTCACACTTTCTCTTGTCAGTTGGTACCAAATCATCTATTCCCCTCAAAATACCTTACAACTATTCCCAAGTTGGTCTTTGAAGAACCCCAAATTCTGACACTTTAACATGAGCCCGTTCATTTTCCTGGTCTATAATTCAGCCCATGAGCTCTTTGAGCCTGGATGGGAGTCCACCCCAGACCTTGCAGGAGTGGGGCAGAGCTCTGTGGTTTGCCTCAGCCTTACCAAAAAGTTCTGGGAATTCCCAGGCATTGTGCTGGATAATTGTTTGTCTGTGAGGGTGATATCCTTAACATAGGGAATATGAACTCTATCTGTTGGAATATAAAGCAAATTAGTCACAGAGATTCACCTGATGGGAACTTCTGGTTCCCAGATCCATACGGCCAGAAGCAGATTGCATAAGTCTGGTCAAGTTTTAAAAGCAGAATCAACAGCCTTACATTCACAAACACCATACAAACCACCTCTGGTGTCCTTGAGAGAGAAGCTGAAAAATAATTTTAAAGTTAAATTTCAATTTGAAGTAAATTAATGTTTCTATCTCTACAACTAAAAGGTACCCAAGGCCAAGGCATAGGTTTATCTGTAAGACACTGGTGCTGACACAGAGTACAATTACACAGCCTACCTGGTCATAGAATCATTTGACTTGGAAGGGACCCTTAAAGGCCAACTAGTCCATCTCTCCTACAATAAACAGAGACACCTACAGCTAGATCAGGTTGCTCAAAGTCTTTAGATATTGAAAGATCACATCCCTGAAGTCTGTGTGAGCCATGTAATAGTAGCTACAGAGCTGAGTAGTCCCCCCATTTACCTGCACCCACATCCTACCTACTCCTTGAAGATCCTTTACTTTTATCATGCATCATTAACAATGCACTAACGGCTGCAGACCTCTACCAAGAGATCTTGTGCTGGGAATATCTCATTATGCTAACGTGAGGAAAATCAAATGGGAAGAAATCACTGCAAATTTCAAATCTAGAGATGACTAACTTGAGAGCAGACTTTTATTGTAATCACAAGCCTTGCCGGTGAATGAGATAGAAGCTTGTTGATGTAAGGTTTATCCTGGAAAAAAACAGCAAAATAAATTCCCTCAAGTCTCATTAATGTGAAAATGAGCTAAATCAGATCTTCCATGTTAAGGAAAAGCTTCATACACATCTACTCCCTGGAGAGGTGGAAGGGGATGTGTACTATGTGTTTCATAGCTACCCATGAAGCAAACAGAGCAAGGTGGACAGTGGTTACACAGGTGTGAATGCACTTGATATAAATTCCTTTGCTCTTGAGCACCAGTTGAAATAATTACTCAAGGTGAACTCACCTCTTTTAATAACAAAAATAAACTTACCACACAGTGCAGTTTTTAACATTTATTTTTAACTCCAGTTTCCATTTTTTTCCCACAATCCCTTTTTTTTAACAATAGCCTAAAAGGTATTATAACGCTAACTACAGTTTAAATGAAAATTTTGGCACAAGAAAGTGCCAAGAAGTAACAAAATAAACAGAATAAATAACTATTACAAAGATTTACAAACACAACAGTACTATGAAATCAGCCTAATACAATTCATGCTCTGTACAATAGCTTAACGTAGTCTTTACTAAACAGTCACATTAGTAAATATAGAAACTTCAACAAAATGCTTAATTCAAGCAAAACAGCGATGCAATATGAATCAACTCCAGAAGTTCAACGGTTCCAAGGAAGCCAGAGATAGTGGTGAGTAAGCACACAACAGTGTACAACACGACAACATCAACCAAGAGGTTGAAGCAAGTGCTCCTTCAGCCACGTCTGCGTTTAGTTCCCTGCTGGAAACTGTATCACATTGACATCTTCTTCAGCTTCTGGCTGTGGAAAAGAACAAGAAAATGCACATAAATTATCACCTCAGCCACACATAAATTACAGATTTCCCTCTGCAAGCTGTAGCACCTACTGAGAGAATAGCTCAGGTAAAGGAAAGGGCACATTATATGACTGTCCCTGAGAGAACTCTAGATAGGAACAGGCATGTCTGACCAGAGATGGAAAGGCTGAGTTCAGAACTGCCGTCAGAAGCAGCCTTCAGGAAATGTGGAGGTACAAGAGAAAGACTTCTATACACGCTCCATTTTCATCAGCCTAGTAGTATTTAGAGATTTAGATTCATACCTCAGGAAAAGAAGATGCTTCTTCACCCAGTCTTCCTTAGGATTTACGCAAGCTTTCAGTCCCCTTTTGGTGTGGAAACTGGAAAAGAAACAATGATAAGGAGATTGGTAAATAAACATAGAAATCATTGTTAGTAAATTCTCTGAAGCTGCATTTAATAAAAAACATGCATCATAGTTGCTCCATGCTATAAACAATAGCACCTGCTTTAGAAACTATTAGTTTGATATGGGATACTCTACAAGGCCTTTGACACTACGTGAACAATGTAATCTTGTTCCAATTAAGCTTACATATAATAAATAGTTTCAGTCTTAAGGACTGTTTCTCGTGACATAAAATTGTGTTCAATTTGTTGTAATTATTGAGACCAAGAACTTCGCTAGATAAAAGAAATAACTGCAGAGACTGAAAAGATTTGCTGCCATGCTAAGAAGTCAGATAAACATTTAGGAGGGCTGGAACATCACAGAAAAAAATTCTGAGTTCTGTGAATTAAGAAGTCTCATTTGAGTGTGTAACGTGGTTTATGCAAGGTTTTGTCAAGGAAATACTCCGTGTTGGCCTCAGCTGGACAGTGAAGCACACATCCTTGTCTATGCAGTGATTCCTAAACAGACTTATTATGTAAAACGACTGTATGGCTGTCCTATGATTAATAGTCCCTGTCTAGTAAAAAATCACATTTCTACAATTCAGATAATTGTTCCTACCCTGACAGACTTCCTAAGGTTAATATATAACTGTCAGAAAACAAACAAACAAAAAAGCCAGGATCTTCTGGAAAGCAACTTACATGATTGCATCAATATCACAGACTTCGCTGGAGAGCTGTTCAGTAAAGCCCTTAATGACCTTCCGAGGCAGACGGACTTTGGTATAAGACAGACAGCAATCTTGGTTGCTTTGTGCTGCAACAAAAAAACAGTAATGTCAGTAAAGCCCGTTTGGACCATATTGCCATGCTTCCAGGTTATTCATAGTTCAGTTCCCTATCTAGCTCCTCTTCAACAGAAAAGTTGCATTAGGCAGTGTACTTTGTTAAATCAATCTCCCTCTCCCTCATACTACAGCCAGCATGCACACCCTGGAGTAGCTGGCATGGTGCAAAGTAGCACAAGAACTGCATCCTTGGGGCGGAGTGCCCAAGCTCACTCACCCTGGGAGGTACTGCACAGCAGCAGCAACAGGAGTCCCAGCAGAGAAGCCAGAATCAAACTCTTCATGCTGAAGCCAGACATTTTCGCTCCAAGCAGCAGCTGTGCTCCAGTGAGTGCTTGTTCGCTGCCTGCCTGTACTGCCAGCCTCAACTGTTCTCCAACTGCTTATAAAGCAGCAGCCAGAGCCATGGGAATTCACACGCGGGCGGGTTCCACTATCATCACTGGGTTTCCCCACGGCAAATTCCATCATGCCCGATACAACCTGAGTGCTCCTTCCTGATGCTATAACCAGAGATAGCGGCATGCTGGGGACTTTTTTTTTTTTTTTTTTTTTCAAAGTAGGTTATAAGATTCAACCCAAAGAAGGAGGAAATAAAAGGTTGTGAGGTAATGGTTCTGTGGGTGAAACATGTATTTTTAGGGGTAGGAGTGTGGGTTGTGAAATGAAGAAAGTTAAATGTAGGTAACTGAATATTACTTAGAAAAGCTGCGCATTTTCTGTGCCCTAGTTTAATAAACCCAAACTGGGGGCAGAGGGAGGTGGGCCTAGTTTAGATGGGTTCACTCCAGTACGGTATGCTCTTAGAAACTGAGTAACTATTTTTGATGATGCCAAAGGACTAAACTAATATTTACTGGATGGCCAACGCAGTAATCAGGCTTTCCAGATGACAGCTTTCTGTGCTCTAGATTGCAGAACTTCTTGGGCTCCATCAAGTAAGCATGGAAATGGGTTTATTTAGAGTTTCTTGTACTGTATATTCACTGTACACATCTGAGCTATTCCACTGGAAATGGAGTCTGTACTGTTCTGAACACATCAACGCTGTTTCACAAGTTACAGTTGTACCTTCTTGCCTTCCCAGGCCAAACTGCACTCAAGTATTCACTACTCCTGAACATTCAGCCAAAACACACAAACTTTTAAGTGCTTCACATGGATTGGGAAAATCCCGTGTAGAGAGGCAAGTGCACTCTGAGCTGCAATTGAAGACTGTGCTACTTCCAGTGCCATTTAGTGACCTATGTGAAAGGAATGTGACAACTGCTGGCCACATCCTGGTCAGATGGAAAATGCAGGAGCTGCCAGCTCCAGGTGGTTATAGCACAACCTGAGCTTTAAGCAGCTTCTCCTGTGTTAAAACTCAAGGATGCAGTCACAGTCTCTTCACAATTACATACCCTCTATTCTTCACAGACTGTGCGTACCTCCCACAATGTGTACATTCCTGTTATTCCTTGCTTGAAATGTAAAATGTTAAAGATAAATAAAATTCAACTCTAGAACAGGTTTATATTCAGATAAATCCATTTCTTTATGTAATGGCCAGAATTCAGGAAGCATATACAGCTATGCCACATACCTTGCAGTGCACAGAAAGCCTCACAATAAGTTAGGAATGCTTGTGCTCAGTGCCACTGCCATTGGTCAAGAGGCAGGAAAAAAAGGTAATAAAGATCCCATACTGCTCTATAAAACTGCTTCATGCATCATAGTAGAATGCCACATAAACAAAAAACCTGCTAAAAGCACAATGCTCTCAGTGTGCTTCCTGAACTTTTCTGTGCACTAGCTGTCAGCACTAGCCAATGCAACAAAATACCAAACCAGAATAACAACTAAAATGACAGAACTCCGGGTTGACAGCATTTTGATTTCATAAAATACGTTAGACATAAATAACTTACTTCTAAACTGGCAGACACTAAGCAGAGTCGGGTTGGCAATGAAGGATTCTCTATCATCCCCAGTTTTTTTTTCAAATGGTTGTCCAGTGACAGCCTGTAATTTATTATTTTTTAAGCTGGAAGTCACGCCATCCAGTCTCTGTCAATAAGATATGAAAATTAGGCATTGGGTTATCAAGCCTCATTCCTCCGTTTCCACCCTCCTATTTCACCTTAGCATCGAAACTAGCAAAGTCTCCAGACACTTTGTAAAGAGAATTTTCTAAGATTGTTGAAACATTTTCTTATCTGTGGATTAACATCATGGTTATCAATGACACTAAGCAAGCAGTAGGTTAAACAATAATAATAATTAATTAAAAATTACTAAAATGTTTTTTTTTAAAAGGAAATCCATTCATCAGAGTTCTCTCACCACGGCTTTGACACACCCACCCCACCCCCACTCATCTACACCTAATTGGCTACAAGCAGTTTGGATACTGCAGCAATAATGTAACACAGATAGTGCTCAGCCCATACCCCTGCCCTTGGGCATTTTCCATCGCACGTCCAGTTCCTATCACAGCCCTTTGCTGGTGCTGTGCCTAGTGTCACAGATGGCTGCTGTGTCACGAATGTCAGAGCTCATTTGATTCTAGAAATTAGATTAAGATGTAAAACAAAAGTCATCATAAGGGCCTCAGATTCAGAAAACAATGTTCCTTTTTATTGTACTTGGTTTGTACAAAGTACCCTCAATTTATTTGTATATTGTAGTTAAAAATCAACAAAAGTTGCAATGCAAATGGCTGAAGAAAGCTGCCTGGCAGGTCCTGACTTTCCTGGCTCTTAACCATATCTTATCTATTTTCACATTTACAACACAATCATAGGGAAGAAAAAAAATAAAAAGAGAAAGAGAGGGAAAAAAAAATGGTAAGTTTTACATGTTCAAAGAGTACGGAAACACGGATGGAAGACCAGACCCTCAAGCTCTGAGGCCACTAAAGGTTTACTGGACATCGAGCTGTGGGTGGCCAGTGCTGGACCAAAACCAACGTGTTTGATGTCCCAACACTGATGCAGTTTGGGGGGCAGCACAGACGGCCCTGCAGCAAAGGGCTGCAAGCTGAGTGCAGGCCAGGAGCGCTCCCTGCACCCATCCCACACCTTGCTGACTCAGCAAGGTACCGCCATGTTGGGGAGGCTGTGGCTGCCCATAGGGCTGTGCTGGCAGGGCTGTGCCCAGAAGTCTCTTTGGAGGACACAGCAGAGAGCACAAGATACAACAACCACAATCTATGAGAGGGGAAGTTTGCATCAGACAGTGGAAAAAGCATCTTTACAGTGATGGTGGCTAAGCACTGGGACAGGTCGTTCAGGAGAGGATGTGAAAACTCAGTTTGAATACCTTAAAACTTAACTGGACAAAACCCTGTCCTGAGCAGGATCTTTTCCTTGAGTTCCTCACCAAGCCATAATCAAGCCCACGTTATTATTATTATTATTATTTTTACCTCTTGACATTTCTGTTAGGACTAACTGTCCTTTTCTTCTTTCAGATTCCTAGCTTGTTTCTTCCTGATATTTCTTTTGTTACAAGTTTCTTGGCTTCCTCCCCTACTATTTTCCCTCCTTAGATCCTCTCACAAACTCTGCTCTCTGTCCCTGCTGATATGCTTGCAGTAGGACAAAATGCCCAAGCACAGACCCACAAAGTTTTCAACCTCTCTTAAAATTCCTCTGCTTTTGTTCCAGGGGCCAGAAGAAAAGCTGGGGAGCACAACATTCCTACTGTATGCCTTTTAAAAGATGATGTGAAGGTAGACCAGATGCTGAGGCTACAGAGCAGTTCAGTTAGATCGGTAAAAGGAGCAGAAACAACAGGGAAAACAGAGCCTTTTCCAAGGGTAATACTGGGAAAAGAGAAGTTCTGAACAGTTTGAGGACACTAAAACACAAGATCTGCAAAGACAGTTCTCAGGCTCTGGCTGCAAAAGCTACAGCCTCCATGTCCCCTCTGTCCCTCATCATGAGACTGTTGTGTCCACGTCACGTATTTCCTCTTTTATCCCAAAGGATTTTTACCCACAACACCATGCTCTGAAATTCTGAAGGGACTTGAGGATTGAACCTTGATAAACGTCCCTGCGTCAGTGGAAAAAGGGGTATTATTTCTGGAGAACAAGCATGAGCTATCACTCTCACCACCACAGGGCAGAGGAACTGAAGAGCACAGAAGCAGATCTGATCTCCCCCAGTACATGTGAAGTTCTGTAAATAAGACTAAGTGTGCTTTCATGCAAAGTCTTGCACAAGAGAAACTGCACATACATGGGGAATTTAGGACTGCACATGATTTGGAAAACAGCTTGAAACATTTTGAAAATATGGGCCCACAGTGGTAACTTGTTTGATTAAGTGGTTCTGCTATGAGTTTCCAGAACTCATACAAGTGCAAGACTAAAATCATATCCTTAACTTCCATTGACTACCATTAATATTAACACAGAAGAGGAATTTTATAATCACTGGTTAATATGCTACAGCTTACGGTCATTTTCATACGGGCTTAGGTCTAATAGCAAAAAGAATTAAAAAAAAAAAACCATCTCTTACCAACAGTAATGTTAGACACTGCCTACATCTTTACCTGTTACCTAAAATGAGAATTATATTGACAATTTCTAATTAACTGGTAATTTACCAAAGCTTCCATTTTCAGCTGTCTGCACAGTGAGATATTTTATTATATATTACTATCATTGGATAGACTGCTGAAAATAAATAATTATAGCAACACAGCTGATCAACCAGGAAAAAGAGAACTAAACAGGAAACTCCCTTCTGTAATTTCCAATTGCTTAAAGTGGAGCAAAGGGCAGGAGAAGGCACCAGTTCAAAGGAACATAATGAACAGGGCCAAAACAGGGGATTTAGACATTGCATAATCTTTGGTGATGAAATACACAATAAATCCCAAGCACAAAAGTTCCACACGTAACTTGTTCAGTCTCTCTAGCATTACTGTGATGCAACAGTGATTTCATTCAGTTTAGCACTTGCATGACTGTCTGATAAAAATCCTTATATGAAAGAAGAAACCAGTTATCACTATGTGTTATACCTTGTTAGGAACAGTTGTAGAAATATTATTGAATGAAAATGATTTGATGCAAACATGGACAAATTATATGCCTGTTGGAATAAATGAACCTCTGATCTTAGGAGAGTGCAGGCTATAGGGAGAATGGTATGGCTGATCTGACTGATCATGGTGCTGGTTGCCTGCTGCTTCATACTACACGTCCAAAAGCTGACTATCTGGTGTTCTACAGGAAGATCTCTCAAGCTCTAATTTTATTCTGTCCTAAAGCCCCTTTTGGCATTCAATCAACTTTTCACAGAAGTAGACCTCTGAAAGTTGAAGGCAGAAAAAAAAAATTGCAATGATAAATGAAATAATAGCAAAAAAAAAAAAAAAAATCTGAGCTGTAGATGACATTAAATTTGCTTCACTAAGCTCCATCTTCCTTCTAATCTATAAGTATGTCTTTAGGCACAGTAGGAAAAAACATTTCAACTAATACTTCTGACCACTAAAGAAGTCGAGCACTACTTATTTCCTACCTAACTTCTACAAAGGTAAGGAAGAAAGGGAGAAATCACTCAAGAAATACAGAATGTATCACCCAAAATGGTTTGACATAGCTGTGTCTTTTGCAAACAAAAAGGAAATTGCTTACAAAAAGTGAGTGTGATTTACTATCTTATCCTGGAAAACACACACACACACACACACATCTTTTTGTACAGGAACCATCATACTTAATTAAGTTTCTCCTTACCTCATCTCCCTCTGCATGTTTGTCAGTGATTTTCAATACTGTTGCATGGTTGAGAACATTCAGAAATGTACAGACCACAATGATCTGGATAAGGAAAGAGCAGCTGGAGCCAAAATCCAACGTGTGAACTTCATGTTGCTCTCCAGTATTAACAAACGTGTGTTTGCACTTAAAATGTTTTGAAGTATTTAATGCATTCAAAAATATTTAGTTCATAAAGGTAGGAAAAAAACCCATTATGCCTTGGCAATTATGAATGAGAGAGATGTGAGATCTTCCAGATATTCACTATTTGTAGAAAAGAATAGAGATAGGCAGGGAAAAAAAAAAAAAAAAGGTAATTAAACACATCTCTAGGTAAGCTGAAGCTGCTCATGAATCAAGACAATATTCTCTAAAAATTAGAAGAGAAGACTTTAAAAAAAATGAAGGAACTTTTCTCTAGCAGTCTGTGGTTCCTTTCTCAAGCTGACATAAAATAGAGAGAGAGAAGGAAGAACCAAATAATGTGAAGTGGTAAAGTTTTAGGCTGACCTTGAACTCACTGACTGGAGGCTTTGCCAGACTTGACATTCAGAGCACTCTATCACTTTAGGCTACTTAGTGCACACTTGACACAAACAGGACTGTGTCATGTATTACAGGAAGACTAGCATGAAACTTTCCAGTAACACTTGTTTGTTTTGGATTGCCAAACTAGAAAATAAAATAAATTGTATTTGTGTTAGCTAATAACATTTAATGGCTATATTAAGAGCACTGGCAGACTGGCCATGGACACAGGCTTTCCCAAGTGCTGCAATCAAAGTAGCTTTTCAGCACTATGCAGGTACATTGTGGGGACTTTCCTACGGGAAGATTTGAACCAGGATTGCCCAAAACAGCTGACTTGGACTTCCCTCTGCCCTACACTTTCCCCCAAACAACAGATCTAGGTCCTTCCACTATGCCTCTTTCAGATTCTTTTGCATAACACAACCACCTTGCTTATCTGCCTATACCTCTAAAATTCATGTTCAGGGCCTTAGTTTTCAAGTACTGGTTTCTTTAAGAGGCATTCTATGGCTCTGGCAAGAATAGTCTTGCTTTAACTCCCTTTAATAAACGTCTGCCAAGGTTTTTTTCCTCTCCTATGAGGTTCCCCCTTGTCTGCTTCAAGCATAGCCTACTTGACCTCATTTCCAAAGTCTGGTCTGGACAACATAAGCCAGCTCACTAGACAGTTCCTGTCAGCTGCAGCAGAGCTCTTCTGCTGAGGCCCATAGCTGGTGTTTTAAGTAAGGTGCTGCTCCCAGCCGCACAGGACTGCTGGCAAGCTTCAGGGCCTCCTGGAAACAAGGGATAATTCTGCAAGAACTAGAGCCAGAAATTCTGCTCTAACACAAGACATTTTAAACCAAGCTATCTGAGCTTGACAGAAATCTGCTATTCTGAATGAACTGTGCTTAACAGGAACATTTTTGCCTGGACTTTTAAAATCTAGACTTAGACCAGAGAACGGCCCTTTTTATGCTTCCTATTTGCACTGAGGGATCTGGGAATGATAGTCATAGCACAAGGATAGAGTTGTAACTGCTGCCTCTGAAAAAACTGTTTACACTCTCTCCTGGGACAAAAATGCCTACCTAGTATTTGTCTAACTGCAAGTGTTTGATTACTGCTATCCAAACCCTTCTGAGACGACAAGGTGACAAAGCATTAGGAGCATCTATTAGAAGAATCCACTAGCAACATGATGCATATGTTATTTCCCAAATGTCATTAGAGTTTTAACACTACATGAAACATCCAGCTAGCTATGAGCACTAGTCTAGATGCAACTCATGTTCCTCCAGCAGGACCTGGGCAGTTGCAATGATTCAAACTCTCCCACGGTGTCTGTAGCATGATATGCAACTTTGAGGGGAAAAAAAAGTAGAGCAAAGGTGCTGAAACTTCCTATCCGAGTTGTGTAAATGTAAATTTTTACTCTGAAACGAGATATCCTTCCATGACAACAGGACAAAGGAAAAGTGCCTCTAGTGGGAGGTTTGCAGGATAAACAGGTCAAGTGTACAAAGGAACACACCTCAGAAAGTGATCTTTCAACATGGGAAGTTGCTTATAAATTCTCTCAGGTTTTTCCTCCCATCTCTGTGGCAATCCACAGCAAGTCACTATTAGTCACTAGAAGTATTAACCAACACAAATGAGATTTGCTTGACCTAAAATATCATTTCCTTTGTGTTACTTAACTGAAGATGAAGAAATCATGCAATGAAAGTCTAAAGTACCAGTGAAGAGTATGCACTGAATTAAATTGTACACCATTACAAAACAAAACAAAAGGAAACAAAAACACAAATAGGATGGCAAAGTTCCTAGGTCCAACCATCAAATACAGATTATTCCAGGAGACTTATTTTGGTCTTGGGATCTGCACACTGCACAGATCTGCAATTGACCAAAATGCCCTCCAAATTCTGGAGGTGGAGATTAAATAGATACTTTTGTTCTCTTCCTGGTATACTAAGAGCATGATTTTTAACTTTTTTTTTTTTTTTATGCTTGCTTTGTTACAGACTTGAACAATTACAGAGCTGAAATAAAAAGAGGAGGTTTTACATTTCTGTCAGAAATCAGTGAGAGTTGGCACAAGCCCTATCTCCAGAGTCTAATGAGCTTCTCTTCAGAACCAAGTCAACCCACAGACCTTGGCTGGCACACTAGTCAGTCATGAGGAGCTAACAGCTTTTACAGGATTAAACTGTGGTTGACACTGTTGAGAAAATAGGCCATCATTTTTACTGCATTTGGTACTTCATGGAAATAATTTTTAAACAAAATGTTCATATTAGCCACAAAGAAAGATGTGTTTCAGTCTTTTTCTCTTCTATTTTTTTCATTAATGAAGAACTTAGTGCCCACTTGTGAACCACACTAAGAATCAAAGTGATGGTGAAAGAAAGATTTGCAGCTGGAACAGAAATTCAACCACATCTCTCACTGGGATCATTTATCCTCTTTTTAATCCAGAAATACCAAACTGCTGTTCTTGCTAGAAACACTGATGGCTTCCATGACGCTGAAAGAGCTGACAGACGTGCTGCCTCTGGAGCAGAAGAAAAACACACCTTGTACAAAATCAAAAGGGGAAGATGCCTCAAAACTCACAAAGAACTTCAGTCTGAACGATTGGTTTTTCAGCAAAACAGTATCAGCAGATACCTTCACAAGCTGGAAGATGTCTGCTTTCCATCTTTACCCTATGGCTCCTCTGGACTACACTGCTTTTCATGCCTCAACTAAGAGCTGCAATGGGCCAAAATGTGTTTTGTACCAGAGAAAATGTTGCTAATACTCCATTACTTGGAAACTTCCAAGAGTTTAACAGTTTTCTGAACAGATGGGGTGAACCAGAGAGCTGCAGTGCAGATCACTGCAATGCAAACAAGTATGCCATACTCCCTGTAAGGGCTTGGCAGGACTCCCAAGGGACATATGCTGTAATTCAGGTGGTAGTTTCTCAGCCTTTCATGTACAGGAAGGTGTTGACCTGTTGCATTTAATTCAACAAGGAAAATGCAACAAAAGAAAATCCAAATGGTGAGTTATATTCCAGAAAGCTAAAGACAATTAAGTTGGTTTTCTCTAGCTAATAAGAGAAAACTAAGGAGGATAAAGCACCCCTGGCACAGAACAGTGTACAAAAGAGGAGCTAAAGCATGGCTCCACAAGCAGACTATGTTTAATTTGTCATTACAAAAACTCACCACAAAACTTTTACATACCCCAGGCTACAATGGTAGCATGTTCTAACAAGAGCTCCATGCCTTCCTTATGCAAACATGTCAGTGTGCCACCACTTAAGTGTTGCCTGTGAGGAAGTTGAAACTCCCAACAACACAGAACAATGATGAATGACACAGCTCTCAGTTTCATCCTGCACTGCTATCAACCTTGCGCAGTTCAAATGGAAATGCGCACTCTAGCAACACATAAGTAAGAGTGACTGCTCTGGTCCCCTGTCTTTATTGAACATTTGGAACAGATAAAGAGGAAAAATCTCTAGGAAGAGGACTAATACTATTTGCTTTTCAGTCAGTCAACCCTCAAACCATGTCTTTGGTCTCAATTTACTCCTGCCTTTGAGCAAGAAAAGGCCATGATTTTCTGGTCTGTTCCTTTAAGGGTGCTGAAAGTGAGCCAGTGGGAAGTGTTCTCAGAGGAGGTGTCCTCAGAGCAAGTTGAACTACTGGAACAGGAAAAGCCAGGAAACCAAGTAGAGTCCAGAAACTGCAATACACAGAGGACAGCCAGAAGAGAGACTGTAGATTCCAAACGGGGACCTTGCCTTTGGAAAAAAGAAAGAAGGGGCTCAAGCACACAAGGTATGATTATGTATGAGCTTTGGAAATCAGAAATCCAGCAATAATGAAGGAAAGATGGAGTAGGGAAGAACAGTTTGGAGGGGAACTGCAGGGCCAAGCTGAGTAGGAAAAGAGCTGGTGGCCTTGGCACCAAAGCAGGAAATGATGGAGTGTACAGGGAAAACAAGAAATATAGGTGGTTTTTCTGTGACTGCACAAAAAAGGCATTTCAGCAAGTCTCCAAAATTTAAGAAAACCCTGGAGTCAAAAAAGATAATTGATCATAAGGTGTGAATGAATGAGTGCAAGTCTGTTCTCTCTGTCTCAAACATGAAAACACGGATTTTGATGTCAGAGGTCTGTTCTTATGAATGCAGAAAGGAGCAATGGTACCAGTGGATGGCAGAGCCACACTGGGGCTGCAACAGAGCTCTTTGTTGTTCTGGAGTGCATGGTGAACATACACCCTGCTGCAAAGAGAGCAGCACTCACCTCCTGTTCCCCACAAACTGAGCAGGCTGCCCCACAAGTCCCCAACACTTCCTGGCTCTGCACATCTGTTAAATCAAGTGGAAAACTTCTCACTGCTAGTCATGCAAAGGTGTTCCCAATAGTAGTTCTTTTCTGCAGGCTTACATGTCTAACCCCAAACTGTGCATGTGCTGGGAAAAGGACGCTGATACCCTGGTGCACCTGAAGTTTTTTTGTACACAGCTCAAAACGGAGATTCCTGCATGTGATGGCACAACCTTATCACTAATGGCCAGCGCCAGAGGTGCAGCTCACAGCACTGAGTCACTGAAAATGCAGCTGTCTCTAGATTTCCCAGAAGTCTGCCTATGCCCCACTCACATCTCAAGACATGGGATACTTTGAAGAGTCCATGAAATCTGCCACACTTCCACTCCATGTGGCCTGCTGGGTATAGAGCAAACACAGCAGGATCCAAAAGAGACAGGCAGATTTAACCTAAGAATCTGGTCTGGAAAGAGAAAAGATATAAACTGGTTACGTCATAGAACAAACCTCCACTGATGCTCTGCATTGAAGTGCTAGAAATGCTCTTCAGCCCCTTTCTTCTCAGTGCCTGTTTCAGAGCCTTTCTGCACCACTTGAAGCATCTATACGGTATTTGGGTGCTGTAAGTGGTTATTATGGAAAAAAAAGTGAGAGGATGTTTTGGTGACCTGTTTAGGCAGAGTCCAAACTGATCTTTGCCAAATCCATGTTCACAGCAGAAGCAACTGCAACAACAGGGAACGAAAGAGGGGCAGAAATGCCTTCCCTTGATTTCTCTGAACGTGTCACACATTCTTCCCATTACTTCTTTGCTGTGGTCGTCTTGCCCTCTAGTGGTTCACACTACAGAGCCGACACACAGCTGCAATTTCTGCTGCACATCCTGCAACATTTATGCAGATACATAAAATAATTCCAATTCCATTTGATCTGCACCATTTCTATGTGCATTATTAGGAAAATCTGCTCGTATGATATGAAGTTATAGAAGATGCAAAATGTCTTCTATCTCATACATACAACACCCCAGGTAACTTTTGTACCTTACAAGAGGATCCTCCACCCTGCCAGCCTGGAGTGACACTGTAACACCTACATAGACATTTCCATTTGTTTTGAAAGAAACGTTCCTCATCTTTTTTATTTATTAAATTTTAAATTTTGTGGAAAACTCTGCCCACAAAATATTTCTATTTTAAGATTAAGGCAATATTTTGCGTGGAAAATTTTTTCTTCTTGGGAAGAAAAATAGAGATGACATCAAAAAACAAAGCAACAGAAACAGCGGCTGGCAACAAGAATCCTACAGAGGGCTCCAGAAGACAGACTGCATAAGTTTAGACTCCTGATATTGCCTAAATCGACATGAATATAAGACATAACTTACACTGTGCTCATTTCCTCTGCATGCTCCTGCGTCTTACCCGTTTTCATTTTTCTGGAGCCCTGTCTAGCAAAGTTGCATCAAGGTTTAATTTATCCTGTATGTCTTAGCTAGAGATAAGAGCTGAAATATCTGCTTCATTTAATTTCAAGTATTATATTCAGTAATCTCAAATGTTTTTTTATAGATTGAACATAGGAGGCTTGCATCCAAACTGGACTTCTGATGAATTTGAAGTACTTCTAACTGAGGACATAACTTCACATCTTTTCAGGATTTGTTAGTGACTGACCTTCTGGGCTCCAGCTGTCCATAACAGGAAAGCCACACTTGTCTGGGGGCGTATGGAGAAAAACAGTGATTGTGAACTAGCTGCTTGTTACTCAGCAAGATGCTTGATTGAGATTAGCCATGTCAAGGAATGACAGTGCTCAGCTATCTTCTTCTAGGCAGGCTTTTCCTGTGGTTAACTTAGTCAGTACATAATGAATGACAGTGTAATTTGTCTCTCATTTACAGATCTAAATCCTTACACACTGCCTACAAAGAAACAGCAAAGGTACGTACAGAAAGCTCTTCACTTTAAAGCTAAGAAACATGTTTTCCAGATGCCAACATTTAAAGAACACTGCATAGCATAAGAAAGCACAAAATATATTGAATAACAAAACATCTTTGTGTCTATGTGGGCACTGGCAACTTTCTAAGAAGTTTCCTCCTCAGCATTGCTGCAAAAGCCATGGGCTGCTGGAAGAATAAGAAGAGCAACACCTGGACTTTTCCCACCCTCATCCTCTGCTTCTGTGGATTTTTCTACATGATGAAGCCATCAGAACCTTTCCTAACCCCTTACCTAACCGGACCAGATAAGAACCTGACAATAGATGAGGTACGATTTTCTCTGCATTTTCTTTTCCATGGAGAGCAAGAGATGAAATGTAGAACTTCACACAAAGTTTTTGAAGAGCCTTGGCAGATTAGTTTGCAGGTGGGATAAGTGAAGAAGATTCAAGATACGTATAAAACAGGGTTTGTTACATTTAAGTATACTGTTTAATAGACTCATGATGCTTCAGAACAGTGTTTCTATATGTAACAACTAATCCATCCCTTCAATAATTCAGTTTAAATAAATGAACTTATTTTCACCAAGAGGAAATAGGCTTACTTTTCTCTTCTAGGTTACCAACCAGGTTTTCCCAGTTTGGACATACTCCTACCTTGCACTCCTCGTCCCGGTCTTCCTCATCACTGACTACGTGCGCTACAAGCCCATCCTCCTCCTGCAGGGCATCAGCTTCATCATCACGTGGCTCCTGCTCCTCTTTGCTCATGGGGTGGCGGCCATGCAGGCGGTGGAATTCTTCTATGGGATGGTGACAGCCACCGAGGTTGCCTATTACGCCTACATCTACAGCGTTGTCAGCGCCGATCACTATCAGAGAGTGACGAGCTATTGCAGGAGTATCACTCTCGTTGCAGCCACCCTTGCTGCTGTGCTGGGACAGCTCCTGGTTTCCTTAGCAGACGTATCCTACTTTCACCTCAATGCCATTACTCTGGCTTCCGTGTCCCTGGCCTTTGTGTGCTCCTTGCTCCTCCCAATGCCTCAGAAGAGCATGTTCTTCCATAGGAAAGGCACCTCAGAATCCCTCCCACAACCAGACGAAGCTGTGGCTGTGCCCAGTTCCAACACGCTCTCGAACTGCCAACGGGACAAGGGCTGCGTGGCTGCTGACATCGGACCTGCTCCAGCACAGCAGGCTCAGCAGCCCGAGCCCCAGCACCACGTGCTGAGAGTACTGGTGCAGCTGGGCAAGGATCTGAAGGAGTGCTACGGCTCTCGGAAGCTCCTTTACTGGTCCCTGTGGTGGGCTTTGGCTACGGCAGGCTTTAACCAGGTTGTGAACTACATCCAAGTGCTGTGGGACTTCAGAGCCCCCTCCCACAGCTCTGCGGTGTACAATGGAGCTGTTGAAGCAGTGGCAACATTCCTGAGTAAGTTAGTGTCTAAGAATCAATCGATCAAAGGTGACCTCCAAAGTTTTACTTCTGAACAATTTTGCAGTTCTTTTCCATTGCAGATATTCCAGGAAAACAGCATGCAAGTTGTGCATTCAAAATGTGGTTCTTTGATGTGAGCAAAGCTATTATTCTATACGTCTGGGGCAACAAACTTAACCCTACTGGTATGCAGAGAGCGTATGTCCCATGAATCTTACATTCATTTGAAGGCACCCATGCCCTTTTTTGACAGAGTTTTGAATTTTATTTTTTATTCTCCCCACAAGCCTCCTGCGACCAAGTACACTACAGTTCCCATAGCAATAGCATATGCTTATGAAGATGAGTTTTCCATAAATATTTTACACATGAAGAGCATAGACCTCTCATTAAGAGCTGTCTCTAGTGAAATGTTCTTGCACAGCAGGAAGCAAAGAATTTCAGTCATTTCAAGATATGGAGGTTGACAGGAAGAAGTACTTACTCAGTTCACCATGGTACTGATGTTAACGATTACTCTTGCAGCTGGAGCAGATGTCTGCACTGCACAAGCAAAGTAACGTTATCCAAAGGCAGCGTAAGAGGATACCACTCTGACTTGGCCATGTTTCACACTCACATTGTGCTGCTGTAGAAGTAATTGGGATGTGATCCAGCAGAGAATTTAACTATATCTTCATTGTATCTAGCCATTCACTACCCTTACTGTCGTTAAGTAGAAACAAATACTTCTAAGATAAAAAAAAATCACTCTCATCGGGAGGTAGGCAGCTAATGTAGACCAACTGAATGATGCATTAAAAATCCTTAACTCCTATAGTGCCTATTCCGTGAAGAATTCCCCTCTCATGGCATCTCTTCGTTCTCATTATAGAGGTTTTTAAATTGTATGAGATCCCATAAGATGGTTATTTAAATGGCTTACCTTCAAAATAGATGCGCTTGTGTAGGAGACCCACCAAAATCAAGCAGTGCCTATCCTTTCTCATTTTTTTCCTGAGCATATTCACTTGATATTTCACAGAAGTCCTCCTTTTTTGGATATCTTAGGTCCTTATTGAGCTGCACAAGCCTCAACTATTGACATAGAAGGTAACAGCTTGCTAGCTTGGCTATAGCATAAGCTCATAGAAACTGGAACAATTGTTCCTCAAGCTCCAAACAGTGGATCCTAATTCTTTCCCTCAAGCTGCATACACGCAAATAATGAAACCTTACTCAGGACAGTTTACCCAAGAAGTGGAATAAGTCACTAAGAAAAGAATGGCAGATACTTCACACCATTGTCTAAAAATGACCAGTTGTCATCACAGTTCCAGAATTAATCTGCTTCACTATTCAGTGCTGCCTTTCAGCAGGTGAGAGTGGTAAGCCTTGGTGATATAGGCAATAGAACATACATAATATTTTCTTTGTTTTTTTTTTATTTTTTAATTTTCTAGGCTCAGTAACATCTTTCATGGTAGCGTATTTGAAAATGAACTGGGACTTATTTGGAGAACTGGCATTAGGAATCTTCTCCACAATGGATGCCGGTTCCTTATTTCTCATGCACTTTACTACCAATATCTGGGTGTGTTATGCCAGCTACCTAATTTTCAAAGCAAGCTATATGCTCCTTATAACAATAGCAACGTAAGTATAAATCCTTAGAGCTATCACGACATGCATAATATTACAATACTTATTACAATACAATATAATACAAAGTTTACTTTGGGCACCCCTCTTTTTACTCTCATCTAACACTAGATGGAACTGTTCAGGTAAAGACACATAACCTGACACTTAGACATCTGCTTATATGTTTAGAAGAATACATATAACATAAGTTATTAAAAGAAGACTGAGCGATTGCCTATGCAGAATTTAAACATAGTAAAAGGTATATTTACTACTATGGGTCATGATAACAGCAAAACATAAGTTACTTTCCTCTTGCACATATACTGGTGTAGGAGATGCAAAGTGAACCAGAGGGACAGGACAGCACAATCTTGGAAAAGCAGATCTGAAAAATCATCTTCTAACATCCCCTTATATCCTGACCAGCTTGCCGATACCATTACCGAGGTACGAGCTGAGTGAAAGCAGGAAGAGATTTGGGCCAATGTACCCCAGAATATTATACATACAATCCTCAATGATATTAAAGTGTAAACAAGGAATTAAAGAGCATGGGACATTTATACTCAAACAAGATATCTAATGAGATCAAGTTATTTTGTTCTCAGAAACTAAAAAAAAATAATACATGCAGAACATTTTATTATGCCGTTTATTGTATTGATAGATTGCCTTTAGCACAATATTTTACCATACTTTAACAAATACCAGATGCAATGAAAGACTATCGACAAAACAAAATTTACATCAGAGAAATAGGTTAGAAGGTATAACTATTAGCATTACAATTATTTCTCTTTCTTGTCTTAACAAATAGCCTCTACCTCAACCTGTGGGTTCTAATTTTTCCCCCTTGATTCTCTCCCCTCATCCCACGGGGGGAGGAGGAAGGGGCACACAGCTGCATGGTGCTGAGCTGCATGCTGGGTGAAGCCACAGCACCTGCCCATCTTACCATAGGTTCCAGATCGCAGTCAACCTGAGCATGGAGCGCTATGCTTTGATGTTTGGACTGAACAACTTTGTTGCACTGGCGATTCAGACCATCCTTACAGTAGTTGTTGTGGATTCAAAAGGCCTGGGACTGGACATAGTGACTCAGGTACGTGCTTGTTAACTTGCTTCCCTTTCATTATTCAGCCAATTCATCTTCAGAAAGTTTCAAAAAGCAATTGTACTGCAAAGGATAATTTAATTCCCTTCCTTCTATAGAAATCAAGGCAGCATATCTGGTGTTAGACTTCCTATTTGCCTTGTAGTGTAGCATTTAAGATTTCTAATGCTGACACACAACTTTTTAAAGGCAGTGACTCCACACCTGAAACATCTTGGCCCTGATAGCTCACTAGCTTCTGCTAGTTCATAGGACACTGAATAACACCCTCCAGACAAAAAATTAGGCTGTTTTTCTCAGATGTTAAATCAACATAAACCCATGTTGTCAGGGGAGATCAAGTCCATGAGACAGTGTGGATTACTGAAATTACTTCAGTTCGAGGACACTTGCCTTCTAATTGCAGCTCAAGAGCAAACCTGGTCAGTATCTCTAGATGAATAATGTCTCACTGCCCATGGTTTGGTCATTCAATTTGGCATGGGATATCCCATCTCACATCAACGTCCATAACTTCAGTCGGACCAATTCCATTCACAACAGTCTGTTGAAACTTACCAACTTCTGCATTTTCTCAGTTGGCATCTGAGAAGCTAGGGCAACTTCCTGCTCCCGTGATATGAAGAAAATTAAAATTATCCAGATGTTCTGCATGGAGACACCAAAAGTTACTTGGATAAACGAAAGATTAAAGGTTAAAGATTAAGTCTTGAAGATTAAGGACAGGAACATGCACAGACTTCATAAACAGACTTCATAAATAGGCCACTGCTGTTGGAAATATTGATTCAATTCATATTACATTTACTGAAGCCAATGTGGTGATCCCAGTGAAATGTGCAAATAAGAGCAGGAGAAGGACTAACTCGGACTCTTCACTTGCATGATTCATTACTGTGTGAGTAATGAACATGCTGCCTCTACATTTTGCAATAACATTAAAAAAATTCTGTTCCTATCCCTTCCCCCCTCTGATGTTTAATAGGAAGCATAAGGATTAGGAAATGTGGCAGTTCTTCATTCTTCAAAGTACTGCTTTCTGGAAAAGCTAAGATTTTGCTGAATGACAAAGCAAAAGCTTGAAACATTGAAACTATGCCAGGACATAGGTAAACAAAACCATGTCTGTTTTCAGGAGGAGCAGCATTTCTCAGCCATGTGTTTTTCATTAATTTTTCTGCTTTTTTTTTCCCCTCCTCCCTTCCTCTAGTTTTTAATTTATGGCAGCTACTTTTCAGTCATAGCTGGGACTTTCTTGTGCAGAAGCATTTGCATGCTTGTCTCAAGAAAGTGCAACAGGAAAACAGTGAGATTTTGGAAAGAGCCTCAGAACGTCGCTGAATGCGAATCAAAGGAGCAGGCTGTAACTGGCTGTGTGACACGGCTGTAGAAGTTGGACAAACAGCACACGTGGCCCCAGCCCTTGTGAGAGAAGAGCTCCTTCTGCAGCATGCAGGGAACCACAGTGCAAGAGGAACTTACAATGCAGCCCCGAAGAGCTGTGCTGAATCATTACAGCACTTCCTTACAACATATGCCAGCTAAGATCAACATAAAGGCACTGTACCAAGAATAAAAGATAAGTTACTTTAGATTCTTATTTACTTGCCTATAAATAGCTTGATAGCAGTAATTTATACATAAAGAAAAGCACAACAACCACCTTTGCATCACACTGTGCACAATAGAAAAGATCAGAGTTCACTCTGCTTGTCTCTCTCTTGCAACTGCTGTTGCCAAGCTGCTTCCACACACAGTTGCTCATGAGTGCACGTGAGCCTGTTCTCTGCTTTCCGCCCTTTGCATGTACCTTGCTCTGAGCTGGAGGAAGATATCGCATCATGATATTCTCTCCTACCCAAAGACAGGTAGGTCAGTGGTAGATGACTGCCTTCTAATTTAAAAGCACACCACAGAAGCAGGCCTTGTGCACACAAAAGCTCAAAGGCAGAGTTTGCATAACCCACTGAAGGTTCACTGAAACTCTGCAACACCACAGTTGTTGTTTTACCGTGTCTGAAAGCAGCAACCTGAGCGCAATCCATCCAGTGCACTGAATCCACAGCAATCTCAGCATGGAAAAGTAAAAAAAAATTGGAATCAAAACAAGAATGAAAGTTCCCCGGTTGTTTATTGAACTTCTACAAAAATGATTTTCTGGTATGAACGTTTTCCTTCTTTGACTGGAGGAAAAATTATCAAAGGATATTGAGCAGTATGAACTATGACCAAAAAATGTATATAGTATAGCAATTTGGTAAATTCTCGATTTGTCAGCATCTCAGAACTTCTAGGAGGCTTCAAATCCTGCAGCTAATTTAGTTCAGCATAAGGGACAGTCAGTCCAGGAGAGTCACAGAATTGTAGGGGTTGAAAGGGACCTCTAGATAGTGAGTCCAACCCCCTGCAAAGCAGCTCCCTACAGCAGGTTGCACAGGTAAGTGTCCAGGGGGGTCTCGAATATCCCCAGAGGCTCAACAACCTCCCTGAGCAGTCTGTGCCAGTGCTCCATCACCCTTACCACAAAGTTCCTTTGCATATTTGTGGGGAACTTCATATGTTCAAATTTATGTCCGTTTCCCCTTGTCATATCGCCACAAACCACTGAAAAGAGGTTTGCCATGTCCCTTTGACTCCCACACTTCAGATGTTAATAAACATTAATAAGTTCACCTCTGAGCCTTTTCTCTCAAGGCTGAGCAGAGCAAGGTGTCTCAGCCTTTCCTCATCAGAGAGCTGCTCCAGGTCCTTTATCACCTTTGTAACCCTCTGCTGGACTCTCTCCAGGTGATCCCTGTCTTTTTGTACCAGGGAGCCCAGAACTGGATAGAGTACTCCAGCTAAGGCCTGACCAGGGCAGAGTAGAAGGTGAGAAGAGAGATTATAAATGAGTTTGCATAGTGAATGCTTAATTTAATACGAAAATATATCCAAGTTACAGTTATTTCTGTACTGCAGTTTACAATAGCTACACCTAACTAATAAAAATAGAAAACATTTAGCATTTGTAGAAAATTTTTCCTGTGCAGATACGAGATACCATTTTTATACAAACATTTATGCTTTTCATAGACTGCAACCAGGCAAACCATCCAGGGGTGAGAACAGGCAGGAGGGAAGTTTGCTTCAAGACTCAAGAAAATCAGCGGGACTTAACTAAATGAAGACAGCTTATTTTCTAGTCTGCTTGTTTAGTACTGCCTGGATATTCCCAGTTGCAAAGTGGGTTTAAGTAGAACATTTTAAGCAAGGCAGTAGAAAATCAGGAGATGTACTTAGCCTCCACTAAGCAATACCTTGTAATACTGCAGAACTATGTATGTGGAAAAAAGGAACTCCATATTTCCTGTTCCATGGTCTCAAGCTGCCTTTGGCACAGAAAGTTAAATATCCCCCTATAGGCACCATCTGATAAAAGAAAAGGCACTGGCAACATGTCAAACTTTACTGTTCTGTAAAAACATACTAGAAGTTGTAAACTTCAGAATAGGAGCTAGGAAAAAAAAAAACAAACAAACAAGTAGAAATAACATTAAACATTCCTTTGCTTTGAATTTGTTACAGCTCACTGTCTTCCATGTACTGCCACTAAGGAGTAAAGGAACTAAGCAGAAAGTATATAGTTTTTAGTTACAGAGAGCACTGTATTCTGAAAACAAATAAGACTTTATACACTTACATTCCTGTCCTCTCCAATTTACAAAAGACAGATGCTGGTGTTGGGAGTTTGGAGGAGCATTTGAGAGGGGAATGGGAATAGGGAAGCTCTCAGGAGTGTTAGGAACAACGGGACAACAGAATCTTAAACAGCAACAAAAAGTCACGTTGTCCTGGGTTTTCAGCAGCAAAAGAGCATTGAGTCTGCAATCACTTATTGGTTTCATTCAAACTACTGAGATGCACACATCCTGCTGCACGTTTGTATACAACACAAACTCTTTGAAGAAGCCACGGTTGGGGTTTGGCAGGTACCAGCAGGGCTTTATTAGATCAGCAAAACAAATCCCTGAAGCTATACTGAGTACGCCTCCCCCCTCAGCTTGCCAAAGGATTCTACACAACCATTGCTTCCCCAGGCAATGGCCTCATCTAAGTGCAGCACCTACTGCCCCTAAAATGCCACTGGCCTTGGGGACAAGACCTCCATTAAGATGGAGAAGAGAAATGCTGGTCAGCAGCCACCTTTCAGCCAGCTGATGTACCACCCAGCAGCATTTTCTCCATGCTTCATTCCATTTCTCAGAAGCTTTTTGTGAAGAACATGAAACCTGAAGAGAGAGAACAAGCCTACCTGCTTCAAACACGTGCCTGTTATTGAAAATCAAGTTCTGAAAGTTGGTTTCTGTAATTTTCCTCTGAGGTCACAGCAATGCTACCTTAACATACTATTTATACTAAGCATTAATAACATTAAGCATGTGAAATAAGCTTGAAGAACAAAATAAAGTAAAAAAAAAAAAATCAAAAAATTATTGATTTTGTTTTTCTGCCAACTACAACGAAGACTCAGTTTTTTCCTTTTGAGCAAGTCTTTTAAAAGTGAAGTCATAAATCCTCTTCCTTAAGCTTGAGCAGATATGATGAGCAGATTCAAAGGACAGAAAGTTTGTGGCAGCGTACTCTCAAACAACTGGAGTGTGAGAAGGATGGCAAGTATTAAAGCATTTTGAAGAGACAGAGCTCATAGCGGGTTGTTAAGCTGCCTGGGGGCTTTTATTGTCTGCAAAACACTTTCACTTCAGTTGTTCCACTTGGCTCTCAGACAGACAGTCTCCCTGAGCATGCTGAGAATCTCATGCCTTGCTCAGCCATTTATTCAGAAATGAGACTGGAATGGAACCTGATTCTTCCACTGAGATGCATCTGCTCAGTTCTAAGTACACCATTAGGAACAACCTTTGACAGGACAGACAACAAAGACTGAAGTTTACCACCACCAGTGCACCTTGATCTGAGCTGTTAATTTACAAGCAGAGTTTGCGATTAGGAGGGAGTGTGTGGAAAGAAACATTAGCGGGAGTAGGGCTGGTTAAAAAGTAAACTTGCAGATGAGGTTTTACCAATTGCGAACAGTTTCTTGACAAATTTCTGGTGTGTTTGCTTTTTCACTACGTTTTTACAGACTATGGATTGCTGGAAAGGAGCCATAGGCAGCAGTTGGATTTATCCCACGCTCATCATCTGTGTGAATGGGTTTTTCTCCACGATGAGACCTTCAGAGTCTTTTCTCACTCCTTACCTAACTGGACCAGACAAAAACCTGACAGTTGAGCAGGTACGTAACCATTCTCTGAAGTGATAATTAGAATGCCTAAAGCAATAAGTCTTCAGATATTGATGCAAAGGGAGACAAAGCATTAAACAAAACATACATCCTATCTAAAGGTTCACATTTAAGATTATGCTGGAAAAGGATGAGGGCTCTCCTCTTTTCAAGGAGGTGGACACTATGAAGTTCCAGCACTCCTGGCAATTAAAACCAAATTTGCATGTTGATTAAAATAAATGGATTCTTTCAGTAAAATCAGGTCAACCAGATCCATTCCCCCCAAGAGAAACCCAGGAAGAGCAACACGGATTTATTTATTCATACTGAGGTAATAATTACATTGACAGAGAAGTGGTGATTGGAAAGAAAAAAACCTGTTTTTTTTTCTTCCACTGATGAGCTCTCAGATTAACACCTACGACATCTGCTCCAAAAGTAACACCTCCTATTTTATTTATTATTAGGTTGGTCCACAACATCAGAGGCAGATGGTGGTGGTATGGCAGCAGTGGTTGAAGCTTCCCACCAGTATCCCATTACATGCTGCTGCTGAGTGACAATGGCAGCAGAGTGACAGTCAGACAAAATGGTGTCTGACACGGAAGCACAAATAATACAAAGGGGTGGCACTGAATCCCTTCACATGGAATGAATTACACCCACTGACATTCATGGACGCTTGCTGAACACGTATGGAGACCCAACAATGAATGTGAGCACAGTGGTACATTTCAGCAATGGGTTATCTCCACTGCTGCAGACTTCTACAAGCACAGCAACAACATGCAGGCTCTTGTTCATTGCTGACCAAAAAAAGCACAGCTAATGGCGGTGACTGTGGAAAAATAGTGTTTTATAGCTGAGAATTTGCCCTATCAAATAGTGTTATTGTGCTGTCTGTATCTGTTGTGGTTTCCATAGTAATAAATAGGAAGCAATACTTTCAGAGTAACCTATATACATTACAAAACCATACATATTTGTCAGTGCAAGACAGATTCACATTTTAAATCATTTTTAATTATTTTTATCAAATTACTTTTTTCTGTTGTTGTTCTTTAAAGCATGCTTCTAGAGCACACAGCAACAGAAGAGGACATAGTTAACAAGTGAGTCATGCATTTAATGATATAATTAGAAAACACAAGCTTCATACACCCACGTACTGCAAGTATGAAGAACAGTCATTCCTGACTTGCACTTAGAAATGTTAAGGCAGAATGTTAGCTTAGCACAAAGACAAGACTTCTTGTGAAAATCTTATGTATGGGATTTTTCTTCTGGGGGGAGCAGGGGGTGATTTGTTTATTATCTGGGGAGGATATTCTTCTTCCTTCTAAACCACAAAGGGAAATTACTTGCGTATTTCATGCAGGAGAGATCCTGATAGGATGCCTTACTTCTGATCTCATCAACAATCTACTCAGAATTAACAGTACAGATTTATCTCTTTCAGTTATTCCACAGGTGTCCAACCTTTTGGCTTGCCTGGGCTGCACTAAGTGAAGAGAAATTGTTTTGGGCTCCATATACATGTCGCTCCAAAAGCGATCCCTCTTATTTATTTCCATGGAAACTACAACAGATACAGCACAATAACAATATCTGATAGAGCAAATTCTCAGCTACAAACACTATTTTTCCATACAGTCACCACCATTAGCTGTACTTTTCTGTCAGAAAGGAACAAGAGCCCACACGCTGTGCTTTTAAAAAATCTGCACCAGTGGAGATGACCACTGCTGCTGTCACCACTGCCAAAATCCACCACCCACAGCTGGCTCTCCACACACCTTCAGCAAGTGTGCATGAATGCTATTGGGTGCCATGGTTTCTATGTGGAGGAATTCAAAGACACACCTTTGCTTCCAGGTCACACTTCTAAGTCAGACACCATTTTGTTGGACTGCCCCTCTGCTGCCATCCTGAACACAGCAACAGAAGGTAATGGGATATTGGTGGGAAGGTTCATCCTCTACTGCCGTACCACCACCATCTGCCTCTGACATTGTGGACCAATATCATAAAAAAGAAGGCATTACTTACAAGACAGCCCTCATGCAACATATAATATTGTATACCAAGTAACAAAATTTATCTTAATTTTTCTTTTTCTTTTAATTAAAATGACTAAAAGAGAGCAATAAAAACACAAAATAAGTGGGATTTTTGACCTTGTCTTTGTGAAACTAAACCATCAGTCTGGTTCAATGACAGCCACTGCAACATTTGGTAAGTTCTCAAGGTCTTTAGCAGAGAGTTTTTTTCTAGGAAATCTGACTCTTCCTGGGCTTCACCCTTGAAAACAGTTGTTCACAAATGCATGCACTACCAATAAGCAATGACATGAATAAGACATGACTGTGAAATGAGGGCTTACAAAGGCCTGATAAAGAGACATGATCAAATTTTTGACTGTATCACCACAGTTTCCGTTTGAAAACTCACAAGTAACATATTTATGGAAATGAAGCCACAAATAGAAATTGATGTGTTGGTTTGTTTTTTTGTGTTTTTTTTTTCCTTTTTAATCTTGAAATTTGATTAAAAGACAAAGCACAGTTATGTTTTTTTGTTTTTTTTCCCCCCCCCTCTCCTGATCACAGAATCATGTTTAGCTCAGGTATTAAAATCCATGAACTTACTTTCCATCACTCGAGCTGGGACTGCAGTGCCCCGTGATTTGTTTCCAGACCAGACAGGATTCATAGCGCACTGTTGTTGGGTGGTGCTGAGGGGCCTGGCTGCTCAGCAGGGCACAGCCACGGCTGTGATGACATAACATTCATTTTCAGGCCTTCAGTACATAGAAGACCAAATGAAAATTACACAGATACTGTTTAACCAAAAACATATTTACTTCTTAAACGAATGTTAAAGATCACGCATGAAGACAACCCAGTAACAGGTACACATGCACTATATGCACAACTCCAGTTTCTAGATCAAAAGGAACATGTCATTTTTTCTATTTTGAAAAAGGAGAGAGGTGATCTGAGGTACACAATCACTAATGCCAAACTCGAAACTGAGTGGGCATTAATTTTCGCTACTGCAGGGAATGGAATTTGGTGCAACATAGATCTTGCTCTGATGCAAGCACGCTTCTTCTAGGTTACCAACCAGGTTTTCCCAGTTTGGACATACTCCTACCTTGCACTCCTCGTCCCGGTCTTCCTCATCACTGACTACGTGCGCTACAAGCCCATCCTCCTCCTGCAGGGCATCAGCTTCATCGTCACCTGGCTCCTGCTCCTCTTTGCTCATGGGGTGGCGGCCATGCAGGCGGTGGAATTCTTCTATGGGATGGTGACAGCCACCGAGGTTGCCTATTACGCCTACATCTACAGCGTTGTCAGTGCCGATCACTATCAGAGAGTGACGAGCTATTGCAGGAGTATCACTCTCGTTGCAGCCACCCTTGCTGCTGTGCTGGGACAGCTCCTGGTTTCCTTAGCAGACGTATCCTACTTTCACCTCAATGCCATTACTCTGGCTTCCGTGTCCCTGGCCTTTGTGTGCTCCTTGCTCCTCCCAATGCCTCAGAAGAGCATGTTCTTCCATAGGAAAGGCACCTCAGAATCCCTCCCACAACCAGACGAAGCTGTGGCTGTGCCCAGTTCCAACACGCTCTCGAGCTGCCAACGGGACAAGGGCTGCGTGGCTGCTGACATCGGACCTGCTCCAGCACAGCAGGCTCAGCAGCCCGAGCCCCAGCACCACGTGCTGAGAGTACTGGTGCAGCTGGGCAAGGATCTGAAGGAGTGCTACGGCTCTCGGAAGCTCCTTTACTGGTCCCTGTGGTGGGCTTTGGCTACGGCAGGCTTTAACCAGGTTGTGAACTACATCCAAGTGCTGTGGGACTTCAGAGCCCCCTCCCACAGCTCTGCGGTGTACAATGGAGCTGTTGAAGCAGTGGCAACATTTTTAGGTAAGTAAAAACACTAGCAACCATTTCTAATCCGCCCCATGCTGATGACATCCATCAGCAATGTCTTTGGTGCCCATTTCCTGCGAGGATCAAGGTTGATAAACAAGACGGTGTAAAATTTAAAACAAAGTATATTAACATAAACTACTTTGGGTAGTCTGTTTTAACAGCAGACTAAACATTTCAAGATGAGTGATCCTAGACAAACATTTTGTGGCTGTATCTATATCCTGATTAATGAGTTTATCTCCAGCTGTGACACCCAGGGAGAAGATGAGAGCGGTGGTTGCTTAGCTGTAAGACATGGGATCTTATTAATGCACCTAAACAGCTGAAGAGAGAAGTAAAAAGGCTTGAGCCAGACTCTTCCACATGGCACGGAAAGCCAAAGCAAGAACATTTTAATTCTAAGAGTGACTGAACATTGGAGCAATTTGCAAAGAACACTGAAGGAGTCTCCTTCCTAGGACACACCCAAAACCTTGACGGTCCTGAGCAGCTTTCTCCAACTGATCCTGCTCTGAGTAGGAATTTGGGGATTGCCTCATCCTGCAGCCTCAGCTATTCTGATTCTCCTCCTCCTACCTGACTCATCCAAATGACATTCTTCTTTACCTGTGTGGCTTCTACACGGAACTGTCAGTACACCTTTTCTGAATTTTGCTGAAGCTGCACCAAACCTTCAAGACTCCTGGTTTGAGCAGCATTCCCAAAGGCTCACATGCTTCTGCACCCTCTGGGACTTAAAACTAAATCAAAGTACAGTAATCACTCAATGTTAACAGGATCCTCTGGTAGTTATAGAACAAAGAAGGAGACCTACTATGACTTTTTAATTATCCTGAGGACCATAAACAGCCAGCAAATGAAGTCCACGAGTGTGCTGTCCTGCCTGAATACATCCGGCAGCCAGTAGTACTCTGTGAACTGTTGTCTCACAGCTGTATGACATGCCTAGAGCAGACTTGGAGCTTAATTTGCATCCTATTGCACTCGAAATAAGCTGTTTTTCTACACAGGATTATCAATTAAGAGTTGACAGCTAATAAGGTTTTGAGAACTAACAAGGTTTTTTCAACAGAAAATGAAGCTATGCCTCAAAGTATGAAGGAGTGCATCCGATTTCCATTTCATGAAGACCTTTACATGAATTAAACTCCACTAGGCAGATTTTAACAGAAAGTGCTTGGTGAGGTTGTCCTTCTCACTTTGTCAGCTGACAAAAAT
Organism: Callipepla californica brunnescens; assembly: GCA_023055505.1. Taxonomy (NCBI): domain Eukaryota; kingdom Metazoa; phylum Chordata; class Aves; order Galliformes; family Odontophoridae; genus Callipepla; species Callipepla californica. The sequence goes on along the minus strand of JALIRH010000008.1, from coordinate 8,723,822 downwards.
GGAACATAAATGAGGCATGAGGCACTTCCTCAAAGTACTTCAGCCTGAGAAAGCTCTATAAGCAAGAAAACAACAGAAAACTTACACAGCACTAGTAGAAAATAGAAAGTAGAAGCTGCACCATTATCAAAGGCCATCATGGCCCTTAGAATAAGTCTCAAGAGCTCTGAGCACGGCCTATTTGCACAGTTATGCCACAACTCTAGAAGGACAGTAATATTTATTATTTTTTGTTTAGGTTCAGCAACATCCATGGCAGTTGGATATGTCAAAGTAAACTGGGATCTTTCCGGAGAACTGGCTTTGGGAATTTTCTCTGCAATGGATGCTGGTTCTCTGTTTCTCATGTACTTTACTGACAACATCTGGGCATGTTATGCTGGTTATCTTGCATTTAAGGCATGCTACATGCTCCTTATAACAATAGCAACGTAAGTATAATGCACAACAGTTCAGGTAATTTGATTTAAATCAGCAAAAATGTCATATTTTCACATTATTAAAGTAAATAAGTCTCCACTGGAAGAGGACTTTTGAATAGGTTATGATAGGAAAGCATTATTTGTAGCTCACATAAAATTATGCTTAGAAATACAACTCAATCATTACAACAGCTTATTCTGAGTCAGTAATTTCCTTCTGCTGCACTTAGCTGTCCAGTGATTTATGTGTAAGTCATCTTTAAACAATCAAACATTAGAGGTCCTCACTTAGCAAAAGTATCCACTCAAAGTAGGTAAGTAGGATGCGTCATAGTGTGATAAATACAGGATGAAAAAAAGAATTCTGCTAGAATGAAGATGCTAAAAACGTAACAGCTTTATCTTATTAAGACTTCATTGTGCACGTGAAATAATTTCCAAGCTTCCTCCCCTGAGCTGCAAGCATACAAATTCTCCACAGCTCAGTTAACCCGTACATTCATTTTCAGGTTTCAGATTGCTGTCAATCTAAGCATGGAACGTTATGCTTTGATGTTTGGCTTCAACAACTTCATTGCTCTGGTGATCCAGACAATTTTAACTGTTGTGGTAGTGGATTCAAACGGTCTGGGACTGGGTATCAGCACCCAGGTAAGCCAAACCACTCACACTGCTCTCACTCTCCTGCACTCCTCCAAAAGAGGGCTCTACTCAAAGTTTAGACTCTTGGAAGATATTATGTGATGGGTTAGCTTAGGGAAGTTCCTTCACAGAAGGTGAACTGGTAGTAGCTACTGCAGTCTCCCTGTCCTCTAGTCCTGTCAGGGCTGCATTTTTATTTATTTATTTTTTTTTACCATAACTTCAAGAACATTTTCCTAGAGCAGGAAGGAAAGAATACCACCTATCACTCAGTTTCCAGACTTACTATTGACAAGTTTATTATGAAAATACCCTAAACAGAAGCAGGAACCAACCTGAAAGAATTTATGGAGCTTTATTACTAAGGTAATTTTAAGTTAACTACTTAAATTGAATGTGCTTTCAAGTCACTTCAGTTCTGAAAAGCATGAGATTCTGAATTTGTAGAGCAGAAATAGTGTTTAAACACACACAAGGCCAAAGTCTCTAGCTTTTATCTTTCCAGAAGAGAGCCACAAAGCACAGGGAAGTGACCGTTTTCCATTACTGAGGTGGGGATGAGAGGCAAGTAACATAATACTCTCTCCTCCTCCCCTTATACTAGCAGACTCTACTGAATGTAGTCAAGGAGATGGACTACTATCATTTCAAGATGAGATCATTCAGGAGCATGGGTTGCAGGAAGGGGAAGAAGGTAGCATAGGGTCACCCCTTAAGTTACTACTCAACAACAAAAACAGTTCTTGATTCTTTCCTTTTCTCTCTTTTTCTCAGTTTCTCATCTACAGCAGCTACTTTACATTCATAGCTGGAATTTTCCTGATCAGAAGCACATACACCATTATCTCCATCAAATACAGAAATACCACCACAGCCAATGAACCCAATGATTAAGGAACACTGGAAAACGATGAAAAGAATGGCTGCAAGCAGCACTGCAGAAGGCTGCATCATCTGAACAATTAATTAGGGAAACTTAATGCTCAACCAAAACAAACAGCCTATTACACAACTGACATCAACATAAAGAGCTTCTTAAGCATGATGATGCACCTTCCTGGTTTCCTTCACCAGTAGTTCTAATCCCAAACAATCCTCAATCTCATGATTCAACTGAAATTCAATTATGCAGTCCTGACATAAAAACTAGTACTACTGTTTGGTGGACTGTCTCCCTCTACTCTGCCCTCGTGAGGCCCATCTGGTGTACTGCACTCAGGCCCCCAGCACAAGAAAGATGGAGCTGCTGGAACAGGTCCAGAGAAGGACCATGAAGATGACTAGAGGGCTGGAGCACCTGTCCTACGATGAAAGATGGGCTTGGAGAAGAGAAGGCTCCAGGAAGATGTCATTGTGGCTTTTCAGTAGTTGAATGGAGCTCATCAGCTGCAAAGGGACCAACTTTCTGCATGGTCTGACAGTGATAGGACAATGGGGAACAGCTTTCAACTGCTGAGAGAGATTTAAGTTATACGTTAGAAAGAATTTTTTTTACTGCCAGAAGACACTACCAGAGAAGCTGTGGGTGCCCTATCCCTGGAGGTGCTCTAGGGCAGGCTGGATGGGGCTCTGGGCAGCCAGCCCACTGTATGGGGTTGGACCTCCACAATCTTTAAGGGCCCTTCCAACCTAAACCATTCTATGATTCTGTGAACACAATAGGAGATAACTGCATACAGATCCCTGAATCTCACAGTGGAAGATCTGACAGAACACCGCCTTAGAATTTTCACTTTTACTGAATATTTTAATTAAATGCAGTTTACTCAGATACAAGGCACTCAAACATTCCCAGGGAACTATAAAGAAACAATTGCTCCACAACAGCACAGATCTTTTAAGAAAATCTGCCACAGAAACTTTTTTGGATACTTGCACTTTTTCAACTGGAAGCTCTTGACATCAATTTAAAGCTAGTTAATATAAACAGCTTCCCTCATTCCACCTCACCTCAGAGATGTCACCTCTGCGTGTTCAGCAATGGATTACTTCGTTCTCACAAATGACCAAACACAGCCATTTAAGGTTCCAACAGATAATGCATCCCTGCTACTCCTGAAGTTACATGACATCAAGGAAAATGTCATTTTGTTCAGGAAATGCTCCAGGTGCAGCGACAGCAGGACTGTGAATCTGTTGGAGATGTCTTGTACTCAAACACTGGCTTTCCCTTTTAAAGGTCTGTCCTGAGTTCCTAGCCTAAACAGTCAGCATACACCTTCATTATGCATGGCTCAGAGAGGTTTTCAAACACCTATCTTTGGAAGCAAAAAATCTCCTAAACTAGCTTTCCATTTTCAAGCAAGCCATTAGCAGCTTCTTCAGTTCCTATTCAAGGTAGGAATACTTAAATAAGAACACTTACAAGTTTATCAGTGACTTCTTTCAATAAAAGGGCACTTTGGAGTCATTTCTATCAGATAGCAGCAGTTCTCATTATGTTCCTCTACCACAAAGTACAGATTAGTCAAGAGCAAGAAGTACTTGATATTTCCCCCTATTCAGCTCACAAGAAAACCCTAACAATTCACTCCTCTGAAAACATACTTCTAAAAACAGTTTGAGCTTGCCTTTATGACCCAGGAAGTTCTCTTTTCAACACAGAATGTTTCCATCACTTTTATGGCTCTCTTCTTTCAGGAATTCTAACATGTCTCAATGTTTGTTCCAATGCTGCCATTGGGAAGCATGCAACCACTTAAGTTAAGCAACTTGAACTGCAGTACCTGGACATCAGGTTTACCTTGTGAGCATCGTATCTGCCTTGAAAAACTCACTGTGCATCTCCTGCAGCACCTTCTTCAACACTGATTTATCAGGAGCTGGTAACACTGATTAATCAGGAGAACTGATTCATCAGGATTAAAAGTGAAAAGCTTCCAGATTAGTAAATTAATTTCTGCAAAAGTGAGAATTTTATCACATAAAATGCTTTCATGTCAAAGCAGAAAAGGATATTGAATATTTAATGGAAGTACACGTTTTCATCAACTATAACAGCTGTGAGCAACTGCATAAACAACCGTAGAGAATTCTAATACAAGGCACCATTTCTGTCCATGGGTGAAGAAAAAATCTTGTATAGCCATATAAGCTTGATGGTTGGACTAGATGATCTCAGAGGCCTTTTCCAACCTCAATAATTCTATGCATATAAACATAACTATTTATGCATATTTAGCTTTTATTAAAAAAACCAAACAAGTTCAAACAAAAGAAGTTCAAAACAATGCAATACCTTCAGTCACTCATCCAGAGTTTGATGAAGTTAATGATCATGCACTAAACTGATGTGGCTGTGTATAGAGGAAGTATCAGCAGTCTTTAACGAGTGCTCAAGCTAGCTATGGGAAAAGTTAGGTGTCACTATTTCTGCAGCCTAACCCAAATACATAGCTCAACATAAATTAATTTTGGTGTATCTTCTAACAGAAATCAGACTAATTTGGGTGAGAACCACTACAACAGATTTTTATCTTATTAGCCCTCATCCAAAGCTTGATTTATTGACATAACTAATTTAGATGAAGGAAGCACACTAATTGATTTGGTTGAGTTCTCATCAGTAAAAATATTTAAGTGTTCAGCTAATCCTTCTAAGTCCTTGCAGACGACCACTCTTTACTGCATGCATTATTCCAATACAGCTGTCGACAATAGAGATGTTTAGTTATTATGCTAAACAGTGGTGAGGCACTACTAGCACCGTGAAAACCCTCAAATGCTGGGGAGCTGTGTAATGAATTCACCCAAAGATAATTAACCCACACACCATACTCCATTCATCAGCCCCTGTCAGAAGAAAAAAAAGGAAGACTCCAAGTCTTTTCTAACATCAAATACATCAACAGGCCAGAAGAGGCCTTTAAGTGAAGAATGCCACTACAATCAACTTATTATAACCACTGTCCCTTGGTATCTCTAAAAGTTAAGAAAAAAAAATAACACAGAAATTACTGTTCCCCACACACAGGCAACACTAGTCAGAAGCACTGGCATACGAAGAGTATTTTTACAAGCAGTGATCATGTCTGCCAGCACCCCAGGAAATGAGCACACCTCTATCCAGGCAGACAATTACAAATAGTTTCTTACCTTAATGAATGGAGGAATTCCTCTCAATCAGCTTGCACAGTCTTTCTCAAAAAAAAAAAAAAATCTCTAATTTCATCTCATTTATTCCTGCTCTTTTGAAAGTCAGAACTGTATTCTTCAGCTGGCCAGAAACCTTCCTTTATGCTTGAAGTCTTGGTACTCACAATATATGCACACTGCTTAATTCCAGTGTTACACTTGAACATAAGCCCAGTTATCTGTGTTTGAATCCCACCTCTGATTACTTTGCTGCATTGTCACTCTTCTTTTAACTTCCTCACCACAGATCAGACAAGCCAGACGTCTCTTCCTCTACAAACGCTATTCTAAGGCGGCAGAAAACTTTCCAGAAAGTAAGAAACCCAATCAATTAACTTAGTGCTCCACAGGGGGTCTTACTAATACAAATTTTACTAAAAAGAGCACTACTCCATCGCTGGTACCAGGGTCACACATACTGCTGTCATCACAACTAAGCCAGTTTCAAAGACTCCATCACTAGCTGTCTGCAGTTATGTCTTTCAGCAACGAACCATTTGCCAAATCACTGTTTTCTCCAGTGCTCATGTAAACTCCATCCTGATAAATTAGCCACTTCACTTGAACAGCACACTTAATCATGAGGATGTACTCAAGACCGCGGGATATGAAAAGTGAACTTAAACCTCCTCTGAGCAGATCACTTCTAATAGTTCATTTGTATATGAGATTCACAATATGAACATTCTAACCCAATAAGTGTTAATGCACAGAAATAAAGCTACACTTCTTTTTTCTAATATTTATTTTTTTTTCCACCTGCAAACTGTAGCAAAACATGATCAGCTTTATTATGCAGACAGGTATCCCTCTAACATTAGAGATTTAGGCATGTATAAATAGAAGAGCTCTTAGGAAAGGAAAACATTTTGAGAAATGAACAAACCTTCAATTTAATTTCATGACTTCCAATACCAATGGTTAAAATGATGTAGCTCATTCATTCCAAGAGATACAACAGCACCTTAAAGTGGCTGATCTATTTCCCAGTAACATTTTTCACATAACAATGTGTTAAAGTTACAAATACTGATATGCACAAATAGCTATTTTCTAAGAAAAATATGTACAGTACTGCAGCATAATGAATGTGGTATCTGCAATAACTTATTAGCCAATTTTAATATACATGATACCGCTACTTTTTTCCTGCCAGTTCACAGGTCCAAGGATGTTACCACAGCCCTCTGTTTTGCACGTTATTACCCAGGGAGGTGGGAGGGAGGGGGTTGATTTTCTTTGTTTGTGTGTGTGTGAGGGGAGGGGAATGACTCTTTGTTGGGTTTTCTGTGTTCTTCCCCCACCCAAAGGTACACAATGCAGGCTTTCATTTTAACTTCTTAAAGACTTCTTTTGTGTTTAAAGCTAATATCAGTGAAACAAGACAACAGTGCAAGAGGCGCAGAGATGTTATGTGACCACATAAGAGTTCTTTTGGGTAAAGTGTCTATAAGGCTATAAGAAAGGATTGGTTGATGAGTTTCCTGCTGGAAATTGTCCTGTTGGTGCACCAGCCTGAGGGAAGCAGAAAGAATAAAATTAGACATTCTTCTAAATCACACATCATAAATACAAGGTATATAACACAGAACAAATCATTAGGAATCATTTCTGGTTCATGTTGGGTTTTGATTTGTTCTTTTTTCTCTAAATATACATTATTGTAGGAGCATGGTATAGAGATACTTCTGTTTTGATTTGGACAACCCTATAAATTCTCACAGCATCGTTACACTGAATTGCATTTAAGAGATTCACATGCTCCTTTCCTTATTTGAAGCAAAAAAATTCATGTATCTATAATCACAGATTTTCAGACATACCCAAGTTATTAATATCATGCAACAACTCACTTACCATAAAAGGGTTACTAGATACTCCAACAGCTGCAACTTGTCCAAAAGGAGTTACTACAGGCTTCGCCTGTCCAAATGCAGCAAAACCTGCTCCTTTGAAAGATCACAGAAAATATTATTTACTACTAGGTAGCAATCTTCAAGAAGTTCTTTGCTGCAAACTTCCAAACTAAAATAAGGGGAAAGCTGCACCAGTCAGCAGGATTTACCCCACTTAAACAGTATGGTTTTAAGGATTTGTAAATAAATTTTAAATTTTGCAAATAAGTTTTCTCTTAGTAGCTCAATCTATTTAAACTCCTCACACACACCATTTCAGTTCTTAAGAAACATGTATTAGCAAAATCAGCTCCCAATTTAAACATGCAACACTTTCTTTCTCTTCCTAATCCCTTCCCCAGCCCAGTAGCACGAATGTAGAAATACAAAGACTAGAATTTTCTAATTCAGTAAGAGCTTTGGGCATTGCAGCTGAAGAGCAACAAAAATGGTATGAAAATCTGAACAAGTGAGGCTTGGAGTTTGCTTCTGTTTACCAGTTCAGAAGACAGCTATTAAGATTGCAGCAGCCTCAGCTGAGGACTACGGCTTCACACTTCAGCTCTATGATCACATGAACATTATTAATCTGCCTCAGTGTGTGATGCAGTCACATGGATAGCACAAATTAGATGAAGAAGTGATCCGTGTTCACTGCTCTATTAAAAAGCTTAGTGTAGTAATAGCAATGTAAATCACATGCTTGTCCACAGCCAAGTTTTCACTCAGGTAGACAAGAAGCCTAAATTACATCTGCTTATGTTTTCTCCAGAAGTTGGAGTCAGTGAATTACTTTTCTGTTAGTGTTGCCTTTAACAGTGAGCTCTGAGATGATACTGGCAGCATGACTACTTCATAAATATTAGTTACTGCATCTCTAGATGCAAAAGCTCAGGAGCACTAAACAGCAGAGTACTCAGAACTGATTTTTAAAAGCTTAACACTACACACATCAGCATAGAAAAAAAGTTTCTGAACAAGAGAAAACCTGCAAAAAAAACTTTCTTGATGATGTTATTGTATAAAAACTATAGCTCAGTTTTTTGTTCAGAATAAACGAACTCCTGATTTTAACATACTCACTTTTTTCAACATTTATCATTTTGATTATGGGAAACAAGTACTTTCTGGTACTCTCTTGCCTAAGCTCTTCAAGAGAGAAAATATTATAACCTGCTGCAGGCACTCTCCAAATAAAGATTAAACGATCCTTGCACTTGGAACTTTTAAATCTCTGTATATTTTAATTCTATATCAATTATGGTGAAGTTTCAGTTATGCCACTAAATGCAGTCAAGCTCAAATGCTAACTACAGAGCCAAAGGAGTGCTACATGAGGGGAACCACTCACTAATTTAACTAAGAAGTTCATATAGAAATAAATATGCACTCATCATTGGTAACTTTACCAATGGTTTAAAACTTCTTTAAACCAGGAACACGGAGAAAGTGATTTACAGTATATAGACTTACCATTTGGCTGCTGAGCAAAAGCAGTCTGTTGGGGGAAAGCTGCTTGGGTTGGGAATGTAGGCTGCTGGAAGTTGCCACTAAAACTAGTAGGAAGACTGTAGGAGGCAGGAGTTCCAAATCCTGCAGGCATGCTCATGGATGCAGTACCAAATGTCGCTGCTGGCAGGCAAAAAGTAACATACAGTTATTTGTAAGAAATCACTTTTCCCATAAGACATTACTGTAATGCCACGTTAAGAGTCTCCAAATGACTCCAAGAGATCATAGAAAAGTGTTGTTTTTAGCCCTGCAGCCACTGATTTGTTATCTTGGATCACCACAAGCTAAGTTCATCATTTACTTTTGCACTTCAAAATTAAATGAAATCATTCAACATTTGCTAGAGCCAGTACAGATAGACTTTCTGAAAAATAAACTCTTTTCCAGACTTTCTACATCAAATTCTTAGTCCTGAGGCTTTCCCAGTAAAAGTCAGCATTAGAAGCAAGCACTTTCAGGCAGCACAAGCCCTCCTTTTTCTCTACCAAGAAAAGCACAGCAATATCTTCCTACTTCAAGCTGCATTACAGTAAGTTACAAGTAAAAAAAAACCAAAAAAACAAAAAACCAAACCAAACTCATAAGGGATACATGCATCCCATATCTCCATCCCATCCCTAACATCACTTTAAAGGAAATTCTAACCATGCACATTACTTTGCACACGAAGTTCCTAGTGCAAATACTCTTACTGTTGAAGTAAGACTTGAAGCAAACAAAAAAAACAAACAAATCTTTTCATCTGATTCTCTGCTGAAACATTTCAAGTAAAGAACATAACAGAACATGAACAGTTCTACATGCCTTCAACAAAAACAGGAGCACAACAAGTGCAAAAATATAGTAACAAAACCATTATTTGGTCTTCAGGGAGTTATTGTAGGGAGAAGCATATAGGAGACGTTTTGGTACAAATGCAGACATCAGGTATTTTTTTTCCTAGTTCAACAACGGACAAGATTGCTCTTTCAAACTGTTAAATGTTAAACTTTTGGGCTTGTACAAGATCTAAGTAAAATAAAAATCAGTGTATTTGATGAATATAGCTTAATTACCAGTTCAAACATTCACCCCAAAAGTATTCAAGGGCAAGACGTTACATACACACAGAAAAAGTGCACACAGAACTAATGTACTGACATTATTATAAAGTAAAAACTAGCAGAGAAACTATTCAGAAGGAAAACTTGATAGAACAGTAAACAAAATCACAACAAATTGAGCAGCAACTTGGGATATCACAAAAGGTATCAAACTACTGTTAACAAAAGCTACAAGAGTCACTCAACTCATATGGTCATTCCAGTGTGACCACAGAGGATATCAATAATGGTTTTGTTTTAGTTGTTTAATAGATTTCTGTGCTCTTCTCTCCTTTTGTTGAGTTGCCAGATACCCACACCCACTCCATCATAAAACATGTAAGGCTTCTGAAATTCTGCGTGCAGAGAACCAGATAGCTGCCAATAAGTTTTTACAAGCAAGAACAACTAGCCACAAGAAACTTTATACCAAATGTGGCCACCTACCAAAATGAGCGTGAGGAAATATGTGAGAGTGCATTGCTCCCGAGAGGCCTTATGGAAGCCACAAAGAGACCAGACAATGTCAAATCATTTATACACTGTTCAACAGTAATTTCTTAGATAACTACTAATATATATATATATATATATATATATAAACACAGATAGCAAATAATCCAATCATAGCATGACCAGTGTTAGATTAAGCTAAAGTCAGAAATAAATGCTACAGATCAGATGGCCCTTGTAAAAAGTAGTTCATGCAGAAAATGTTTAAGTTAAAAAGACAAGCTACAAGATTACATCTTATATTGAAAGGGGCATGATATTATCAATACTTATAGTACTAAAAAAAAAAAAAAAAAAAAGGATGATGATGTTATGCATCACTACTGTTGAAAACGTATTAAGAAACTCTGCAATTCAAGGAAGACTGTTTAGAAGGTAGAATGATAGAGTTACTAAATATAACAAATGATTTAAAGCAGATTCATCTAGTTATCTTCCATCAGTTGCCATTGTGTGGAAAGTCCTAGTTATTTCCTTCCTAGTCTACTGAGAATGCTGCTTATAAAGGCCAGAAAGTTCTTGAAGATCCAAGAGCACAGACTTCATTCAGTAAACAGTGGAATAAGTTGAACTATATTATCTCTTAAAAGAGACTTAAATGTGATCAGTTCAGTTTAAAGTTAACATGGGCAGCATAATTCAGCCTAGTGAGAACTCCCAATAAGGCACAGTTCAACATTAAAATATATACATCCATAGATTAAAGTCTATGCAAGTCCAATTAGTGCAGAAAAGCACCGAAGTTTAGCAGTGTCCTTAGAGTGAAATATTAGCACAATATGACATTCATCTAAATCCACAACTCATGCTCTATAGATTAATGCAAGATTTCTGTTATTGATTTATTTGCTATTTTTAAAATGATCAAGGTTTTTTTGTTTTGTTTTGTTTTTTTTTAATCTATGGAATACTTTTCTGGAGGAGGACTCCACAGGATCATAAATGTAATTCTGAGTACTATAAATTTGTTGTTACAAAAGAGGGAAAAAAAAAAAAAAAGCTATCGATTCACCTACTTCCATCTGTGTATTCATTTAAATCAATTTCTGATTCTGTCACATTAAATAAATGAAGTGGTTTTCAGTGCTTCTCAAAGTAAGTCTGATTCCAAATACAGTCAAGTACCAGCATATAGGCTCTGCATGGCTTGTGCAAACTTCAGCCAAAGCAGAATGAGATGACCTGTTCTGTTACAAACTTTAAGAGCTTAAGACTTTCATGAAATACATTCCAGCACGTTTGGCAGTGTTTTGTTTTTAAATCCACCCCAAAAACAATAATAATAGCAGTAAAATATTAAGTCAGAAATAGTGAATCAAAACAGTTAACAGGGAAAAAATACAAACAATGTTAATTCAAATCTTCAGTTTCTCTGCTGTACTGCATTCATCAAAATCTAGGCACATTTTTAGATATGCCACCTCTTACCCTTCTTTTTATCTATTTAATATCCTGTAGATGTAACAGGTGTAGACTGAGCACAGAGTAACTGAACTTGTGAAAAGCTAACAGCCCAAAAGCTTCTTAGAATGGATGGGGTTGGAGGGGACATTTAAGATCATCTAGTTCCAATCCCCCTGATACAGGCAGGGACACATTCCACTAGACCAGGCTGCTCAAAGCCCCATCCACCTGGCACTAAATGCCTGCAGGGACAGGGCATCCAAAACCCCTCTGGGCAACCCATGTCAGCATCTCTCACCACCGACATTAAAGAATTTCTTCCTAAAATTATACATTTCTTCCTTCATCTGGTTTTAACTCGAATTTGAGGACTCTCATGACTTGGAAACAAAGAAAAGTGGAGAGCGTGTAGAAAATCAAGCATACCAGCTTGTGGCAGCAGGGTTTTCAAGATCCTTGATTTTAGGGCAATCTGTTATGAAGCACATTTCAAAGCTAAGGTAGTAGTCATGGATAGTACTCAACTGGTTACAATATTGTAGAGGTAGTATTAAATATCTTATGCAGATCATTCTGACACTTGACATTCTGGACATGAAGTTGCAGAACTGGGCCAAAACTGGAAGCTAATGTTTTTAGTACTCCTTCCTGCCCACCCCACACCCCCCCACCCACACAGAAAGCCCAACAAAACAAAAAAACGTAACAAAAGAAAGCAATTCTACATTAAACAAGCACATCAGACTTGAAGACAAATAATATAGAAAATCTTAAAGGAAAATACACCACTACAAATAAAAAAAAAAACAACAACAATAAGTATTGCAAAAAAGCTTAAAATACTTAAGTTCTGTGGTTTTTTTTTCCTAACCTGTTGCTCCTCGGCTATTGGTCTGGAATGGATTTGTTGAGGGTGCCACTGGGGCAACAGGGGCAGCTACAAATGGATTTGTGGAAGGTGTTGCTGAAAAATTAAAAACACGATTAATCAAGCCTTTTAAAAATAGTCTGATTTGCATTAGGTTTATAATATTTCATTTATAAAATTGCACAACATTACTAATTGAGAATAAAATGTTTAATTCGAAAAGCATCACATGCACAATACTACTTTGGTATCCTTTGATAGTACCAATATCACAAGTGTCACAGTATTGAATTAATACCTAAAAGTATGGTGCTTGTCTATCGTGCAAAGTTGTTACATACCTCCAAAAGGAGCAGGCACACTTGAAGATGCAGGCTGTGTCTGTGAAGTAGCAGCCACGGGTACTGTTCCAAAAGCATTGCTGAAAATAATTCATACATTCAGAAAAAACTGCTTGTTTAACCATTAAATGCAACTTTACATGCTGACAATGAATGTAAAGAAAAGCCAATGCTTACAGTTTGCTAACAGCAATACAAAATTGTAATAAAAATGCTAGGAACTGAGGCACTGAGTCAGAGACTATAACTACTGCTGAGCAATAGAAAAAGTCCAACAGCAAGAAAATGAATACTGAATAAAGGCCATCAGGATAAAGCTGCAAAACAAAAGCTTTAAGGGGCGCTTCTGATATCAAGAGCTGTAAGAGGCCTTTGGTATTTATTACTTTAGCAATCTAAAAAGAAGCCATTAGCACTATTTATATCAAAAATAGAGCAATTTTTGCCAGGGATGATGCTATGGTTTTTGGTATGCATACAAATATTCTGTACATAAACGCATTACCATCTAAGAAGTATAACACTCTATTGTACAGTACTGTTATTTTTTTTAAATAAAGGAAGTATTTTCAACACAGACTCTAAACACAGCAAATATTTCTCCATCTTCAATAAAACTAAAACCACGTTTAAGAAGAAACTTTGGTCTACTTTCCTGCATTTGCTGAAGTTAATTACATCTAATAAAAAGTACCTGCTGACATTACTGGTGGAAGTATATGCATTGTTGGAGGTTGCAGTGGAGCTGAACACACTGTCTAATTCTGCTAGAGCTGCATACTTGTCTGAAGATGCGCTTGACTGATTTGGGGCTGACAAAGCAGGACCTGCTGATGCAGACACTACTGTACTAAAGCCACTTCCTTGCTCACTACCACCTAGAAAGAGAAGAAAAAGATTTAAAATGACAAAGATGGTTTGGTTTCACTTTCTGCCCTGCTAATGCTAAGCACTAATGTATAAACTTAAAACTTAAAGAACTATATATGAACTACAGCATAGCGTTATGCTTCTATAGATAATTCACAGCCTTCAGTTTCCCTAGAAAAATAAGGGAATACTACTGTCATCTTCAACTAGATAACTCAGACAAAAAACAAAACAAAACAAAACAACCAACAGACATAACCTCAAGTAACATTTCAGAACAAAGCTCCATACTATAGATCAATAAACACTTTCATAGAATATTGCAAAAAAGAATTTCAGAATAACTACAAGGGCTGCTAAAAAGCTACTCTAAAAAGCTACTCTCTCTGCTTTATTATGTTGGCCTATGACATCAGAGGCAGATGCTGGTGGTATGGCAGTAGAGGTTGAACCTTCCCACCAATACCCCCACTATATTTTGTAGATGTGCAACAGATGGCAGCAGACATAAACATGCATATGAAGCAAAGGTGTGTCACTGAATTCCTCCACGAGGAAAAATGGCACCCACATTCACTGATACTTGCCGAACATTCATGGAGACTAAACAGAGGATGTGAGCACAGTGAGACAGTGAGTGGAGCACTTAAAAGTGGGTCACTTCTGCTGGTGCAGATTTCCTCCTCCCCCCAAAACCACAAGCACAGCATACAGGCTCTTGTTCATCACTGGCAAAAACACACACTTAATGGTGGTGACTAAGCTGAAAAAAAAGCATTCTGATTTTGCTCCAATCAAAGTGTTACTGTGCTGTTTGCATGTCTTTGTTTCCACAGAAATAAATAGGAGGCATTACTTTAGGAACAACCTAAAGTTTTTCCCCTTAAAATTAACTAAGCTCAAGTTTTCACTTCCGAAATACACATTTGTATCAATAATGATGGAGTTTCTAAGCTAATTCCTACAGAAACAATGGACTCAAATTACTATGGTACAGCATTGCATAAGTATTCCACAAGATGCCACTAGGCATGAAGAACAACAAAGGAAAATAAAAGGCACTTTATTCTTTCTGGTTTTGTATCATCTTTCTGCAGATCAAGAGAAGTAATGAACTCTCTATTAAGAGATTCTAGCAGATAAGTAGGATGAAATGTATGACTTCTTGTCATCTCTTACAGAAAGGCTCAGCTTAACTTCACTTGTTTCATGTTCAGTGAGAACTTTCTTTGCAATTTTTATACTTATATTCCTTATCTGTGATCGTTCAAAAAGATCACTAAGCCACAGAGACAGGACAACTTGACTGAATGTAGTCTTGCTGCAGGCCAGTACTGAATTTGGAGTGAAGCTGAATTTTGCATCCTTGCTTAAAAATGATTTCAACTCTAGCTTTGCCAGAACTGTGTTAACTGCCAATGAACTCATTAAAACCAAGCAGAAACTTTGATGTACCTATACATTTATGGAAAAAGATTAACAGAGCCACATACCATATTGATGATATGTGCAACTTCAGTGCCCCAGCAATATCAGAATAAAACTGAGCTAGAATCTCACTAACATTTGGAAATCTGCTTTCAAGACAGCATTTCTTTAGTACACAAGAAAACACCACAAGATATTTTAAGAATAAGCTTATAAAAAACTAAAGCAAAATCTTTTTGAGTCAGAGAGATAGAAAAACCACTCTGGCAGTTCTGTGCAAGAACTGCAGCTCTCCATTTGAGTCTTCATAGATTTTAGCACAAATATTTTTATATGTTTATATGAAGGTTTTTTTTTTTTTAGTATAACATGCCTTGAACGTGCATGCAGACATATGTATGCATCATTGCATGATCCATCGTTTAAATCTAGATTTATTCAACTTGATAACATGTAGGTTCTCAAGCAGCAGTCTTTAGAAGACATCCTGGAGCAATGCCTTGAAGTCTTATTCTTATACCATACACATTAAGGATGCACTTAACGTGAAAAGAACTGAAAGCTTAAAGTTACTAATTTGACAGACACAGCCATCCTTATGGGAAGTATACCAATGTAGTATAAGCATGTCAAAGAATAAAATTTATTACCTTGCCCTGCACTGAAGATATTATCTAGATTAGCCAAAGCTGCATATTTGTCTGCTGACTGGAGACCTGGTTTATTCACTGCAGCTTTACTGGCTCCAGTTGCTGTTGCATTGCTCTGAGAAGCATTGAAGGCTCCAAAATCAGCACTGGAGGATTTGGGGAAGTTATCAAAGTGAGCAAAGTTAGCATTCACTGATCCAGCACTTCCACCTGTAACAAAATAAGTTAAACATGATCGATGCTTTCTCTAACTTGTTTCTAAATTCCCTGTGGTTATCTGATGTAACACATTCCCACTATCCCATCCCACAAGTGAGACCCTTTACTCCTATCCTTAATGTTTCCAATAGGTTAAAAAAAAAAAAAAAAAAACCAGAACAGAAAAAGACCACCTCTGTTTTTATAGTCTGCAGCTCAAGGACAGAAAATCTGAACAGCTTAAATCACTAACAACTATGTGTTATCCATTAGCTGTTAATGTAATTTCAGCAATAATATTTCACTAAAAAACACGCATTTGTGTGAGCCTCTAATAATCAAAACAGAGAAGCTTCATTTTCTGTCACATGTCTAACAAATAACTACTACTGGAATTCACTTAATGGTACGATGTATTTGATCATTTTAGATGTCAACCACCATTCCAGGCAAATACTCAGCAGCCTAGAAGCCCAAGAGAATGAATCTGTGCCAATGCTTTAAGAGGACTGTGGTTTTTATTCTTGTATTTTCTGACTACATTCAATCAAGAAAGGGTTTGGGGCAGGTTATATATAAACTGGTTCCTTTGATATCAAGTTTCCACAGATGTAAGAGATATACAAATCAATCTGAAAAAAAATCTGGCTTAGGTCCACACAGTTGAACTTGTTTACATATGAAACCATGAGCTTCCATCTCTTCACTATCCAGACTATTTTATTAATATAAGCAGGTCATGTACTTAAATGAAGTGTTCCATTAAGTGTATCACTTTTTTTTTTTTTTTTTAACTGGTTGAGGATTCCACTCATACCACAAAAGCAAAGCTAATAGTTTAATCACTTAGGTTAAAACATATGCAACAGTAGAAATGATGATACTATACTACAATGGCATAAAATGAAGCAAGCCGAGTTCTCCACTGTGTGGAACTTACTGTGCATAGCCTGGAGAGGAAAAGCTGAAGTAAATTCACCAAAACTGCAGCTAGATGAAAGCGTTCTGAACGCTGGACAGCCAGAAATTGTGTGTGGGTTAAAGTTAACATAAGAAGGGAGAAAGAAAATTTGAAAAAAAGTTTAAAACGACACCACACTCAAAAGAAAAAAAAAAAAGAAAAGAAAGTCAGTCAGCCAAAGATCTAGACAAACAGCAAGTGTAAGCTCAAGCAAAAGTTTTAAAGCGTGATCAAACTAAAGAAAAGTAAAAAATAAATCTTAGCAACTGGCTCTACACATGAAGCCAATCACACTAAAATGTGTGCAAGTTACACATTTGCATAGACATCCTTATTTTGGTACGGCGATGGGCTTTTGTGCCTACTGAAACATCTTGTAAGTGAAGAGTACAGTCAATTCGTTGTCAAAAATAGTACATTTTACACGGTTATTTCAGGTGTAGAGCTAAAAACATATAGTGCCATAAAGATCAGACTTCTTAGTAGTGTTGGAAAAAAAAAGAAAACAACAAATAGAAAGAATTAATTTTGAGTTTCCCCAGAGCTTCAGATGGCTTGACTGCATTCAAGGTGGCAGGTGCAAGAAAAACTCAGCATTAAGTATCTTCCAACAGAAACATAAGGGATTATTTCAATTAAGCATTGATCAAAAGTGCTAGGAGTTCTACCTGTATTTTGGGGCTGAAAAGAAGACTGACTTGCTGTGGGGAAACCTCCAAAATTACTCGAGCCACTAGACTGTCCAAATGCATCAAAGTTTGCAAAACCTGCATTTGCAGAGTTCTGCGCTGTAAATTGCAAAGGAACAAAACATATTAATGGATATGGGAAACAAACACGAAAAACAGATGTATTAACTGAATTTATGGTCATGACAGCCACCAGGGGTTGCATCCCACCTCCTAATTGCTTTCCACATGAAAAAAGGTATACATTGTATTCTACAAATAAAAAAGTTTCATGAATTATTTTCATAGAACTATGACTCCTCTTCACCCATGCTAGTACTAAACCTCATGAGCTGATGAACTCGAAGCTTTTGCAATGTAGACTGATCAAGAAGAAACAGCTGAGAGTGAAGATGTTTATCTGTCAAACCCAATCCAGGGATCACTCTAAATGTCAGCTTTCAGAACAGAATCTGTGGACTAACTCAACATTTCTTTGGGAATAAGAGCAAGGTATTCTTGAACATGCTGACAGTTCAAATTCCTACAAAGTGCTTCATTTCTGAAACTACGTATTCTGGTTTCAGCTGGGACAGTTGCTTTCCTTCGTACTATCTGTTATGATATTCTGTTTTGGCTTCAGGAAAAAAAAAAAATACTGATAGCACACTGATGTTTCAGCTGCTACTAACCAGTGCTGCACAGAACCAAGGACATTTCAGCTTTTCAGTTTCTTGTACTGTCCTGCCAACAGGAGGGTTGGGGAGAGCTGGGAGGGGGTGGAACCAAGTCATCTGGACTAAACTGACTAAGGGGATATTCCAGATCGTATGGCAGCTCTCAAAAAACATACAGAACTGAACGCAGTAGGCCAGAGAGGCAGCCACTGCTCAGGGACTGGCTGGGCACCAGTTCAGAAATAGCAAACACTGGTATTCGTGCATCAAGAAGACAGCATTCATAGACTTAATCACAGAATAACATCCAAGGAAATTTCAAACAATTCCAGTCTGTCCCTTCCTTTTTATGGAATACTATGAAAGGAAAAAAATCCATTTAATTTTGAATATCTGGACATTCAATCATCAATAAAAGCAAGAGGAATTCCAGGAACCTAATTCATAAGCTCCACATAAAGTCATAAACAAAAAACAATATGCAGAAAAGTGTTCTGTATTTTAAAATAGAAAAAAAAAATCATATATACACACGTGTAGCTTGAGTCACTTTCTAAAGCTCACGTAAGACCTTCTAGTACATAAGTTATTTGGGCAGAACTTCTTTATTCTAGAAGGATTTTGTAAATTACATATTAAAAACAGTAAATTGTGTCAATTAAGTACTGATACTTGACAGCTAGGTAAAATTGACTATTAAAAAACTGCATTATTTAACTTAATTTCTATATAAAATACAGCAGCCATACTTCTGATTTATAAACTAAAAAGACATGCTTATACAAACAACTCTTTCCCACAATGTTGGTAACATTGTTGGTAACATAAAAGTGTATCCCTTCACAGAGGATGCTGGGAAACACTGGGAGGTCTGACATCACTTTTTATGAGCATGAGAGTCAAGAGCAAGGAAAAAAAAAAAAAAAAATCAGTGAGGTTTTGGGAAGGTTCCACCCCCAAACACATGCAAGGAAAAAATTGCTGACCAACAAGGGAAAATGATTTTTATTATATCATCTGCACTGGTTCAAACAACGTTGTGAAGCCTTCATCTCCAAATTCCTCTTAACTCTTCTTAAAAAACTGTACTTTCAAGAGGGCTAAATTAAGAACTTAGCTGCAACTCACTTAAAAATGAAAGTGATGCTTTAAATATTGATGCATCAGTTGGATAATGACTGTTCAGACTGACATTTAACTGAACCAAATAGAATTCAATATATTAAGTATCACTCCTAGAGCTGTGACTTTTTTCCATTTTAATCTATCACGTGACTAAATATCTTAAAAAATATATATATTTTGGATCTAGACTGAAGAACTAGAACATATTATATTACAGACCACTGAATTTTGTTGTATCATCTGAAACAGAGCACAACTTGCAAGCAGGCCCAGTAAAGTTCTAAAGACTCCTGCAGAACATTCCAGTGTTAATCTTGCTCTGTTTTATGAGGTAACGTTTAAACCTGAGCTGAAGTGGCACAAAGGAAAATACAAGTCTTACCATCTTTACATGTACTTGACAGCCCATCCTAAATTCTCCACCCAAAAGCCCCAGAACAACACTAAGTTCAGGAACCTGAGCAGACTGCAAATCAGCACAGACTCACAACTGTGGCTATAAATCAATAAAGCAGTACAAAAACTCGCTGGTTACAACTACCACCAGCTTGACATGGAAACACAAGCTGCACCCATAGCCTAGTTTCTTCTGTGAAGTTTGCACTACATAGTGTGAAATAAGAGGTAAGATATTTAAAAATATTTTTAAAAAGAAAAAAAAAAAAAAACTAACATAAAGGAAACAATTACAAAATTGAAGAACAGTTCTCTAGAAGGCAGTAACCATCTCATCCTTATTTTCCCCGAATAAAGCCTCTTCTGTTGTTACGCGACAGTTATCCTGTGTCAAACCTATTTAAAATCATTTGTGCAGATACTCTTGTCTATTAATTTGTAGGTCAAAATGTTTTTGGTTTTTTTTAATCTCTTTTTTGACACCCCTACCAGTACGTGAGCTACAAAGAACAGTTTTTATAAAGAAGAGTTAATTACCAACACCTTCAAAATCTCATCATTTTGCAGAAGCTACGGGACTTAAATACAAGAAATTCATGTAAAGTCAGCATGTTCTCCTGAGCCACATAAGTTAGAAAGAATTGGGGGAAAAAAAGGACTGTACCAGAAGTCACACTTCCTGCACCATCTTTAAGCTTCACATATCACAGCACAGTTCTTTACCATTTTCCTATCAGCTGCTACACTCAGTTGTGCTTTAACTGCAAAAACCAGTAGATTACATTATTACTCAGAATTTGCATTCTAGAAATTAATTTACTTTGGGGTTCTAAAACTTCTCCATAGGAGTCAAGGGAATAATCTCAATGTAATAATTGAAATAAAATTAGTCATGACGCCTGGGAATTCCTCAATTTCAGCACTTACTTTGATAAGAAATTAACCTTACTGTTATATTTTTTCTTGAGCATTTATGCTGGCTTTTTTTTTTTTTCAGCCATCCAAAAATGGACCAGAAGAGATACAGCAGAATTATACCCAGATTTGGTACACAGTACTGAATAGTACTTTAATTGGACTTCCGCATCCTAGAAGCCACACATGGTGGGTATATGTGAATATAGATTAACTCAGCACGAATTTGGAAAGAGTTAAGTATCTACAGTAGAAATGTCCAATACTGACCAGTCAGCACAAGTTTTCCCACTTGAATACACCTCCAAAGAAAACAATTAACATGAAATCTTATGTTAAGGACTTCAAAAAAGACTGCAACAGAATCCCTTATCCTTTATACTGAATTCAGCTAACTATGCATCATTTTTTGAAAGTGAAATCTAAGTAAGCTATCCAAGATTCACTCAAGTCTTCAGGTGTATAATTGGAGTCCCCTCAGTCACTCTTCCTCTCAATTGTTAATAGGTTCAGAATTCTGAGAAATCTCTCTTCTTTGCTTAGCTGCATTAGTTCCTCTCAGAAAAACTAGATGAAAAGCTCATTCTGGCCAGGCAAGCAAAGGTACTTTCCCACAATTACAATGCAAGTTCACAACAACATACTTCAGTGACCTCAGAATCAACTTTTAGTTAGGAAAGACTTGAGATATTTTCAGCCAAATACACCGTGAGGGGTCAATATATTTTACTGTAGATATTCTTAAAGAATAAGAGCCTACCCCTCTTCCCCAGTGAAGAGGTGCTCAAGGCTTGCTTACTATCCCTGAAAGAAGAGAATACTACACATATAGCCTTTATTCCACTTTATAACAGAAGCACAAGGTGGGGTGGTAGGGGGCAATCTTTCTTTAAACTGAGTGTGACTTCGTTTTTCCTGTAACAAATTAACAGTTACTGTCAATGCATTTGATCTCCCTTAGTCTTTTTATTTGCTTTCTTTCCCTGACTGCTCTAACACTTTCCAAGAAGAAAATTAAAGGTCTAATATCAGCTTCTCTCTACATTCTGTTACTCATCCTTTCACTCTCTCCTGCAAAGAATTTAAAGTTCTGTCAGTAGGCAGAAAACGTTCTAATCATACATATCATAGAAAATAGCTACAGCAACTCCCACTCCAAAGAAATTAGGATTACCAGCATTTGTCTTCCACTTTCATACAGAAAGACCTTAATGTAACTAATAAAACATTCCCAAAGCACAGAAATTAGATATACCTCATAATTACGTGTAATCCAGAGTAATCAAAAGTTAAAACTACATTTTATACATACAAACAGGGATACGTTGCCCAGAACTCTTACCTGTATGACTGTTAAAGTGTGCAAAATTAGCAAAATTTGCTGTTGCAGTTGACTGAGGAGCAGGAGCAGCAAAGATATCTGAGCCAAGGTCACTGAGAAGGTCAAATTGTTTCTTTTCTTGTTGCTGCTGTCCTTGAGATCGACCTACAACAGGAGACTACAAACAAGATCCAAATTAGCTAAAACACTGATGTTTTACCAAATTGGCTTTTCCAAATTAAAAAAAAAAAAAAAAAGACAGACTAAGCCTACTGAAGTCATTTATTCTTGAAGTTCAAGTTTCTGTATACAGCACAAACCTTTCTCCTGCAGTAGGAAGACATTAACTTTACGATACTGTGGCAGCTTTTAAGTGAACTCTGCAGCAGACTTTTGGATTAAAGGACCATGCACTTCAAACTGCAAACATTGTTCAAGTACAAGCAATAAAATTTGATTTTACAAGTAGGAAAATAATTACTCAGTGCACTCTGAAAAAGATTTTAGAATTCAGCAAGAGGAAAATACTGAGAAACATCATAGGAAGGCTGCAAACTCTGAATTTCTACTGTGAGTCTATAAGAGGTCTGCTGAAGAGTTGCCTGCATCCTAAAGGTAAAGCATTTTTTCAAAAGCTCTCTCTGCTTTAAAGTACATACACAGTATCATTTGTCTTTATTCAACATCACACAGTGGCTTTCTAAACAACATCTGGTAAGACAGCCACAAAATACACACAAAATAATAATGAACATGCTTGCTTTTCACATACATGCTCTTAACCATGAAATTAATAATGAATGTCAGCCATTTTACTGTTTCTTAAAGAAACAAGATTCAGCATATTGACATACTTAAGCAAAAAAAAAATCATAATTAGACTTGCCAGTCACAGAAAGAAACATGCTTTTTGAAAATAATCATGAAAAAAACATTTGTTTCAATATAAGCCACCTTTAATTTAGAGCCCGGTCTGTAAAATTTATATACTCAATAAAATACATTAAATAAACTTAGATAGTTGTAATACAAAAATTACTACTGTAAAAATTCCTATGTCACTGAACAAGAAAAAGAAATGCTACTGAGCAGTTCTGTCCTTAGTTACTCACCTGGCTAGGTGTGCCCTTGTTTAAGTGCAGTGCAGGTGCAGCTTCTCCCAAGAGAGATTTGAGGGGCTTCACCTCAGGTGTGCTGCTTGTACTACTAGCAGAAGACCCCGATATAGATGGGTGTCCTGATGCCACAACCTTTGCTCGCTCTGGAGGAACATACCTACAACCAAAGGAGCAATTATTTTTATCAGTTCAACATGAAAAGTTCTGTCGAACATCCACAAGACCCAAGTGTGAAAACTGGTAGATCTCAGCTTTGCTGTTCTAAGTGCTGACCCAACAACAAACCATCAATAGTTTTCAAAATGCCTATGAGTTAAATGTCAGAATTTTTTTTTAATGGCCTAAAATGCCAAGTCATTCATTTTTAAACTTATTTTATTTGAAATACAAACCACCCACACCTCCTACCTTCTAAGAAAAGGCAGCATGACTTTCACTTTGCATTGGTGTTGAAACAGAAATGGCTTAAGATAATGTCATCAATATGAACTACACAGTGAGAAAGCTCTTTAAAAAAGTTTTTCACCCCACCTCCCCCCCACTTCCTATAGGATCCACGAATAAAAGTTCAGAGCATTTTACCTTAGAACTGTACAATCTAGACCAAAGAGCACAAAAAAGGGAAAGCACACACAAATAACAGTCAATATTTACTTTTTGTCAAAAACAAAATTCACAAACTGCGAAGTTATCTTACCATCTTTTCTTCTCATATTTTTCCTGTAGAAACTCCTTTACTTTCTGTGGATCCCTGAAGTCTGGAATTGCTGATGATCTATCATCAAATAGGCCTAGCCAAATCTGTTTGCACACCTTAGAAGATTAAAAATAAAGACGACTGATTAATAACAGAAAACACCTTAGTTTAAAACCTATTCAAGTTCACAATTACTAATGCAGTCAAAGTGTTAGAGAGCTGCAGTTGTCGTTCCAGAGAAGCACATACTGGTCTAAATACTTGAAGTCAAAAGACCATCTGTCTCTGCAGGGCAAGCAAATCCTAATGTCCAAATTCATTGGAAAACACTGTTTTTGCAAGTATTTGTTTTCATAAAGGGACAGATTCCATGTCACATCATTAAATGCCAAACAGAAGATTTAAAATATTTCAATTTTACAACTTAACATACTGTTTGGGTACAGGATTTTTATTTCATTTTATTTTCAAATAGCCTTTCTTACCTTCCTCTAATCTTTAAATATATTATACCAAAATGATGTCTAAGTGACTATCTGTGAGAGAAGAATTACTCTTCATTTGATTTCATTTTTTAATTGCAGTCATGAGTTAGAAAGAATCAAACCAACTGCAAAATATTCTTGAGCTTGAATTTCTAACCAAAATGAGAGGAAAAATGACTGTTCTCGAAACTAAAAGACAAGCTTTTGTACTGTTAAAATCACCACTTCCAAATACTCCATAGGTAACCTGAACACACATCTGAACAGCATATCACACATTAGCTAACCCCTAGAAACAAAGGCACATTTTAGAAGATATTTCTTCCAGAGGAGCAGTCAAAGGATTTATGATGCACATCCTTTCTTCCCACACCATTTCTGAAATTGTTCTGGCCACACCTCTTCTAAGCCTCCTACAACTGTTCCCTTCCATCCCTGCAATAGTACCGGGCCTTCAGCATCATCTCCAATGACCTTCAGAGGAAGCACAAACTCCAACAAGTGCAGGAGCTGCACAGACTGACTGCCTTGAAAGCTGGCAAATCAAGGTAGCAACTTATCCTTGGGAACACTGGCCACCTAATTTGATTGGTCATTTCAAAGTTTTCTCTGGACTAGACAGACAGCATGAGTACATATTCCACATATTGGACATCTTTATTTCATTCAGCTTGATTAAATCTAATACTCCACTGTTTACCAGACAGAGGCAAGCAATAGGAAACATCTGAGAATCAAAGGACAGATAAATTAATTATTCAAATACTCATCTAAAAATAACGTTAGTAGCCTCTATTTCAAATAAGCACATCAGATATAGCACTCACTCAGTAACTGTACTCCACAGAAGAATTAAGATTAACACAGTGTTCAGAGTACAAGAAGAAACAGTCATAGTATGCAGCCTGGTGGTAGATGAAAGGAAACCGAAGGTAACTTTGTAATGCTTCTTCACATAATAGGTTACAAGCCACAGACTTGGTCAAACTCAAAAGCCTGCCCCCTAAAATATTGCTTCATACTCCTAGCTGTTATTTTAAAATCTTTCAGTTTAAGTATTACTTCTGCTGGCAAAGTATACAAAAGACGTTAATAGGTCCAGCTTTAGAAATCTGTAGTGCATGTTCTGATGTGAGCCAGCAGTAGCATTTTCATGTTTACATTCATAAGTACAACTGAACCAACTAGCAGCCGGCTGACTGCTAGGAGCACAAAAATCCTGTTTCTGGATGGATACAGCAGGAATGGGTGTACTGGAACTTGCACAGTTGCTGTCCCCTGCTGTACCTAATTTTGGACAAGCCCCTACTTTATTCTGCGACCCACAGAAAGGGCTGTACGCTGAAGATCAGTTTGCATCCAGCCTAAAATAAGATCCTGAGTGAAAGCAGAGGGGCTGCTCCCTCCTCATTTCAGCCTGATAAATTCTCCTCCTTTCTTCTACTACACCAAAATCAGATCTAAGAAACTCATTACAATTACCATGCCATTAGCAGCACGGAAACCCACACTGAGGTAATTCAAATTCAAACCACAGGTTTCTTCCTCCCTCAGTCTTCTGCATCATCTTCACCCTGAAGTGCCTAAGCATTCAGAAGGTGGGCAAGAATACAACAACAAAGATTAACTCTGCCTCAACCACTACTGGCTATTTCTAGGAGAAAGAGATCCTTTACAACTTCAGGTCACAACCAGCTATACAGCTAGAGTAGGCAACAGTTGTGTGCACACAAATAGCTGTAAGACTATACAAGGAGGACTGTGCAGTCCAAATACACTGGTGGTTTAAAATACTTGATGGTTTAAAACCTTGAAGGGGTTGGTTCTCGCACAATGAACCTTCAGGCTTCCAAAAAAACATCTCCTGGAGCAATTAACATCTTCTAAACACCTTGACATAAAAGTAGCAACTGAATATGCCTTAAGTCACACTAACAACTAAATTAAACCTGCCAGGCACCCTTTATTGATTCTCCATCATTGGAAGCAGGTAGAAGAATATTCATAATACTAAGGTAACCGAGGAATACCACAACACACTGCACACAAGCAAAAAAGCCTAGATTTATTCTCACATGCTTCAGCAAGCAGTGCTCATTTTAATCAACAGTTTTCACTAATATTGCTACTACTGTCAAATTTTCAGACTTAAATTTCACTTAAGTTTCTTTACATATGAATTTGTAGGGAGTAAAAATGTTTTGAAAATCTTAATACAAGTAAGTCTTTCAAAAAAAACTAATTTTTCTTCAATAAAGCTTTAGTATCACACAAGAAACTAATAAAAGACACAGCTATGTCTATTTCTGTATGAAGTACCACCCAACGCTTTGAACATCAGCAGCCATTCCGAGCGAGCACTGAGAGCACAATGAAAGGCCTGTTGTCTCTGCTCGCTTGCTAGTGACCTGTATGCTCTTTCTAGCTATACTTTTGTTGCTATCATCTGACTTGACAGGGAACCACAATAATGCACTGATTATGTTTCAAGCAAGCTGTAACAGACAATGGTCAGCTATCTACAGGAAAGAAAAGTAAATGGTGGCAAGCTGTACAATATTATAGGATGAAATCAAACTTGGAAATTAAAAGCAGGAAATATTAACTGTGGTCAGAGACTGAGCTCCCTAATGCTGTAATTTGAAATACTTGCCTATCATCTTAAACTGAGAAGTTACTAACTACTATAGCCAGTGCAACGCAAAGCGTAGTTTCACTGATCAGATTACACTATTTCAAAGTTACTTAAATGTTAGTCTTACAGTAAAGCTCAAGGAAGTGTCTTTTTTTAATTAATGCCACAGTATTTGAAGTTAAGTTATGGTGGGGTAGTCAACGTTTACATTTAGGGTGCTTTAGTCAATCCCCACTTATCACAGTTATTTTAAAATCCATTACCTGAATCTGAAAGCTCTTGAGGTATCATACGATTAATCATAAAAAAAAAAAAAAAAAAAAAAAGGCAGAAAATCAGACCAGCAACTTCACTTGACAGCACTCCAGTTCCACATTCTGTCTGGCCTCAGTTGCCCTAAGACATCTGGACAAATTAACACCCAGTCATTCACAGCAGGTGCTGATTCATGCTCAGGTATCACCTCCAACACACAGAGACAAAAGCAAAGGTGCAAAAAGATGGTAGAGGGCACAAAAACCTGCTCAAAAGCATGCTTTAGGAGTTCAGATGTTCTATTAATATTAACTTACTGTAAGAAAAAACAAACAAAAAACTACCTCATACCTTAACCAGCCTTGCTGGGCCAAACAGGAAAATGCTACTGCCCAAGTTTCAGGATACATCTTAAAAAGCATTGTAACAGAATTACTTGCTCTTCTGCTTTTGTAGATAGTAATACATAAAGTTATCCAAATCCATCACAAAATTGCACAACTTCTCTGTTAAGGTACCTGACCTGAAAAGCTAAGGCTTTCTGAAATCCTTCTACTTCCCCTCATTTTCTTGAGCCAACTCTGGTTCATCCATTTAACAACAATATTGTACTTTTCACAACAGCAGCACAAATCTGCTCAAAAGCTCTGTACATCCACCAAAAGCCTTGCTATACCCCTCCTTTTGATAACCTAAGCTGTATTAAACAAAACAGTTTTCCTAGATGAGAAGAGCCTGGCAAGTCAGAGCCAAGAGTAAACATTCAAGTTACATGGGAGCCCCTAGAAACAGTGGAACATATCCAACAATCCATAATCATTGTCCACCGTCCCTGAAAAGTATAATTAGTCTGTGTCCCACTGGGTCACCGATGCAGCAAGAAAAAAGGACATGCTGAAGTCACAATGAGTAAGCACACGCAGTATTGAAAGTCCAATTTGTTGAAAGCCTGACAGAAAGAAGACTTGCAAGTTTTGCTTGCCTCTACTACATCTCAGTGAATATCATGGGAGCTGCAAAATAACAAGAAAACAATGCTGAGCAAACCTTGTTAGGTGATAATAGTTAAAAGAAATCAAGACTCACAATAGCTATCCTAATGGAATTTAAAAGTTCGTGAGGGCACTTTTACAACTGGTTTGGGAAGAACAGTATCTGTTCTCTGCCAACAAGCTTCAGACCTGTACGGGATGTCATCAGACATTTGGCAACTAGATACTGGGAAATGCAGAATTAGATCAGTAAGTACAGCACGCAGCAGTGAGGAAAAGAGAATCACAACCAGCTTCAACCTACTCACCCTGACCTAAATAAAACCCTGGAGGTAGAAAGGCAGAAACTGCAAGCTGACATAACTTATCACGCAAATGAAAAATTGGGCCAGGTGCATACAGTATGGTCCCTTCCAACTCTAAGGATTCTAACATCTGTTTCATACCATTGGTTTCTGAGATTATACTCAACAACTATTCTATTTGAGGGATAAATTCTTTTCCTACAATAAGTGGACTTACCTTGATTTCTATTCACCATTCAAGTTTCTAGGTCCTACACTTTGAGGGATTGGCTTTGTTTTCATCTTTGGCACAGAGGATGACAGAACTGACATGACCCATTGTGTATTGGGTACTCCACAAAACCAAGCTGACCAGAAAGGTTTCTGGTTTAAAACCCAGCCTCCTAGTTCATTTCTTACTTTTGGGAGCTTCGGACAGGGCTTGAAGAAATACCAATTTACCTGTTTCTAGATTTGGATAGTTGCATTTGGTTGTGATGGGAGGATAACTATAGATTCACGTGATGGGGAGGGAAAGACACACTAAAAACTACTCATAGAGAAAACAGCTGTATCCACTCGATTTTGCAGAAAGCCTGAGAATTTGAGTGTTCAGCTACTTCTGTCCTAGTGCTATGCATTTCAACCACCAAACATTTCACCATCTCATAACTATTTCACTGATAGAGATCTCCTGCGTGTGTGGGAAGGCAGATATGGGAGAAACAAAGGCCTTCTGCTTACACAACACATTGAGCCACCACACTTAAACTCCTGTTAGCCTAGCTATGCTAGTTAGGAATCATACATATTCAGTTAGGCCCTGTCATGCAGTAAAAGGCAGCACAGCAAGGATAAATTATAAGACAAACTTCTGCTGGGAGAAGCTTTACTTGAAGTAGAAAATACACTCTACCAGACAGACCTACAGGAACTAACACTTCTTGTTTAGATCCAGACAACCCACTACACAGGAAGATTACCTGTGTCAGACTTGTTTAAAAAGCTCTAATGAGATATTACCTTTCAGTAGTGCGGTAAATGCAAAACTCGATTTCTCCCTCCCCCCAACAAAATATCCCATTGTGCACCAGATGTAATGCTGACAGTGCAAATAACTACAGATTACTATATACCAGAACTATGTTCCAAAACACAACATTCACCACAGGAAGAAAGATTTGGAAACAGTTCCCTTATGTAAGCAAGTTATAGCTTTGTTTAGTAGTTCAGCATTTCTAATGTCAATATTATTCATTAATCTCTGTAGGTTAAAGGAATTTTATTCTGTCAGTATACAGATTTCAGAGACAGTTTGGGCCCAAAAGCTACAGCTGCTTTCGTAAGCACAGTCCATGCTAGCAAATCCTGCTAGCAAAGACACTGTTCCACACGCAATCAGCTCATCCATCTCTATACCGTATTAACAGAACCAGGGATGCACCACAAGGACACCTGACTGCACAGCTCATGCTGTCAGGACTCATCAGCTCCAGCTTATTACTATCCTTCCCGCTCCCAGTTTCAGGCTACTTTCTAGAGTAAAGAAAACTCTAGGGCAGCATTTTGTTCAGCCCAAAGTGTAGCTTTGAACCAGACAGATACTGCTACCAGTTCTGGAGCTCTGGATCCCCCTGGAATCTAGAGAGCAGGAAACAGGGAACAAACACACCGTAACAGCTACTATGAAGAAAAATCAGCTCTATCCCAAACCCAGGGCAACAGGTGCATTTAAGGAAGAGTCACAGGAAGGCATACTTAAGCACTGTTAAACTATTTTCAGACAGATGAGCACACCTGTGCAGTATTATGCTCACTGACTCCAGTGAGCATCTATCCCAGGGCAGAACAGTCTTTTAAACACAAGAACACAGTCATTTTCCACCATTATAGACATTTTAGAATAAGTTCTTGAGAAAAATTGAAGTATCTGGCAGACTTCAATAATACAAAAATTAACTATTGTGTAAGAGCTTTGCGTCATATTACTTTTCATATTTGTTAGGAAGCTTCCATACAGACATTCACAACCTCCACTTACCACAAGCAGGAAGTTCACTTTCCACTAACACTGCATTACTGAATCATAGGCCTAATCAACATTAGCTCTGTTTGAACACTCATAATTAAGTGAGTCTCCACACCACACACTCCTTAGCAGACCTACCATGAGGTATAAAATACCTCATACACCACTCTCAATGAAAAGGAGAAAAAAAAAAATCCTACCCAGAAAAACAGAATTGCCTTCATCCTTCAAAAGGACTTGTAAAGGCAACTGGGGAATATCATCTTGAAGACAGCTCACTTGCATGGCAAGGATGGAGGTAACTGCAACAACAGTAAAACCAGAGTCTGTATGTCTACCTGCAAATGAATAAGCAGCACCAAAATACAAATCTCTCCAAGTACAGTAAAAAGGTTTAGATTTGAACACGAAGTAGTAGAAGCTCATCCAAAAGTTACCTGTGCTAGGAAGATTTTCAATGAATATACAGAGAAGGAAATACTATGTCACTTAAATGAGAAGCTGCTTTGAACAGTCTCTTCCAAATGCAAACTCTTTGGGGAAGCCTTTTAGTAAGCAAAGGTTTAACCACATGTGCCACAGAGGACAGCAGCTTTCGACAACTGAGGAAAAGTTACTATTTCAGGAACTAAGAAAACTTTACCCTTTGTTTTTAAGGGAACTTCAACCTCACACGATACATTGACCTTATAAACAACTCCCTGAAGGACAGTGGAAAACTACTTCCTCTAAGAACAACTCACCACCTGAATAATGACTTTATCTCAGTGAAGGTTTCTTTAATGTGCCTTCTTGCTATTTTTCTTTCAATGACGAACAAATTCCCTGTGGTACACCGTGATCTATTAATCCAGAAATAGGAAAGTTTACCACAGAGGCCCTACCTAATAGATATAGAAGTATTTTATACGCTATAGAAAAACTGAAGTTAAAAACACAAGCTTGGAAAAAATAAAAATAAAAACAATTTTTCTTCCAGTTGCAGAGCTAAGAAGCTAACATATAAAACATTTAGCAACTGCACTTTGCTTCATACTGATCCCTAAGACATTGGACAGTTCCATGTCTGAAGACGTTCAGACCAGAGAATTTTATTTCTTAATATCAGCATAGATGTCTATGTATAAGAACTAGCTTCACAAAAGAGGCTGTTTTTTTTTTTTTTTGTCAAGACAAATTTCATCTAACCAGTACTTACCTAAACTCCAATACTAACACAAGAAAGCTACTATTTAACTTCAACACAAGTAAAACAAAATGAGAGCATGTTTAATTAGGTTTTAAACTTCTAATGCTGTTTAAAGCTGTAACACTTCAGCACACAATTATCTGCAACAATAGATGGACATCTTATTTATGAGGCAGCTCGTTTAAATCATTACAATGGTTTTGTTAATGAGAGCAATGAATACTACAACAAAGACGTGCTTTTTTAAACAGTATGTCACTGCAGATATCTCAAGTGTATTTATGTTGACAGTAAATTATGAATAAAATAAATCATAATTGCGGGATAGTCAGTTCCAAAATGAGAAGGCCAACTACTCTGATAAACTAAGGATCACTTCAGGTTTCAAATCAGTGAAAAAAGTCATTACATTCTCTAGCCATAGCAGATTCAGAAAAAATCTGAAATAAAAACAAATGCAGGTGTGTGTACATACACATAGGCTGTTCTGAAAGTAATGTCCCTATTTTTCTTTATGGAAACTACAACAGACACAGACAGCACATTAACATTGTTTGATACAGCAAATTCTCAGCCACAAAACACTGTTTTTCAGCACAGTCACCACCAGGAGCATATTCACCAGCAATGAACAAGAAGACTGCACATCACACTGATAAAAGTCTGCACCAGTGGACGTGCCACACTACTGTTGTCACCACCGCTGGTACACTCCACCCACTGCCTCACTGTGCTCACACCCACTGCTGGGTCTCCACACATATGCTGAGTGTCAACATGTACCATTTCTTCCTCATGGAGCAGTTCAGCTTCACACCTTGGCTTCATACACACTTCCATGTCAGACACCATTCTGGTCAGACTGCCCCTCTGCTACCACCTGTGACGTTGCAATAAAACGTGACCTTCCTGTATTGACAGGAAGGTTCAACCTCTACTGCCAGCCACACCACCAACACCCATCTCTGACATCATGGGCCAACACAATAAGATAGGTGGCATTACTTTTGGAGCAGCCCTCAATTATATACATACATGTATGCATACACACTTTAAACCTGTGCATACATACACATTACTCACATGTCTTCCTTAATACTTGAGAAATGTAAAGCAAAGTTAGAGTTTACAATCTAATCTTACAGAGACACCAATATACTTTACCTTAACCCACAGAAGATTCTTTATTACTCTCCTTATGCAAAAAGTCAATAACATGCTACAATATTTACACTGTCAAACAGCTTTAACAAGCCAAAGCAATTTTAAAAAGCTATTCAAAGATACTGAGAAAATGTTGTAGTGTCTGGTAGAGTTTAGACCCTGTTCCAGCTCTGCCTAGAGCAATCACCCACTAAACAACTAACAGTCATTTCAACAACCAACACTTATTTCCTAGACAGGAAAAGAAATTGCTACTTGCATTTTCATTCTTAAAGCTGACAGTTATGAATGGGACTAAGTTTATAAAAGTTAAGTGTCAGCATTTTAACTAATGATGAGCTTGACACCCACAGAGCTTCACAAGAACACGTTAGTATGATATTCCACAAACTACAGTCAATAACTCTACTGAAACAGAATACAGATCCAATCAAAGTGAAAAAGAACCTTTCCATATCTGGATTAGAAATAGAAGTTGCCTCCAACTTCTTAACGTTACAGCACAATATTGAAATGTAAGCCTCATCCTCAAATCGATGCCAGCAACAACTGAATCCAGGGTTTACATTCTACACAGGTCCCCATAAAATACAGTCCAAGGTTTATACCAGATTTAGTTTTCACTTATTAAAAAAATAAAGACAGTACACTGGAACTTCACTTCTTCAAAGCTGTCCCAAGTCACTCTAAACATACAGTTCCTCATTATCTAATCCTTAGAGGAAATAATTTCTCCCTTTCCTTCCTCTCTTCAAGGACCTTCAAAATACCAGATTATTTTTATTGAAGAAAAAAAACAAAAAGCTATTGAGACTACTGTAAGGCTTTCTAACACCCACCCTGTAGAAATGCATCTACACACATCTCATTTATGTTTATGATGGTTGATTCAGGAGACACTGCTGCAGTCAGCCTAAAGGCCTGGGTACAGAGAGTTTAAATGCATAGCACCTTACCTAAATGAAAACCAGTCTCCGAAGATCTGACCATGTGAACCTAGACTAGTCAGGCTGGGAAATAACACAACACTCTGATCGTCAGCTACTGAAGTGAAATGAGCTCTTAAGAAGTATCACTTCAAATGAGTTTAGCTTCAAGACTCCTGCCTACTTGTTACTTACACCTCAAGCTTTGCTTAAGCACTATTTCAAAGTTAACTATTAAAAATGCTTATCACTTGGTATTCTGTAATTAATACTTACTTCATTTCCATGTTTCTGCAGAAATTCTATTTCCTGTTGTGTGAAAGTAGTCATTGAAATTGACTTCACTCTGTGGGGTGGATTCAAGCCCCGTCTAAAAGAAGAAGCAAGAAGTATTGAGTCAGTATTCAGGAGATTTGTCATCACACAATCACTTTTAACATTTCAAATGAAAGTCAACTCATGTCAAAACTGCGCTCAGGGTGCAAAGTCAAATAACTGAATTTTAAAGGTGACCAAAGTTCCATGTGCCAACTATTCCTTCCTACGCGAACTCATGAGGACAATTACACTTCTTCTGAAACCTTTATCTGCTTGTTCATCTTTTCCTTTTCACTTCATCTCTCAATTTCGGGTCCCTTCCTCATCATCTTCTTCCCCTCCCAGTCCTCTTTCACTAGACCCCACTCTAACTGGAGTAGATTTCTGCCTGCCAGACTTTCCAGCTCCGATTCTTTTCCTCTTGCTCTAAACTACATTTCCTGTTTTTCTCCCTGCACCTTTTTCTGGTTTATTTTTTGCCCCTCTGTCTTCATCTTGCCCCTGAACACTACACAAACAGCATCAACAGAAGAAAAAAAAAAATCAAATTTTTGACTATGCTCTCAAAATAGTGGAATAGCTCAAAGCTGCAACAGCTCTGCCTCAGACAAAAATGGGCACATTCTCACATGCACACACTGCTCAAAGTAGGACTAACAGAAACCAAAAATCAATCTTGTTGACAAAGGTTGATACTGTCAAAAACAGTTCAGTCTAAACCTGCAAGCACAAAAAAGTCCTGCTGAGTAACACTGCCAGTATATGAAAATGCCTTCCTTTCAAGTTTATTCCTTAAGTATGTGCTAAATACTGCTTTTGCAGACAAATACTTGCAATTAAAATCAAACAGTGTTTTGCTCAATGAAAGGAAGAACATCACAGCCCACATATACCCAGCAGTGGGGACACTGACAGGTAGAACAGCAGCATTACCTTCATCAGGTCTCGATTTTTTTGATACCATCTTAAAAAGAAAATACACTAAGTAAATTATGAGATAAAGAATGCTATATTTTGTGGTTATGTACATGAGAAGTTTCCAAAGAAGTTGATGGAAGCTCTCCAGAAATGTAAAACGGGACCAGCAAATGGCTAACAAATCAGTTGTTACAGAGTTTGCTTTGTTGCTTATATTCGTTACTTATCTTTAACTGTCAGTTTGGTTCAGATTGCCTTTAGGAATACAAGCCACTGACAAGTAATTTAAGCTGAGTAGCAGTTTTGTTTAAACTCAGTGATTATCCCAGGATATTAATTATAAAGTAACTGCTCTCCGTCCCAACACGGAATGATGAACCTGGCTTGCCCGCTTGATTAATAAGAAGTTAACCTTTGTACACAAGTTTAGAAGGTAGGTGTTTTTTTTTTCCAGTACTGAATTTCTGTGAAAGAATAACAAAAATCTGTTGTAAAGTTCCCTTGCAAATTCACCTCAATGCCGACATTCACTGTTAGAAGTCAGCACTGATCCTTGTGCTTAAAAAGAGATGGACTTGATTTCCACATGAAAAGTTGGATACTGCTAAGAACACTAAGCATGACATGCAGCTTAAGTATTATTTAAAGAAATATAGATTTAAGATGCTCAGTGTTTGAAACACCTGAGAAAACACAAACAATTGCATCTTGCCAAAACATACGTGAACTTACAAGCACTGAAAAAGCAGAAGTCATATGTGAACCTACTGGCCTATGAAAATTAGTTTCACAGAATGTTATTTGCCTAAAGCAAATTTTTTTTTCAAACCTGAACATCTAAAATTAGACTCCACAGTTTAGTATCTCAGCAAGAAGGCACAAGATATTTAAGTAGGAAAACACGTACTTGCTCTACATTGACGTACTGGAGCTCTTACTTGAGCAGAAGTACACGGTCAGTTCTGTTAAGCAGCACACCAAGCACATTTAAAGCACTGACTAGGTGTTGGAAGCCTCTTGTTAGGCTGAACACCACACCCTGTACTCTCTCCAGTACAGACTGCCCAACTGTTTTAAAGTTTATGTTATAAAGCTCAAGATGCCTGGATTTACAAGTTACAGATGTAATGTGTGAGAGGATAACTCATTTATTCTACATCCTCCTGCTAAAGGAGGGAAATATGCCCCATCCCTACAGGTCAGGGCCTGTCACAGAAGCACCAGAGGTGTTGCGTGCCACTAAATCAGTGACCTAATAAAACGTGAAATCCTGAACTGTAATGGTCAGAAATACAAAGTTACCTGTATGTATGATAATGCAGCTTTATAGTTAACTCCTAAGTTTATTTAAGATGGCCATGGGTGGGAGGAAGCCTAAAAAGACCTCTTCACATATTCGGACTGCAGAAGAAATGAGACTAGAATAAAGAGTTCAAGACAAGAGGCTACACTGCACAGCACGCAAATATAACCCAGAACACATGCACAAAGTTGCTTGATAAAATTACTTAGATTCTACAATCAAAACAGCTTAAGAACATTTCTAATATGATCTACTACTAGCTTTAACACGCTATGTCCATGAACTGATTAGAACCTCCCAAGAACAGAGCAGTTACTGGATATAGAAAGGAGAAGTCGAAACAGAAAACCTAAGTACTAAAGCTCTGGCTTCACAAGTCCTAAGGTATTTTACCCTTCCTTACCTAGCAGAATTACAGATGATTCACAAGCAATTCATGTACATACAGGAGAAGTTTAATAGTAGACAGCCAAGTACAATCATCCCTTGAGAGGAACTAAGGACCTTTTTTTACCCAAATAGAAAAAATGAGACTAATACTTGCTTTGTTTCTCTCTATACATAAGACAAGCATTTTGCACAGTTCTAATGCTGTACAGTATTCCTGCTTAACAGGAGACAAATGAATTATAATCCCTTAGTCAGATTAATAACGCCTAAACTCAAATCAACCCCGAACATATACTTGTAACACATACAGATACAGCAGTACCAGTTACTCCTTCCTCTGCTGCAAAGCTCCTGAGGATGACACCACAGCACTTAATCCAGATCGCAGCCATCTCCTAAACAGCACTCAAGAAGGATGACTGAGTCAGATGGCCATTCTGCCAGGCTGCACGCAGCCAGCACGCCACAGCTACAGCAACCCACACTTCCATCCTGCTCATGAATACAAGCTTCATACTCAGAAATGGTTATTCCTGCAGAACAGCACTGTGAGCAGAACCTCCAGCTCTGAGACTGCCCTCCACCGATTTGGTCCGCACTGTCAGTGACAGCTCATCAGCTACGGTGAACAACAGCAAGGTGAGCACTGTCAGAATTTGTGCTCCTACAAAGGAAGCTTTACGGCCAGCAGCACGAGATCAAAGTCAGGTGATATAAAGATTCAACAATTAAAACACTGTCAATGAGCACCAAACATTTGTAGCTAATACAACTTAAAGCAAGTTTAGGTTGAACTCGTCATTGCTGGCAGAGAGGCTGTTTCTGTGTTCTTCTCCAACAAATGTCAGTAACATTTCAGAGAATACCAGTCAGGGCTGGAACACAAGTACCTATTTATAAATGTTTAGAAGTGGGCTTTGTTGGGATAGAGGGGCACTTCCATGGGAGGAATGGTAGGCAGATGGTTATTCAACACCATTAATGTCACCCTGCGTCAGATTCTAACATGATCTCAAGTCTAAGCCAGCAAAATCTGATCCCCGAAGAAGCAGGAAGTTAATGAGGCAAGGCAAATGCCAGGCCCTTGGACAGGACAGAACCCTACATGCCTGTTTGTCTGGAAAATGAGTTTTGGAAGCCCAGTGCCACCATATTCATTGTTATTTCTACACAACTGTTATTAGCAAGGAGTGAATATAAGCAGTACTGGCCATTCAGGGTACTTGAAGACTTCCCTGGAGACCCTCCACCATCTCTCAAGTTCACTTTATTTTTAACAGCAAAAGACTTACATACACAAGCAAGGTTATTTTAATCTTTTCCTTAAAAATAAAAATAAAAAAATCCTTCCTGAGCTGCATATTATTTACCATGGCATAGACATTTATTCAGCTTTCCAGATAGCATGTAGAAAAATAGATAAAAGAACTACATGTACAGATACACAGCACAGAGCCATTTATCCAAACATAAGGAGAAAAAGGACTGGGAAGTTACGCCAACAGACAGAATCACCTTCGCTCTAGCACTGCTCATTTAGGCATTTTATTTTCTGTAGAATTCTTCTGGGGAAAGGGACAGCAAACCACAGCCATTACACAAAGATTTATTGTTTAGTCTGTTACTGGTATCAACCATCAAACACTCTAATCTGGCTGATACAGAACTCCCTTAGCCAGAAAGCTTTAACATTTCAAATAGGAATATTATAAACAGCCAACAGAAGGCCACATCATCCAATAACTGTAAGAAATTGGA
Organism: Callipepla californica brunnescens; assembly: GCA_023055505.1. Lineage (NCBI taxonomy): Eukaryota > Metazoa > Chordata > Aves > Galliformes > Odontophoridae > Callipepla > Callipepla californica. The sequence continues at coordinate 8,685,339 of JALIRH010000008.1, read as the reverse complement.
TAAAACAGCTTTTTCATTCCCCACAGTAACAATATGTTCTAAATATTCTTAGTTGCTCCTTCCTGATAAGCCAGGAATGCCAGCATCTGAATGAGAAAGTTCCCCAGGAGACTGGAGGGGGGAGAAAGTGGTGCCAGGGAGGGGAAGGGTAAAAGAGGAGTCCAGATTATCACATCAGATTTTTAGAAAAGCCATCTACCATCAAGAGTTTCTACACTACGGAACTGGAAGTGGACTCTTAGTCAAGCAGGTAATCTTTTATCGTGAATTACAGTGTAAATTCTTGAATAACCGGGAGTAGGCTGACCAGCAGAGGTATCTGAAAGCAAAGACATACAGAGACAGCTGAGAAACAAGTCAAAGCAGCATGTGATTAAGACAAAGAGAGGATGTCACTATCAGCAGGATACAGTAGCATCCAAAAAAACACACTACCAAACACAAGACTGTAAACCAAAGGGCTTTTCTCAACCGAAAAGGATCTGCCAACATGATTACAACAAAGAAAAGCCTTCTAGTTTAGTACTACCCTAGATCTTGACCTGACAAGACTGCTCCCATACAGCATCTCCTCCCACGATGGGGAAAAATGATGATGCATATAACTCAACACATCTTACGTTCTTTTCCAACAGCAAAAAGCAGAATTAGGCACAGCTTCCATGACGGTACACTGCTCTACTTCCATATAAAGAGAGCCTTAACAAGGGGACAGGCAGACCACGGTGGCATGAACTTTCTCCTGCACTCTCCATTTCATACAGACTTTACTCTGATAAACTCAGCCTGATGGGAATGCTTAAGCAATGCATGTTATGGAAAAGGAACTCCTCTATGTTATGAGCAGCTTACTTGGCATGACTCACCTTCAACATTTAAGTCAGAAACAGAATTTAAACTCACTAGTTCTTTTCCATTTTCAGCAGCACTTGAACAAGCTGATCAGACCCTTTTGGAAGCACTTACAGTCACAGTTTTCTTAAAGCTAGATCTAGTAATAAATAGCATTGATATCTTTCCATACACAGAAGCATTAGCAGATATATTAATGACCGATCCCAAACGAAGGCTTTGGGTTTGAACAGACTGAATAAACACCCCAGAGAACTTGCAAATAAAAGCCTAGCCAGGCATCAGACTTCAGAGTTTAGAATTGTAACTAGAACAACATACTTGCTGAAGTTGATACTGCTATTAGCAGCCACACACTAGAATTAACCGAGTAACCTTTCTGAAGGAGACTTGTTAAGGTATCAGTCTTCTAATCTTGCACTGGGCACCTTACTTGGAAAAAAAAAAGCAAAAAAACCAGTCTATTACTCCAAGAATACTTCCTGTACCAGACTAGAAAAAAAAAAAGTTAATTAAAACAGGAAGCAATGAAAGTCATTCACATAGCATACAAGCAAGACCAAGTAATAGTATTAAAGCCTTACAGTAAAACAAGCATTATGAAGCAGAATGCAAGCAGCCATTAAGATCTACAGAAGCAGCAGGACTTTTACATTCATTTGCTATCACGTGGTTTCTTCCTAAGTCATTTCCCTCCACTGTGAAACTCTCCACTAAAAAACATTTGGAAATAAACAAGTTATCTGAACATCTATTCTGACAAAGGTTAAAAAAAAAAAAAAAGCCAAAACCACAGTTTCTAGTTATGAGGCAGGCCTTGCCTGTCTCCATGCTGTCTCACTGCTAAGAGAAATATCCCACTGCCTAGGTTCTAAAGGTGTTAAAAACAGCACGTATGATCTGCATACACAATTTTTGAAACTGCTTTCAAGTCAATATGAATGGACCCAATTTTAATTCAGTAGAAAACTTAAAGTCTTCTTAACAGTATATAGCTAACTATAGCTAACTTAACAGCAAGTGACAGCTGCCCCATCTCATGTACATCCTTGATGTTACTATATGGACAATGGATATTAGTAGACCATACATCACAGTCAACAGACAGAAGGAAAAAATCCTTCCAAAGCCACACTAAACATCTCAGCAGCAGTCGTGATACATTTGTTAAAATTAAGAAGCCTGAAAAAGATCAAGAATATACTCATCAAGTAGTTTTGTCACGCTGGCAGTTTAACCAGTAAGAACATGTGCAACCATTAAATAAGCTCTGTGCAGTAGCTTAAAATAGTTTCACATGCCAGCACAAATAACAGTTTGCTAGCATAGCAAACAATGGCCAGGGCTGGCCGATCAAGTGCCATGTGTATGTCAAAAGCAAGAGTCCCTTTTCAGCTTCCCAACCTGAATGTACTTTCTGTATCTGCATCAAGCCCGTGAAAAAGTCTACACAAAGCAGAAAACAAGCCTAACTAGCTGCCCGGTATAAAAGGCAGCTTGTTCCATGTGAATTCAGCACACAACTTACATGTTTGCTTTGTTTTGAGCCTCATTACAATTAGCAACTTTGTTCTAAAACATCAGACTACTTGGAGAGCCTACAAGGGGTACTCAGTCCTTCCTAGTCAGGGACAGAACTTCATTCAGGTTCCCACGTGTGTTTTATGAACTCAAACCCTTACAGACAAAAATACGTATCCTTTGACATACCACTTTGGGCCGATACTTTGATCCTGCTCAATGCCACAGAAACACAAACAAGCAAACAGACTTTAAGCAAACAGTACCACTGAAGTCAGCAGACTTTTTTTTTTAGCTTATGTGTATGTGACTGACATCCTGATGACACAAACCGAAATTCAGAACTGACTGATCTCCACCAGTTTAATTTCATAAATGCTCTGAGGAGGAGGAAGGGTGGGAAAGGGAGGAGGAGGGGGAGGCCCGTGCAGGAATGAGGAACAGGAAAAAATGCAATCTCCTTCATCAGAACAAATTCCTCCGTAAGAATTACGTACAAAGTCTGTGTGAAGTAATGAAAGATTTGAAGAAAGTCAACTTTTTCTGATCGATTCTATTAAACCCACTAAGGCTGGGGAGGATCCCGCTAGCTACAGGACAGAGCTGTCTTACACTAATGGCAAGTCTAACTGATACACGAAAGGCCGAACTGGCGAGCTAACACCGAAACAAGGCTTTTCAGTGCCAAAGACACAGCACTCGCAACGGGGTTTGTCTCCCCACGCCTTTCGCGGCACGAAAGGGAACCGCCTGACCACGCGTGCCCTCTTCTCCCCTCCAGAAGCGTTCTTCTTCGCCGCACCTTCAGCCCCGTTCAGGGCTCCACGCTGCCGCCGTCCCCCCACCCCCAACAGCGGAGGAAAACGCTCGCTCTCCCTACGTGCAGGAGAACGCCTCCTCGCCAGCGGGAACGGGATAAAGCCAAGGCCGCACACAGCCGCTAGGAACCACCGAACCGCTGCCCGGGGGGGCGGATTTCAGCGAGCACCCCCGGGCATGCTCCGGGCCGCCTCCTCGGGCAGCCCCGCGCCGGCCGACGTGGCCGAGGGCTCGGCCCGGAGCCGCGGCCGAGCAAAGGGGCGGAGGTCACCCCGCGACGGCCGGGCCGGCTCCAGCCGAGGGACCGCCCCGAAAGCCCCCGCCGCCCGCACTCACAGGATGCCGGAGCAGGAGGTGCACACGAAGCTGCCCACCGTCATGTCGGTGTAGGTGGGGCCGCGCTGGTCGCAGTCGAAGCACTTGCGGTTGGGCGGGAGGCTGCTCATCTCCCGCAGCAGCTTCAGGTGCTTCTCCTCCTGCTTCCGCTTGGCGCTCGCGGCCATGGCCCCGCCGGCGAGGGGACGGCCCGGCACGGCGCCGGGCCCCGCTCACACCCCGACGGCGGCGGCGCTCCGGGGCCCGGCCGGCGGGAGAGGAACCCGGAGCGGGGAGGGGTGAGGGGGGGGGGCGGGGGGAAGGAAGAGGAGGAAGGGGCGGGGAGGGCAACCGGCGCCCGCCGCCGAACCGGGTTGGGAGCGCGGCGGCCGCTCGCGCCGGTTGGCGGCACCGCGAGGAGGAGGAAGGGCAAAAAGAAGGAGGGGCCGGGCCGGGCCTGGCCGAGGGCAGCGGCGCGGAAGAGGCCGGCGGCGGCAGCGCCGGGCCCGGGGCGGCTGAATGACGAGTCCGGGCGGAACCTGCGCGACACCTTTATGAGATCAGACAAGGAGATGGCGGCGGCGGAGCGGCGGAGCCCAGCGTCCTCGCCGCCTGCAGCGCCCCCTGCCGGCCGGGAGGACGCACTCCCTCCCGCCTCTGACCGCGACCCGGGGGAGGCGGCGCCGCCGGTGGCGCTGCGTTACCCGGCGTGACCCAGCGGGGCGTCGTGGCGGGAGAGGGGAGGGGGCGCTTCTGTGGAGAACCTCAGTAGGAAAACCTCAAAGGAGCGAAGGGTTTGGGTTTGGGTCCGGCGCTCTCACCCTTCGCCCGCCCCGTGGTGTGCCGCGACCGTTATGGCCGCACCGACCGCGTCCCTCAGTGCCACATCTGCACGGCTCTTGGCCACCTGCAGGGACGGTGACCCCTCCGCCTCTGGGGCTGCCCGTGCCAGCTCTGCCCCTCTTCTTCTGAGAAGTCTTCTTTCCCAACACCCAGCCTGACATTTTCACCAGGCGACTGTGGGAAGAGCATTGTAATCTATCTCTGGCTTCTTTGTTACTGGCAACAGACATACATGGTTTCCCCTTGCGAATTTCCCCGTCCAACTGGACGCTTTCCCCTTGAAAGGGAAGGAACAGCTGTCACACGGATCTACCCCCTTCTTGAGAAACCCTTGGCTTTGGCCTGAGCTCAGAGCTGCCACTAAGCTACAGAACTCTTATCTATAAAGACGTCTGAAGGAAGGCCTTCAGTGCAAAATACTTTCGAAGAAAGAAAAAGTCTTATCAACCTAATTTATTGTGTTGGAACTCAGTTTGCAGAAACACCGAGCAACACTGCCCGTGATTAGAATCTTGTAAGGTTTAATGGTTCCCTGTGCTGTGTAGTTATGGCCAGAGCTTGGACCTCTGACGTCAGTGTTTGTTAGCATTGATCTGTATGAGCAAGATCTGATTTGCTCTGTTTTCCTCATAGTTTGAATGTTCCCCATACTTTTGTTTGGCTGGCTGGCTGGTTTGGCTTGGTTGGTTGTGTTTTAGTTTTTAAAAAAATCCAGGACTAGTGTTCAGTGTCAGCAATTTGGCATTCCTCTGATTTCTCTGGAATTGCTCATTTACATGAACTGACAACCAGTCCTAAGCTCTTACATCCACGGTGTAATGCATTGACCTGAAATATTTCTGATGAGGATGGCAGGATCCTCATATAGTGGAAAATAAGCATCACTAAATCACTAAATAGACACAAGTGTGTAAATGACATTCATAGAAATAAATACAGAATATACCCAAGTCTCAAAAGCACCAAATTCTCACTTGTTTGTTTTCTAACCTCTCTCTGAAATGCTGATATTCTTGTTATTACAAGGTTTTCATTTTGTTGCCTCCTTTGAAACATGCTTTGAAACACTGGAGATTTTTCCAGTGCCCTCAATGACCTAATGCAAATGGCCTAAATTCAGAAGGAAAAAAAAAAAAGTTTAAAGGTTATAAATCAAGGTCTTTTTCTTGGAAAGTACTTTGGAGAGAGAGCAATGACTGGCTAAAACGTCCGTGCTGGCAGAGCATTGCTGCATACAAGCTCAGTTTTATTTCAGTGAGAACCAGCCCATCAACTGTTGACACAGTTAAAGGTACCTTGTAACTGTTTAAGTCAATTACAAAGTTTAATAAGAGGAATCATATGAATTTCATATTACACTAGAGCAAGTTCTAGTTTGTTTCATGAAGAAACTGTGAAGACGTTTTTTGTGGCCTGCACCAAGATGGGCTTAAGTTAGTAGCTAAATGACATTTTAAACATTAAGTTTCATTAGGAATCACTTAAAAAAAAAAAATTACTGAGCCTCTCTATCTTATGTCATATGAAGCCAATTTAGACCAGGAAACTGACTACATCAACTTTCCACCTGTTCCATCTCCCCAAAAGCAGTGAGTAACTTTTGCTTTTCTTCCCTTTCCACGTTTGATTGCTTGCAGCTAGGGTTACTTTCCTCAAAGCAGATGGATTGTGGTGTTTTGTTTTTGTTTTTTGTTTTCTCTTAATTAATAAGTGCAGAAATAAAACACTATATAATAATATAATAGCTTTACTATTTGACTTTCTATTACCTGATACATTTTTCTGTTTATCAGACCTCAGACCTTAATTTCCTTTCCCAATTCTCTGTCCAAATTTGTTCTTCGTTCTCTCCTCTTAATGATTGTACTTATGCTTTTGTGGTCGGAAATATACCGGCCAGCTGTTTTCTGACAGTGCTTAATCCCTGCTGCACCTGCTGCAGCATTCTGCATTACCGTTAACTTATTAACAGAAGGTGAAACAATGGTTTCCTATACTCAAATCATTTCTGTTTATATTAAAAGAAAAAAAGAAAAAAAAAAAAAACAGCACCCAAACTTAAAAGTTAGCCCAACGATTTCTGAAAGATACAGCTTCAGTAATCCCTTATAAATGGGCTGATGGGGTATAAATTGTAATTTATGAGTGTATAATCTAGGCCACTTATTGTCGGGACCAGAAGAAACAAGTGTCTAAGAATGTACATCTGGGAGATGAATAAGACATCCTGTTTGTCACTAGGATTGAGGTCAATAATATCCATTTTAAAGCAATTAACCCAGCAGGCTAAGTGATGTGGAAATTATCATGCTGAAAGACTAATGGGCTATTAAATCCATCTTGCTTCGCTACTGATGGGTATACAAAATTAATCCTGGGATTAGGTATATTGCATCTGTGGTAAACTGCCACTACAAGACTTGTATATGAAGAGTTTTCTGAAAAATGCTGAGAAAGATCACAGCAACTCTTTCTGGCAGGAACGTTCACTGATTTGCTCTGTTAAAAAAATCAGCCAACGGAGCGTAAGTTAGTGTGTTTGTGCGTGGTTTTATTTAAGCAGCATCTTTTTGTTACTGGGTGAGTACATGTTAGTAAAAGATCAAAACAGAAGTCACCCTAACATCAGACGAATCACTACTGATTGTTGACAGTTACTTAAATCAAGAAAATTTACCTGTGGGAAATGGTCAAACAAATATGATTGAATTGCATAATTGCGTTTATTTTAAATGCCATTTTCCTTTGACATTTTCCATCCACTGCTATGACACTAACGTAGTAGGAAAGATAAAAGACCGATAGACCTGCATTTGTTTACACATAACAGCTGCTCGTGGGAATCGGGCCTCACAGTAAAGAGAAAGCAACCAACCTGATGTGACTGAGCCTTTTTATGTAATGCATATCAATAGCCTTACATTTTTTGAAGTGTCCTGTTCTGCTTGAATGACATACACCTACATCCTTCAGAGTAACATTGGCTGGGGAGTTACTCTTAGCCACGGCAGGAATGGAAGTCAGGTTCAGAGCAGATGTGCTGGCTCTCGGGGTGACATGGAGGACTTTGAAGGCATGGGGCAAGAGGCACAAAAACAAGAGCAAGCACAACATTGGGAAGTATAAAGATAAAATACATACATATCATCAAAAAGCAATTATTCTTTAACCTGCTCCCTCCCGAGTTTATTGCTTCATGCATTAATGTCTGTATTAAGAAGGATTTTTTACAGTGTCAAAGCTGTATAGGCTCAGGTACCATGAGTTAATAGCAAGACATATACTCTTCTAGCTGCAAAGTAAACTGATTTTTTTCTCCTAATCTGAACAAACCCATTGAATTTGAAGAAGAAGACTGTAAAAGCATATAATGTCTTTAAGTTAATGCAAGAGGTTGACATCAAAGGTCAAAAAAAGCCTTCAGTCTCTTTGCATTTGTCTTCTTTCTTGGTGATAATTGCTAAGAATGAAGGCTGCTCAGTAAATGATCACTTAGATGAGCTTCTTACTGCCATTAATTTTTCTAAGCTGTTTGAATGGAATGTTTGAATATATATTGAACCTTTGCTCAAGTTGAATCTATTTCCATGCAGTTCAGTTGAATCTAACAGAAGTTTAGCTACCAATTTCAGCTGCCTGGAGGTTTGTTCAGAAGAATTCGTAGTTTTTGTTTTATTTAAAATTTGTTAACAGTGGTTGAGTGAACACTGTGCTCTCCTGAGTGGACAGCACTTATCAGGAGCCCTTTTGAATTTGCCTTAAGATGTAAGGGCTCCTTCAGCAATGAACAGATATGATATTTTTCAGTTGGCATTTTTTGAGTACAGGATTCTCCGACTTCATGGTGTAATCCAATCTAGTCCAGCAGTAGGCTTTCAGATGCAGAGCCATTCCAGCAAACTCATCCATTCCAAAGTTTTTCTTTTTTTTTTTTCTCATTTCAGTGACAAATACTATTAGCTCAGGAGGCCTGATTCTCTTTGAGCTTTCTAGCTTGGTCAGTGATGTTGAAAGGTTATCAATATTTCAACCCCACCCCTTTGTTTGACAGAGTTCTTGAATTTCCATCATGCCTTAAGTGTACAAGATCATATTCCAGTTTGTAATCACAGACCACGCAGTGGAAAGAACGTGTCTGTCTATATACAGTTGCAGTGAAGGCAAATCACCTGTCATAGGAACATCTTGTACTTGAGGTGACTATATTTTATTTTTAAGCTCATTGTTCTAAGTCTATTTTCCTTATTTTTAGGGTGCAGTCAATGTTCTTCCTGCTGATTTTGACTCGGTTTGTTTTGATTTTTCATTTTTCTGTAAGTTCCTGTAGTTGAGTGACACACTTGATAAAGCACACCATAGGTGGAGTTGAAAAACACTCGTGTCACGTGGAAACACAGAGAAACATCCCAGAGGAGAGGTGGGGCCCTTTAAATTGAAAGAGAATTACATTCACATGTGATCCTGTAAACAATAGAAACGTAATGGTAAGCCGTGTCATAGTATCCACTTACTGGGGCCGCCCATGGGAACACACGCAACACACGAGGCAGTCTAGAGCCTGTCAGTAGACAAAGAGATTGTGGAAATGGTATCTGTAAAGCTGGAAGGAAGCAGATCGGTGAACTGAGAGAGAAAGGGCTGAAAGATGCCTTGGAGACGGAGAGATGATTTAACTCTTGATTCAAAATTAGATGGGAAAGAGATACCTTTAAGTTCTGTCTAAGCCAACAATCTCTTTATTATTCAGCTACCTGTAAGCCAGGAAATGCTCTCTTAGCTCTCTGTACAGCAACAACTTAATTATCACATTCATCTTTCTATGACCTAGACTATTTCTTGAGCTATGAATGAGGTTTGTATTTAAAGCCCAGTGTCTTTTCAAGTTCTATTCTTCAGTACCTTTTCCACTTGACGCTGAGCATTTCCTGCCTGTTTTCTGCAAAACCCCCACGGGGGTGGAGAGAGGCCTTTGTTCTTTTCCACTAATGAATCTAAATTATTGATTAGTCAGTCTAATTTGTGGAAACGGCTATCAGTTAGCGTTGTCTCATTTATTTTTATTTTGTATTTATTCATATTTTCACCAAATCTACGTTAGTACGTTAGATTTGGTAAAAAGAATTAGAGGTAGTTTGACGAGCATCTTCACTGAGAGACATGCAAAGTTAGAAGAGAGAGAAGTAATATTTTCAACCAGTTTTCTCTCAGCTGCATATGCTTTCCCAAATTCCTGTGTTCTGCTGCAGACTTTCCTAGAATTTTAATTCTTTCAAATAATATCAATTGAACGTTAATGTGTAGAACAGATGTTACTTCTGTGAGTAGACCTCCTTAGGTGCCGAAGCAGTGTGTACAACTGGGATCTACATCTAGAAAACAGGGCTGATATTTGCTAATTCATCAGGTCTTGTATTACCATAGAACTGTAGGCCCATGGTGTCACAAGAAAACGGGAGATTAAATTAACTGGAATATATAAAGAAGGTAAAAAACCTAGGTTATGAAAAAAAACCTTACAAGTGGATCGATAAAAAGAATGCTTTTCACTACTGTAATTATTAAAACTGAGATAATATCAAGGTTTTTTTTCCACAAATCCCTGAGAATTCATCACGCCCAAACTGCAGTACGAGAATTCAAGGAGGGCAAGCGAAAAGGGCTTTGCAACTGTCAGCATTAACAAGTTAGAAGTACACTGACAAGATACACAGCAAATAAAAATCCCCTGGAGAATGTAGTAGAGGTTAATGCAGTTGGAGTGAATAGATGCACATAATCCTTGGGAGCTGCAAACATCCTCTTGAGGGAGGTTTTTTTGCAGAAGAGACTTAATCTCAGCCCATACATGGGAGCAATACTGCTATGACTAACAATATTTTAGCAGATTCTCTGTTATTTAGATTCAATCTAAAAGGGCAAATTCTCAAATTGCTGTTTAGAATGATTGATTTAACACAAAAAGTAAATCCCCTGACATTTGGGGCTCTTGTACACTCTGCTGCACAGCACAAAAGCGCCTTCAGTTCCTCTCCTTGAACTGACTCTTTCCAATACTGCAAGTCATAGCTGGAGATGCAAGCAGCTTGAATAACATTTGTTGCAAGAATATATTCTTCAGTGGAGTGGCAATGACTGGCACGTCTCTCTGAAACAGTGTATGCAAATTTCAATTAACAAAGCAGATTTTGAAGGAATTTGCTGATTAGAATAACTTCCTTAACAAGGAAAAAGGCCCAGCAGCATGGTGCTTAAGTGGCTTGACATGGAAAGGAAGCTTTCTGCATGACATAACAAAAGTAACTCTAATGCTTTATCTGCTTTAATACATTAAATGAATATATATTTTTAAAAAGCATAACATTCTACTTAATGTGTTTTGGGAACTGGAAAAGAGTAAGTGTTCAAAACAAGACCTTGCTTTGGTCTGGTTTTTGGTTTGTGGATGAAGTATTTAATGGAAGAGAATGAACAGACACTCTGAAACAGCACAGTGACTGAAAAATGGGATAACGTCCATTCCGAGCCAAACTCCACATTACTGACATAGAAATCTGAGAAATACAGCAAACTCTGGAGAGATTTTTAAACAAAAGAAAGAAACTGAACGAGCTCACCCACGGTACTATGGATGAAGAAAATAAGCAGCAAAAAGGATCCTGGCTGTTAGTAAATCCTCACAAATATGGAAACAAATGTACTTCGGAAGCTACTAACCCAGTATAGTATTTCTTACAGCTTATGACTTTTAATCAAGTCACTTGTAATTGTTGTTCTGACACTGTTAGTGTAACTTCTCAGAGCTCCTGAAGTTTACACTAACATTCCTGACCTACCAAGACCCACTTTATGAATACACAAGTTTCCTTTTGCAACCCAGTCCTCTATGCATAAGATTGCTTCAGACCTCTGTGCTTTCCCACTTCAAGGCCATTCTAATATTCATCATATTCTTGACCATCTGACACTGCTCTGATGCCACAACCGCCCTACAGCTTTCACTTTCCCACCCTGCATGTACGTGCATGCAGGCAGATAACGGCCTCGCTGCAACGAGCTCAGATGCAGGCAGGAGATAGAGCGGGTGTGAGCCCAGCAGCAGCACCCAGCCCACAGCCTGCTCATTCCGTTACCCTTTAAAGTAAAATAAAATAACTAATGTAAAATCATCAGAATAGGGAACATCCAAGCAAGCGAGCAAAAAACAAAGAAACAAAGAAATAAACAAGAAACTCTGCACCAAAAAGATTTAAGTTAAACAACGGTTAACAGAGAATGGTTCTTTGGTAATTATTGAAAAGTTTCAGTTTTTACAGCAGACAAAAAATCCGTAGGAACTGACCAAGTCATTTGTCAGAGTAAAGTTCTGTTTCACACAGCTTGTCTTTCCACACCGATGGCTGTCCAAACCCACCTGCCAAAGGGTTCACTTCCATTCAGCCTCATTAGAAACCAGTTATTGATGAACCTTCAGAGCACTGTCCACAAGCTCAGCTTTGCTCCGGAGCCCTGAGTTCTTTCTGCCTTTGTAGAGAGCGTGGAGACATCTGCCTGACCGAAGACATGCTGCAATAACATCTCATGATGTTTGGAGTAGGAAAGAAATATTTAGCAAATATTGCCATTGAAAAGGAAACGTAAAAGCAAGACTGTACTCTGACCTAATAAATGGAAAGTTGTCCTTAAATCACTCAGATCTAAAGCCATTAGCCCCCTGGCGATGAAAGAACGATCAAATTACCCAAGTGGTGTTACTGAGCTCATTGTCACAGTTGTTGCTTGATGCAGGAGGTCTGTGTAATGGAATAAGCAACCTCCGGATGCACAGCTTTACATTAGGCAGCAACTTTATTTCTGATGGGAATAAAAAGTCATTTTGTAAACACATTCACAGTTCCTTTGATTGAAATTTAAGAGAATAATTATCGTTAGAATAATTATCTGTTAGAATTAAAATTGTCATTTTCTCTCATTTCCTCAAACGTTCTCTGACACTGGAGTTATTTCTACAAGATTATTTTGCTACTTAATGATCCTAAACGCTGATATTTTTTGCAGTAACTTCCAGGATGAAGCTGCACCTCCTAGCTCTTTCTTTTAAACTTGTCATTAAAGTAACTTTCTTGGACCAAACCAGAACCTTTAGGCAAATCACCGCCCTCTGGTGGTGGGCATGCTTTCCCCACTCAATCCTGATGCTGTTACCGCTCTAATTTTGCAAAACTTCTCCATTTTCATGGGCATTTTCTTAGTGACACAGCACTGCCTTCAGCTGCACAGGAGCAGATCGCAGAATTACACCTTTGTGTAATCTTTTTTTTTTCCCCTCTGTAGGTTTGGTTTTAATGCAGGACAGTGATTCTCCACCATCGTGCTTCCTTCTGCTTTAAAGAACACGCAATGATTTTCAAGTAGCTAGACCCCATTATTTGTTTGAGCAGGCACTATCCCCTGCTTTACTTCAAAATCATAGATCTGGGTACATCCACACAAAACTGTCCCCTCAGTGTGATGGTATAGCTTAACTGACACTACACAAATGGTAGCGAGATGCTCTATTAGGAGGAACTTGCAAGCACGTCCAAAATTGGATGAAATTGCTGTCTCATTGGAATTAAACATCATCAATAAGAATTGGGATTTCTTCTGGTAAGCAGCGGTCTGAGAACAAGTCAATACAAGCAGCAACGAGCACAGGAAAGGCTCCGTCTTTAATTCCATCTCAGAACAGTCAGGTTCTGCAGTTGTTTTCCAGCAGAAACAGTGGGAGCCAAAGGCCAAACTGCTTCCAGTCTGGAGCACCACCTGTTTAGAGAAAGGATCGTTAAACTTAGCTACGATGGCGATGGGATGTCTTGATGGCACAAGAGGTCCCCTCACAGTCGTACCATACCTGCACAATTCACATACTGCACCTGCACATGGAAACATCAGTGCAGTGATTAAAAAATAATAATAAAAACAGAAGTGTAACTGCCACAGACTGATGGAAACATTACATTTCTTCCACTGAAGTAGAAAGGGATTACAACGTTTTACTCTGCCCAAGAGCACCCCCAGTTTTTATGCGCACTATGCTGAGCTGCGCTGCTGCCTCCCCATGATTGAAGGAGCACCGCCCACCCTCAGCACTCTGATTCAGTCACACAGGTCAGCTGGGCTTCCAGTCTGCACCTGTCCAGCACAGCACCTGGCTGCTGACTGACTGTCATCATTTCATTTTCCCAACTCATCAACCATTTCTTAGGCAAGCTGAAATGGTAAACACGCTGAGCTGGTGCCATTACATCGGTGGAATCATTCTGAAAAGATAAAAAACAATGTGTCCTTGGATGCTCGTTTCTCTACAATAAAGGCGTCTCTTAATGTTAAACTTCAAAGCCAAGTGTACTTGAGATGAGCAACCAAATAGTTCTGAGCCCATTTACAGTTTACCACAGAACTTATTAAAGTTAAGGACAGGAAAAAGTAGGGCTTCTCAACATCTCTGCACTGCATCATCCTCCCGCCCAAAGAAGAATAACACATCTAAAGATGTTTTGATTTCCTTGTGGCTTTTTATAGCATCAGAGTGCCGGAGCAGCTTAGCTAACTGTGTGATTTATTGTCAGAAGAGCTTGGTATTAGAAATTTCAATAATGCCTTCTTTTCAAGTGACAGTTTCAAAAGCCAAATTAAAGGGGAGGTAACTGTAAAGTGATCGTATTTTAATGTCCTGCCTGTACGTTACAGCAACAGTTACAATACAAGCAATTATTTCTGGATTTCTTTATTTCCAGAAAATAATACGAAAAACACCAGGAAACTGTAGGCAGGGGGAGCTGCAGCTGAAAGCAACGAGGCAGAGTGCTCAGTTACATTACTGAACAGCTTGGAACAGCAGCAGCAACACTTACTGGGAACAGAAGCAACACAAGCACGCAGATGCACCCTATCTCTCCTACTTGCTTAGCTGGCATCAATACAGTAAGATTTCTCTTAACTTTCTTAAAAGAAAGACAATTTTAAAATGCATTCCAGAAAAAGACAGAGGATGTAAGTGATGGAAACACAGAATCACCAAGGTTGGAAAACACCTCGAACATCATCCAGTCCAACCGCCCACCTATCACCAATTAATGCCACCAAACCATGGCCCTCAGTACAGCATCTCAATGTTTCTCGGACGCCTCCAGGGACGAGAGGAGAGGAGTAGACTAATCACAAATTTTTGGTTTTGTTAAGCCTACTTACATCTGTCTAAGCATATTCACATGTTCATGCTCAAAGGTAAGAAGGAAATGAAAGAAAACTGAAAGTGAGGGGTCAGCAGACTGAACTGCACTTCTGCCAGGATGCAGCTCTTAGCACACATATGGCTGTTTTAAATTGGCACAGAATGACTTCTGTGTTCTGGTTTAATTTAGCTAACAGTTATGGTTATGAGATGCGATTTGGACAAGTTAAAGGGAGGATAAATGCAATTACAGTAACAAATATCTGCATCAGATAAAATGTAACACAGAAAGACATAAAGGAGGTTGGCTGACACTTGAGATCATGTCAACCTACCGCAAAATACCATAAATGCCAGAGAACATAACCTTTTCCACTGCTGTTCTGATCGTATTCATAAACTGACAGCTATCTATAAAATGAGTTGCTCAATGGGTTGCAAGAATGAACCGATTCTTTTCCATGGTCAGTTACTACGTGCTGCCTGATGCTGCCTTCCCCGGGGAAGGAACAGTCACTGGGACGTGTAAGTGCACTTGTACTCAGCACTGGGGCAGAGCCAACACGAGGAGCGTACAAAGTACTTACATACATTGATTTCTCTTGCATTAAGCAGTTTCCTTCCAGCATACAAATCAGTAATCATTTCTCCTAGGATTTATTCTCATACCCCAAACAGTGAAACCACAGTATGCAGATCTCAAACTTTCATCTAAGGTGAACTGCCAACATACTGCTTTTTTTTCTTCTCTTTTGAAGTACAGCTGTTTAGTAGGTAGATCTAACTTTGAATGCACAATAAAATAAATAAATATCACAACTGTCCTTTTAAAACAGGTAAAGGTAAAAGAAACAGCTAATCTGGAACCTAAAAATAGCATAAGTTATTTCAGATTCAGTTATTATTCCCCTGGAATATAGTGACCTGATTGGCGACGCTTATGTAAGTGACAATAGATTACATAGATGGAATTTTTAACTGAAAAGATGCATAAAATCGCTTGTGTGATGTTACATGAATCTTTCTGCTCTCCTATATTCAAGCTTTCACCCACTTAGTTTACCATGCCAGAATCCAGCCAATAAGTCTTGTTGCTGTCTAGCCACACAAGTTGGGTGTTTTTACTTTTCTCTCTCGAATACGGTCAGTAATGTGTTCCAGTCAAGTAGAACAGAGCCAGACCTCATTCTCACTCCCAGGGCAGCAGGAAACACACCACCTGCACTGCACCACTGCCTGCTCAGCAGCCTCAGGATGCAGCCATTCACCGTCCTGCATTCAGAGTCCTCCCTTTCTCCTCTGAGGGCTCAGTACAATCTCAC
Source organism: Callipepla californica brunnescens (assembly GCA_023055505.1). Lineage (NCBI taxonomy): Eukaryota > Metazoa > Chordata > Aves > Galliformes > Odontophoridae > Callipepla > Callipepla californica. Next base: position 8,669,454 of record JALIRH010000008.1, on the reverse strand, counting down.
CAAAGCTGAAAGGAAACGATGTGCAGATACATGAGGATCGCGTGGCTGCCCCCTGCGTGTCATCCTCTGACAACACTGAGCTCCTACGTAACAGGAACACTATGGAGGTACCTAAGTGTAACTCTAGTGATTGAAAGCCATTAAGACAGCTACAGAAGGTGCAAAAAAACCATACACAGACTGCACAGAATCCAGTACCTCAGTCACGTGACAGATTCGGATCGATGTCTGACAGAGAGGAGAAAAATGAGGCTCCTGGAGCAAAATGGAAGAGCACATCAACCACTAGTGTTCTCCTTTCTTTCAGCACAAGCCCTTGTAATCCTTATTTTCCTTTTTACAGAGTTTGAAATTAAAAATACTGCCTTCCAGAGGATTCCAAGAATAGAATAAATGTGTACAGCAAAAAAAGAAAGCTGCATCCAAGCAGTAAGATCTCCTAAGTGCCATTTACTTCCTTTTTAAATTGGATCATCACCAGCGTCAATAGCACTGACACCACCTTCTACATTTTCACCAGGTCAAGGACAAATGGAAAAGACTTCATTAATTTTATAACCGTATTTAATTGGAAAATTCCAAGAACATCAGATCTGAAAATCAAACTGAACTTTGCTCTCCTCCAGGCATCTACACTCAGCACGGCAGCTGCTCATTCCCGACAGAGCCTGCAAATGGCATTTGTGATCTAGCTGCTGCTCACAGCCTCTTCAGCTGTCCACCCTTCCTTGGGTTTTGAGTAATCCCACGGTCTCCTGTTCTCAGTGTACCCATACAGCTTCCGCAGTGCCACACGTGCAGCTTCTTCCTCTGCAGCAAGCAGTGTTTCCCCAGGGCCTTCAGCTATTATCTTCTTATCACTGGGGAAAAAACACAAACACATTTTCATCAGAATCCTGAGCACCACCCTACACGATGGATCAGAGCTGTTAAGGGTGTTTTCCCCCACCCCGTGAATGCTGCAGCTGGTTTCTACAATCACACACCAGTGTACACATTTCTGCTGTTTTCTTCCTGCAAAGATGAGCTATTGGATATTCAGCAACACAAACTCAAATCAGAAAGACGTCCTCTTCCTGAGGGAACACGGCTCTGGGACTCCTATTGCTGATTGTTTACAGAGTTCAGTTTCTGTCAGCCCTGTTAAAAACATGCAAATCCTTTCCTTTGGTTGGCCTGACCTACCTTTTCCTCCGGTAAGAAAGCATTTCAGAAATTCCTCAAAGGCAATTTAGAGAGAGTTCTCCACGTGCTGAATTATGCATTCAGCTCTGTTTAATCAGCAGATTTGGGTACTGAACACACAGCTGTGGCTCTTCCAAAGCTCATCAGCCCTGTGACCGGCAAAGCCCCTACGCCACAGAAACCACAACATCCCGGCTCTGGTGCACGTGTGATTCAGACCTCACAGCTCTTTAGTCCCACACTGCTTTGTGCTTTGTTACTGACAGTGCTTCCACAGCTGATTTTACACGGCAGTCACTGCGTGGTTTCTTTTAGTAATAACTTGACCAATGAGCGCAGGCAAGAAATGAAAGGACCATGTTCTGTCCTCCCCTCTCCCCCACCTCAAACCCATTTAAATTAGAACCATACTAACCAGTACAGCCCAACGAAGTACAGTGGCAGAACTGTGCTGACCCCCAGCTGCCTGGTAATTCTTGGTTCTGGAGCGGAGATATTTCTCTTGGCCAGCTCTTCCACCAGTAAGCCCATAGGATTTACAACTTCCCAGATCTCGAACAGGTCTTTTCCAATCAGTTGGGGAATTAAAAAATCCTAAACAGAAAAATACCTGGTTAATATCAATGGGAAGGGGAACGGCAGCTCCAGCTCCTGGTGTCTGTGAGTGAAAATACAAAACGACGAGGTGCTAATGCACCTAAGCAGGACCAGGTGATCCTGAGCTCTGCTGGCTGAGCTGCTCAGTGTGTGCACCAAGCCAGCACGCTCCCAGCTGAAGGAGCAGCTCCTGCCTGAGGGGCCCGTGTGCTGCTGTGCAGCTCCGAGCAGGAGGTGAGCACCTCAGTGCTGCCCACAGGGAAACCCAGGCAGCAGATGGCACAACTGCAGCGTGCTGCCAGGAGCTGAAGGTAACACGCAGTCCTGTGGATCTGCACACTGCTGTGTCTGTGAAGTGCTGCCTGCTCTTACACAGTGCCTCACCTTGGAACTCAAATGACATTTTAGTGCATATCTCCTCCATTCCAACACTAGGAGTAAGTGAAAAGGGCAAGTGAAAGGACAGCAACTGCCCAAAGCACTTTGTTACGCTGCAGTTTAACCGAACATTCCTGTACGATCTTTGCTGTCCTGAGTGCAGATCCTACGAGCTCAGCACGTTTTACATAAAACTAAAATTGAAACATATATATATAAATTGAAGGTATACGTAATCTGACATGGAATAATTTCACTGTTTGACAGCACAAGGCACGGAGGGCAACGCAGTTCCCCAATGAGCACAGGGAACCGGGAGGTGTCACCCGGCGTTACACATCAGAGCAGCCTGCGCCTCTTTGTTTAGGGGCCAGAACCGACCGACCCCCCCGGATCCCGGTCACTAAGGCACCGAGCAGCGCGTGCTTTTCGCCTTCCTTCCTACAACTCCGCAGCCCCCGCCAGAGAATACCACCAAGCCCGGCGCACCCTGACGAAGAGCCCGGCTCTCTCGGGCCCGCTGCTGCCCAGCAGCGCTCCCACCACGGCGAAGAACGTGGCGTGCAGCACCGGCGGCGGCGCGGGGAAGTGCGCGCAGAGCGCCAGGTCGGGCAGCGCCAGGTTCCGCGCCACGTGGGACACGAGCTCCGGCCCGGACAGGAACGACACGAGCGCGGCCACCGCCGGGCCGGGCAGCAGCGGGTAGGCGGCCTCGAAGCTCCGCGTCAGGTAGGACCGAGAAAACGCCAGGCCTCGCGCGGAAAGCTCGGCGTTGTCTCGGAGGTTGAGGGCGACGGCGTCCTCGTCCACGCCGAGGTCCCGGCGCTTCGCCTCCTCGCTCTTCACGTAACAGGAATTGACGAAGGCGGTTTTGAGGAGGTCTAACGAGAAGTCCTCGCGCAGGCGGAGGCCGAACGCCCGGATCTCCGCGCGGTAATCCCAGCCGGGCTGCTCCGAGCTGCGGGCGAGGAACGACGCGGTCAGAACGCGGCGTCCCCCGCCCCGCCGGCGCGTCCCCGCCCGCCGCCCCGCGCTCTCACCGCCGCCGCGGGGCCGCCTGCAGCCGCTGCTGCTCCAGGTACGCGCGGAGCCACCGCTTCTTCTCGCGGCGCGGCGCGGAGCCCGCAGCGGCCCGCCCCGTCCCGGCCGTGCCCAGCAGCCGCCGCCAGCCGCGGAGCAGCGGCAGCAGCCCGCCCGCCATCGCGGCGCTGGCGGCGGAGGAAGGTCCGTCCGCCTCAGCGTCCGCCGGGTAACGCGGCCCGGGCGGAAACGCCCCGCTTATCCAGTGACGCGTCACAGATCGGATCCTCAGCTGTTCTGCCCTGGCGCAGCTCGGCTCACGGCGCACATCGCGCTTCCAGCCGACGAGAACGGAGCGTGTGCAGCTGTGGCACATCCTCTCAGCACTCTGCGCATCTCCAGGGCCCAGAAGCTGTCCTGCACAGCAGTACCGGCTGCTGTAGGAAAGGTCCCCTCTGAAGCACTTTCTCTCAGGCACTGACGCTGCACTCTCTGTGGTTGCCACACATCCAAGAGCACACCAGGCACGGCAGCCCTGCAGCAGGCCAGGCCGCCTTTGCTTCTCAGGTGCCAGTTTACGCAAATCCTTTCGCTTTCTTAAAATAATATTAAACAGATCTTTTTTTATTATTATTACTCTTTGTTTTATTAAATACACTACAGTGTTCTCTTGTACTCCATCTTTTGATCACTCACAGATCGACTCACTTAAAAATGTACTTTACAGAAAAAAAAATATCTGTAAAATTAAAGCTAAAAGAAATGAACACATTACACACCTCAGGACAGCCCGCATGTTAGCAAAGTCCTTTTATTACCTGACCCGAACATCGCCTGCAGCTAGGAACAGTCATGGAACAGGACACACTCCTTGAACACAGCACACCTCTGAAACTAGTTAGACCGAAGGAGAACTAGTGCAGTGATGTTCACCTGCACCTAACAACAGTAAAACCTAGCTTTCATTCCTTTTTGTTGGGATATTTTTCCCAAACCCAATTTGATTCGTTCTCTCCCAACCAGAGCAAAAATCCAGTGATTGTTCCTGTCAGTCGCTCTCCTTACATTGCACAAAGCAAGCTTCATTTCAGAATCAGCTGATCCATATTTACACTGAAGCATGCAAAGGAGGATACTGCAAGTATTCACAATGCAAATCTATTAAATACAGCGTGACTGAACATCAAGGTGTCCCTTAACACTGCAGTTCTACAGCCTTTTTCTGTGGTGGAAGTTTCCAGTGTACGAATTATAAAACAGCATACCATTCAGAAACAGAAACAGAGAGTTCTGCAAATGTTGTTGGTATTTTGATGGACCAGATTTTTCAGAGCCGCGTCTAGCGCCGAAACCAAAGCCAGCTATTGAGTAGCCAGAAAGCTACAGTAATGGAATACATGATCATCTCCCTCTTAGCACGCTCTTTGTTTTCTTCTTCCAGAAGCTGCAGACGCCGATTAAGTTTGATTATCTAAAAATAAACAAATACTTTTAATGCAGTTGCCAGACACTGAAGAAGCTTGAGTAGGCATCCAAAACCAGCACTGTGCTTGGGTGGATTTTAAACACTTGACAATTTGACTTTCCATCTTCCAACACTAGTGACCAGACCCGGCTGTCCCTGCTAAGTAGGAGCACAAATAGAGCCGGACTCCCCAGACCTCCAGAACAATGCAGATCAGTGCAGGCAGTCCAGCAGGGGTACAGACAGCACACCTCACCACACCTGCTCCACAGCCACCTTAGCAGCAGTACCATGCTATTACAGCAGACAACCCGCTTCCCCATTACACCGCTACAGCTTTTTCTTATCAACTGTTACACTTCACATACCTGTCTTCTTAAGGAAGCAGCATCTACAACAGTCATGTCGTCCGGCGTTCCCTCAAGCGTCGGATCCACGTTGGAAAGACCGTACCTGTCAGGGCAGAGAGATCACTTAGCTGTCTCATCCGCACAGAGATCAGTGAGTACTGCAACTTATGAACATTCTACTAGAGGTATTTTTGGTGGCAATAGGCAGAAGAATTCTAAGACTTCTTAGCTTTGACTGGGTTATGTATTTCCAATAGGAAGGTGACTGAATGAAGCATGAAGATGCATGGAGTGGGAGCTTGACTAACTCTCTGTCCACTGTTCTCCACGTTTAAACATTTTTGGAACTCCTCCACACACACAGACATAGTATCACTTGGTCTCAGAATACTATTTCCAGTTCATCAGCTGCTTAGTGAATGCTGAGAACTGCCTGAGCTCAAACACTGAAGTTGCAAGAGATCTGCAATAGATCTGAACTAACCAAATGAAGATTTGGAAAGAATTGGGTACCTCATGCTCAATATCTACTTAAATGTCCCACTTACTGAGATTAATGATCACAGTCACAGCAACCTTCAGATTTTAGGTAAGGGGCAGAGAACCTTGCAATTGAAGAGTCGAGTGCTGCCACTGCTCACTGAACTCAGCATACTCCAGAAAGAGGGCTGTTCTCAAAGCACCTCTCCATATTCTTGACGTAATACAATTCAGATAAAGCTTTATTCTAACTCCAGGACAAGGCACTTGAATACAATACACTCTGTAACAGTTAGAAAGGGGCAGAAAGACTACAAAAAAAATATGCGTTTTGCTCATTCAAATGTTGCATCTTAAGCAGCTTCTTTTCCAACATCAACAGGTAAAAGAAGTCCCTGCTGCTACACACACTGCTCAGATTCTCTTTCTATCTTGATGTCTCAGTGTTCAATATTAACTCCCCTTGACTTCACTTGCTTTCTCATTAGGACACACAAACAGCTGCTGGCAACAGCTTCAAACTCTGAACAGAAACACCTCAAAGCTACCAAACTCAAAACAAAATACACCTAAAAGAACATTTAGCATTTCACTACAGAGTTAATGGTTTACTCTGACTATCTTTTAATTCAAGAATTCCCTGAACTTGCAGAATGCACTTAATGCAGATACTTCTTTTGCACCACACATTCTTTCATCACTTTCAGTGAACTTCTGTATCATACATAATCCTTTGCCCCCCTCTAAAACACCATCTGTCAAAGTTTTTTTGCCCTGCTGTTCAATGATGTGTTGCTTCTAAATAACAGTTGCTGTTTCTAAATGAGAACTGCACGAGTCTGGACTTAAATAACCATGAGATCCTTGAGCAACACTGCGTAAAAGACAGGGAATTGATTAGGTTTTGATCTGCGTTCTTGGAGATTTGAAGGGTGTACAGGGAGATGCAAACCTTGTGCAGGTAAGACCAGGATACAAACAGATATTCTTTTAATAAATGCCAAGTAAGCAATTGTCTGTCAGAGTCACAACTGTTTTTAAAGCACAGTATGGGACAAAACAAGTTTGGCAACCCTTTTTATTAAAAAAGAAAAAAACCATATATAGATATATATTACTAAGGCCATTAAGGACTCAAAATCTTTGTTTCACTATAATTTTTGCTGTTTACTACTTACAGTTCTTTCAGTTCTGGCAGTATTAAAAAGACTGAAGCGGTTTTTATTCCCTTAATGATGGGGGGGAAAAAAAGAGAGACAATCCCATAGCAGAGCTGTCTGCCACCATCTCTTTGGAAAAGAGAAGAGAGCTCATCACTTAAATTACAAGAAAACCCTTATGATAATCTCTTGCACCACTATAAAAAAATGAATTCCTGAATTAGAGCTTAAGAATCACTTGTGTGAATCCAGTGTTTACTTAAGCATAAATCCTATCTCCACTTTGATGAAAACAGAAAAGTGTAGTGTGAAATGGGAACAAGTGATGTGGAATTTCCTTAATCCTGATCATGACCTCACATTTGAAGTTTACATCCAGTTCCACCGAGTGATGTCAGCCTGCCAACGCAATGGCTGTAAAAACACATCCAGCCACCACTCACACACAGGCACGTTACTGAGAGCACCTGCAAAAAATAACACGATGCAAGGCCAACTTCTGTAGCACAATACGGAACTCAACCACTATTAAACAGGAGGAACTCAAAACATTGCTAATGTAATTTAAAGTCGTCCCTCAGCTGCACAACTTCTGCAGCACTGTTATATCCACTACACAAAGAGCTTGTGTGCTAAGGAATAAGGACCTGAAATACCTCAAGAGGTGAGGGCAGGATATGAAGGAGCACTGAGATCCACTGAACTGTGGATCGTGACCGACAATAACAACAAAATCTTTACCTGGTGTTGTCATGATGAGGGTTAGAGGAGGTGGTAGCAGCTGACCCACCACGTAACACTGGCCTACAGCAGTTTGTTGTAGATAGAAAACAGGAGACAGAAACAGGAAATGACAAAGAGAGGTAAGAGGCAAAACACACAGAACAAAGGAACATCAAAATATTTCTACATATACCGTATATTTCTATGCAATACCTATTTATTTTACTGTATTTAATTAACACCCTATGTGTATACAGCTAAGTTATGTAGGTGAAATTTTGATGATAAAGCTTCATTTGTGGAAGATGAATTACTGGAACAGAGATCTGGGAGGAGTTACCAACCTTATAAGAATATACTATGGGAAACTTCCTGTTTTTAAAAAAGGCCCTCCATAAAACAAAGCCCCAGGAAAAAAATATTTACACACGTGCAGAACGGAACAGCTCAGTTGGAAGGGACCTACAAAGATCACCTAATCCAACTGCCTAATTGCTTCACGGCTAACATAAAAAGCACACTACTGAGGGCAGTGTCTGAATGCCTGCTGAAGACTGACAGGCATGGGGCACTAACCACCTCCATGGGAAGCCCATTCCAGTGCCTGATCTCATGGTAAAGCAATTTTACCAGTGCCCTGTCTGAGCCTCCTCTGGTGCAGCTTTGTGCCATTCCCATGCATCCTGTCCTCAGTTCCAAGTAAATGGTATGAACGTCCCTTTTATTATCACTTTTTCAAGTTTATTTCCTTCTATTTTTAGGCAGAGGGCAAGAAACAGAGCTTTTTAGTTATTAAATCTGCGTGCGCACCACTTTGTCAGGAAGAAGTTGGCATGTCCTGATTTACATAAGACACGAACGTCAGCACTATGTTCTGATGACAATGACACTGAGTTTCAGTACCTCTGGTAATGACCCAGTTCCACACCTATGCTGTGTAACAAACTGAGAGATTTCAAGCTGTAGAACAGTTTCTTCCATTTTCCCAATGCCAACAGCAGGTGTTTGTACTGTGCACTCAACCCACGTCTATGCCAGCCTCTAAAGTTAGCAATAAGAAAGGGGAATGTAGGAGTGAAGATCTTTACAGCTGGGATGGGTGAGAATCAGAGGCCTGGTGCTGAGGTGGCTAGGAGAACACTGCAGCCCGGCCTGAAAACAGCCACATGCTGTGCAAAAATATCACAGCTGCTAGTTTAATTCAAACAATTCGGGGACTAGGAGACAGCAAACAGCTGCCCAGAACACAGTGCTGGGACTAGGTCCTACTCTAAACAGATCTGCAATCGGAGCACTTTGCTAGATCCGTAAAACTAAAAATGAAGTCCTATTGCATACCACAATGTTTGCTTGTCTAGCACACAAGCAAAAGCCAGCGTGATCCCTCTTACCAATCAGAAACTCCCAATCCTAGCACCTGTAATAAAAGAATATTCTTCCTCAAGTTCTCAAAAATGATATTCCTATTTTTTAATTGGAGAAGTAATTCAGTCTCAAGTCTTGCTGGACAGGTGTGATAATTAATGCTTGGAGAAAAGCTAAGAAATTCAGCATGAAGCAGTTATAGAACAGGCCACAGAATTCTTCTGAACAGAGTCAGCTGTAATTAGCAAATATGGCACAGCAGCTTGTCAGTATCCAGCACGTGTCTCCTGTGCTACCTAATGCAGGCCAACCACGTTTGGATGTTGTATAATGAGACCAACAGTTCTCAAATGCTGTCTGAATTGCAGGCCTCAGCAGCATCTGTAGTAAAGGTCCTATTGCTGCAGAACTAATCAATACTAACTAACCTGCACCATCCTTACCATCATAACTGAGATCACCTCAAACTGAGCAGTAAGTTCTCTGGTAAATACAGTGTGTGTAATAGCTCAGCTCTTCTTTAGTTCTAAAGACATCTTTCAAAAAAGAGTAAAAAAAAAAACAAAAAAAAAAACAACAAAAAAAACCAAAACCACAACCCTAAAACTTTGACCCTTCTGGCTACTTCTGTCACTTCCAACCTAAACATTAACACGTGATCAGAAGCAGCCATAATTTAGGTATGCTCAGCACTTAATTATTTCACTGCAAATTCAATGGCAGCCTAAACCACAAAGGGAATGCACAGTGATGTACTTTAACAACAGTGGTAAAACAGGCAATAATGCAATGACCAAATGAATCGGGTCCATCTTCTGCTTAGAGCAGAGCATGCAACAGAAATACCACAGTAATGACACAATCAAATGGTCTGAGAGGAAAACAAGAGGTGTGGATAATCTAGGTACCCGGGTCCAGGTTACAACACCCGTGTGCACACGCACGTGAGGCCAGCAATTCTTAGTTCAGCAGGGGCAGCAGCTACGTTGACTTCTCAGTGTACTTTGAAACTTCTCTGGAAGTCTTAGAACGGCCATAAGAATGGGCACTAGGACTTTATCTGGAGGTGAACTGGGTAAAAAGCTCAGCTTCTGAAGTACAGAAAGGATCTGTGCACTGAAGCATCGGTGACTAGGTTAAACTGCTCTTGCTTGCTCATCTCAGTGCTACAAGCAATAACTTCAGCAAAGCAAGGCTACACCACATCTGCAGCTTGGTTCCATATGCTTCTGAACTACATTACCCTCGTCCAAACTCACGTGTAAAGACTTGTATAGCAATAACTTGCACCCTATGTTGTTTCTGTCATGAAAATTGTCATCAACTTCCTCAACATGATCTTGTAACTTCTCAACATGATCTCCTAACACTTCAGGAAATGCCTACATGGTGAAGCTCAGCACTTAATGAGGACAGTGGCTTTTTAGAAAATACTGATCTAACAAAAGGAGATAGCAATGAATTTCTATACTATTTTCTTCTAAATAGTAACTTATTGGTCCAAGAGGTAAAAAATAGCTCAGATAAGTTACAAACATTTCAATCAGATTTTTTTTTAAATATATTTTTTTCCTACACTTTATTTAAAACATCACTAAAATATCCCTAAATGCAGCTTTTGGGTTGCCTGCAGCACAGAAGCCTTTAAAAGACTAGTTTTTGGCCCAACGGCCACGACACGGAAATAAGAGAAAAAGGGTTAGAACTGGAAAGCAAAACTGACCTATTGTCCTTGTCCAGGCTGAAGGAAGTGCAAGAGTAAACAGACAGTGTCAACAGTGATCATTAAATTGTCGCCCATCTGAAGAATCTATCATGCGAGCAATGCCAACCAAACTAGGCATAATTCATTATCTGAAGCAGTGTAATCAGCACCTACCACCAGCAGTTTTAGTAGATTGTAAGATGATTTTGAAAATATTTTTTAAAAAGTAAAGCAAGCCAGGGAATAAGTGAAAAATATTTCCAGTGAACAGCACAAGTCAGATCTTGTTCATTTTAAAAGCTCTCTTCTCATTATAAGCATAACATTTAAAATAGTTAAGGCTTTAAGATAGAACACATCACACAGAGCAAAAGAACAGACTGCAGTTTGAAACGGTTTAAAATGAACAATATTTTACAACCATGCAAGTGAATCATCCAAATTTCACATTCCTACGCCGGCTGTACAATAACGGTGGGTATCCAAACAACCAGCCACAATGAATGCACCTGGACCTGACTGATTCACTCATTTGTTTCTGGGCAAGTTTGCTTGACAGGTGAGTAACACCAGTTTGCTGTTTCTTCTCAGAAGGTTAATAGGAATGCCTCAAAAATGAACCCAAGTCAGGAAGAGTAATGCAGATTTAGAAGCATTCAGAACCCTAGAATTATTCTGATGTCTGAAGTTAGAACTGTGCATATGAACATGCATATATACATACATACATATATATGCAAAATCCAAGAAAATGTGGGCAAGAACATGCCTAATGGAAGGCAGGATAAATCCTACTAGCTTCTCTGCAGACTGGGGAAAGGGAATTTCAGTCTATGTTTTAACAAGGACTTTTGGCATAGTATGCAGTCCTGTTAATTCTCAGACAGAAGAATTCCTGTTTGTCTGGGAGCTTTAATTTTGTCAAGAAAACAAAAAATAAAACAACACCGATGCCAATTATTCCATCTAATCTTTTAATACTGACAAGATTGGTAAAAGAAAAAAAGAAAGAAACAACAAACAACTATTGACTGATGGACAGGCATTGACATTTTAACCTCTACAATTTAAAATTTCACAGGATTAAAAGAGGGTTAAGCACCCAACTCAGAATTAAAGGAGAACCAAGCATTTACTTTGTGTTTTGCTTGATTGTTTTTTTTTGTTTTTCAAGTTCCAGGTTAAAGGAATAAAGGTCAGCAAGACTGCAGTTCTGAATGATTTGTTAATGTTCATATGGACATTGCTATACTGTCCTCTCAGACAATGTGGTGAGCTACAGGAGGTACCAGTTTGGAAAGCAACTGTGAAAACAGATATTCTCAATAAGATTGGCTTGATAGTCACGCTTCCTTACTGAAACAACGAGGAAGCAAATCGTTCAACTTCACCTTAGAAAATACTAGGAGTGCTAGTGGTGTAGTAGCAACCAGAGGCAGATAAGGAATGTGGAAGAAATGAGCACAGGCCTGCCTGAGGACTGCAGGAGGAATGAGCAGTTCCTCACAGCATTCCTGGCTGCTCTAATTAGGCTAATTAGTTAGCTTCTCTAATTCGACCTCTTTGCAAGAACTACAGAATAGCTGCGGCAGTTCTTATCTGAACCTCTGTGACAAGGACGCACAGTATTAAAATGTCTTTGGCTAACAAAATCTCATCATTTTTAGTCTTTGTAAGTACTTCTGCAGTGTTAAGTGTGCAGTTCTTGTCATGCTTAGAAGTGCCAAATCAAAACAGCACATGGACACATCAAGTGGGCAAAACTCCACTGAAAGAACGGAAGTACGCTGTTTGCAACAAGGCTTCTTTGGGCTCATCGCCTCTCAAAGTATCAGCTTATCCATGAAAATGAAGAAATTATAAATCAAAGGAGCAACCAACTCCGCATATATTGCTTTTGGCTTTTTTGGCTCACAACATCCAGTGAAGTGCTGTACTGACCAGAGATAAGCACTCATTACATCACCGGACAGAGCCCGAAGTCACAACATGTAATCAAATGCAGTATCTGCAACCAATGCCTTGCAGAATAACCTACCCCATTTCTGTACGTTTCAATGACTTAGAGCAACATCAGCCCAATCTTATTGATTTGCACCATTACTCACCAACACAAAAGTGGTAGATAAGGCTAATAAACATGCAGGTTAGAGATCAAGAATTACGTGCAGAAAAACAACCTGACTACTTGGAAACAGCTGAATCCCTAGCAGTCGCAGATTAGCTCTAACAATTTTTGTTTGGAAGAAAACCTTACTGGTGAATTTCACCGAAACAGAAGCATTTTGAAATGTGAATTTTGGACAATTAAATTGCTTATGAATAGTGAACACAAAGGAAAGCAAAAGCAGATAATTTCATCTCATTATTCTGTAAACATAAATCACACTCCACTAAAAGAAAAAAAACAAAAATGAAAGCAGCAGCAGCTGGCAGAATCAGTGACAACCAATCACCTGCGATTTTCATCCAGCACATCCAAGACCTGCTGGTAAGCCCTACGTGTGGAAGACTGGATAAACGACAAAATGCCACGAGCAGAGTAAAGATTAGTTCCATCTTCAGGTAACATACTGGGAGGACAGACACGAGCCTGTTGCAGTGATGGTGTCACACTGTTCATATAAGCATAGTAAATGAAGAGAGAAATACTGTAGTCAGATTTTTAATTAAAAGAAAAAAAAAAAAAAAAAAAAAAAAAGCATCAAAACTTTTCAGATAGTACTAATCCCCAAATTTTACCCTTCTCCCAGCATTATAAGGTAGCAGCCCCAAACTCCAGGAGTATAGGAATTGTGAGCTATGTTTGTAAATGCAGTTCTGAAGTTACACTGGAGAGTTTTAGAAAGTCGTTGCCCAGCCAATGCTTCACCTGCTGAAATCAGTAGTCAAGCTGTTATTGACACCAATGAGAAAAGTGTTTTTAAAAGCATAAGTTTTTTCAGCAAAGAGAACCTCACAGACTCTTTAAAAAAAGCTTTTCTTTGCGTCGGGACTAAGAATCGAGACAGCATTTTGATTTGCATGCAAACAGTCGTTAAAGGTCACTGCTAGCATTTCAGCACAGAATTCATACCACAGGGACAAGTTACACGATCTGAGTTTTTGGCCATGAAACAACACCCTTAGGAAAAATACAGAGGATTGAAATGCAAGGACAGGCATCTTGGTTTAAAGCAGTACACAAACCTCTACCAGACAAAAGTGAATTTTGATACACCACATCTGATATAGCCATTTTTCATGTTCAACTTGACATTATCCACATTGTCCTTCCAACGTCAAGATTTTCTGCCATTTGAATCAGAGATTTTTAAGCGAGATTTAAGTGAGGTTCTTTTTTGAAGAGAATATCACTTATGTTAACTTTTTCATTTATATTAACACATAAATACAAGACAAAGTGTGAGTAACCATGCTCTTTAAAATCTAGGGATAGTTTATCTTCCAAGATTATCATCCTTATTTCAACACTCCTTGAACTGCTGATGAAAAATACAAGTGGCAAAGTTAATAGAGTTAGAACACCGATCTTTCCACTTTTGTTGGCATTTTTATGAAATTAATCCAAGTATGGGTGGTTAAGTGATTAGAAGTGGGTTTGTTATGTGGATAATTCCCAGGTAGGTCACAGCCCTTTAATGCTCTATTTAGAACAGAGCTGCTTTGTGACTGGCTGGCAGCAAGATCACAAAACTGAGTAAGAAAGTTCAATTGAAAAGAGATTTGATGCATATTACACAGATGTCACTTCAACCACAGAACAGTTAAAGCCATCCCAAGCTTCCAGAGACAAGCAAAGACAGCAGTGCCTGGTGCTTGACTGATGTTAGTCATTATTTATCAGCTAAAGGAAAAAAAAATAAATAAGCATCCCTCTTTACATATTTTATTTTTCTCTATGAGCTGTAGAATAGATTTCTCTTTTATATTTATGACTTCTATTTTGCCATCAATAGAAGTGGTCACAGCTACAAACTTAATTCTTCAATGGCATTGGAAATCCCAATATTCTGGAGAAAAACCACTAGAAGCAGGGAAATACTGCCACTGAAATAAATTCATGAGATTTTCTATTCCTGTCTGGATTTGTCAGTTTAAGGGAAAGGAAAAAAGAGCAATATGTCTTTTTATTAAAGGTAATTTTTCTTGTTCATCATCTCTGAACGGGAGCTTTAAGAAAAGTAATAGTATTTAAATTATATAGTATATAAATATATTGCAAAACAAAATATTCATGTTGTCCAGAATACCTTTATTGTAAATAACCCTTGTAATGTTATGTGCAAAGTTTTGTTGATACTGAAAAATGACAAAAAAAACAAACAACTTCTGAACTGAAACTACACAACATTCTCTACAAGGTCACATGAATACAGTCTACAGTAAGGGGAAAGGGAAAAAGAAGACTGCAGAATGAGGTAGATCCTAACTCACTGGACTACTCTATGCCCATTGGCTTATAGGAAGCTTGTAAAAAGTGGTTACTTCATTCAAGAGTCTTTACTAGAGAAAATTTCATTTCTTTATTTCAATATATTTTCTCCTGCACAGCCATATTAAGTAATTCAAATTCTCTCCAAAAAGACTATAGCTAATATTAGTGTACTTTTGAAGTATGTAGTTTAGGAGAGACCTTTCTTCCTTTCCGACTGAAAATGAGAATAACTAAATCAAGGGCTCTAATCTCAGAATTAAGGAATATGGGGAACGGGTGGGGGAGGTGGAATGAATAAGCTGAATTCTTCCTCTGTGCTCGTTTTAGGATTATTCTTTGGCAAGCATGCAGTAATCCTTTGGACTACATCAGAGGCTATGGAGAAGCAATATAACGAAGCAAACATCTGATGCACAAACCAGCCAAGACGACACAAGAATAATTCTCTAACACTTAACACAACTGCTTATCACAAGTTGTAGTTACACCCTTATCTCCTCAATTGGTAGAGAAATGTTCTTAGTCTGATATACTTTCATTTAAAATTTCTGAAGCATTTTCACTTTCAGTTGCAGACAGTTATTGTTTCTGTGCTGCCTAGTTAAAAACACTGGTGGATTTCAGGATTTGGACCAAAAACAAACAGCAGTGAATTACAGAAATTACTATGAAGGGGTTCAGTTACAGTGTACCTTCACAGCAGTGTCCCTAAAGTCTTCTAAAAAAACGTGAGATGTACACATTATTTCTCTTAGTTCTAGGAATATCAAATAAGGGTAAATAGATTTAAAGTAGAAGTTAGTTTAGGCTCAGCCACAGCCTGTATTCTCATTAAGGATGTGTATGCCACAGCCTTTTACTGCACAATTTGTGTAAAGAGCAGGATTTCTCAGGCTATGAAATAGGAAAGTGCATCTCCTCCGACAGTTCAAAGGGAAAGGCAGGAGCAGAAGAAAAAAAAGAAAAAAATCACATGCTCTACCCATTTTGATCGAACCTCAGTAGTTTGCTGTCTTCTGATTCACAGTGGAATGTTTGCATTCAACACTGACTGGCAGTGGACAAGAAAAAGCTTCATTTCACCAGGTAATCACAAACAGCCAAAGAACCAGACTAAAGCCTTTTTTTTTTTTTTGATAAATAAATCATTAGTTGGAGTTCTGCCACCATTTATTTCTCCCTATGTTTCTCACACAGGCAAGCGATCTGGCAAAGTCTGGGAAAGCGTGCAAAAGAAACAGAAACCGCGTATTTAGTGTATGAAAACTGTTTCAGATTTTATATTCTAAATTACAGATACTTTGTCTGAAAATTAGTATTGCAGAGAGCTACGTAATTAAACAGACTCTTGATTTTTATATACCAGCTAACATGTTGGCTTACGTGCAATCCTCAGTCGAAAGAGGTGACTGGAACCGTGGCATTTTATTTCTTGGGACAGTATCTGATCTGTGCCACCTTGAATAATAATTGTAATCTCTTAAGTAAGCATCCTTTAGAGAAATATCATTTCTTCTAACAGAGCTGTTAATATTGTTAAACATGTAGAAAGTTACTGTACAAGCAGATGCTCTCTTGTTAGTCTTAATTTTTTTTTGAACATTTGAGAATTACTACCTTAAACAAAGCTGAACTCCCAGCAAATTGTTGGAAATGCATGCAAATGGATAACAAGAGGAGAAACACATACAAAAAAATCCAAGAAACAAGAAAAATAATTATCAATATCGTATGGAAAACACAGTTCTAAGTAGCACAGTCAACTCCTTTGCCTCAATCTATTCCAGAACATTTAATTTTGTTACTTTTGTAGGACAGACACTGGAATTTTGTACAGCACATCTGGACACTGTATATGAGGACAACGCTGATGCAGGTTAAAACTTGAGTATTATACTCTCTCCTAAGTAGGTAAAGATTTTACATGACAGTACTCAGTGGGGACAGCACGGAGTAGTCTATCTCATCTGTCAGAAAAATAAGACAAAAGAAAAACAGTTCTATGATAAGTAAATATTTGATGTAATTTGGAAGTGGATGTAAAAGATGGGACTGTTTTTCCAATAATGACATGAACTAGACTAAAAACAAAACAAAACATGGAAATAAGGTACTGATCTTCCTTGCAGTACTTTTTAATCACAGAACTACCTAAACATGAAATCAACTTAAAAGACAAGCCAGTTTTGATGAAGCAGCATTGTACCACTGCAACAATTAGAGCAAAGATAATACCATCAGCCAACACTGCTGGAGACAAGAACTTCACGAGCAGCTAGTTTCTTCTGTGTTTGTGCAACAATGGAAAAAATATTATTTCTAGGAGGTGAGGAAATTAAATGTTCAAGTTACATGAGATATAACAGGTGTTATGTTTTCTGTACTACAAAGAATGTACTAAAATGCAATTTCTTTTTTTAAATGTTTTAATTATCAATAAGAAAATGAAATCTTAAAAAAATTAATCACATTTACTAGCAATCTCTAAAAGAAATAGCAATTTGCAAGCTATATGATAATGAGTGCCAGATCTGAGGTAGCACAATTAACACTAAACACGTTTATTTGTGTGCACTGCCTATCTTGAACCACATCAGAGCACTTCCACATCAGCAGTGTCTTTAAGTGGCCACCACAGCAAAAGTAGAACACTATCTTACTAGTTTTGTTCATGGAATCACTATTTCCACAAAGCTTACGTTTTTATCAGTTTGCAATTATGCCCCATGGGCATACATTATAAGGCAAAGAGTAAAAAGATACCAAGTACTTCTTCTGAATCACACTGAGTCAAAAGCACCGACAGAAAAAGAAGCAACCCCTTGGAATCGCAGTGATTTCAGAACAGATGAGCTACACTCTAGGCGCAGCATAACTTCTGTCATAAAAAAAAAAACAAGTGCTTGAGAGGACAAGAAAAAACAAAACGCATCATCTGCAGGCCAGCAAACGAGGAACGCTGTGGTGAAGAAATACAGGTTCTTCCACATTGTCAGAAGAGAGCACAGATACAGCAGGCTTAGTATCAGTTAGATGCTACTCTTCATAGAAACAAAACAGCTGAGATTCTGGATCACTCTAAGTTTATATAATTTTCCCAGAAGACTGGAAAAGCTTAGTAAGAACTTGGACAACATTACACAGGTGTCAGAAATAAGCATCAAGAACTCATCTCCAGATGTGTCACAATTTCCTGGCTCTTTCATACAATAAACTGAGATGTGCAAATCAGCAGTTGCTGAGTTTGCTCATCACACTCTTCTTAAATTTACAGGATATCAGGTTTGCATTGCACTGCCAAGCTTCTCTGAAGGACTGCTAATAGATTAAGAAATTATGATGGCAAACAGTATTTAGATAGTTTTAAACCAGTAATTTTACATATAGTAAAGCACACAGGTGAGGTTTGCAGATTTGTAACTTCTGGATTCAAGAAACTCAGGCATGAGAAATCTCACAGGGACAAGATACATCCCATCAGAGCTGCTCTTGCTAGTTTTCCAGCCAGGCAGACATCACCCATGACTTTGGGCAGAGTAAACAAACACTGGGGGCAAGGATAAAGTGATTTCAAGTAAGTGCAAGAATTCATACATGCTATTTTTCCTCCAAGGACTCTGAAGAAGCAAGGCTGGTAACACGGAAGTGGTAAACTTTTTCCACAAACAACTTGTATCTCATGAAGAACATCTATTCCTGAATGCATCACATGCAAAATATCAATAGGAGGCCATTCCCGCAGTGAAATCCTACCATATCCAATCTTTTATTCGGTATTTTAACTGGATGACCAACATCAAAGGGAACCTGGACACTGAATAGGCTGCTGAAACATCTGGAGACTGAGCTGATCAGGAGCTTATGGATGTGAATTCAATTTTGTCAGCTCAGTGAGCTTAAAATTCAGTAGACCTGAGTACTTAGATATGCTTGTATAAACCAAAAGCTTGATTAAGAAAAGGAAGATAAGCAACAGTATTTCCATGACGATCAGAAGGAAGAGCAGGAAAACTGTAATTTCTGAAAGAGGCACGTGAATACATGACATCAATTTTAGACAAACTCACAGGTAGATAGATATGCAGTATATACTGAACCTCTTGGTACTCCTGTCGTAAACAAAAGAACAGGCATTTCTAGGACATAATTGACTTAACTTTTTTAATGCTAAAAATAAGTAGACCCAAAGTAGGCCACGTACTTATTTCCTACATTAAATTTAAGATGGTTAGCAATATTGTACTACCGAGTCTTAATTTGTCCAACACAGACGAATCCCATTGCTAGGTCTTACATCTCAGATTCTTTCACTAAGGCAACATTTTTTATGGTAGCTATATTAGGAATTGTTTTGATCAATACGTACATATGCAGGAAGACTAAGCATTACACTGCAAAAAAAATATTGCCAGGTGGAAGGATGCCATCACTCAGAATATACTGAGATTAATCAAATGACAGCTGTATCTAATTGGAATCTACAGACATGCTTGTCTACAGAAAGTACCATGAGAACTGCTACCTCTGATGGTACCAGTAAATAAAATTTCCAATCCTAAATAGCATTTGCCATTTTTAACTCAAAAGATGATGCATACTCACATATCTCAGTGCATGAAATATACAAATACCAATAAAATACGACTTACTCTCACGTTCATGAGAAATCACCATATTTCTTTGTCTATTAAAACCTTTATGTAATATCAACAGCAATAAGAGGGAACATTTTCATGCACACAAATAACTCAATTTCTTTGAGTATAAAACCTGAAAATTCAGGAAAAAAAAAATTACACCCATTCAGAAGGGGAAAAATTACCTAATGCAGCAATTCAGATGAAACAGCTGTGTGCCCACAAACACTCCCACCCTCTAAACTCAAAGAAAAACCCACACTGAACCAAAAGCGTAGGAATTAAGATAAAATGTTAGCTTTTTAGTGTTTATGATTATATAGTTAATACAACCCATAAAAACATTACTTAGTTAAAAACAAAAAGGAAATAAAGAACAAAAGAATTCTGTAGTAAAGCTGTAGCTGTGTCCCTGCACCCCATTGCTTTACTCACATGGAATCATTTCGGGCCAGCTGGCCGTTCTGTCGAGTGGCATTTTCACTCATGGAACGCTCTCTCTTCAGTCTTCCCACTGAACGAACCTGCACATGAGGGAAGCAAGAGTGAGATAAAAGACAGGAAATTCCAGGAGAGACTTAAAAACTCAGCACTGGAGAGTTAAGTTAGTTGAATGCTCAAAGGCAAACTGGAGGGCCATGAAGGTGATAAGGCCAGAGCACCTTTCTCATGAAGAAAGGTTGAGGGAGGTAGGCTTGCTTGGCCTTGAGAACACTCAAGGAAACCTCATTTTGGTCTTCCAGTACTTCAGTGAAGCTTATAAGCAGGATAGATACTGCCTTTTTACACGGTCTGATAGTGATGAGACAAAAGGGAACAGCTTTAAACTGAGAGAGGAAATAGAGGTTACATGTTAGGAAGGAATTACTTAGGGTGGTGAGGTACAGGAACAGGCTGCACAGAGAGACTGAAGATACCCCATCCCTGGAAGTGTCCAAAGCCAGGTGAGATGGAGCCCTGGGCAGCCTGATCTGATGGGTGGCAACCAGCCCATGGCAGAGGTTGGAACTAGATCATTTTAAGTCCCTTCCAACCCAAGCCATTCTATGATTCTACATGTACACGGGTTTCTCAGTGATTAGAAGGAAGACATCAGATGAGAGGATCTGATGCTGGTACAGGTAAAACCAATTTCCAGACTCACTGCCATCCTTTCGTTATCTATCCATAGGACCTGATGCCACAAGTATGAACAAGTCCCCAGGATACACAGCTTCATAAGTATTTTCCAGTTTGTAAGGTGACAATTACAGATCATCCATCTGCATGCCACTTTCACATGCTTCTCTGAAGTATGTTTTCAGACTCACTAATTCTGTGTTACGTAACTGAAGTTCACTGACAGATGATATGTCTAAAGAATGTCAGTATGTTTTCCAATAACAGACGGACAAAAATTTGTCAGTTAAATATGGAACTTAAAGACCACAGTTAGAACTACGGTGCTTGTAAAAAATATAACATGTTTTTCTAACTTAGCTTGCACCAGATAGATCAGCGGTGAAATCTTTATTTTATTTTGCTTTAGAAGACAATTTCTCAACCAGGTAAAAAGCAAAACAAGTACTAGCCTCTTCGTTTTGAGGTGTCTGTTGTGGAGGTTTTTCTAGGTCCAAAAAATCTAGTGGTCGATCACTAAGAGAAATAACTCGGGGAGGAGTTTTCAATGCCAGCGGTTTGAATGGAGTAGACTGAAGAAGGTCGAGGTCTGGAGGTCTGGAAAGTGGAATGTCTTCACTATTACCTGCAAGAATATCAGCTGTCAATAGAAAGCAGGTTTCATTCGTTAGCAATCCCCATTACAAGTTATACCAAGACTATTCATGAAGCACTTTTAGGTACTTCCTAGGCCAAAATTGACAAGCAACAACTGTTTGAAAACTAGAAAGTTTATATTTCTGTCCTTCCAGAATTTGGGGGATTTAAATTTCGGGCCGGTTGTTATCATATTGAGATGCAGACCTACCCGCCACTACAATCCGCTCTGGAACCTGCATAGTTACACTGGCGTTTGGAAATCCTTCTGGGATGCTCTTCTCAAGGTCAGCATTCTGAGGAGCCACTTTGAGTTTCTCTGGAACCCGCATGCGCTGACTGATGCCTTCGGTGTACTCCATCTCATACTGAAGGCGATTGATTTCTGCCATCTCGGCAGCTGGCGACGGGAACGCAGCCCCACTCATCCTGGCAAAAGGAAACCAAGAGCTGTAATAGGAGTATGCAAAAGCAACCAAAGGGACCTCTCTGCTGTGATTACTAGGCAAGCGTTAGATCTTAACTGAGCAGGCTAATTGAGAGAAAAACCACTTGACAAAACTCACAGGAAGTTCAATCACAAGTGGCTCAGAGCAGAGGGCAATGAGGGAACCAAGTGAAGCGTTATGCCACACTCAAAGCTGCACTGAGGATCCTCAAACTGAGTTGCACATTACAAGCAGAACTTCTTGGGTGTTTTTGGTTTTGCTTTTTTAAATCACTTTTTCTGCGCTGGCTGGAAGGAAAAAGAAAGAAACACTGGGTACAACTTCGGGTTTGGTAAGAAACACCTGGTTTAAGACAAAGAAGAAGAAACCTTAGAGCTATGCAAGCAGAGAGGCAGGAAAGGCACCACTGGTGGAAACTATGGGGTAGAGAGGGAACCCCAGTGGCTAACAGAACATTTTCACTGGGGCAATGGACACAGGACCTAGACAGTGACTCTGACAGAGATAGGAGCTGTAAGCTTGGATTAAAAAGGAAACCCTGGTGACACAGTTTGAGTGAGGATGCAGAGTAGCTCTCAGTGGAAACTGTGAGCTGCAAGAAGCCTCACTTGTGAGAAACTTCAGCCAGACAAAGGCTGGGGGCCTCAGCCACAGCCCATCTCAGACCAAGACAACAGTTACTTTTACAGTTAGTTAACAGGGATATTTATTTGTATACACACATGCATACACACAGTATGCAAGTACACTTATTATAGAAAATCCATCTACAGGAAACAGTTTATTCTGGCAAGAAATCTTTTTACTGGTACTGCATGAAGTGGTTCCTAAGCAGCTTCATTCTTTCGCTATTTTTGACATCAGGGCTGCATCTGTTGCTGAACACGTGCCTTAAAAAGCAGAACACACAGAACTCTGACTACAAAATGTTTCTGTGCAGGTGAGATGGAACGTGAGTCACACCACCAGCCAACCAGCATGAGCCCACACACAGGGCCTCCTGTTTGGGAGCTATGTACCTTCATCAGCGCGCCACCACAGTCAAGCCAATACAACCTGCTCTTCTGCGTACATGTGCACGAACACAACCTGGGCTCTACCCTCGGTGCATCCCCAAAGAGCATCTGCCCTCAGGACCCACCCAAGGAAATCCAGCCTCTGAGACCCTGTCATATGGCACCTCCATCTGCTTTGCAATTCTATTTTCATGAAAGAAGCCAAGACAACCCCTTTACTCGCTGCTGTGTAATTAGGCTAATAGTTGACAATATCAGACAGAAACAATGCTTCCCCTATCAATAAAGCCTCAGACTGACAGTTACCTTCAGACAGCAGAAATAAGCACGCGGAAGGATACGGTCTATGTAAGACTGCATAAAATGCACACATTCAGTATATTAAAGATGTGATCCACTTAGCAGTCTGTCCTGGAATCTTTGATGTTATTTTCAAGACTCCCAGTCAGCACAGATCAAATGAAATAAATTTATTCATCTGAAAGCCTCACTCACTCCAGCACGTTGCAGAACTGGGTGTCAAGGAGAAGGTCTTCATTCTATTTGAACTTAAACATTATCTATCCATAAAGAAAGTGCCTGAAATTAGGCGAAGATTTAACCCATCTGTATCAATTCTTACTATTTGTATCTATCAAATTAAAGGAACTGGAACAACCCACTTAGCTAAACTCTTCAAAACATGCATGTGCTGTTTAAAGGAGCTCAAGAAATGCAAAAGCAGCTCTGGTACTTCACAATTTTTAGACTTTTTTTTTTTTTTGGCCACATCCTTCAGTCTTGCAAGCTGTGTTTGTCGCTCTCGTGGCTGGATCAGCCAGTGACAGGTACAGAGACTGCAGTCTTTTGACATTTCCACTTTACAAAAGGTGTTTTTTCTTCCCAAACAGGGCGTCCAATCAGATCTTCACTGATCAGCACTTCCAGCACTAAGAAAACCAGAATGCCAATATCAAGAATCAATTTTAAGATCACCTTAAAGTACCCAGAACATCTATTTGAGGCAGCACACAGAAGAGCTGCCTCTCGGAAGACCTGACTACAGATGTTCCACAGCTTGTCTGCTTCCTTACTCAGAAGCACCAGGCTGCTTATTGCACACCACAGCTCCCCTGAAGTTCAGCACTGATTTATGTGTAAGTCAGCACGACTGCTGCTCTCCAGCTGCACGATAAAACGCACACAACGAAACGACAGCGTCAGAACAGTCGTTCAACATTCCTGTTCGCAGAATTAAGAGGCTGAGGAGGGGCACGGGAACAGCAGAACGCCGGGACGTGACGCGATGCAGCCGAGCGCCCGCGGTCCCTCAGCGCCGGCACGGCGGGAACCCCGGCACGGCGGGAACCCCGGCACGGCGCGGCCCCGCTGCCGGCTCGTCTCTCCCGGCAGCTTCAACGCAAAACACAACCCCTCTTAACAGGAAAACCCCGGAAACGCTGGGAGAAACAGCGCGGGGCGACGGCCGCGGGTCCAGGAGCGCGCGGGGGAGGAGGGCAGCGGGAGGGGCACGGCCCGAGCAGCCGGGAGGCAGCGGAAGGACGGCAGGGCGGCGGGCAGAGCGGGCGCAGCCGGCGGCGCTCCCGCCAGGCCCCGCGGCGCGCACTCACCCAGACGCGGTGTAAGGCGCTGGGCCCTGCCCGGCCCCCGGTGCCCCGCCGCTGCCGTACTCCAGGCGCTGCCTCCTGCGGGCGGGGGGCGCTCAGCGGCGCGCCTCAGGCAGCCTTCAGGTGAGGCGCCACCGCCGGGCGGCTTGTCCCCATCGGGCTGCCGTAAGGGCTGCCGGCCGCGCACCGCGCGTCACGTGATAAAAAGAGGGCGGAAGCGGCTCCCCCCGCTGCCTCACGTGCGGCCCCGCCGCGGGGCAGCCATTTTTAGTGAGGGAAGGCGAGCGGCGCGCATGCGCGTCAGTGTGCCGCGGGGTGAATGCTGGGCGGGGGCATTGCGGCTGTCCCAAGTACAGCTCCGCGCTGTGGCCCATGGACGGCTTTGTGACGCGGACACCTGAGGGTCAAAGGACGTGCTGCGTGGCGGAACCCCGCTCCAGTCTGCAACATTTACACACCATCACTGTGGACTTTGCCCTTAAAATGACAGTCCAAGGAGGCCTTGAAGCACCCTGGAGCACGCAGGGCCCCCTCAGCTTCCTTACCGCACCTTCAGATGACACCATCAATCTAGACATATTTAATGGTATGTATAGGCAGTGGAACAAAAACCAAGCACTCCCACAAGTGAAAATAGGTCTTTTGTTTAGTCAAAATATTTTTATTTGTTTGTATTCAGCATGTTTCTTTTCTTTGTTTTTACCCTTTTTTCTTCCAGTTATTATTTCCAGTTTTCCATGCTTCCATTCTTTCAGTACAATATATTAACACTTCGCACCTCTTCAACGCTTTCCTGTTAAGGCTCTAAAATTATTTACAGACATGAGTTAACTAATCCTCGCAACAACCGGAGAGAGATTGAGCTCAACTTCCTTCAAGTTTTTCTTTGGATTCCAGTGTCCAGCTTGTAGCAGCTGGGCTTGATATGTGTCCCTGCAGCTGTGAGCAATGCATGGTTTCGAAAGAAGCCCAAGTTGGAGCACTCAAAATCTAAAGCTATTTATGAAAATCTTTATTTTTAGTAACTTGTTGTAGGTCACAAGAAAAGGGTGCAGCAGAATCCAAAATGGGGAACGAAGCATAAATTCCCTGGAGCACTGCTTTTGGCTCTGGGACCTCCAGCATAAGAAAGACATGGACCTGTTTGATGAGGGCCACAACAATCATCAGAGGGCTGGAGCACCTCTGCTACAAAGGCTAGCAGAGCTGGACTTGTTTAGCCCAAGTGAAAAGAGAAGACTGAGAAGACCTTATAGCTACTCTTAAAGGGGGCCTATGGGAGAGAGGGGAATGGACCCTTTCTCAAGGAGTGTAGCAAAAGGACATTGGGTAATGGTTTTAAACCAAAAGAAGGCAGATTTAGATTAAATTAGGAAGAAATTCTTCACTGTGAGGGTGGTAAGGCTCTAGAACAGGTTGCCCTGTTGCCCAGAAAAGCTCTGTCCCTGGAGGAGTTCAAGGCCAGGTTGAATGTGGCTCTGGGCAACGTGATCTATGGAAGGTGTCCCTGCCCATGGCAGGGGAGGTGGAACTAAATGGTCTGTAAGGTCCCTTTTATTCTGTGATTCTATGAGACATAACACTTTCTAACTTTTGACTTTATAACCACAATCTATTCCCTTCTCCTTATACTTTATCCTCTACTGATCATTTCCAGCAGTCTTTAATGTAACACGTTTAATTACATTCTGTGTTTTGCTAGTAAGCTTTACAGTTGTGTCTTGAGTCATCAATTATACACAGTATACAATGGCTTTGTGTAACTGCATTGAACCTTAATTAAAAAAAATCCTAACAAGCAACGGGCATGGGCTTTACTTCGAGTATTTAAAGAAATTTCAGATCTAACAAGGGATTGTCTTAAAGAAAACACCTCCATCACCAAACCTTATTTAAATGAACGACTACATATTAACTTGACATGAATACCTTCTTATCAGTAGTGCATCTGCATAGAGATTCTTCATAAAAACCTGCAAATTCACAATTACACCTTGCAAACAGAAGTACTAGAACTGTTCAAGCTAACAATACTTTAAAAATATTCATTTAGCTCATGGAAATGGTATCTTCAAGTCATCGGAAGATAATGACATGAAACACAGATGAAACTGTTTCATAGTTAGATTAACACTGAAAATTCAAACAGACAAACATAATGCAAGAATTTTAACAAAAACAATATAAAATTTCACTGGCTTTAAAAAGATCTAAAGGAGAAATCTTGGCTATTTCAATGTATTGCTAGACCTTACATTTAAAATGGTACATTTACAGAACTCTTCAGATGAATTAGGCTTCTTCTATAAAACTAAATACTGGAATTCCAATAATTTGTGCAAGTATTAAAATATTAACATTTTAAATGTTAACATTACCATTTTAAATAGCCTTGCAAGTGCAATGTTACAAATACTTAAAAAAAAAATCAGAGCTACAATTTTATATAAGTTATATGAGTAAATGAAAGTGCTTTTCAAGTATTCATGTTCATTTGCAGTTGGATTCTCTTGTTAAGTCAGTGCTCAGTGGTACAATTTAAGTATCAGTGTTTCAATTTTGGATGCATGAATTTAACTGGATGGAATAAATGAAATTTGAAGAAGTGTTTGTGCCAAATATTTCAAAACGGTATATAAAATAAATATAAATATTTCTAAATTGAATATTAAGAAAATGAAATACAGATTATTTCCTGGAGGCTCTGTAATAACCCAATAATGGTGGGGGAGCTCCTGAACCACAGAGTCATTGTAAATTCTCTCAATTTCTTAAATTATGAGATGGTAAATGGTTGTTCTTCAGTAGAGACAAAACCAAAGGATCAAAATAAAGGCTCAACACTCTCAACTTCCAAAGAATTTTTAAGATCTCATAATCTATGTCAAAAGCATGGTGTCTGAAGAAGATTTTCCTACACTCTCAATTGGGCAGCACGTAGCTGAAGTCACTCTAGAGAACATAGCTGGTGAGCATCAGCACTGGAGTGTCTACCCAGTGCACAGTATAGCTTCCTTCCTGGCTAGTTAAAAACCATTATTATTGCAGCAACACAATTAAGACTGTATGCCTGCTTCCCACCCAAGGAAAGGTGAGCTAAGTGGGAAAATGCTTGTTTATTAGACAAGAAAACCAAACCAAAACAACCCTACATTAATCAGTATGTATTTAAAAGTGCACTGAAAATATTTCGTATCGAACCCTATCTCTTAAGTGCCAGACTTTCATCTTAAATTATACCTGCTTTGAACACTGATCATCTGTAAGCTGATATTATAGCATTTTGTTTGTCTTGCCATTTGAAAAGCACATGACGTAAGGCAGCATTAATGTCCTTCATTAAAGATTTGGCGTCACCACAGATTTTATCATGAAGATACAGCTTAGAGATGACACAGTTCTGGAGAAGACTCTGCAGACTGTCATTACGAGCTTACTCCAACAAAGTGCTTTGCCATTTGCCAAAGACAAAAGTCAAACTGTTGCCCTACCTCACCACAGTGCTGCACTGGCAATCATACTTTCCTTTCCAGGTGCAGTGGGACTTTTAATAAATTATAGCTCTCCAAATTTAGGCAATTCTTTGTAATAAAAGCAGGGTTTCATTTCTGTCAAGAGTGGCCATTGTTTAGACTGGTCTCTTCATGCAGACCTGACAACGGCTGATGATGTTTTCTAGTTCTCCTGCTTTCAATGTCTGTGGCAGAGGTTTCCTAAAAGAAAGAAAGCATATATATATATATTTGTGTGTGTGAAAAACTAGGGGGAGGTGATGAAGCTTTGGATATGGAATGAAGTTCATTAAGGCCAATTTCAAGATCCTGTGGATGGGTCGGGGCAATCCTGAGCAGAAATACAGGCTGGGTAAAGGGGTAAAGGCTTAAAACCGAATGAGGGTATACTTAGGTTAGATATAAAAAATTCTGTACTATGAGAGTAGTGAGGCACCAAAATAGGTCACTCAGAGAAGATGTGCATGCTCTATAAATGTTCAAGGCCCTGTTGGATGGGGCTTTCAGCAATCTGATCTATTAGGAAGTGTCTCTACCCATCCATGACAGGAACAAGATGGTCTTTAAGGTCCCTTCCATTCTATGACTATGAATCAGATGCTTGGCTCACTTAAGGTCTCTTTGTGCTATGGAATGACCATAAACCTGACAAATGGGGATGTCTAATCTGACGGGAATTACTAGGGGAGACCCTGCTTATTATGCAGGCAATTAGTGGCTTCTAAGCCTTCGGCAGCATGGATGCAATGTGCATAGGTGAAGGAAATGGGGCTGGGGCTGCTAAGAAAGTACAGTTTACCTGAACATTCTTCTTGGATTTAGTGATGCCAACCAGAAGCTGTAGGAGTTTGTGTAGTAGTTGCATGTCCCCCTGCCATGGCACTCTATGAATGGGATGGCTCGAAATTCTTCCAGACAAGATCCAGGAGATGCCAGTGCTTGGCCAGAAGCTTCTGAGCCAGCACTTGTATACTGTAATAACCAATAGTTATTTTTTTAAGGAGAACATGTACATCAGCTTTTACTAAAATGCAGGCAAAAAAAAATCTCTAAAGCTTATCATATGTTCTGTGCTATATCTTGGACAAAACAAAAATCAGCATAGATTAGTTTTACCAGACTCGCAATGAAGTACAGAAGCCTTATGAAAATTCAAGCTGTAGTTATGCTATTTCATAGTTCTTGCAAAGGCCCTTTTCTGCTCTAAGAAAAGCTGTAAAAATATAACAAGTACAAAAACTAGAAAGCAGACTTTCAAGAGAAGTTTTTAGTTCTGTCTCTTATCCTCATCTGCTGGCATCCCTATGGCACGTCACAGTCATGGATAACAAAGGTGAAGTGCCACTCCCCCAATATAGATACACCCCTGCTCCCATTCTCAGTGCTCACCTTGCAAGCACATTATGAACTTTCATCACTTATATCTCATTTTGGCATCAAAATTGCTGAAGCAGTCCTTTGCAGAGAGTGTACTGCATTTGTTTTGATTTCATTTTTCTATGAAGATTGGCCCAAAGATCTGAATTATAGAAGAACTGCCAGGCATAGTGGCAGGTAGCTTATTTCTGTGCATCTGTGGTCAGGACTGGTTTAACCGCCCCAGTCCCCAGACCTGTCCTTCCAAGAGCTCAGCAGAACACGTGAGTATGCAGTTACTTCTGTCAGAGTAAAATCCAATTGTTTTCCTTTCATCATGTTCCCTTCTCCAACTTATTTCTGAGGACAGATCAGAATAGTTGTTCCTATGCTTCTGTCATTAAATAGGAGTTAATATTGTCTAATTCTAGGCAAAAAAAAAAAATCACCATAATTAACACACAAATGTAGATGAAAATGCCATTAAAAGTGAGGCAAAGGAAAATGAGTATTTCCAGTGCTTTTATCTTTACCATAACAAAAGAAAAGCCCTTCCAGAGAGATATCCAGCCTCCTGGACATGCAGGAACTGAAGTTGTTTGGCTGTGAACTGCTATTACCATTGCAGGGCCTTCACAGACAATGCATCTGTAAGAAGAAGCATGCGTGCATTCAGTGCTGAGGGGAGGGAAAATATGTAAGCAGACCAAAAACTGCATCTGCTATGTTACTAGCTGCCTAAATCCAGGGCTCACTAGAAATACTATACCTCACATAGTTTTTGCAGTTAAATGTGGAGATTAGTAAATTGAAGCTAATCCAAATACCTTTTTTGCAATATCTATTAGACAGAAGTTGGTGAAAGATAGGAACTAATCCCAGAACATTTGACCTTCCTAATATTGCCAAAGTAATGCATGAATTTTACTATCATCATGTGTTCATTATTTTATGTTGCTATGGTTTAGATCAAAGTTCTGTACCTTTATTTGCTAATATTAAATTTTAAAAATACTTATTATTTCCTAAATGAAAAAAATATGAAGCTGAGCTACTAGATTGCAACAACTGCATAGAGCAGGCTAGAAGGAAGATTTCAAAGCTTGCCTTCCTATTTTTAATTTCTTTACTTTTGGTCTTTTGTACTTTTAAAGCTTTCCTCCTTAAGAGGCTCTTCATCATTTTAAGATGTCTTAAAGCAATTGAAAAGGTTCACATTTTTACAAGGGTGTTTCATAGCAGAGAACCTTCAGCTCCAGTTTATAATATTCTCCAACAACTGCAGTAAATTTATTATATGCAATTGGCAACAGAACTTGACTTGTACTGTATTACAACTACTGAAGCTGTCATCGGGTCACTTTAGCCTGCCTCTTGTGTATATGACATTAGTATTAAAAAATACAAATGTATGTGCATGTGCGTATATATATATGTGTGTGTGTGTGTGTGTGTGTATATGCCATTGCAAACAGTAGTACTGTTTTCCCTTTTCTCATGCCTGCTATGCTAATTTAGCCTGTGGCAGTACCTTACCTTTAATTTTACTTTTCTCAGGGTATCACTGAATATTTGACATATTCAGATGAGTAATAAAAATATCAAGCAATTACAAACAGTGCTTGTATTTACTAAGAGGTAAAGGTCCTGCTCTAAGATTTATTGTTCAAAATAACTTACACTCTGTGTGGCTGCTGGCCAGAAGAACTAACACTTGCACTCTTACCTGCTTATATGGGGCTCAAGTGCTTTGCCAGAAATCGGTGCCATGTCTACTGGCATTGCTGTTGCAGTTGATAGCCAGTAGGAATAGTCGTTGCGAGAAGCAAAACTGCACACGTCATTGGTGTTACAGAATAAGAATGGCATGGTGGTAAATCTCTGCAAGCAGCTACCAGCTGTTCCTAAAATACAGAAGAGGAAAACTTGTGACAACTGGGAGACTATATTCAGCGTGACAAACAAAGGAGACCAGTGAAATAAAAAGCTGATGGCTATAAAGAGTGCAGTACCTATACAGTGAAATTATATGAAATCAAAATACCTACAACATAGTTAAAAGTAAGTATTTAAAATTAAAGGCCAAGAAAAATCTGTTAAAAATACTATCTTAGTGAATGACATCAGTCCTTGACACAATGGCAGGGATTGAACACACGCTTCCGGTGTCATTTTTGACACACTATAGCATCCAGTCTGGCTTCCAGAAAATTATTGTGCTCTCCTAGACCTTCTAATATTACTGCCGGCCCTACACAGATGCTACTGATATTTACACAAGGCATCTATCCATAGGTAATCAAATTCCTCCTGAAAAAAGTGTATGGAGGGCAGAAGGAAGTATAGGAGTGCAGGAAGGAAAGACATCTTTCAAACTGTGATTACTGAAATTGACTCAGAGCAGCAGACCACTCTGTAGACTGATGGCTGAAGCCTATGTTCATCTCATACATGAGTTTGGTTTCATGAAGACAGTTTAGCATTACTGCACTCTACTCTTTGAAATTTTTGCTAATACAGTACCAAGGTCTTGTCCATGCGCTCGTTCATTTCCTTGTACAAAAAGCAGAGAATAGCCAGTGTAGATTTGTGATGTCCCAGCTGGGCATGAAGGAATCTTTGTTGATTGACTATGCCGAGTAAAGATAAAACCTCTTCTTCTTGGACCAGTGGAGATAGTACCTGGTGATCCAGGCAATCCCTGTAGACCAGGAAAGCCAATCAATCCAGGCTGTCCTGTGAAGGTGAAGAAAATATTATCACATTCTTTGAATTCCTGCTTTACTCAAGTTAGTGAAACCACTTAAAAACAAACCAAAAATTTTTAACTTAAAAATGAATAATAGTTTTCACTAGATATATGAATTCCTTCAGACCTAGCTGATGTAGCTTTAGTTTGCATCAATTTGTAGGATACTGAAAACTTCTTTTTTTTTAAAGCTTGTAAATTATAATAATTCTATGGCGACTCAATAAAAATATTCAGTTTCAAGCTGATGTCACATAAAGGCACACTGATTTGAACAGATTCTCGAGTGGGTGAGTAAATGTGATTAATAACAGAGGAGCACAGTCAAGGCATACTTTTGTAAATGGTGTACATTTGTAAACTAGAATTTCAGTTGTGAACATGAATCTGTTCAAAGCTAAGCATGTGCTACTGACAACGTTACAGAATCTCAATGTATACAAAAAGAAAACTTGACAGAAATTGGGAATACAGTTCATTTATAAATTCAGTAGTAGCAGTCAAACAGGGATGTCTGCTTTCCTGTACCTCTTTCTCCTGGAAATCCCCTGTCTCCTTTCAGACCAGGCAGTCCTGGTTGACCTGGACGACCAAAACTTCCTGGTAGACCTTTTACTCCTTTAGGTCCTAAAGAGTAATCAAGAAAAAACAGATTAATATAGCAGTATTATGCTAGAATTTAATAACTGCTAATAAATGAAGTTAAAATCCCTACGTGAATGTAGCTGTGTTAGAACAAAAACAGCAGCACAAGGTTCATAAATGTTGGGTCTGTCCATAGTGTTATTATCAGCATATTGCACATCAGGAAGATGACAAGGAACTACTGAATGTACTGTAGAAAAATATTATAATCATATAGACTTCCACATAAATCAGAGCAAATAGCTGTTACTTTTAGCATGTGTTAAACTATTGGAATATCTCAAAAACATAATAACAGCCCTCAATCATGTTGGTCACAGTTCATAATTCCATAAACAACATCACAGCTTTCCATAAACAGCTCCTTCATAAAATAAATTTAAGGAAAGTGTAAAAGAAAAGTTATTTAATGCCTACTTTGTTATGCCAGAGGGAATTCTGTCACTCCCAAATCAGGCATGCTTTCTAGCAGGCCCCAACTCTCTGAGAAGTTCCCTCCTGGTGTGGAAAGCTATGGTGTGAGAACAGTAGTCGAACGAACAGTACACATCCACCTCATACCACCTGCCTCTTGTTCCCACATTCCTCACAGCCACAGCATGCTTCTGATAGAGAAACAGACTCTCCTTTACCTTCCCACCTCTAGACCATGACAGACACAATCACTTTGCAGCACACCTACAGTACTTGCTACCTGTGTTACCTCAGAAATGAGAGTGATTCTGCTCATATGAAAACTACGAATGTTTTGACTTAAGTTTTTCTATACCATTTTTGTTACTTAACCTTATACTGAGGGAAAAACTTGCACACACACTGACTGCAGGTGTGGTGGGCAGATAGAATGGTCCAGGCTACTAATACAGGTTACTTAACAAGGCACCAAGAGTTATTTTTAAGTACTGAGAAGTACATTTAAAAAATTATCAATTCTCTGTGCACCTGTATGTTTTCGTGCCAAACAGAAATGTTCCATCATGTGGGACACACAAACTTGTACAGAGATAAAAGTATAAACTACCTTGTAATCCAGGAATCCCTTGAATTCCTTGATCACCTGGTGTTCCTGGGATTCCTGGCAGTCCAGGAGGCCCCTTGCTTCCTGGGACAGAGAATACCCTCCCAGAGACTCCAGGTGGACCTAGAAGAAAAATGTAATGAAGAACTCGTATGTTAAAAACAAGCAAAACAAAACAATAACAAAATCAAGCTAAGTTATCTGGTATTAGAATAAAAGTGTCAACAATAGTTACCAGGTTGGCCCTTTGGTCCCCTTGGCCCTTCTGCTCCTCGTGGTCCAGGGGGTCCTTGATTACCCTTTTCTCCTGAAGGGGGAGATTGGAAATATGGTTGGTTTTTTTTTTTTTTTTTTTTTTTTTTTTTTTTTTTTTTTTTTTTAATGGTTTGGAAGGTCTAAACAACTGTGAGATGTCCACAGGCTTATTTTCGAGTGTTGCATAATCCGTGCAGCCTTCCTGAAGAGTAACACAGTCAGCAGCCTCATTTGAAATAGGGGAGTGCACTTCTACCCATCTTTTGTTGCTATGGAATTTATAGGCCAATAAATTGTAATAAAAAATAATTTGTTTCTATCTCCTTGTAGAGCAGTTCAACTCCTTCAATTCCAACTGTCAGTTATACTGATGACTATTAGGAAGACTGAAGTCCTTCAAAAGTTCAAAACTTAATAAGCAATTACAATTCTTTTCACAATGTAAAATATGAGGTTACATCCAGAATATTCTCTAACAGCTCTGCTGTAAATAGTAACAATAAAAGAAAATTTTATTGAGCCTGGAGATTTGACAGACCATGTGAAGAAATAAGGGCTTTTTGTTTAAGAAAGTATAATTACTGTATGTACAGTGACTTTTCAAATTGGAACCATAAACTTAAAACATCCTGCCTGGAACACAAAGCAAGCGGGTTAAACAACTAAATGACTACTCTGTATTACTTTTAATTATGTAATTGAAAATGAACATACTGGAATGATGCAGGCCTAAATCAGATCTAAATTGCAAAAAAAGAAATTAAAAAAAAAAAAAGCTTAAAAGAATTTTTAGATGGCTGTTTATTTAACTAACCCTTGGGAATATAAAATTAATAAGTCTAATACAGTTTATATATTGTCTGCCAATAAACTGGTGAATGAGATTGTAATCAGGACTGTTCTATGGCAGTCAAACTACCTAGTGCTTTATTCATAGTTATGTTTAAAAACTCCTGAGTTCTATAGCTAATAGGTTGCCTCAGATCACATCTTTTAGCAGTGGTGCAGCACCTAGCAAACCTAGTTCTGATGTCATTACACATCATTAGTAAGACAAACATTTTTAAGTTTCTTGAAATGGAGGCAATTGAAGTTCTAGCCCTTCCTTGCTTTAACAGAATTTTGGACATACTCAGAGTGCCTGACTCAAAAAAAAGTGCTCTCTTAGTTAATGCTTCCTTGTCATAGCAGACCCACATTCTGCTCCTGATGGAAAAACTCCATGTCTCCAGGACCTGACCTAGTAAGTGCTATTACCCATACTGTTCCAACATAATGCAGAAATAATTCTATTTGTCACATAGAAGTGTACATAATAAATACACTAATACCTTTTACACCTGGAAATCCGAGGAAGCCAGGGTCCCCTCTAGCACCAGGATAACCTGGTCGCCCTTCTACTCCCTGCAAATCAGACACCATCAATAATAAAGACAAAGCAATATCTGCATGCTATGAAATACATCTTCATTTTGTTCAAAAATATTTTAAGTGTTATATCCATAGAACATCCCACAACTACAATTATTTGCTCAATTTTTCAGCACGTTAGAAACAGTCATATCACTGTTAATATTATTCTGTAATACCACATGGCTGAAGAAATGACGTATCAGAAATAGTCAATGATTCCTTTTAGGTCTGTTTAAATCTATTACAACTGTTGTTAATATCCACTTTACTATCTTTATTATACATTTATTTCTTTCTCTGTGGGTGTTATTTTCATGGTAAGAATGAAATTATGAAATGAGTAAGAAACAAGTAGCATTCCTTTCACTGACTTTTGGACCTGGAGGGCCACTGTCACCAGCTGGGCCTGGTGGTCCTTGTATACCATCTGCTCCTCTAACACCCTTACTTCCTTTTATACTGAGAGTGGGAAGACCAGGCAGCCCTTGAAAACCAGGAATACCTGTGCAGAAACAGAATATGTAAAGAATACCAACAACACCATTTCACATACATTACATACAACGCAGTATAAGATTTAGCTCTATGATTGTACTTCATGTTCACTGACTCAGGGAATCCCAAGGAAATATACCCATTTATTAAAAATAAAATAAAATAAAATAAATGAATAAATAAATAACTAAAATCTATTTTTCTCTAGCCTCTTAATTTACTCTGAGATCACAGATGAGTTCTTGCAATCGTCTGTAGCACTACAGTTTTTTTTATATCCTTCAGTTGTAGTTACACTTGGAATAACATGCATCTCACTTCTTTTAAGTCAGATTTCAGACACCCTACAGATTGTAAAGGGAGAAAGCAAAACTGGGTGGAGGGTAAAACTTACATCATACTGCATAGACCATTGTTGTGTTTGCAATGAAAACATTGCATCAGCTCATAAAGGAACTACCTGTTTAATTATGAAGCTCTCTGAGGGAGAATCCCCAGGTTGAACTCTGCTTTGAATTATCAGTATATCATTTCATATAAGTAAGGAGTTATAACAACATACCTGGTCTTCCATCTGCACCAGCAATACCTCTATTCCCTTTTGGGCCAGTAATTGCCATGCCTGTTGCTCCTTGAAGTCCAGGCAATCCCATTAAGCCAGGAGGTCCAATGGGTCCTTGGTCACCCTGACGACCTTTCACACCCGGTGGCCCAGGAAAACCCGGCAGTCCCATGTCCCCTTTGATTCCTGTAGAGTATAAGTAATACATTTGAGGAGAGTTGTCACGATGCTAAAATGGTACAACAACTTTCAGAAATAGGACTACATAGAATATATGTATTTACTACACCGCACATGTGGAATTCAGCCTTTGTATGTGTATGCCCCAAAGCCTATTGCTACTGCAAAGCAAAATGATTGCATGAAAGTGCAAAGCAAGGTAGTGTAAAAGTCTACTTCAGAGTTTGCTCATACAATTGAAGAACTTGAAGGAAGGATAGAAAGATAAGACTGGGGAATATTTCTTGATGTAGCAGTAGAAGCAATGCTATTTTAATCATCAGAACTGTCAAATCCTATTAAATTCCTGATAAAACCAAGAGCACAATAAAACTAGTTGACAGAGCAAATCCTGTTAGAAAACACTATCTTTCAACAATATTTTTCAATAATCTCCACCATTAGTTGCACATTTTTGCCAGCAATGTCTGCACCAGTGTACTTGACCTGCTGTTTCACAGCTGCTATGACAGCAGGAAAACATTGCCCACATAGTTCATCTTTCATCATCCTGACCAGACAGAAGTAAGAAGGTGCCAAATCTGGACCATATGTTGGGTGTGGTAGTTCAGCCAAGATTGGTCTTCAAACTGGTATGGAGCCTAGCATTATCATGTTGTAAGAGAAAGGTTGTCTTCTTTTCTGGCCTGACTCTGGAAGTTTGAGCCTTCAGCTTAGTCAGCATTGTGATCTAGCAGTCAGAGTTGATAGCTTGTCCAGACTTCAGGAAATCCAGAAGGATGAGCCCTCTCCTGTACCAGAAGTCAGTGCATATCAAGTTACCTGCTCACGGCTGCATTTTGAACATTTTCTTCAATGAGGAATTGACATATCACCACTCCGTGGATTGTTGTTTTGACTCCAACTCATAATGGTTAACATCACATATCATCATCAGTAATGATGCAATCCAGGAAACTGTCACCTTCAGCCTCACACTGGTTCAACAGGTCCTGAAAAACTTGCATACAGTGTTCTTGTTCTTGTGTGAGGGTTCATGAGACCCACTTGGAGCAAACTGTGTGATATTCCAGTGCTGCCATCATCATTTCCAACACACTGAAGCTGATATTCAGCTCTTAACAGAGTTTCATGGTCATAATCCACTGATTTGCAGGGATGAGCTGATTGAGACACCATTCATTTCATAGTTTGACAGCTGCCCATGGCTGTTCAGACATGGCTTGTCTTTCACGTCACTGTCACTGCAGTTGAAAGACACCGCCCACAGCCTCACCTCACATCCACTGTTTGGTCTCCAGAAACAGTCAGCAAGCATCAATGAATGTCAAAGGTGCAATTTTTTCAATTACACACAATTGCTTCATACACAATTCTATGTCAGACACCACTCTGACAAGACTGCCCCTCTGCTGCCATCTGCCCCATGGCAAGAAAATTTAACAGATTATTGTCGAGAAGGTTCAATCTCTACTGCTGTATGATCAACATCTGCCCCAATGCTGTGGGAAAGCATAATAAAGCAAGAGGCATTACTTTCAGAGCATCCCCTTTATGTGACATTTTAAACATCCAAAAGCATCTTAAGATGAAGACTCTAGTATTTGAAAATGAAGCTCTTACTTTCCGGAAAAAAAAAACCAAACAACTCACCTCTGTGACCAGGAACACCTTGAACGCCAGGGATTCCTCTCCCTGGTGCTCCTAAAAAATATTAGGTCATGTTACACTTAATAGTTACAGAATAATTGTTCAAAAATATCATTGTCTAACATTTCATATTTCACTTCAAAAATCACTAAATCAAACCATAGATTTTAGTTATATATCCAGTAACTGACACATTAATTTGAATTGGTTCTATCCAGAAATACAAATGATATTTGTAAGATTTTCTTTACAGCAGGAACTCCTATTTACCAGCTGTATATGAGGCAGAGTCTATAATAATAAGCTTTGTATTTTATTTTTCAAGAGGAAAAAGCCAGACAAAAATTTGCATTAAAATTAGTTAAAAAGAAAAATAAAAGAACATACATAGTTATAAAAATGAAAATACTTTAACGATGATTACTCAAAACTGAATATGAAAAAACACACACATATCTAAAGTGTAGGTGTCAAGAGGATGGGACCAGAATCTTTTTGTTGGGCAACAAGCACAGTTTGGAACACAAGAAGTTCCATCTGAATGTGAGGAAAAAGTTTACTTTGAGGGTGACAAAACACTGGAACAGGCTACACAAAGAGACAGTGGAACTTCCTTCTCTGGAGATACTCAAAACCTGCCAGGATGCTTTCCTGTGTAACTTACTCTAGGGAATGTGCTTTAGCAGCAGGGTTGAACTGGATGATCTCCAGATGTCCTGTCCAAATTCTACAAGCCTGTGACTCTGTGAAAAGGCTTATTATGAATGCCTTCTCAGGATTTTATTTCATTTTTAAGATACTAATATATAAAAACATTTTGACTGAAAAACATGAGAACACTTTGTCAGAGTTCAGCACATGACTGTACCTATCTGTGGACACCAACGACATCAGGAATGACATTCAGTTGAAAGCTTTTACACACTAACTCCTTTCATCCTTTTTATGTAAAAAAGGAGACATTTTCTTTAAAGGAATTTTGATTCTCCTAGTTTTTTTTAAGGTGAAACACATGAGAATAATTAATAGCAATACTTAAGCCCTTGCAGATGTTAACATTTTGAGGGAAGATTATGTCAAATCACATGCATAATAGATGAGTGACATTTGGTTGTTAAAAGCACATACTATGATTACACAGAAAGTCAATGAATTATGTAAAATTATAAGACTTCTACTTATAAGTTCCTATCTGGATCCACATAATTTTCTTATTAATCCTTCCCCAAAAATTCTTGTCACTTTAACTAGGGAAAAGAAAGTGATGTTTGAAATAGAATGAAAGTATTTCACTGCAGTTACCTGGTTCTCCCTTTACTCCTGGGGGACCAGGCATACCATCCTGACCCTGACTGCCTCTTTCACCAGCAAGTCCATTTTCTCCAGGGTATCCAATGGCACCTGTGAATTAAAATGGACCACAGCATCATTTTCACTTTATTTTCACATAAAGGAGAGAAGATCTGAATTTCCCTTTTATAAAATTATTAGTGCAACTATTTTAAGGACAGAGGTAACTAATTTGTATACAAACATTTGTCAAAAGCAAAATATCTTTTGCATTGAGTTCACTGGACTTCAGTGGATTTAGAAGTCCCACTATTTCCACTGTTTCCATTATTTCCACAGAATCTGTGGTGCTGGAAATACATACATGCTTTCTTTCCCTAAAACCAAGTTTTCCAGTAGTATATTCTGATCTTTGCTAACTGCTGATAAGCCAGCATTAGTTCACTAAAGCCAACAGAACTACAACATAATTTAGAGGAAGATCTGCATATGAGAACGTTCAATGCCCTTTGTGAAGACAGTGACTGACACTGACTTCAATGAAGTCTACATTATAAACCTCTGTTGCTGCACTTTTACACACTCCCCCTTATGTATTTCATATATTTTATATGGTTCAACATTTTCTGCTGCTCTAAGAAATGTCTGCAGTGCTCTCTTTCCCCTCTTTCCTCACCAATTTATTTTCTCCTCCATGTCTAGCTATGTCTTAGTTTATTATTCTCTTTTAGTAGGTAAAAGAAGCCTATCCTACTATTGCTATCACATCTTGAGACTTCTGGACTGAAAAAAGAAAAAGAGTATCAAGGAAAAAGTTTCACAATACTGAAGCAAAATGAAAACTTATTCCCTGAGATGAACTGAGAACATAAACAGAGCCTCATACCAACATTAACAGAGAATGTAACTATGTCAGGTGAATTCTAAAAGCTCATAAGAACTTCAACAGTCTCATTACAAAGAAAATAACAAACCAGAGAACAGCAATTTGGGAGAGATGCCATATACCATACCAGGAGGGCCTGTAACACCCTGTTGTCCTGGGTGGCCCTGCTGTCCTTTAACACCAACATCTCCTGGGAGTCCGAGTTTCCCTGAAGAATAAAGAGTTTGGGAGAGAAAAAGAGGCATTATCACTTGGAATTTAGTTCAAGCTCTAGGCTACTGTTTCTCCTTCAGACAGCTGAGACAGATCTCTAGCTGCTATAAGCTGGCCTGGCTGTGCTGCCTACGAAGGAGCTGTTGAGGTTTTTGACAGTTGTCACCCTACATGATTCATAGATTCATTAGGTTGGAAAGGACTTACAAGATCATCTAGTCCAACCATCCTCCCACCACCATCCCTACCCACCAAGCTACTAAATCAAATCCCTACATGCACCCTGCCCAGCTTACTGAGAAATTCTCTTCTTCTAGAAGCGTATCAGCATTTATTCCGCCTCCAAAACAAAACATACCTGGAGTTCCAGCAACTCCTGTTTCTCCTCTGAGCCCATGTAGTCCCGGTGCTCCTTTCTGCCCTGGCTGACCTTGGGACCCTTTTTCTCCTTTCCTGCCCAAAACTCCAGGTGTCCCTGGATCTCCCTAAAAAATAGCAGTTGCACACCAACAGGTAAGGAACAACATCACATACAGTATTTGAAGAATAGAAAAATCACACTTATTTTTAAACTTCATATATAAACAGAAAATATCTAAGAACATTTCTTTAATCTGCACAAATTAAATTCAGTACTTTGATGTTTTTTTCATAGACTTTTTTCCGATTGTATTCTAACAGTTGATCTTTTCATCCAAAAATACATTTCATACATAATACACGGGTATAAAAAATAGCAAAATGCGCATTTTATCTTGAATCCCAACTGATTCGCAGAAGAACAATCTCATTCTCGATATCCAGCTAATAAAGAAAGTAAACAGATAATGTGGACAGATAACAGGAGCTGTAGTACAGCTTACATCATCAACCACATCTTTTGGATAATCTCATATGTAAAGATTCCCAGTTGTTCAAGAGGCAAAACATGTGAAGCAAAATTTTATCCACTTGCTCTAACTTATACCTAATACTACATATTGCTAAAAAAGTAAATGCTATTAATAGGCTTTCAAAAACCAACATAGTTTCAGATAACACAATTTTTGCATTTTCTAAGAATATTTCTCTGCAATTCTTGACATACAAGAGGATTTTTTGTATGTATCATCATTTTGTATGTATCATCTACTTATCTCCTGCAAATTCAACAACTCTTGCTTACACATTTTTCTGTTTCTGTTGTGAAGGGCTCTGTTTTTTGCTTAATATGACAGTGACAGTGTTTCTATTGCCTTTATACCTTTGGACCAGGTTCTCCTGGGAGTCCAGGAGATGGGTGCCCAGGGTCTCCTTTTTCACCTGGAAAGCCACCATAGCCTGTTGGACCAGGGTCACCTGAAGTTCCAGGAAAGCCTGGAGATCCCTTCTGTCCTTTTTGACCTGGAAATACACAGATAGTAACAGCATTCTTAAAAGGATCATAATCACATACCACATTTCCTGTTCTGTTAACTACTGCTTATATATTCAGATATTCATTCTTCATCAGAAATAAAGTATTTTAATTCCAAGCATTAAAATTTTATTACATTTAACAGTATATAAATTTAATTTATTATCTCTAATTCCAATAGTCAACTTATAAAAAGAAAGTCTTATGACCATTAGCCAGACATTTGGTTACAAAAGCAGGTTAAGCCACATACATCGCCATGAACTGAATAATTAATGCCCTGAAATTGTTATTCAAGAAGTTATTATAAGCTATATACATAGATAGTCAGTTACAACACATCGTTAACATCCCACTCTATAATTCCAGGGAGAGAGAACTCCATTCTGCAATTCAGGCAAATGCTGCAGTGTAAGAAGTCTACAAATACTGCAGAGAATAAATCTCAGCTTGAGCAAGTATTGTGTGTGTGCTTATAGTAACTGCTCAGATCTGTGTAAATGCTTCTGTACAGCTCTATCAATTTTCAACATGACTTAATAGAAAATAACCTGGAAGTCCCATGTTCCCTTTGTCTCCCGGTGCCCCAGGAAATCCTTGTCCTCCAGGAATCCCTGGAAGACCCATAAATCCTTTGACACCTGCAAGATGAAAAAATAAGTGTCATATTCACATGCCCTGTTTAGACACTGACTGTCTAGTAGAGCTGTTGTTAACACAGAATCTTTTCCTACACACACTGCATGATATCTTATTATTTTATAAAGCAACAGTGAAGTATAATTCTTTCACCCACTCTAGATGCACATAAAAATATAAGTATCACTGTCAAAGAAAAAAAAATCTTACGTATCAACATTAACATGTTTAGGTTTGTGACTTTTCACAGTGTTCAGGAGTGGCAACTGAACCTTTGAACAATTTTATCAACAATCTGTGTTTATGTGTTGGACTTTCCTGCCATTGTTCACCTGAGTTCAGTCTGGTTTCTAGGTGTGTCACAATCAATTCAGCTTAATTTAGCTAAATTAGCACTCCGTTTAATGACTGCATAGTAGAGCTTCATCTAGAATGCCCAGATGCCTAAATTCCAGGGTACTGGTAATCCTTGAATATTTAGTCACATCAGGTCTGATTTTCTCCCATACAAAGCTTTTCTCGTGATGGCTACACTGCAACAACTACAGAGGACATACCAGTGATGATACTGATTAATCCCATCATGACAAAAGACACTTCGATTACAAGACCAAAATTATTTCTTATTTCTTAATTGCAATAATTTCTATGTATCTAACTGCAGTATTGTGATTTTCAGAATTAAATTATCTTAAACCAAAATTACAGAAAGTAAAAAGTATTATTATGATTAATTTGGAAAAAAACAAACCCATCATATTCAGGTCCTCGCTGAAGGTCAATGTGTATCATTATATATGAGGGCATGGTGATGTCAGAGCAAACTTTGAGAAATGGCACAGGTAGGTTTATAATTCACACTGGATCTTTTCAAGACTTCTTTTCACTGAAGACCCAACAACTTTCAAAATAAGATCTTATTCTTCATGTGACATGGTAATTTTCAAGACAAGTACTCCATACCTGGTACTCCAGGTACTCCGTCAGATCCAGTAAGACCTGGGGGACCTTGGACACCTGCATCTCCTTTTTCTCCTTTTAGACCCATTCTTCCTTGGACTCCTATAATAGTTTCATTAAAAAAAATGCACAACAGCATTTTAGAATGTGAATTTTCAAGCTCTTTTGAAACTAATGAAACCAAAATGGAGCAAAATATTTTACTTGTTAACAAACACAAGCAAGTGACAAGCTCACAGTCAATGCCTTCTCTATTTCCCATGTGGAGACAAAAAGAAGTTTCTGAAATCTACAACATGAAAAGGACTACACAAAGCATTAGTTCAGCATGCACAACTCATATGCCAAGTCTCTATTATATTACACAGAAAATAATTCCTCTGACAGTCAAATATTTCTAAGCAGACTCAATTACTTTACAATCTGGTATTCAGTTGGTAAGCATACTCATTTCTGCTCAAGGGCTACTATGTGTGTAAAGACACACAGGATTTGTTTATATAAGCTTCCAATAATCACACTTTATTACTGACATGACATTACAATGTGAGGATTATTAATGATGGACTTCTTAAAATGGAAGTAAATATTCTATGTAATATCCAGCTACCTCACAAATGAAAAGGCAGTTAGAGCGTTTGGCAATAATTATCAAAAAGCCATGTGAATACTTTGAGAAGTAAAGTCACTGTCTTTCATGTGTTAGAATCCACTGAAACTGCAATACAGATGACAACCCTAAACAGTTTTGAATGATGAAAAAGTGAACATATACCTTTTGAGCCTTGTTCTCCTTTATTTCCAATCACAACCAAGGTTTCAGATGGTCCAGGAAAACCTTTGTCACCTGGTTCACCTCGTGCTCCACGAAGACCTTTTCTTCCTTTTAGCCCTGGGGAGCCAAAAGAACCTGAAAGAAAATAGAGTGACATTTTCTAAAGAAACCTGACTAGATGTTAGCATACAAGGAAAGCAGTGAAACTCCTATCTCTAAGGTCAACATACATGTCAAATCAACAGCTTAAGGACTTGAATAATTAATTAGACATTTATGACTACAACTTATGGCAAAAGATTATAATTACTTCTCATAGTGAATATAAGCTATTATCTGTTAAGCAGATACAGTATGTTGAGCATGAATGAGACAGGGCCAAAAACTCTGTAGAAAATCATTATCTATTTTTACAAATACCAGTGAAGTACAAAAGGTGGTGATTCTGTACTGCTAATGGAAAACTTTGCTGTTTTTTGGTAGACTGCAAAGACACAGAGAAATTCTGGATAAGTTCCTGTATTCTTAAGGAATAATGAAGGCAGATAATTTTGTCACTTACCTCTGATACCAGGGCTGCCTGGACTTCCAATCCTGCCAGGGGGACCAGGAATTCCTAATGGGCCCATTATACCTGGCTCTCCTCTAGGGCCTGT
Organism: Callipepla californica brunnescens; assembly: GCA_023055505.1. Classification (NCBI taxonomy): domain Eukaryota; kingdom Metazoa; phylum Chordata; class Aves; order Galliformes; family Odontophoridae; genus Callipepla; species Callipepla californica. The sequence continues at coordinate 8,624,474 of JALIRH010000008.1, read as the reverse complement.
GGAAATGAAACAATAGAAATGCATTTGTCAAGGCTGATCAGTAAAACAGAACATTACTTCAGAAAGTTAAGCATATGCCTGTGATTTAAATGGTTAACTGATTCTTTTAATCATTTCTCCATTTCTAGAACATAACTGTAGAAGCAAGTTTACCAGCTTTTAACAAATGAAACAGTACTTATGTACAGATTAACCTGGGTGGTTTGAGGGGTTACTAACAGCTGCAAAAGCTTCTACCAATTAATGAAATAATTGAGGGTGACTGCAACGTATCTGAGATATCCATACTGGGCTGTGACATTTGTCACAGCATGTATAGGTTGTATACAATTCAGGAGCTGGAGGCCAGTCAGGACATGGCAGCTCATCTTAAATGACATTAGAAGCCCAGGTTTGGCCTGCATGCTTATCATTCATTTCACAGTTGTATATATGAAAATGTATGTACCACCTCCTTACAACAGAATAATGAAGGATTTGAGAGTACTAAAAATCTTTGTTAAAGAAGCTGCACTACATACCTCATTTCTTTTATTCTACAAATCAAGTACGAATATAATTCCAAAAAAGAAATAAACCAACAACTTTCCCTATAGGAATTACCTACTTAAAGTCAGCTCTGTGACAGTTTGAGTCACAACTCTGACAGACTCGAGACCTGAGCTTTTTTCTTTTTTTTTTTTTTTTTCAGATAGAAGAAGAAAGGTAGCATTAATAAGTTATCCATTTGAAAAGGGATACTGAGTAACAGCTACTAAATTCTTTACACTTTCATTATGCTGGGAAGACTAAATTAACTTCTGTTCTGTTTCAGACATTGCTGTACTGAAAACAATGTGAAGTAACCTTCTATTCTCTGATGAGCACTGTAGAAAATTTGATACTGTGTCGCAACAGCTTTGAGATACTCTAATCATTCAGCAGATTATGTTCGATTTGTTTTCCATATAAGATCATACAGATCTGTATATGAAAGTTGTTAATTAGACTGAAAATACAGAAATAGTTTACGAGTTGATTATGTCACCATGACAGACATGTATTTGCAGAGCCCTTACCTGGCACACCGGGGACTCCTGGCCTTCCAAACTGTCCCTTGAGACCAGGTAATCCAGTGTTTCCCAGGAGACCTATAAAACCAGGCTCCCCAGGCTTTCCATATATTCCTGGGATAGCCAAGCCCGGAGGACCTAGTCTGCCTTTTGAACCTAGTGAGCCTCTTCTTCCTAAAAAAAAAAATGCATGACACTGTATGTAAGGTTTATTTTGCTGGAAAACTAACCTTCATCTCTATCTTGCCATCATAAGTATGAAACTCTTCTGACTCTGACAGCTATACAGAAGATACATACGTGAAAACATGCACAGGCCAGAGTAGATAAAAATAAAATACCAATTCTGCATTCATCATCCAAAAACTGTGGGGAGTGACTTCCCATCATGATGAAAAGAATTTTTTGAGTTCACATGAAAGAGAAAAACTGAGTTGAGTGTCTGAGAGTGTTTCTCTTGGAATGGAAATCATGCACAGTAAATGCAGGTAATCTGAGTCCCTGAGTTTTCTCTATAGTTGAGACTCTTCCTCTGTTTTGCTTCTTTATAAATAACATTGCACCAAGTTCAACCCATATGAGACAGATTACTGAAACAGACTGCATCAGTTCATGATCACTTTTTGTGTCATATAATTCAATCTGAATCTTAGTCAACATAGTCATATACTTCCTCCAATCTGCAGATAATTCTTCTTTTTAAATGAGATCTCATTTTCATACAGATTATCCCATAGTCAATATCCATAAGCAACTTCAGGTCTCTCAGGACATTGGAAGGCAGAAATAAAGCCAAGAACCACTCAGCCAAAAAGCTCATTTGATTTGAAACATCCTACCTGGTGGGCCTGTAGCACCCTGAGCACCTGGCAAACCTGGCAGGCCAGGAAGACACTCAGCAGGTTTCCCTGGAATACCTGGATCCCCAGGAGCACCAGATGAACCTGGATCTCCTAAAAGAAAGGAGACTGTTTTCATAACATTTTATATAGTAGTTTGAACTTTGAGTGAATGCTGCTTGACTTGGTTTCCCTTTCCTTAAAATATAGATGTAACTTGCTGTGTTCCTCATGCTTGTTTGACCACAGTACCTCTTAGGCCACTGTCGCCATCACGTCCAGCATGACCTGGTAAGCCTGGAAGTCCTGGAAATCCAGTATCACCTTTTGGGCCAGGAACGCCATGACCTCCTGGTGAACCTAGTTTGCCTGGCTCTCCAGGAATAATCATGCCTGGGTCACCCTGTAACATAGAAATACAGACAATCACCACATACAACACTTTGCAAATCTGCCAAAATATTTTCTTCACCCTGTGATCAGCTAGCCTTTTACCACACATAATGGCTCCAATTCAGCAGAGCACCGGATGTTCCTTACTGACCAGCTGCAAATTCCTCACCAATACATTAATTTGTCTAAATAGCTTTTGAACTCTGTCTCCTACATCTAAGAAATTGCAACCAAGCATAAGAAGGCAATTCCCTCAGTTTGGCTGTTATTGCATTATGATGCTTGCTTTAACTGAAAAATGTTGGACCTATATCTGAAAATAAAATTTTTCCTTTATTTTACATGATAGCTATTTTTTCTTTAGGATATTTAAGTAATCGAAGTCAGCACCTAGGATATTCAGAATATTCAGTTACTGTCTTTTTTTTTCCTCTTCCCCTTTTAATTCTTCTGAACATTGTTTTCCATTAATACTGTTTTTATGATAAATGTGCCATCTCTCTCCCCTGAAAGGAAAAGCTGAATTGTTTGTTTTTATTGACTGACTGAAGTACTGGTTGTCTGGGGTATGAGCAAACGAGTACGTTCTTGAAGCTGGTTAGTATTGCTGAGCTTATACAAGCCACTAATTATATACTTGGATCAGAAAGGTCACTTCTAACCAAGCTGTTCTGTGGCTTGAGGCACAGAATAAATAATAATTTAACAAACCCAAAAATTTAAACTCTCATTCTTTGTCATATTTAAAAAACAAACAAACAAAAAAACAACCACGAAAGAATGTCATATGAACATACACAAAAAAAGAAATGCCACCTTTTCCAACCAATTAAGTGTTACTATCTTGTTCACATTTGGATCTTGATTACAGATTAGTCTAGTATCCTACAATTACATATGCCATCAGTAATTTCTGGGTAGCCATCTTTTCAGAAGCTGTGGCATTTATTTATTTGCTGAAGCAATGCAATAATCTCTCTGTGCTCTGAAAACAGAAGTATCAAAACATCCCAAACACATGGAGATCTGAAATCCTGCATCTTTAGTTAAAATTTTACTTTACACCTCTCTTATAAGAGATTTCATTTCACAGACTGTGCATCACAGGTTAGTATATTCAGGAGCTCTTATTTTCCTTACACTTGTTAGTTTATTTGTGCAGTGTCACATTTAATGAATGGATCCTAAGGAAAAGTCTGTGCTGTATTTCTAACTGAACCTTTTCTCCTGGTTGTCCTAGATTTCCAGCTCGGCCTGGCTCTCCAGTCTTTCCTTCACAACCTGGTGCCCCTCTGCCTCCAGGAAGTCCTTTATCTCCTGCAAATGAAATGAAATGTCAGTCCAAAATGCTGTATTTATCACCTTATTTTACAAATGGGTATTTGTATGTAAGCCCTTATGGACTTCTTTCACTACATTAAGTCACATCCTGATATGCATCTGTCACAGAGAGTCTTTTTCCCTAAGTATTCATTCAATACTCATTGTAACACTGCTCAGTTACTTGTTTCAAATGTTACCTAACCGACTGGAGTGAACCTGTTCTGGTGCCAGCTCCCTACTATTCACCTCAACAAACTACATTGTAGTAATTTTAGTAGCAGAGCTTTCTACTTTTTGTTTTTATGTTTCCTAATGGGACTATGAGAGTAGTTCATAATATTTCCAGTATCCAAAGGCATATATAAAAGAGGGGCATGACTGCACAAGGAAGGGCCAAATTCACATTATTCAAAACGCTTTCTATTTCCTCCTGAGTAGACCAGATACAACATTGTATTGAATCAATATTAATTAAAAATAAACTAATGCTACATGTACAACTGTAACAGACATGCAGGTAAACAGAATCCATCTGAAATAAGTGTGGCACTCAGAAGAATTATTTATTTGAGCAATATTCTGGGAAGCATCAATTCTTTAAAATAATCTTTTAAAATATTTTCCTACTGGTAGCTTTAATACATCTCTGAAGTACTTTAAGTTTGCAACCTGAAGGCACTAAATTACAACAGTGCAAAAAAATCACCTCACTAATTCTAAAAAAAACACCTAAAAAACAAAACAAAACAAAACAGCAAAAACAAAACAAAAAAACACTTCTTTTTAAGAAGATCAAAAGGTGTGTTTTACCTTTTGGGCCTGTATTTCCAGGAAAACCAAGCCCTGGAAATCCTGTGTCACCCGCTGGCCCCGGATGCCCCACATCACCTGGCTGACCAGTTGTTCCAACCCTACCTGTTCAAGGAAAATGCATAAACTGTGATGCATCTTAGCACAGAACTTCAATGTGTAATGAATTTATGTTTCCTAGTTTATCATTATTAATTAGAACATCGCTGTAGATTGTATTATTTAATCTTCAACACTATTTAACCTCCACATCACTTAAAATAATATGACCTTTGTATTCACAACATCGAAGCAGACATGAGGCTGTGAGTTATGTTTTTTTGAAATATTCCCAATTTCAACTTTTCTGAACAACTATATGCAGATACAAATCTTCTACTTGCTGAGAATGTTCAAGCCACACATCATTGGGCTGAGGCTCAGAGCAGAACCAGATATAAGAATAGAAGCTACCATTAAACTGACAACAGATTTCTCTGTGCTACTCAGAGCAGTTTAAAGGAGCACTGTTCCATAAAATCAAATCACAGAGGCCTTACAGTTAGCTTCAATCTCACTACAATATTTAGAAGACCAGCTACCAGAGAAACACCCCCTGAGCCCACACATCAAGGAAACTCAGGATCACTCATAGTATCTTAGAGCAATGGCTAATAAAGTAAAGAAAAAAAGAGAAAGGAAGGTTATTAGAGCAAGCTTGCAACTGCTGTATGAGAATTGTTTTTACTGTTGCTACTGAGGACTTAAGAATGCTTTAAGCTAATTTTGATTCTTCTCTTTCAAGTACTGCAGGAGTTGCAGTGTAATTTAGGTTAGACTTTGCCAAAATTATGCCAGAAGCACCTTTCAGGATATATGAGCTGCAACATGCACACCTGAAGTTTCTGTTTCTTGGAAAACAGAACACAGCACTGCTTACACCCTCCACTGTACTGTACATTGTGGGCATGGCCCCACATGCCCTTCCTGTTCATTTTTATGTCCATGTCCCCTAATTTTCTTGAAAGACAAGGACATAGCTAATTCCTCAGTCTTTACACCACAGAAATTTTTACAGTTCGTAAAAAAACAACACCAAAAACAAACAAACAAAAAAAACCAAACACACAGTTTTATCCAACTAGAGACAGTAGAGAAATTCCAATCAGATCATCTCACATTTTGACATTACTTAAGAGTAAACATACTCACCAGGCACTCCTGGGGGTCCAGGTAAACCATCTGGCCCTTGAGGTCCTGGCAATGCAGCTAATGGAGCTATCCTACTCGTCTCTCCTTTCAGACCTTCAGGAAATACATTATAAAAGTCTTATAGTTTGGAAATATCATGCCTTTAAAATATTAGCAAGCAATCTACTCATTAAAAAATGCAGACTTCTGCAGTTCTGACAGATTTTTAATAACCTTAAAATCCTGATTTAATATAGGGAAATAATTTTATTGACACTAAGCCCACCTCATGACATATTCTCAGCCCTGCTGCAGTCTGGTGGAAACCCAGAAAAAAAAGTACAAAATGATTTCAAGTAGGAAATAAAAGTCATTGTCAACACCAACAATGACTGCCCTCAGGTCAGATGAAAAGAAACAAACCAAAAAACCTCACAACCAGCAGCGTCTCCAACAAAGATTTATGGAGATTTCTTGACATGTGGAACAATGTGACAAACTCAGAAAGAGCGACAAAGACTCAGGCAGATGCATTCTGATAATTGCATTCCTCTGTTTAATAAATTCACTTCTTAAATGAGTCAACAGCATAGGCATATGGTGCCCCAGCTTTCACTGCAGTTACAAGCACTAAGCTTCAGAGTTCCATGGATCTAAAATATAAAAATCTTTAAGAAGTGACTTGACTCTATCTTGAAAACATCTGTCCAACTTCAAGTTCCTCCAGATTATACTTGCATTTAAATAAACACACTGATGATTCTGTCACTGATACAATGCTTCCTATTTTCTCTTGATGACTTAGCTCACACTGATAACTGGATACATAATCAAGAGGTCTTTTTTGCAATGAAGACAATCAAGCACTGGAACAGATTGCTGAAAACTGTGCAGTCTTTTTCCATGGAAGTTATCAAGGCTTGACTGAAAAATCCTTTGAGGAACTTGTTCTAATCTCACAGCTGATCCTGCCCTGAGCAGGACCAATGGACCTGTAGGGCACCTTCCAACCTCAATTGTCTTATGACCCTAAGATTTTTGCTATTGTTTCTAGGGGACTGAAGTTAGACCAACACAAATCTCATACTAAGAAAAACTCCCTACGTTTCATAACTTACATTTGTCTTCAGTCTCTCTCTGCAGTTGAGATGTTCAACATAGGTAAAGAACAATAAAATATTAAGTTACAAACCAGCTTCTCCAGGAAATCCATGTGGGCCAGGTAATCCTTTAGAGCCTTTGACACCTCTTACTCCTTGTGGTCCATATCCTGGAAGTCCAGGAAGCCCCATCTCTCCAGGAAGACCAGGGTTACCAGGCAATCCAGGTTGCCCTCTATCTCCTTTTGAACCAGGCAATCCCTATTAATGATTACACATGTCTGTACACCAAGAATTACTTCTTTTCATGCTAACCTTCAAAACAAAATGCCTGATTCTCTGTGACCGTGGTACCACATTATCTCAGCAGCAGAGCAGCTCTGTTAATTGAATTGTTAAATTTATGACTGAATTACTTGCTAACAAGAAAACATTAATTTTAATATCAGTTGTTACAAGTATAGGACATTGGTTCATCCTTTTTATTAAAAATGAAATAGGACAAACCAGTTTGATTTTCAGTAACCATGGCATTACATTGAACTATTACTTTTTAATTTTCAAAGCAAGGTTTGGGAAAAAACAAAATCTCAACATTGATTCTCCTTGAATACAATGAGGTCAGGTTTAGAGAGAGTTATATCTGAATTGCTTTTATAGTTTCTCAGCCAACACAGCACAATGATAATTGCTAGTTGTTGTTTCTGGTGAATAAGCCCTGTCCTAACAACTCTAGTCTAAAAGTAATTCTCCTAGCTTTTGTGATTTTTCTCAGCCCTGATTAGAGATTAACTCCTAAAGACCAAACAGGAATTACCTGGATATTTTTTTTATTTTAAGCACTGCAAGTAGACAGAAAAAGATCTTTTTCCTTTTCTTTATTTTTTTTTTTTAATTTATAAATACATCATGGCAATCTAAGATAGTGCTGAGACTTTCCAGCAGCATGCATCCACATTTCTCTTTGATATTACACAAGATTTTTTACTGTCATTCTTTTGTTTTCACTTGGGATTGATCGCTATAAATGAGCATAGCACCCCTAAGTCAGGGAGAGGAAATTCAGCTGAAATATCACAATATGTAAAATTGATTGTTATATAAGATAAAATAATTGACTAAGCTTTTCATAATTCCGTATTCACTACAAACACTGCATACTCACCTCTTCACCTTTAGAACCTTTGTGACCTTTAAAGCCAGGTCTTCCTAGAAATCCACTCGATCCTTTTCTTCCTCTGTCTCCCCTGGATCCTGGATCTCCTTGCTCCCCTTTTGGTCCCTCTGGATATACATATCCTGGCTCACCTTTTGATCCCTTAAGTCCTTGATCTCCTTTAAAACCTGGAGGTCCCTGGAAAATAGACAATCAAGAAAATTACAGTACTATACATGTCAATTGTTTTCAAGCTTTTTTTTTTTTTTTCAACTAGTATTTAAATTAAATGCCTGAGAAAGATTCTCCTTATTCTCATCTCTATTTACTGAAAGTGAACACCTCGATCAGTGGCACAAATAAGAGTAACAGAAAACATCTTAAAATCAGATTTCTTTTCCACATGGGACTCTCACCCTAGGAACACTGTAGCTGCCATAGTTGGCTACCTGTAGCTAATGTCAGCGCTCTTCCCTTGACCCCCACAGGGTATAATGTAGAGCAGAAACCTCACTAAGATCTAGTGACCTCGAGCTCACGAATTCTTGGGAAATGAAAAAAAAACATTAGCAGTCTCTTTCAATTATATGTCTGTATGCACCACAATATATATTTGTTCATATGACAGTTTTGTATAGGATGGCATCTACTGTACTTTCCCAAGAAAAACTATTACTACAAGCACAAGAAAAACAGCCAAGTGCTATGCCTGTAGCAGGTGCCTGCCATCCCTCTTCAGCAAGTTTCCCAAGAAGGAATGTCCTTTGTACCAGTGAACAGTACATTATGAGTTTCTCAGTACAACCAGGGCTGGACACAAGAGAAGTGAGAGATGTGAAAAAGATCAAAATATACAGTAGACATATACAGACAAAACTGTATATTCTTAACAGCCACTGCCATGATTACAGCGTTATGTAGATGAACAGAATCTTGGCCTCCTCTTCACCAGACTAAGTGTCCTCAGCTTCTCATCACAGGACATGCCTTCTAGCCCTTTTACCAGCTTTGTTGCCCTCCTCTGGTCAGTTTCAAGTATCTTAATATCCTTTTGCTCTTGAGAGTCCAGAACTGCACACAATGTTCAAGGCAAGGGCACAGCAGACAATTGCTGAAATCACCCAGTATAACACAGCATGTAACACCAGCTGTGACATTTATCTGAAATTATTACGGGATCTGAAAAATAATCTGAAAAAATGCAAATCTTACTTGAGCTCCTGGAAATCCCGGTGCTCCTGGAGAACCTGGAGCTCCTTTGGGACCTGGTGCTCCTTCTCTACCTGCAAAAGAAACAGCATATTTTGCAAAGGAAGAAGAAAATAAGGAAATGGTTTTGACAAGCTCTGACAATCACACTCAGCATTGAATGTTATTACCATTCACACTGATTGCATGAGCACAGATTGACCTTGCTTCAAGCTGCACAGTGCTCAGGCATAAAAGCTTTTAGGGCTCTGGCTCACATCAGTAAATGGAGCTACTATCCCACAACGAACACTGAGATCATTTACCAGGGATGCCATCCTGGCCACGTGGCCCAGGAGAACCAGGAAGACCAGGTGTTCCCGGAATATAGCTGCAATCAGTACACACGCAAGCTTCATCACCTAGAAGGAATAAAATTAATCAATTGTTCAACAGCAAGTGACTCCTAAGCCTAACCAATGTATTATATAATTTGTTGCAGTGGGAAGCCAAAATATACTGGTCAAAGAGCAGTAGTAGGAAATGTGACCTTAACTTCGATAGAAGGTCACTTCTAATACACTACAAGATTACCTGTTGTCAGACAGTGAATCAGAACTGACAACATCTAAATGACAACATAGGAATACCCACTTTAAATCTCTTGATTTTTTTCAATTCTAGTTTCAGTAAGCTGTTTGGTTACAGCCGCTCTACAGATAAGCAAATATTTTCAAAAGAAAGCAGCAACACAGGTTTTGAGTTGATATAGCTTCATAGGAGCCACTTTAATGACTGGCAAGTGGCATACAAATTTAGCAGCTCCTGTGGTGATATTTGCAGAAGGACCCTTCTCTCAAAGACCAAGTGCTGGTGTTGGACATAACATCAGGGGAACATAAAAACCTCACCAACCTGTAATAATAACTGACCCAGAGAAGATCTACACCCTGGCTGCAGTGCTATACAACTGATGTGTGGTACTGGCGCATGCACTGCTCTTAGCTGCTGTTTACTGTAAGGGGAGGATAACATCTTGCTGTCTCTAAAATTGTTTTTAAAACCTCTGAACTCAACAGCTTGAGAGGTCAACTTAAAAATTTCACAAGGGTCTATGAAGATAAACAGATTGTACCATTTATTTCTAAGTGATAGCTTTAAGAAAGGAAGCAGAAATGGAAAAGGAATTTTTCAGCTCTGTGTCTTAGTTTCCACATGAAAAGGCCAGTAACTGCCATTACAATCTGCTCCTGATTTCATTCAGAGAAATCATTCTCATGCAGAAAAAAAAAAAATTCTACTTGAAACCAAGATATACAAAACCCTGTACTGAGGCTGAACACAACTTTTTTTTTCTACTCTTATTTCTGCTGTTATAAGAGCTCTCGAAAATTGAAAGGTTTATTCCACAACAGTAATATTCTCTGGTATCTCTGACATCTTGTTATCCAAGAAAACACTATATCAATCCTGAAACATAGCTGGTAAACACAATCACTGACCTTTCATGCCCATGTCTCCTGGTGGTCCTGGAGGTCCTGCACACCCTGGGTGTCCAGGAAGTCCTGGTAGGCCTGTTCTAAAAGTTACTCTACCTGTTAATGAAACAAGTATGGCACCAATAGATCAGACAATAGTCCATTTACTAAAGCAGAAAAAACAGGTCCAGGGTTGAACTGGTGTCAGTATTTATTTAAGAAAGAACTACCTGGACAAGCCCAAAACACCTTTTACTTCAAATACTCGAGGATAAGTATGGCAAAGCTAAAGTAAATCTCATCAGACTGCTGCTGGATCCACCTGTCCAGCCAGGGAGGCTGCTTTAAAAAGCACAGTCCCTCCTGGGGGAAATATTTACATTTTATTTGAATCAGCAGAAACATAGCTCTTTCTTTTCCAGGACTAGAAAGGAAACTTTTACTTTAATTGTTGATTATTAATATTTTCAAGTATTTTTGTCATTATTATTTTGATGTATTTACTATCACTCTGGAAAAAAAAAAGATACACTGAACAATACATATGCAGGATAGATATCTCTAAGAGAGCAAAGAGAAATGTTACATCAAAAAAAAAAATCTGCGTTAGCCATACCATATACAATGGAAACATGATGCTTTTTGTTAAAGATGTTCTCCTGGCTAATACACTTTCTAAAAGCATTGAAAACTGCATCTACTCAATTGGTTCATCTATTACTTTGCTGCTATTTTGTTTTCATGCTGCCAGAACTTCTTATCAGCTCTATGCTCACTAAAACTATGTAGGTAATCATGTGATCTCTCTAACTTTTAGAATAGAACTTTCTGAATGTAGTATTACAGAAATACTGCAGTTTTTGGAAAAATTAATCTTAAGATTGGTATTTCTCTCATTAGTGATTAGTGATTCCTGTGATTGTGTAGTAAGATTTTTAGTCACAGTTATACAAAAAAGTGAGAAATTTTAATACTAGGAAGTCACTGTACTTTCTTCCCAGAATCTCACTGACAATGAAGCACAGATCTTTGCTATGCATGCTTCTTAATGAATATTCTAAAATGAAATTTCCAAAGATAAATCATGTTCAACTCAACATACACTCCATTCTTAAGTATTTATATAGTCTAATTAATTAGATATTGAGATGACTCTAGATTTGTTGTTGTACATTGTGTATACAATAATGAAACGTCACCTGGTTCTCCCGGAGGACCTGGCAATCCAACAGATCCAATCCTGCCAGTAAGCCCAGGCAGTCCTGGAGGGCCTACAATACACAAGCCCACTTGTCCTTTTTCTCCTTTTGCTCCTTTTGGCCCAGGAAATCCTGGGGGACCTCTCAAACCAGGTCTTGACACACCTAACCAAAGAGGAAAAAAATATAAAACCAAACAATATAAAACAATAAACAATATAAAAATAAATAAGAAATGGAACTTCAAAGCAAAGTAAAGTTTGCAGGTTGAACAGGAAAAACACATTGTCTCAGAGTTTATATCATGAATCTGATTTATTAAATACTTACAATGAGAATGTAAAGATATTTTAAAATATGTTCTTTCATCTCTCTTCAAATACTTGTCCCATCAAAAATTTTGGGTGGCACATTTTTGCCACCTAGAGTTATGTTCAAGGTCTTATAAAATTAAGATTTTTCACAAAGCTGATTGGCTATAATAGAGAGGTACTAAATTATTACATATACCTGGTCTGCCAGCATCTCCAGGAGGACCCTGTGGCCCTGCAAAATAATGTTTAGAACTTCAGTTAAGTAGTGCCATGGAGATCATGCCATTTTTTAATGACACTGACTGAAATCTTTGGACTTCTGCATTCTACTCTCATTTTACCTCTTAAGTGTTTGGTTTTGTCCCTGTAGGAATATATCATTGATGTGACTGTTGCACACTGACAATTCTTACTAAAATCGGTTTCAAATAATTCAGTACATTTTAATTTTAAAGCACGGACAAAATAAAACAAAAGAAAACCTTTATTGTTTTAGGGTGACAGGTAACAAAAAATGGCAAATGCCAATCTGTGAAAGCCAAAAAAAGTACAGCCTTCAGCAGAAGACTTACAGCCCTGATGGTTTGTCTATGGCATACATAAATAATGCTCTGATGCAATAACCCACTGAGGTCATTATACAAAATATAAGTGAGTTTAGGTCCTGAACTCAATTATCTGCACAAAGAAGTACATTGACTTCACTATATTTAGAAGGAAATTTGTCCACAAATCTCAGGATAAGTTTCAGTTCTGCAATTTCATAGGAGAAATTTGGAAATATTCTTGGAAAGGCAGAAGCAGGTTGCTAGCTGCTCAAAAATCTAGCCTGCAGCAAACCCTTTGAGTAAACAGCTCCTTCCACAATATTCTAGTCTTAATGGGCTACTAACCTGGCATGCCACGCTGGCCTTTTGGTCCTGGAGGTCCAGGGGGTCCTTCGTCTCCTTTTTCACCAACTCCATCATAATACTCTGTCTTAATAAAAAGATTGCAAGAAAAGAAAAAATAGTAAGAGTGAAGAGAAAAGCACAGAGCCTCATCCTGACCATTTAGGTAGAACAGTGTTATGATTTCATTCATCATTTTGACGTTGTGACACCATGAGAACTTTATAATCACATGCTAATTACTCACAAGCAGCCAGAAATTAAAGTACAATTGTTAACACACAGATAAACATACAAGACTTTTACAAACAGAGGGAGCTGGGAATTCCAATCAAATTCCTTAACTCTCAGAGAACGTCTCTGTCTGTGGGTGTAATTATACAGCAAAGGTATAAGTTGGAGATCTAATCATGAATATTAAAGTAGCATGAAATGGAAAATATTCTTGACATTAACCTTCAGGAATCAGTGTACTCTACTTCCTAAAAGCAGCATCAGCAATATCTAGGCTACTATCCTAATAATCACATATGAAAATACACAGTCATCAAGCTAAATCACAAATTCATACAGAAGTCATCAATTTAGAATTAATATTCTCAATATTCTTAGTATATTCCTAGTTCTTGATTTCAAAATTTCCCTAAGCCAACAGCAGAACCAAAATGTTATTAGCTATATTTCTGCTTTTTTATAAATGCAATTTTTTTGCTCTTTTCTGAATTATTTTGGAGGGGCACTACTACCCAAAAATAAGATTACAATAAGAGTCTTGCCTTGATACACAAACATCACACTGAAACGTAGATGGACTACTAATACAGCAGTTTTAAAAAGAACAACAAAAAACTGCTTAAAACTAAAATTCACCAGTTACTTTTCTATTGATTTTTTGAAAAGCAGTGCATGTTTTTATTGCTATGTCAATATCACAGATTAGTCAGCTTATTTAAAGTCAATTCTTTCTGGGCAATTTGAACAGAAAATTACCATTAGATGCACATGTGTCCTTTAAGAAGGCCACTGGAGTGGAAATGACTGAAGTCTAATGAGATGCTGACTTTGCATTCAATTTTACATGAAGGTGGATGCCTTCTACGTGAAACATTCAAAAATAACAGTACCTCCAGAATGACATATTCCAGTAAGAGCACCGTGAGGCATCTGAAAATGCCACATGCAGTCAGTTTGGCTTATTCTTAGTCTAGTGGTTTAGACAAATGTTATGATGAAGGCAATTTACACTTACTCGACCACGAGCTCCAGGTGGACCAGTGTCTCCTTTTATACCCTTTATTAAAGGACAGAAATTGGTTAATTTTATTCATTAAAAACAATAATTCACATGACATTTGGTATCCTCTGTCACCTCAGTACTTTGTTTGCAGTATTAAAGGATTTCTATTCCTGATCTGTCTCTGCTCCCAACACAACACTGTTCAGTCACATTTGAAAAACTACACAAACACACCGGCAGGCAGAGATGGGCACTAGCTCCTACACATCATCTATTAAAGTTTATCCATTCCCTATTCTATCTATTATTACTTGTCAAAAAAAAAAAAATAACAACAAAAACATCTGCCAGTACCTTAGCTCCTTGTCTGCCAGCCAGTCCTGGTTTGCCCTGTTCACCATTTTGTCCCTGCAGGTGATAGCAGACAATTTTATGAGAAATAATCTCTTAGCACTGTCATCAATAAGATTTAGAACTGAATTTTTTCTTTTTTTAAGGTAATGGCAACATGAATGTGACTTGGTCAGAGGAAGACATCCTAGTGTAAGACTCAGGTTAGGGTAAAGTTCCTTGCCTGCAAGCTATACTACAGATCTCACACGCAAACTCGCCTTTCTAACAGCATATTCTCCCAATCCTAAGGTGAAGCCCCTCCAAACGTCACAAACATGAGGCTCTGATTTGTCCTCTCTCTACAAACTGATGTTTTTGAAAGAAGATACTGAACACAATGTGATATTCTCACATACAGCAACTTTATCATCCAGATCTTCCCAATCCCTGTGATAATGCTGATCTCTACCACTAAGGGGTGTCAGCAAGACCAGGATGGAAAATAACACAGACTCCTGCTAAGGCTTTCTGCAACAGTAGGTATGTAAGGAAAAAGGATTTTGCCAGGGCTTATGCAGTTGGATGCAATCCTTGTTTGTAATGCAGAAATAGGAAAAGAGCAATGACTTGTGTTTGTGATGACAGAAGGCATTATTTGAGTTAGCTGAGTAATAAGACAGTGAAGACTTGCAATCTGTCATTCCAAGTTTTTTTTGTCAGACTGGAATCTTTAGAATGAGTACTATAGTGATTTTGACACAATGAGGATAATATTTTAGTAGGAGGATGATGTACATGAAATCAGCTTTTATAAGTTCATTTTGACCCTAATGATGTCATTAGAATTAAAGTGAAATAAATATAAAATTGAACAACTGTTGAGCCAGTACACAAATTAGATCATTTTGGGTATAAAATGACATAGTTTAAGAATTATATTTTGGGACTTCCTTCAAGACAACAATTTTAACATCTATCAATCATCTAATTTCAGGCCAAGATGGCTGTGACCTTGACTATAGATTCTCTTTGTAAAAGAAAGTCATTTATTCTATCGATTAAAATTTGTTATTTTGCTTCTTGATTTTGGCTGAGGTAAGGTTTAACTCTCTCGCAAAAATTTTGACTTGATTTACCAGAATGAATTTCAATAGTTAATTTTTTGTGACTTAGTGTTTCTTTTACCTGTGTTTGACACATTTCATAGTCAACTGCAAGCAATAAGTCTTCTTCTTTTACAAAGATGCAACAAGACCTATGTAGTGTGCCTACCCCTCCTGCACAAATCTATAGGTTCGTGGTATGTCCTAAGGCCAGTTTGGTGAATGGAAATGTTTAACAACGCATGCAAGTCAGCACTTTCATATTTCATATTCGTAATCCGCATATTTTGCAAAGGCTGTGACAGGAAGATATGACCAAATATGGTCAAATATGGCTAAACAGATAACTGTTACTTAAAAAACATTTTGAAGGTTTCCTTCATTACCGGTAATCCAGGCAGTCCTGGGGCACCTTCTTTACCAGGTTTACCCTACAAAGAAAAAATAAAAGAAGAAAAAAATAATAAAACTAAAAAGATCTAAAGAAGTGTAATTGCATTCTAAGAACATAACAACTAAGTGCTGTACATGTAACTGTACATCATGTCTTTATAAATTTTGGAAAGCAAGGTAGGTTATTCACAAATGTCCATTATTTCTAAACATAACTAGTGCTCACAAATGCAGAGATAAAGATAATTCCTGAACATCCCTCCTCCTGTGAAATACTAGCTGAGGAAAAATGGGGAGCAAAATAGAAGTAAACTACAGTATAATTATAGAAATGGATACCTTACTTTTCACCTTGAGGGCAGAAACCAGGAAAAGGTGGTTCATTAAAATCCATAGCAGGAAGGTAGTGACAAGATGAAGCATGGGGTGAAATATTATGATTATGTGTTCAGATGATGTGTTCAGAACAACAGGAGATGAAGTACATTTTAGAAATTTCTTTTGCACAGAATAACTCAAGGAAAGGTAAAATAATTTGGGGGGAAACAAAACCAAAAAACATCAAGACCATAGATCAGACCATGAATTACAATGTACGTTTCAGGAAAAAAAAAAAAAAGAGAAATACTCAAAGGATGGTATTATTTAATCAGAGATGAATCTCTGGAAGAGCAGAAGGCAAGCTGGAAGTAGCAATGATATTAGCAGTGCCTTAACTTGACTCAAAATAATCCTTTTTTCGGGAATATAAAATTCAGTTATTTGATATTTTGTAGTTGCCATTTTGTTTTCTTTTTTGAATAGCCAGCCAGTCAACACCTTAGCACAATTTGTAGTTCTTAGGAATAGAGGCAGAAAAACAAGAGTGCTCTACTGCTTTCTCAAGAAGGGTATGTGAGGAGACAATGAAGATGCATTCTAAAACACTTTTGCAAAAAGAATACAGAAGACTATCTTGCGTTTGGATAGCAAGGACTTCCAGTACTTCAAATTACTGTTTGAATTAATGGATCAATTTTTCATAATGTATAGGAGTAATAAAAGTTGAGTTGCTCTGTAGCATCATCATTGTTAAAGCACCAAATCAACTAAGGAAGAGGAATAAACAGATAGTATTAGTCCTGTGCTGTTACTCTTCCCTGCCTAAGAAAATCTGTTACAACCACAAGAATTATGGAAAAGTTTAAAATGTATGTTCACGTGGAATTACATATTTCATTTAAAATCATTTTTCTTAATATTGCTTTGAATATTTATTTAGAATTGAGGAATTAGAATGCTTTGTTTAGGAAATACCACAAAACATTTTAATTTGAGTATTTCAGGGTTCTTTTCTGATTATGTAACAGTGCATGTAAGCTGTTAAAAATAATATATTAAATTGGTTTAACAGTAAACAGTTAAACAGGTTTAATTACTATGAACATACATCTTTTTTGACAGATTTTATGTGAAAAGTTAAAGTCACGTGTAAACAAAGTGGCACCTTACTATTTAATTATCTTCATGATATTATACACTCAACTAATTATACTTTAACATGCATACCTAAAAAAAAAATCCTAATTTTGCCACAAAATTATGTCATATTGTTTTGTTAACCAATTAACTCTTATGACAACTTTCTTCACACCTGTACACACCTGCTGGTTAAATATACTTGCTTATGTCTGCCCCACCACATAAAACAAATGCTTTTAATTCAACTGCTGCATGTATACTTGCAGTATAAAGTAAGTATATGTCCAGAAGAGTATATTTTTGAGTAACTTTTAATAGTAGAACCTTTACAACAAAACAAATTGAAGTGTATTTGCCATCAGCTGACCTTTATTTCATGTACTTACAGTATGTGAGCCTGTAAGAACAAATATTTGACTTTCAGATCTCTAGTCTGGTTTACTGGATGAAAGAGTTTTTGCATCTTAGAAAATCTGATTTGAAAAGTGCAAAGGAACAGAGTAACAGCTTTTCCCTGAACAGCAGATGAACAAAACTGTTTTTCAAGGAAGATTAACATATACGTGCCTTTTTCACATACCTGTGCTCCAGGCTCTCCTCGGTCACCCTTTTCACTCTGAGAATCCCCAGTTGGCCCCTGTAACAAAAACACCCTCAAAATACACATATTTTAAGTCACATTTCCTAAATTAAGTACAAGTAGAATAACATCAATAGGTATTCATTAAAGGTCAGAATAAGTAGCATAATACTGGACTCTAAAGAATTGTTTGAATGTTTGGATTTATGGCATTTGCTGCAGTCTCTTACTGTAAATCCCATTGGCCCTGGAAGTCCTCTTGATCCTTTTTCTCCTTTTTCTCCTTTCAAATCCTATTATAGAGAAAAAGTAATAAATTAATTAATTCAAAATTTAATATGGCCACTGAGGTGTTTCTGTGCTTATCAAAACATTCAAGTGTAACAAATAGGAAAGCCTCACATCGCTGACAAGATTACTTAAGCATAAACAGCTGCACTTAAATGACTAAATGAAACAGCAACTTCCTAGCTGCACTCCTGCCTATGGCAAGGAGTGCAAAGAAGCATAGGAAAGATTTCCATAGGTACATCAACTGGAAAAATAAGGTCCAGGAGGGCATACCCTCCCTAGTGAACAACACAGGCAAGCTAGTAACCAACAGATGAGGACAAAGCTGAGGGATTCAATAACTTTTTTGCCTCAGTCTTCATTAGTGACTGCACTATATGTAGCCCTCAAGCAGATGGTTTGAACTTGGAGTTCTTTTTCTCCCTCTGGAAATGAAGATTAGGTTTGTAACCACCTGAGGATCCTGAACATCCGCATGTCTATGGGTCTTGATGAGGTGTATTACAGATTCCTGAGGGAATTGGCTGACGAAGTCACTGAGCTACTCTCAAGAATGTATGAAAAACTGAACAGACACATTGTAAGAAAAGCTTAGTACCTAACTAAAGAATACTGAAAAGGTTAGAATGGCTGAAAACAAATGTTAACAGGACAATGAAGATAAAGGTGTCCTTGCACAAAGTAAAAAAAAGTAAAATGTGTTATTGGAACATAGCTTTTGACTATTTTACTACCGTCATGTTGTCTGGTCCACTTAATGTAACGATAACAGTTCCTGGTGGTCCAGGGGGTCCAGTTAATCCAGTGTCTCCCTTAAAAAAAAAAAAGGAAAAAGTGAAGCAATTACAAATTTGCTTGTTCGTTTGTTTGAAATGACTACTGCTATACTTACGACTGACAATTTTTTTCTGTCTTCACAATAACCTGTTAATAGCATTAACATTCCTGTTTGCTTGCTTTTTATCTCCCAATAAAAAGGCATACAGGAAACTTAAGACTGCTATGACAGTGTTCTCCTAAGTGAGAAATTTAAGAGTGTATACACAAATGTATCTCAAATTAGCATAAAGAGTGCCTTTAATACTATTTTATCTCTAAATTTATTTGAAACACCTCCTTACAATTATCATCATTCTCCCAATTTGATCAAGGCAGTTAATAAAAATACACGAAGTGTCTTCAGTGATATCCTCAAAATTGTAGTCCCATACTACAAGAAGATGAACGTAATAGATTACTGAAAGGTAAAATTCATTTTTGTGCTCTTGATCTAAATATTAATAACAAAGTATACTTTGCGCTGATGAACAGGAAAATTCCTAAATTTGACCTTTCCTGCAGAGCTCAACAAAACACTATCCATGACTGTAAGTGATTTTAAGCCAAGGGAAAGCCTTTGCAAGTACTTGCACTGTAACAGCAAACAATGCTTCACAAATAATCAGTGCTCTCAACATTTTGCCAGGAACCTTCTAGCATGTTCCTAGTACTAATTACAAAATTAAAATCAATCCCACTGTCAGTGATGCTTCAGACCACAGCTGAACCTGTGCAGGTCCATTAGCCTAACTCTGAGACGACCCAAGTTCTTAAAAGGATTCTGTAAGGGCATTCAGACTGACTACACTGGTCCTCCAACTGCGGGCTGAGGTCATATTCTTGGTCATTTCTATGAATGTAAATTATATGGCATACAAAGTAGGACAATGAAGGATGAATCATCCATTTTTTTTCCTCAAAATCTGGGAGGTTTTCTAGCATCACAAGGGCTGAAACAAAAAAGATGTTGGCCACAGGAAATTGTGAGACTACAGATGCTCTATATTTACCAGTGTTTACATACTTGGATAAGCAGTTAAGAATACTGAGCAAATATAAATGATATTGACATATAAATGATATATATATGTCA
Source organism: Callipepla californica brunnescens (assembly GCA_023055505.1). Classification (NCBI taxonomy): domain Eukaryota; kingdom Metazoa; phylum Chordata; class Aves; order Galliformes; family Odontophoridae; genus Callipepla; species Callipepla californica. Next base: position 8,604,252 of record JALIRH010000008.1, on the reverse strand, counting down.
TGTGTTAGTAAATACTAACTGCTGTCTTCTCTTATGTTTCTACTCTTCTGTCCAGAAGTTTATATCTTCAACTCTTAAGTGAAAACAGTTCGTCCTTATATATTGCCATGTTACCATTTTCCAGTAAAAGACTTCCACATATATAATGAGAATTTTTATTCACAGTACCTACTTTTCCAAACATTCCACCAAGTAAATCAGAAACAAAAGTTAAAAACATTTTAAGCATTGTATGCAAATACCTTTCTTCCTTTGGTTCCTATTACTTTCATTCCCATAAGACCCTGTAAAAACAAACAAACACAATTTGGAGCTTTTTACAAAATGTATTTTAATAACACCCATAGAATGAGCAAATAGATGTTACACGTAACAGGAAGTTTTCATTTTCATTACCAATCTGAGACTACCTTAGGTCCAGGAGGTCCTCGTCTCCCTGGCATTCCCTACAAAAAAAAAAAAATAAATAAATAAAATAAAATAAAATAAACAACCCAAAATGTAAAAGAAATTATTGTATTCACACCAATACAGGAGCCCTGAAGTGCCCAGCTTTCACTTGAGTTATATTACTTTCTTTCATTTCTTCTTGCACCATTACCACTGCAATTTGTTGTGAAGAGATGATAGAGTTTACATGGTCTGACAGCAAACATATACCTCTGTTATACTTATTTACATTAGTGCTTAATGTTAATTTGTAGCTAGTTATTTGAAAATAAAAATTTAAGCCTACTTAGACAAGGATATGTCTGAAAACATGGAAGTTATAAAGCATTAAAGATGCATCAGACATATGCAGAAAGGTATGGATTTCACAAATCCGAGTCTATAAACCTCAAATCTGAGAGTCAGGTAATTCCATAGATTACTTAGCAAATCAAATGTTAAAGTAACAAGTGTGATTTAAGATCATACTCACTGAAGCTCCTGGAAGGCCCCGTGGTCCAGTTTCTCCAGGATATCCTTGAACACCCTGAGCACCCTGCATATTAAAAAACCAAAATGAAAACAAATGAACAAACACAACAGGAATAAATGTCCTAGCAAGACTGTGAGAAAATCATAATGCTAAGTTCATCAAATTGAATAACAGGAGCAGCACTGTGTCTTGATTTCCTTTTTGTGTTTCAAGATAATGCAGAAGTATAATTCTGTGTTTTGAAACACAGAACACATACCTGTTCTATATCTAAACTACTCCAGGGTATGAGTCCTGTTTAATGCAACAAGGGACATTCTAATTATCTATGAGTTCTACTGTTAGACAAAGTAAGCCTTTGAGCTTTGGAACATTCTATGCATTAAATCCTATTCTTCAAAGCTTCCTTTTTTAAGAAATTGTAAATTTAAAATGCTGATTTTCAGTTTAATTCAATGTTCTCTGCTTATACTAACAGCAAAATAAATGTCTACTTTGCTGTTTTCTACTAATCTTGTCGTTTTTTAGAAAAAGATACAGATCATATTGTTTTTTGATAGCACTTCTAGAGAAATTGAACCAATTTTACTTCATGGGGAATTTTTCACCATTTCTAAAGCAATTTTTCTCATATGCAACATGACTTTCTTATCCTCATTTAATGAACAGATAATGGAGACTGTTGGTTCTGATGACAAAATAATTACTATTCTGGTGTACTCTGTGTTGAAAAGTCAGAAAAAAGACTTCTGATAAACTGCATTTGTCAGATTATATGAAGTTAATAATTTTTAAAGATTCATTCAGAGATGAGTAATTGTAAAAAAAAACCTACACATATATAAATAGATAGTACATAAAAATAATTTATTATATGGACACATGTATATTCATACAACTGTAGGCATATATATACTTCTATCTCACAGTAAGAGTTAACTATTGATTACCTGAGGTCCAGGCATTCCTGGCAATCCAGGATCACCTTTTGCATCAGATCCTTGGTCATATCCATCTGCAGGGCACCCCTGGACAATGAGACAAATCAGATAGGAAGATATGCTTGTAGAACCTTTTACTGTATCCTAAGCTTCAAATCTTCTACTAGAGTCTGTAGGGAAGTAAGCAATATCAGAACTGCAAGACGACTGTTGAGTGTCCACTACAGATAGTTCTTATCTTTATAAAAGATTTTATTAAAGAGAAAATAACTTTTTTATGCAACCAAGTTCTCAGCATTAGAAGTAGTCTTCACTTCAGATCTACATTGTTTTCTTATCCGTAGTCTTGAACTGTTTTTCTGTCCTTTTTTTTTTTTTGTCTTTAACTACTCTTTAGTGCATTTGTACATTTCCATATTAATTCCTTAAGCTATTTGAGGAAGGACTTCATTCTTTATGTGCTTAAAAGAGATAAATTCTTAACATCCAGTAAGTGTAGTTAAAGGAAAGGAAAAAAATACAATTTTGTATCTCAGAGTGAGTGTAACTAGCACAGACAAAGCACCAAAATTTGTTGTACTTCTGGAAAATAAATCTGTGAATGATGATGTCAAGTACTCATTTTGAGCAGCAAACATGAGTATAAATTGTTCATTCCCAATAAATATTTCAGATAATACAGTGTAAATGACTTACCTTATCTCCTTTAATGCCAACAATACCCTATAGAGATGAACAATCATATTACTAAAACAGAAAAGTAAGCAACAATTGTGAAAGGATACATTATAAATATTTTCTAAACTCAGCACTCTGTAAGTGATTTACTTTCATGAACACGGTATATAGCCACGTACACATTAGTTGTGCCTGATTTCAATTTAGGAAAAACATGACATACTGTCAAAAAGTAGTCCAGACACTTTGATGCAATTCTAAAAGCACATACAGAACAGTCTTGTTATTTATTATATATTATATATAATATATAATGTACAATAATATATTTTATAATAATTATTATTACATTCAATATTATTATTATATATTAGTTATTTATAATTTTATATATATATAAAATTATATTATATATATATATATATAATTATATATATATAATTAGTTATTTATAAACTTAAAGAAAAAATCTGCAAAGGAAAAAAAATAACAACAACAACAAAAATTGAGTTAAAGCAATGCAGCCACAAATAGAAGTCCTGGCTTTAATTCCTAGTGCTGTTATTGGCTTAAGAACACTTTATCCTCAATGATACTTAGACGTGAACTGAAAATGAAATCTATTTAAATACATCCTGTAAACTTTTAGAAAAGTGAGTGCTAAATTTAATGAGTATGCCTCGAGACATTAAAGAGCTAATATCAGCCAATAAATTTGCATGCATTCACTGCCCAAAAAATTGAGACCTAACATACAGCAGATTAAGCATCACTTTAAATTTTTGTTTCTTTACGGCACTGTATTCAAAATTAATAAATTGGGGATATCTATATATTTCAGTTGTTGTAAATATCTGCTAATATAAGGCTTTACGAAATTCCTTCACTGAGTGTCTGTAGGGAGTAAAAATGCATACAGTCACAGACACCTACTGGAATGCCTGGAGCACCTCTTCTACCTGGAGGACCTGGGAAACCTCGATCACCCTGAAAGTAAAAGCAATTGTTAATGTATATTATTATCATTATAATTTTTAAAAAAGAAAGTTTTTTTTTTTTTTAATGTTATCACACTAAAATTATGACTTGCTTTATAATTGCATTAAAAGAAGTGGCAGAGACTGAACTCATGGGTCAGAGATCAGGATTTATTAGCTATGTCAGACCAGCTTTCTGTTTCTCTACAAAACATATGATTTTCCATAACAGGCATTCTTCTGACTCCCTCTTTCAGATTGAATTTTTTTAATATTATATTTTTTTATTGCCTTTGGGATTCAGGAATTGTCAGTTGCAAGCTAGATAAAAGTAAAATAAAATGAACTAATTCCTTCTTCTGTTATCCATGTTAAGAGAAGGCAAAGCTGATAAGTTCTTCTGGACTTTAAGCAAAATAAGTTGTTTCTATCAAAATAACAAACACAATTCATAACAGTACAGGACATTAATGTGTATCATTATTTATTTATTCATTCATTCATTCATTCCTTTATTATACTGATAAGAATGTTTTTGTCCATTCCCAACCATAGCCAATCACAATCACAATCAGCTTGTTTTGTACCTTTGTGCCGTTGCAACCTGGAACGCCTGAGCGCCCAGGGTGGCCAGCAATTCCTGGTTCACCCTAAAAAACATGTGCAAAATTGTCACAAGTTTTGTTTTTGCACATTCATGTTACCCTACAGCAACACTGAAACAGTTTGTGCTGGAACAGTGTTTCACAAGACTTGAAAGATTACAAAGTGTTCTGAAATGATTACACTGAGTAAGAATTGCTGATACTAAGATGGTTATCTCTAAGTTACTTGACAGAAACAATTCAGATGTTGACACTGGAGTTGAGTATGTTGGATTGAGAGTAATTGTGTACTGAAGAGTGTTTTAAGAGAGAAATTTGATAAGTTTCATTTTTACTTACTGGAAGGCCTGGGGGCCCTGAAAATCCAGGTATTCCTGGGACTCCCTAATGATACAAAAATAGTGGAATAATGTCACTAATATTAAGGAAAATCTCATCATGCAGTTTTCCTTTTTGTCATAGACATAAATAGAATGAATGCAGTATGAAAACATTATCATTACTTCATCTTACTTAACCCTTCTGACTACACATCAAGTAATGATAGCTTATGAACTATTAACATACTTTACTCTGCTAAGAAAAACTCAGAACCAACTCTTTATAGAATCCATTCTGATGTTTTCATACCACATCCCAAAACTAAACATATATAGCATAAATCTTGTACAATAAGCCATAGCAAAAAAGGCAGAAAAAAAAAAAAAAAAAAAAGAAATGTGTGTACATATTCTGACTGGTGCCTTCTCTTTTCTGGGCTGAACAAACCCAGCTGCCTCAACCTGCAGCCGTTTCCTAACCTCTGGGACCCTCTTCTGGACCTGGTCCAAAAGCTCTATGTCTTTCTTGTGTTGATGGCCCAGGCCCACAGATAGGGCCTTAGGAGTGCAGAGCAGAGGGGATAATCACCTACCCTACTGCTTGCCACTCCTCTCCTTTAATACATACAAGCTTCTTTAAAATAAAAGTACTTACCCGTATACCTTTGGGTCCAGCTAAGCCCATAAGCCCTGGTGAACCCTAAAGCAGAAATGAACAACTGCATGCTTCAGTATAATAAAACAAATGAAAAACAGGACATATAATATTTTTTAATATTAGTGTCAACTTGTGCACATGCAATTATATAAATATATATAGGATTTGTCTATTACAAACACTAAAAGAAACAAGCATTTAATCCAACTTGCATACATCATGGACTTTTGCCCTACTTTTCAGTGTTTACAGGAGACATACCTTAACATAGCTCAAAAAATAACCATCAAGGATCTTAAGAAAGCAGTTCTTACAGATTTGTTCAAATTATGAGGACTTCTCTGCAAGGAAAGAGCTGGAAGTCTCATCAGTATTCAAGAGTTTTTTTTACCTCCTCGACATGAATGATGTCAATGCAACGATTGGCTACATTCAGGTATCAGCCACTCTAACCTGTGCTTTTTTGTCTAGAAAGGAAACCCAGGAGCAGGCTGAAAGGGAGCTACACAGAAAGAGAGAGCAGAGCTGAAAGAAAGACAGCAGAACCTGTCACAGCACAGTCTAGACAGAATCTGCTAGAATTACTTCAAGACATTTAGAGCATTACTGATAACATGAAACAATTTTTATTCTACCTGGAAAGGAAATGGGGAACATACAGAACTAATTCTAAAATTCTGCCTGACAGTTGATTTAAGATAAATCACATGCATTGGAATAGTAAGCTAACATGTCATTCAAAAACAAACATTGCAGCTTCTGACCACATAACATCAATCACTGAATGGGAGATACCTGAACAGATGTTGTTTTTAAGCAATTATTTGTCCAGTCATATCTTACTTTCACAGTTAAGCACAAACATAACATCTTTCTCTCAGCACTGAAACTTACCTTTGGCCCCTGTGGTCCTGGAGGCCCTTCAGGACCCGGAAAGCCTCTATGACCAGGTGGGCCCGGAACACCAGGGAAGCCTTTTTCACCCTGTAAATGTTAAGAAAAAGAAGTCCTGAAAACATTGCTGATTTCTCCTTTTGGTAACTTATTTGTATTACATTCATTATTTTTAGTACTTCTGAACATCTACATCCATGTCTACTACTGAGGCAGAGAGATTACCCTTGCCCACACTGACCTGGGTGCTGTCCAGCATGCATAGTATCACTAAAGTAATACAATAGTTATGAAAATACTAGAAGACATCAGTTCTCAAGTTTTCACAGAGTACAGAATTTAACTGGCAGCATGAAAAGTTTAGGAAAGGACTTGGTATATTAGCAAGAAATATGTATCATGTTTAGCCTCAAGAAAAAACACAGATTTGAAATCACGATAGCACTCCTAATTTCTGGTTGGCACGCATAATGACTGCTGTTATACAGCAAGGCCAGTAAGAAAGAAATAGTGAAAGCAAAAATGTAGTAAAACTGCTCAGATAGAATAAAATAAGTTACAGCACTTTAACATTTTACTGTGTCTCAAAGACTAAGCCATCCAATTACATTTTCATGTCTTTTCTTAAAGGTTGTGTTCAAATAACCAAACCATGTGAAGGAAACATAGATTAAAGGTAGACAAACAAAATAAAGAAGGTAAACTTACAGCAGGAAAAGTACTCTCATTTTTTTTTGTTAAATATAACAAACACGAAAGTTTTATCCTGGATGAAATAAAGTACTTCAGGCCTAGAAAGTCATAGATTTAACTTTTCAGACAGAAGAAGTTTAGCAAGATCCCTTTTACTTCATTGAAGAATTATTCAGGATGGTTTACATCACAGCGTGAGATGGAGAGAGGATGGGGTTATCAATTCCTTTGAAGTCTATTTTCCTACTGTATTATCAGAAAAGACTTACATACACACACAAATAATAATAATTAAAAAATAATAATAATTAAAAAAGCATTTGCAATTCTGACGGGCAGAAGAAGAAAAGAAAGGCAAAAAGGAACTGTTGTACCAAGATGCGCCACTGGAGGGGGTGTGGTACTATCCCATAGAAAACTGAAGTAATTCTGAAACTACTGTTCGTACTACACGCTCACTGCAGCAAACTGTGGGATGCGCTTCAGCTATTGAAAAGAACGGTGTTTATCTGACCACTTCACTCATCTCCATTCTGCACCTGCTGTACTACTCACACTTTCTTCTTGACAGATCAAAAATATCAGAGATTTCATGCTGGAGAATTTCTTAACGTTAAACAGTCGTGAAAACATAACAATGAATGTAAACTGTCCTCACTTTCCAATGCTACCTGAAAAACTTCAGCAGTGTTACCTACTAATTGCTCAGTAGATTTAAAAGGGAACTGATAAAGACATGTTGTGAGTGTTCACCCATGAATATTTCTCTTCTAGTGGCAGTTTATTTATTTTTTCTTTTTTTTTCACATTTTAATGTGAGAGAACTTTTCTCCACCACCAAAACCAAGCTTCCTAAAGGCAAGATTAGCAGTGGTACAATATGACATACTCACACCTAAGTACAGAAGAGAAGTCAAGAGTAATTCTCTACCAACCAGATGTACTGATCAGTGGGAATGATCTCAACCCTAAGTCTATTCTGACATCATGGTGTGTACACATCCAAAATCTATTGTTAAGGTTTAGTACAGCAATCACTGTGTCCCACAGTTATCCTGAACTACAACCATGACTTCTCTAATAATGCCCCTTTCATTGTGAATCGGTTGTTTTTCAAACCACAAGAAAGAGTTTGAAAGAATTTTTGGCATTTGTGTAATTCAGGTTTGTCTAAAAGCCACACTGAGCCTCTGCCAAGCAACTACTGGCAACAGGCAGAGCTGCAGTTCTGTTACTTTTGATAGACTTGACACTGTTCTCCCGCTCCTGACAAGGTGTTTGTGATCAGGACCCAGAAACTCATCTCGGTCAGTTTATCTGATTGATAACAGTGCACATATCGTTCCATCAGGAACTGGAAAAGGTGAGGTCAGTGGTGGGTGCAGGTAGGCAAGGTCCAGAGGGAAAAAAAGCCCAATGAACACAATGCCATTATGAAATCTGTAACAGGAGAGCTGCTGCTGCCAGGGTAGTGAGAACTGAAAGCATTTGTTAGTAGTTTGTAAAAGGAACATAACCAAACATCACATAAAACTGTAAACAATTATTAATTAATATAAATACATCGATTAATACACGTATTTTACATTCATAAACAGTGTCCAGAGATATTTTAACCTTTTCTTGTGACATAATGTATTTCATTTACAATTTGCCATAGACTTTGCAGACAGAATTTCATCACAAAATAAATTCACTCACTGTATCAAGTCAACTAATATATTAACAATTTTCCACTACAATCTAATCCTAGGAAATATATACTTGCTCTTACCTTATTGCCTTTCACGCTATCACAAAAGCAGGGGCTTTTACCTTTGCATACACAGTTCTGGAAAACAAAAGGACAAGTTTTATAACAAAATTATTTTCCTCATCGTGTTTCTTGGTGAAGGACAAACGAGAGCATTTTTTTAAGATAACACAACTTGAAAAAATGTTCATGAAGAGCAGCAATTCTCAACAGAAGAAAATAGCTCCTTATTGCTCAGTGCAGTCTTTTGAGGCAGGTAAGGTCGCTGCTTCCCTTTAAAAGTTGGGGTGAAGGCCGAGAAGCCGTTCTGGCACCATCTGAACTATTAATATCAATATGAAGTCTACAATTCAAGAGTTTGGGGTCACAGGACTAAACACTGATGATTAATTTTGAAAAAGTATAATAAACAAGTGAAAAAACACTACCAAAAGACACCTGGCAAGTAACTGGAAAGGATAACTACATCAGGAAGCTCCCGTACCCAGTTTGAGCAGTGAGCTCAAGCAGAGCTACAAAACACACCTGAGATCCCCTGGGGAGGATGAGAAATGTTAACCTCCCTATGCCCCGTTCCTGCTACAGCTTCCATGCAGCCAGGACCTGAGCTAGCCTAGCCCATCTGGGATAACTCTGCCAAGGACTTTTATGTGCTCAGGTAGACATAACCTATCTCAGTACGGTAAAATAATGTTAATGTAAATTCTTTACATACTAAAACATTGTTAAGGTTATTGAAGCTATGTATTTCATACAGAGGAGGAGTATGCTGCATCTATTGTTGTTCTTTGTACGCTTAAACGCTTCCCTTTGTTTTTGAAGCTTTTGCTAAATGAATTTTTCATTGTATCCCTATAGAAAGAAAGTTATTTTTCATGTTACCCTCTCATTTTAATATATATATTTATCTCAATTACTTATACTATGGTAAAGTTCCAAACAATAGAAAAGGAACAAATATCCTACATCCTAAAATGTGCTTAATTTGCTATTAGCTAGTTTTCAGATCAATTTAGATTTTTGTGAACACGTATAACTTTAAGCTAAATTGAAATGATGATTTTACATTACACAGACAGTCAGCTGGATAACACTAAACGTTTTGGCATATGACTTTTACATAAGATTGGATTATGCCTTCTGTAAAGGAGCTGTGAACCAAAAAATCATTGCTCACTTACACCACTGATGATGCCTGCATATCTCCACAGCCCTGTAAGATACCTGCAGATTCTTCATCCAAGAATCATAACACAGTAATAGTACATAGTCAAGTTATAAAATGGAGGCATTTAATATTAGTTATTAAAAGATTATTTCTCACAATAACATTTTCATAAGTAGATGTATAACTGTAGCCACATATTGGCTGCATGTTTTCCAGTTCTGTGAGTTTTGTAGTAACCATCTCAATTTATTTCAAACAAGTAGATAGAAGATGGAACTAGATTTCCAACCCAAAAATCTAGTCCAAAGGACAAAGCAAAGTCCTTGTCTAAACAACAAATCACATGAATTAAGCAGTGAACCAACATTTTAAAAAACAATGAACAAACAGAACGATGACAACAACAACAAAATGCGCAGAAAAACATTTCGTTGTTGAGGAAAAGATGGTGAGCCAATATTTCTCCGTATATGTCATTCCATAAAGCGATCTAGGATGACAGAAGAGTTTGTTTTTCTAGACCAGGAGAAGAGTCGAGTAGGTCAGCTATTATGTATCTATCTATCTATCTATCTATCTATCTATCAAGAAAAAAACCACAACAACACAAATAAGAAAACCTGCACCAAAAACAGAGATGCAGCAAAGTGTGTTGCAACAAGATCAGGTATCATGTACTGTAAGTAAGCTTCAGATTAAGTCTCTATCAAAACCACACAAGATGAGTAATAAAGGCATTCAAATGAACAATGAGATGAAATTAAACATGTTCTGTAAGAACGGAGTAATCTTGTTGAAGCAGGGCTTAAATGTGCACTTTGGGCCTGACTGGTCTTTAATTTCATGAGTGAAATCCACTGGCTCCAGAGGCAAGTCCTGGTTAACACAAATCAAAGATGACTGTTCAACACAAGGAATTTTAACATGAATGTTAAATTTAAACATGAATACAGTGCCAGTGACACCTGTTAATAACACCGGACAGTAAAAACAGCCCAGGTGTCTTGCCTCAAGTGAGTAGTGAAGATCTCACCTCCTTCACTGGTGGTTCTAGCAGCTGATCATGCTCATTATTAAAACTACAGTCTGATTTTTCCTTTAAATTTCACTGTTATTAGTATCTCACATATCCTGTCATCGGGTTTTTATCTTCTAACTTCAAGATCACTAAAGAAGAACTTCACTGAAACCACTAAACCATGAAACCAGGTTTGTTGGACAAGATCTTTTTGTTTGTTTGTTTGTTTTGAGTGATAATACTTCTCTTTTTTTCTTCCCTCTTCTTCATTTGTTTTTCCTACTTCTGCTCAGTAACAGCACCCTAAGCTGTCTAAAATTTTGTAGGTCATAACAATAACCCCTTCTAAGTAGAAGTACATTAGCTGTTATTTTCCAGTTTTTATTTATTTTTTCTCAGATTCTAATTCTAATTAAAATTATGTATCAGCAAGTCAACGCCTTAAAGAGCCCTGATTATGAATTTTCAAGACTGCTGACACACAGAGATTCCTCTTAAGCTGTCTCAGTGCAAAGTAATCACTTTACACATTCCAGCTGTGTCTATAAACCACAACCAAGCATACAGAATAATACTGCTTAAATAGTTGATGTTCATATAATGTTTAAAACTACAAAAAGCCATTTCTCTAATGATCTCTACCATGTGTTTTCTGTTACATATAACGAAAGTGGATGTAAAATATTATGATTATGTTAAGTGGGAAATTTTGTTTTAAGAATTATCTGCACTACGGACTTGTGCTGGGGGACATACGCTGCGCAGAGACGCAGTGTTTTCTGAAGAACACTATGGCACTAGGTAAAGCTTCTAGCTCGGCCACAGTCATGTTTTTAACAATTTGTCCTAAGCTGCCCAAGCAGACAATCTGAGAGCACAGCTGTCTACAAAGAAGTTCCTACTGTGGGAAAAGCCAGATACGGAAAATCTATTTTTCTGAGTCTAAGATGCACTTGTGTTAAGATACTCCACTCTAGACTAGCACAGTCAGTAATTCTATCCAGGGACGGACAGTAGATACGTGACCTTGGCAGCATATTCCTCATGCTGTACAAATGTAAATCATCATGCAGCCTACAAGGTTCTGGAGAACGAAGTCCCCTCGCTCCAAAACACTGCTATCAAAACAAAATACCACTCTCACAATTGCTATCTGTATACTAAAAGTTTTTCATGCATTCTAAGCATCAAACATGAATTCATTAAAATTATCAAAGACCACGAAGAACTTTGTGTTTTTTTAGTGATTGCTGGACCAGTACAACAAAACCAAATTATTAAGCCTTCAATAAGTATAGACAACATAGAGCAGAAACAGGAGATGATGAGATGAAGGAAAATATGTCAGTTCCCAAACCCTGACATATTGTGTAGTCACTTGTGAACTGGAAGGCAGCCAGACATTCCTACCTTAGGAGACTCCTGTTAACAGCAATGAATGCTATCAGAATTCATAACATTTTGCCTACCAGATGAACGCCCTGTACCTGAAAAATTTATCTTGTTTTTCACTTTCCATTACAAAGAAATAAAGCTGCAACTTTAATTAATCATCAACTCAGTCAGCAATGTTTTATGCAGGGAGAGCTGATCTCTGAGGATGCTGTGTAAGACAACTGTAACACTACAGACATTGCTGCTGCTGAATGAGCTCCATTAAACACTTGTTTTGGGAAGCTTGCAGGGGAATAGTTACTGAATACTCCTCCTCGCACGGGCCTTATAATGCTGAGCATGTGCTGCTTTCAGTATGAGGCACAAAAGAGAAGTCCTAAGCACTTACAGTCATAGGAAAATAACATTGATTCATTTCACAGAAGCATTATATTGTGTCCAATTAACAAATGCACAATTTGTGATGAACGTGAACATCCAATATGCACCTATCTGAATTTGATAAGAACTTCTTCCTGTTCTTAATTTAAAGCTGTCTGAAGTCCTTCTGGGAAGGTTATGTTCCTTTATGCAGTATGTTCACAATTGCATTTGCAAACCAACTGAAAACTCACGTTTAAAGACTGATACGGATAAACAGGAGAAGACCAATATCTTTACCATTTCCCTACAGTGCTTATGTGATGAGGGCTATCAGAAACTGAAGCTAACTGTTGACAAAGGCACAACACAAACAAATATTCTTCCTTTCCATACGGCTAAAGAGACTAGGCAACTCAAGTCACATAATTTTCTGTGTAGCAAACACTTAAGGGTGTTTAATCAGCTCATTCATCCATGCTCTTCCTTCCTAAGAGAGAGTCATGTTAAAAGAGTAATCTAATAACAAATAATTCAGACAATTTAACTAGCTATTTTTTGCTATCCTACCTTAACATGATCAGTGTTGTATCACACACTTTGTATTTCTTCCCAGCTGTTAAATGTGGGAATGCTATTCACCGTAACTGCTATCTCCTCAGGCCTGTATATTCGTATATTCATAGAATTCCTGGTGTGCATCTTCTGTTAAGTGGTGCAAATAGCTATGAAAGCAACAGTGGCTTGCTCAGAGAAAGCTTTGCACATGCTCTGGTTTTTCCTTTTTGAAAGGCTTTGTGATTTCACAGATTTGAAAACAAAACAAAACAAAAAAAGGTTGCTTTTTCTTGCAGCTTCCTCCAAAACAATCTGTGGAAAAAATGCAGCTTAAAGCCCCAATTAAAAAGCCTTCACTGAACCAAGGCAAATGGAAAACCTGAAAACCTGTGAGACCTGTACCCTACCACAAAACTGCTGAGTAAAAACAGAAGAAAAGCAACGAAAATAAAACTAGGACAAAATAGAAACTTTCCTGTGCGCAAGAGAGGCAGAGACCGTAAACAGTTAAGAAGAAAAAAGTCTTTTTGTATTTCACCTTCCTCCTAGGCTCCTGTAATCCATGCCAAAACACTGAGCCTTCTAGTGTTACTCTGTTAGGCAGCAGGGTGAGAATGTGACAGTAAAACAGATGACCGGACATCCCATACTAGCTGCACTTAATAGCTAAGTATTTTGTTTCACAGACATGTTATGATAAACCAGCTCTAGGTAATGCTGAAGAGATTGCTAGAAAAGACCTCAAAATAAAATGCTGTTCTAAGAAATGCAAAGCAATGAAGAACCAGCGCTTACCTGCCCGCTTTGATAATTTTATTTAGTCAGCAATATAACTTGGCTTAGATAGTTCTGCTTAAATGTGTATTTACTTTGCAGATTGGTAAGAAAAAGCAACATATTAAGTGGCTGCAGTTCATGTTTCACAAGCATTTTAATCAAGGAACCTCTAATTAGGTTCAGAATCTTTCAGCTGTACGCTGCTGCATACAGCTCTAAACAGAACACTTCACTTTTCCTGGCCATCAGGCCAAGTTTCCACATGACGTATGTGAGCAGAACTCCACCAGTTTTGATGCAGTAACATGAGGGCGACTGTGCCTATTAACGTTAACTCTGATCATGGCCCAGTGAGAAAAACAGCCTGGCAGCACTCTGATGCTGGCCTGTTTACGGAGATGACGGCTGCATAACAACTATTTATAGAGTCAATCAGAATCAGAATAGTCTAGTATAAATTAGGCCCAATTATTGAAGTAACACCCCCATTGACTTCATACTTGGGATCATATGAACCAAATCAAAGAGAGCACTTCACAAAGAACTTGTTTTTCTAACGTGCTCAGTGAACTCTTTTGTATATTCAGGTGCACGTCTTCCCTTCTCAGCTGCCCTGTGCAACAGAGAACCTGGGTGCTTCCAAAGGCAGCAGAAAAGGAACATTCTCACCATGACACTGCTTTGTCCTTCCAGCGTTTTGATCCCTGGTTACACAAAGCCAGTCAGCCTGCATCCCATTCTTAGCAGGCTTAGAGATGCTCATGTCTGAGCTAGAACATTGTATTGTTCACTCCCAAAGCCATATATTAAGATCTATTCGTGATAGCAATACAGCTTGCATACAATTAGGAAACCAATCAAACAAACAGATAAAAAACATTGCAAGAAGAAAAGCTTCTAAGTATTTGCCTGTGAATTCTACCCATGGAAAAAAGAAATTAATGTGCCTATCCATGAGTTGTAAGCAAAAGTGAGAAAGAGGATGGAAAAAATATCTTCTCAAGCTTTGTAGTCACTGAATTTGTTATCTTCCCTCCTTTGCGACGATGAAAAAACCCAAAGAATAATGATTGCTGCAAATATAGAATACAGAATATGTTACTTTAACCTGTGAGCTAATACAATAACTGCATTACAATACAAATCCAGAAATACAGGTAATGTGAGGTGATGAGAATCTTACAATCAAGTAATCTTCTTCAGGTGGAAGCCCTCTTTTATCCTGAACAACATCGTGTTATCATAAAAATGAATTATGCCACTAAGAAGCAGCACTGATTAAGAATTAATGAACTTGACCAATGTATTTTTCTTATCAGTGTTGTTTGTCACAGCAAATTTTAGACAGTGTGTTTAGATTCATGTTCCATTTCAAGACATTCATCATGAGGCCATGAAAGAAGACCATAAATGGTATCAAAAGAGAGAATCGGATTATACACATATCAAGATAGTACCAGCTTCAGCCATTGCTAAAATGAAACAGTGGAAATTTGTTCACTTATTTTCCTGAGAGGAATAAAATATATTTGAGGAATTAGAAAGATCTTGTTCCCTGAGTAAAAAAAGAAATCATTTTTTTCCCCTATTATTCTGAAGTATTTATAAGAACAGTGGGAAAATCCAAAGGATTATAACATCAGGATTTGGAGTAAAGGAATACACCAAGTAAGCTGAAAGCCTTTGACATGGGAAGATGCTACTTCTGCTGAGTTTTCAGAAGATGTGATTAGAGCATGCCAGTAGCCAGGAATGCAGATAATAATACTCCCTAGTATGTGCCAGAATATTCAAGCTCCTAAGGACTGAGAATTCATGACTGTGAGGACTACAATTTCCTATATAAACAGCATCAGGCACAAATTAATAATTTAATTTCTTGTCTTTGGAAATGAATTACTTACTGAGTTATTAAAAAGCATACACTAAAACTTTGCCTATACTAAAATATCTTACAATATACACACGCAGGAAAAATAATGACTGCTTGTCAAATATAAATTTATTTTTTCTATGACAGCATAGAATGATTTTCAAACATAAACATCAGCTATTTCTTCTCCATTCCAGACACGGTCATTTATTCAGTCAATTGTTATAATAAATCACTTTATGCCAGTTAACATTAGCCACAAACTAGGATATCAAATGTAACTGTTTTAAAGTTCTAATTTCCACCATCACTTAGAAAAAAATTCTTAGGACGGAATTTTCCTTCTGAAAATGTCAGCATTTTGATACAAAAAGAACCAACTCAGAAACTGTGACATCTGAATCTTAAACTGAGCACAACTATCTGCTGTAAATCTAGTTTTAACTGATCTCAGACAATATCTGAAATCCCCTGAATTGTCAGAGCATCACTGAATCAGTACCTTGGAGTAAAGCTTCACTTAAACAGCAAAACCTCAGTAGAAACCTTGAAGGGCAGACACTTCTCACTATCCCATATCCAGCCTCTAAGACCAAAGTGTAAACAAGGGTATGGTAATAACAATGTTCCAGAAAGCTGGGAGCTTCATGGGAGCTTCCCTTGGCCAAAAGGCTGAAAGACTGGCAAATACTCTGTGCTTGCCACAAAGTGTTGAAGTGCGTTACTGAGGAATATGTGGTCTCTTGTCAGTACACGTCCTTTTCCCTTCCCTTGTAGATCAAAATCCAACACAGATCAATGTAGCCAGAGTAGAAGCTCAGAGAATGTGTGTGCTGTGGGAGGAGTTCCTGGTACGCAGCCTGCGCTCTTACGAGCCATCCAGAAGTGTAAATGATGATTTTCATGTCCTAGGAGCAACAAGGGTCATGAGAGGTACAAGCAGAGGAGGAGAATGGAAATGGAACCAAGAAGAGCAAACTAGGTGAAAGATATAGAGATGTTGAGTTTATTCATTTTGCCTTCTATGATGAACCTGAACAAACTTTTCACAAAATTAGCAATTTACTGAAATGGCAAACAGAACTGGTACCTCTGTTCTACACAAAAACCAAAAGGTATTTTAATTCCTTTACAAAAAAACAATCGGATCATTGTTTAATGACTAAACTTGTCTGCAAGTTAATTAGAGTGAAAGAACACATGATATTGAGGTGCTTGTTCTGTTTCAAGGCACCTTACCCACATTAAGTGGATGGAATAGCTGCAATATTTTAAAAGAAACGTTAGTAAATAATTTGCTTTGGTTAATCTTCACAGCAGAACCAACATTTGGCTCTATTTAGCAGCAACCGAGCAGATGATCTGACAATGACTGGCAGTGTTTCCGTATGCGGTAAGAACATGCAGGGAGAAATCAACACTGTTGACAAACATTTGGTGAAACAGGACTTGAAAACTCCTGAAGCCAGCAGTTTTCTGAAGGACAGCGGACAGCCACCCCGACCTGTTTGCCCCATAGCTCCTCTCCACTTGGGAACCGCTATCTAAGCGTTACAGCCAAAGAGAGGAGAAAGGCTCAGCAAGAAGTATGACACAGGAGAACGTTCGGATCGACAGTGATGCACGTGCCTCAAAGACCTGAGCGACGGATCGCGCCCTAAGGTGAGTTTGCAGCAAAGTGGACGCAGGTGCTGCAGACGGAACAGGTTCCCTCGGGGCCGCCCCACCCGCACAGCACAACGCGCAGCCCGGGGCTGCGGGGCGGGGCGGGCCGCGCTTCTCTGCGGCTCTGCGAGGACCGCTCCTTCGCGCCCCGTCGGCTACACCGCACCGCACCCGGGCGAGACGCCCCTCACGCGGCTGAGGTGCATCGTTTCACCGCGCGACACGTTCGCCTTTCTCCCTCCCGACCGCTCCTGCTGCGATGCGGAGAGGAACCGCTGTGCCCCGCGGGAGCCCGCGCCGCCGCCGCCGCCCCGTCCCGCGCACTCACCTCAGCCGCGGCGCGGCCCGGCCACGGCAGGGCGAGCAGCAGCAGCAGCATTGCCAGGCGCTGCGTGCGGCCCCCGCCCGCCATCCCGATGCCCGCTCGGCGTCCCGCGGAGCTCGGCCCCGCGCCCGAGCTCTGCCCCCTGCCCGCCCGCGGCTTTTGGCCCCGGGGCTGCCGCCTCGCACCCTCCTCGACGCTCCCGGCTCCCTGGGGTGGGGACAGGGACAAGGCTGGGACAGGGCTGGCCGGGGCGTGGCCCTTCGGGCCGCCCCTCTTCCCCCCCCCACCCCCCGCCCCGCCGTGTCTCCTGCCTGGGGTGCTGCCGACAGCCATCGTCCGTCCGCCCTCAGCGGGCGCAGCGCGAACGAGGAGCCGGGGGCTTTCCCGCCTGGAACTGAGGTGAGCGGCGGAGGGGCAGCACCTGGGCGGCAGTAGGTGAGGCCGTCCCGCCTGGCCGCGGCACCTGCAGGGCTGGGCAGCGCTCTGAGGAGCCGGCCCGCCGCGGGGCAGCCGCTGCCGGCCGCTCCGAGCCGCACTGCGGGGCGGCGGTGGGCACGGAGCGGGGTCGCTGTAGAGCCCCGGAGGGGAGTGGGGGTGACACCGGGGGCAGGAGCGAGGTCGGAGGGGACGGCACGGAGGAGCGAGGCGGGGCTGCGGCACTGCTGCGCGGGGTACTGCCACCGCTGCCCTGCGGGGGGGTTCGCCTTCCAACGGCGCTGCCGCCTTCCTCCGAGAGGGAGTGCTTTTAACGAGGCGGCTGACGAAGCACTACAATGATACAGAAAGAGCCTTGCTATATAGGAATGGGTACATAAAGTCGGTTAAGATTACTGGTTGGGACAGAAATCCAAAGTTTCGGGAGCACAAAGCAGCCACTGAGCTCTGTAGAACGGCTGCTTGTGCAGGCATGAGGGCAGCAGTGCCAGGTCTCCATTCAAAGAGCATACTCTCAGCCCCTATGACATCTTCTGTGAAAGCCACTTGTTGGGGCTGCTTCTCCCCAAAGTTTGGGACTGGCAGCAAAACTCTGTCTCTGTAGGAGCAGAGCAGAACGTTCAGTCTCAGAGACTTTGTGCACCGCAATAGATGCAATCACCTTCACTCTCAAACCCCAAGCATCAGTGAGAGCAAGCTGGCAGGTATAGAGAAACTGGGGAAATAAAAATGTTTTTCAAGCCAGACAGATGGCGACCACACAGAGAAAATCATATGTCAGGGAAGGAATTCCTAAATTTTCCCATTTTGTTTGTGATATTACTAAACCCGACAACTGTGTGCTATGCTTCTCATGCAGAAATACTGTAATAAGGATGAAAATGTGGCCTAATATTCTTTATATGCCAAAGGCACCTCCACATTACAAGTACCAGAATATATCACTTAAAATTTAACCTGGTGGTAGTCAGAGAAGGTAATACCAATCTCACAGAAGTTAAAAGATGCGATGTTGTCTGGGTTGGAAGGGTCAGGGGAAGCAGGGGGAGAGAACTGTCAGTACTCAGAAATAGCAAAAGTTCATGTGCAGGATGAGCGGTGTGTCATTAAAGAGGAGAGGAAGGGCTCTTGAATAAAAGGCCAAAAAAGTCTTGGAAGAAACAGAAGAACAAGAAAGTGGAAAAAAAATTATGAAAAGAAATACATAAATATATGCAGAGGATCTAGTGAATGAAATTCTGCTATAATACAAAGCTCAGTTTTTAAATGGTGAAAATCCATGTGGAAACTTCTGAAAAATAAGTCAGCTTTCAAGCAAAAATTGGAATATTCTCACAATGGAGCTGTGGTCCTATCTCATCAGAGACCATAACTATAAAATTGTCTTCCTTGGTTGTTTTCTGGAGACTAAACATCACAGTTATGTTACAGTGCAAGTTTTCTCCACATCCCCTACCCCAGGTTTTTGAGAATTACATGAGCTGGGTTTTGGTGACACTTGCATATCACTTTGGGGTTATAGATGGAAAATTGGAGTTCAGTTCCCCCAAAACTAACCTCCCCAGATTTGGAAGACAACAGCTCTGAAAAAAGACTGAAAATATGTAACACCCTAGGAAAAACCCAGCCTCTCAGCCCTCAAATTTGAAATAATCTCTTCAAATAGTTTGCCAGATGTGCCTTATTCCATAGCATTTCAGACTGTTTCTTACTTGTGGTACATCAGATCTGCACAGGAACTGGACATTTATTTGGATTTATGAAACCTGAGCTTACAAAAAGGTTGGTGCAGCACATTTTCTCATAGAACTGTGTGTAAGTTCTGGTGGATGTAAGTCAGAGGTCGCAGGTGCACAGTGTAGTTAGCTTTTTTGGAGTTCATCAGGCCCTACTTTGGAAATACGTCACATCTTCTTTCAGAAGTTTTCAGCAAAATCAGTTGTTATGACTGTTTTTAAAAAATAATTATGCAGGACGCTCTTTGTTCATTATGGTGGATGAAGACTTATTTTTTTTCTGGTATGAAATCTTGCACCCTTGTCCTGTTGATCTGTAATTTCATATATAGATCTCTTGAAATAAATGGATAGCTAATAAAAAGGTTGCTTGTAAAAGGACAATATAATGTAGTGCCAATATAAAGCTGTGCAATATGATATATTGAAATGGGTCACACATTTTGCTTTTCCAGTAATTCATGTAAAATTGGACATCAGGTATATATATGTCTTAAACAGGTTCAGAGGAGAAAACAACAGAATGGAATGGTGTCTTTAGACCATCCACAAATAGAAGAAAACATAAAGTCTGCTGGTTTGCTTATCAAACAAAGAAAAAAGTGCTGCATGTCCAGATCATCAATCGATGTAAATGGCATTAACAAAGGATTCATTTGAACGAATTAAGTGGCTTATCAGAACTGCCTGGTAAGTTTTACAGATCACTACAGTGTTTAACTAGAGCCACTGAGATACATTCTTAGATCTGTAGTCTGTCATAAATTCAATTAGCATATCAGGTAATTTAATATATTAGATTTTAATTGTAAGTTGAGACCATTTAAATTTCATGTACTATGCTATTTAAACAGTAGAAAACAGGAACTATAATGCTGAATCTGTTTTAAGAGGAAAGATGTTCCTGTAATCCAGTAATTAACTTATATGTAGCAGTGAAAATGACGAAAAACCCATACCTGAATGCCTGCCTCAGAATGATTTTATATGGTCTTACTCATCCCTATCTGTTGATACTCAGTCCCACACATCCAAAAAGTTAAAATTGCATAGGGTGCGTTGACCATTTCTTGATGCACATCCTTGAAAAATATACATTTAGTAAATAATCACCCCAATCATGTCTACACACTTCCTATTCTTAGAGGTATCACTGCTATGGAAGCTGGATATTGGAATTTTAGTTGTAAACTACCTTTCTCCTTCTTTTACATCAGGTGGCTGCTGATTGTTTTTTCAGCACAAGAAATTGATGGGGTAAGCAACAACATTTACTTTGAACAGTTGGTAAATAAGCAGGTATAGTTAAAAAACACTACACAAAGCAAAATGACCTACAGCTTTGTGGGAAAATGGTGGTTTCTTTTGGTGTTCTTGCAGTTCTCTCTTTTCAATTTCTCAGCTTAACTACGCTGTGATTTTCTCCTTTGAATTCCCCTAGATACTAACTTTATCTTTACATCATTAAATGCTTTTAAAAAGCTGTATTTGAAAAAAACTTTGCCACGTGCCGATTCTATATCCTTTCTCATCAAGTCACTTTAGTGGCCTGCATTGTCAGAAAAACAGAATAGGTTTGGGAGGGATCCTAAAGACCATCCAGTTCCAACCCTGTGCCATTGGCAGAGTTGCCACAGCCCCACCCAACCTGGTCCTGAACGCTTCCAAGGATGGGGCATCCACAGCTTTTCTGGGCAGACAGTTCCAGTGTCTTACACTCTCTGAATAAAGAATTTGTTCCCTAGATCTTATCTAATTTTTCTCTCTTTTTTGAAGAGTTGCTCTCCCTCTGCTTTGTAAGCCCCCTTCAAGTACTGCAAGGCAACAAGGTTTCCCCAGAGCCTTCTCTTTTCCAAGCTAAACAATCCCACTTTTCTCAGCTTGTCTTCCTAAGAGATGTGCTCCAGACCTCTGATAATCTCTGTGGCCCCACACCATATATCATGCTTATTCTAGCTTTCAAGCCTTTTTCTGCATGTTAAAACTGACATCTGTACATTCCATTATATTACGTATAATACAGTTTTAACATCTACCATATTTTCCTCTCTATACTGTTCTCTGTATTTACCTCATCTTTGTCATGCCCTCAATTAACCTTTTTTAAGTCCATCCTCTTTGTTTCCTACAAATATATTTTAAACACTTTTCTTATGTTTTATTACCAGTCACCCCCTTTTAGTTTAAATATCAAGACAGAATTATTTTTTGAAAAATAGAATGAAGGGAAACAGTTTGTAGTTATTACAAATTTGCATTCTGTTGACATTCCTGTGGAGTCAAGATGTTAACAACTAGGTGAAAGACTAGCACAAAGTAAATTAGTAATTTCATGGGAAGTCGTTTGTGGAAGAAAAACAGTCTGTGAGAGAGGCTACCATACCGTCCTGTTCTGAGGCTTGGGAGTACCAGATATTCTAAAAATATTGTATAAAACAGGAACAGAATTTTTCCTTCTTATCTAATATTTATCAGGGTTTTCTCCTTGAAAAATTGAAGTACGAACCTATTGTGTTCTGTTGATCAGTAAAACGAGCAACAAGATGCTTTTGACCTTGATAAGAATAAAATCCAAACTAAGCAAATATTTTTCATATTATCTCTGTTTACTTGTTTACCTAAGTTGCTTTTAAATCCTGTGAGTCTTTGCCATCCTATTCAAAGCCACGCTCAGCATTTATACACTTAATTCTTACTGAGTGACGTGACCTAATAAACATTCTAACCACTTGAGTTTTAAGTGCATGTGGTATGTATAATTGGTGTATACTTAATATTATGCATTCGGAAATGTAAAAGAATAATAAAAAAAGCTTCAGTTAAGACAATAAATCTAATAACTTTATATTTTGTGTTACTTTAATTTCTCCTAAAATATATACATTTTTTTCCTCATTTCAATGTGATGAAAAGGAAGTCTCTTCCTTTGTGCCAGAGACAACAACAGAAGAAATAACTAATGGTATACAATGCATAGTTACATGGTGTACGTAGTACTTTTCTCATTTAACAGACAAAAATTGAATACAGTTGCTGTGTGTACTGCATTCAGCCTGTTTTGCCTTCTGTCATGTAATCTTAGTTAAACAATCTCCTCATGGGATAGTTTACAAGTTTAAAATTGTTACAAATTAAAATTATGACTGTGGAAATATTTCTAAATGCAGCCTATTGAATGTATTTAGCTTCACTATTTAGTACTGATCAACATAGATTGCAGGTAATATCTTACACCTTGTACAGCAGTAGTATTAAACTTTTGTTTCTTGCTTCTACTTTGCCAGCACGTTTGTGCTGATGAGAGGTCCAAGAACTTCAGGATGATTTTATATGTAATACTGACTTATGTATTCCATTAATCAACGTTGGAGAAGGTTCATATGATACTTACAAACAAATGTAACTTGTGGATTACCTCTGAAGACGATGAGGCATCACCATTTGTCAGTCTTCCAAGAAGGAAAATTTCAAAGATCTGCTGCTTCTTTTGTGTCACTAACATGAAGTGTCAGAATTGATCAGATGCAAATCACGTGCTTCTGGTACTAACATCCCTCTGAGACTTTCACCTTGCCACCTGTGACTTCTGAATTTAGAAGAAGCTTGTTGTACAAGAACAATGTTTTAGGCTCTAGTAGTGTTTTGCAGTGCCAGGCCTTACCACAAAGATGGACTGTGTAACTGCTGTGTGTTTGTCATGGTCTTTCAGTCAGCCATCTGGCTGCATCATGGATGCAGAATCCTGGTGCCTGTCTTGAGCCCTGCAGTCCCTATGTTACCCTCTGCCAGAACAGAGGCTGTACACAAGTATAATATAGACTCCACTATATGCCTATACATCTGTTTTACTTTCCAAATGAAGCCAGAGAATTTGGGATGCAGCACAAACCCAAGCCATGTCCCCAGTTACAACGTGTAGGAATTACAGTTGCTTAAGTGAAGTAGTAGGTTCACCAGTTAAGTGTGGGCATAAATCCTCTAAAAGAACAAATCTTCTGCAAAATCAAAAGCATCTTTGCTTTTCTGCATTAAGTTGAAGAACTTTATTCCTATGTTTGCTGTCAAATTTCTTCTGCTGCAGGATATTGCCTGATGGGTATAACAGAATATACAGCAGCAGCCAAATTTTTTGCCTTAAAATCATCTAATTGGACAATATGTGTACAAATCAAAAGCTTCATCACTTATTTAAATAAGAATAAATAGTAGATTCTTAATTTGAGTAACATTTTAACAGAGAATTCATAAATTTTGTTCTTCAGAGCTGGACAGGCTTAGTTAAACAGCAATTTCTTCCTAGTATTTTACCCTTTTAGAAACACAAGCATTAAAATAAAGTGACATGCCATATAATAAAATGATGACTGTCAGTTGTATATTAATGCATTCATAACTTTTTATTTTTCAGGGAGGATATGCATATGTTGACCCATGTGGGGGACAGGATTGTTCAGTCTGTCGGTGTTTTCCAGAAAAAGGATCAAGAGTAAGTGATAAATAGAACTAATGATAACTGCTGTTGCAAATACTGTTCATTTGGTGCACATTGGTATTCTAAAATCATTATAGCTGGTGAGCATGACCGAGTCTGAATACAACAAGCTAGCTTAATTCTGTCACTGGTATGAAATAAAACTGTCATTGAAAGAAGAATCTCAACAGGTTTGATTGCAACCAAGTTTGTAATAGTCATGTTGCCCTTTTATTTCAGTAAGGATCCTTTGAGATCTGCCCGGTAGTTAGACAAAGGTAATTCTTAAGTTCAAAAATCTGTGCTTATTTTCTCCTAAGACCTTGGTTAGAAGAATGCTGATGCCACGTACTGGTTTTGTGGGAAATTGTTTCTTATTTTGGTTAGACGATTCTGAAAAAGCTTGCAGGCTTTTTATTTTACTAATTTAATGCACTACGTATAAAAAAATTGGGATTGTCTTTGTCTCATAAGTAATAACCACAAGAATGAATAAAAATGAAATAAAGTATAGGCATTTTCATATTCTACACTAAAATCAGAAACTTGCTAATCCTCTCTTCTGATACTTAGTAGATGATTTCCAGTTTTTAAAGGTCATCTCTTACAAGTGTGTGGATATTATATGTTAGCTGAAATATGGTCCAGTGATAACCAGTTTATCTTAGCTGTTCTTTCTTAAAATATATAGCTACATACAGCTAGTAAAAATAATTTAAATGTTAAACAAGGAAAAGACTTATTTAGAGACATTCTCTGATTAGAGAACAACTGAATATTGACAATGAATGAATTTTCTTCCAGAGCACTATCAAAACTATTAAAGTTTTGATCTTGAAAATCTTGAATAGTGGAGCTGTGTGCCCTGTTGTGTACAACCTAAGAGGCCACAAAAGTAAGGCACACCTTTCCCTTACTGTGTGTCTGCAGTCAGCTGCATGCTTTGCTGTGTCATGATTGCTGCCCTGGTGTCCTTGGATCCTATCCTAATCCTCCAGGATTATGTCTATACAAGAGTCCCCTATACTGTAGAATTTTCATAATAGGGGCCTAGGATGTGTCTATCTCTGTAACACTGTTAACAAAGGGACATCCCAGGGAGAGTATTTTGACTAGCAGCACTGCAGTGTCTCACAGTGCTACTGAATAAACTGATGTAGATACCAAAAACCTGATCTGAAGTATCAGTTAAAAACAAAGTTTGAAACTAGGGGAAAAAGAAAAGATGATGAAATTTCCCTTGATTGTAGCTCTCTTTCTAGTTTGGAGGTTCTGAATTATGTACCTGAATTACATTGATTATAATCAGTCAGTACTCACTGCAGTCACTAAAGTTTTCACTTATGATATCCTCCACAGGTAGAAAGAACTATGACTCAAGCATTTGCAGTTAGTTTTCTAAATGCTCACAAGGCCTACAAAGTGCCTAAGTGTAATGGAAAAATAAACTCTATGAAATAAAGTCAATGTCATTATGCGAATTTAAATCTGAGAACTGTACAGTTTCTAAAACAGCTCTGAAATACACAAGCACACTGACAAGCACAGTCCCTCCAATGCAACATGAATTTATATGCCATACAATTATTTCTAGTCACTAACAAGTAAGAAGTTAAAGTACTTTATCAGCCCTTACGTGAAAAATAGCTTAAATAAACATAACTTCAGATAGATTGTTACAAATGTTTTCTAATGTGCATTCTTTTATATAGGATTACTTAGCCTTTTTCTCAGTCTACAATCCTGTTGATTTCTAAACTCTGCTGTGTTCTGCCTTTACACTTTGACACACAAACTTTGCTTTCCTAGCCTTTGTGGATACCAGTCATTACAAAATAAAACACTTATTTATCTTGTTGTTAGCTTCCCAGAATGTAAAACATCATGCTTTATCTTCTTCTCAGTCTGAACTCTGCTCCCAGGCTCATTCATCATGAGTTTGCATCTAACCTTAATCTTGTCTTTAAAATGCAAGAAATAAATTATCATCAAAAGCCTTTGGCTTTGTACAGTATACACATCTAAAATTTCAGAAGTGCACTGTTTATTAAATAATCCTTCTCTATGAAGAATGTAAGACTGAGAGTGTACATTTGGTTTCTTAGTGCTGTATTTTTTTTCCTTTTCTACGATTTAGAACAGGCTAGATATCAAAAATAAGGATGAGCTAGCCTCCTCAGCAAACATTTGCTGAAAATACCAAAATGCTGAGTACTTCCAAGTAGGGGTACAGTTTCAAGAAAAGCTGCTAACTGTTTACAGATGGCTTATGATTTAGTATACAGCACATTTTATCCTCCTTAAAAAGTATGCTATTGTAGAAGCTATCAAGCCAAGTGCATTATTTATAATACATCTGGATGAATACATATGAACTACTGTCCATCAAAAAGTTGCTGACAGAAACATAATACAAATTTTCTGCAAGACAGTCATCATAGGGGCCAACTTACAAGTGACAGATTGATGTCTGAATAGGAGAATAAACAGCTTCTTTCAAGCATTGCTAATGGTCATTCCATATGTCCTTCTCCACATGCTAATGAAAAGGATATTTTTAAGGAAGTTAGAATATCTTTCTATCTGTTTATAAAAAGCTGTTGTCTAGTGTCATGGTTAAGGTGTGCCCATCTGTTAAGGGTTTCACTTTGTCAGCAAACTGTGAAAAAAAATGTCGTGGCAAATTTCATTTGAGGGATTATTGTTGACATGTAAAACAGTATGAAGGGTATTTGATGACACTGCCATTATGCAGATTTTAGAATGTTACTTTTCTTTTTAGCCTTTCAGTGAAAGCACTGCCCATTGGAAGTTTAGCTGCTTAAATGCACAAACACTATGTTTTACTAAAACAAAATGTACTAGTGTACTAAAATGAACAAAATCTCTGTTTGGAGCGAAACTGATCCATCAAGAGAGTTCTACTAAAATTAAATTAGGATACATGTTTTAGAACTGATATAAATCAACTTTATTTATAATCATCAGTGAAAAGTGACATGTATTTACATTTTGTAATGATAAAACCATTTAAATTTGTTTATGACCTAACAGTAGCCCTCATCTCTCTCCTAAAATAGCTAACAATTAGGATAATAAGAGAACAGACCCCTAAAATTAAACATCTGAATGTACTTAGGTGTCTGAATTTGGGGAATGGCTATCAGGACTTTGTTATATTCTGAAATTTCCAAAGGAAAGTAGGACCTAAAATGTTGCTTTATGGTCTTTGGCACTGTACATAATGAGCTTTTTTATGTCCTTTTTTTTTTTTTTTAATGCAGTTGAAGTATGATTAGTTAAATGTTAAAAAAAAAACATGCAGCCAACTGTGAATGCAACGGGAACTGAGACATTGCTATTACGTCTGTTTGAAAAGCTTCTAAATATCAAAATATAAACTTTTCTTCATCGTAAGAGGACAAGATAATTGAGGTTTCAGCTAGAGAAATGATGACCATAGGAATGAGAAAAACAAACTGCCACGATCATTCTTGGGGAAAGAGAAATTGTGCAAGATGGAAGAAAAGAGGAAGAAAATAGCCAATTTTTGGTGTCAGCACTGATCAACTTAGACTTTCTTCTTCCTTTTCTCTCTCAGTCAAGATGTGTAGTCTTTAAGGAGGCAGTAGACATCAATATATTTAATTAGAGGCAAAGGGCAATTTCATTGTTTTCTTTTCTTTACTCTTATTTGTTTTTCCATAAAATCCTCAATTTTAATTTGCTCCTGATACATTCAAGAGACAATGAAACTCAATGAAGTTACATCCTTCATAATTCCTGCAGTATTGAATCAGAGGCCTAAAAAATGCTGCCTGCTCTAAAAGAATTTTAATAGTTAAAAAAAATGTTTGCAGTTAGCACTGACCGATTGTAAACCTGTCCTGTGCCAACCCCAGAGTTTGATCCCATTCAATTCCTTTGGCTTTGTTTATAGAGTTAAGTAGATTTAGAACGCAAGCGTCTATTCATGACCCAACCTGATCAAGCTTCTATGAGATCATGTGAAACGCCCGAAGCCAAGCGAATAACAAATATAACTCAGCAAGACCAACGTCCGTTCTTCTGCAGATGAAACAAGTGGCCTATATTTGCAGTTGTTTAAGAGAGAACTTAGTGAAAAGGTATCTAAGAAGAAGGACTCACATCTTGCATATGAGGAGTAAGAAA
This sequence comes from Callipepla californica brunnescens, assembly GCA_023055505.1. Classification (NCBI taxonomy): domain Eukaryota; kingdom Metazoa; phylum Chordata; class Aves; order Galliformes; family Odontophoridae; genus Callipepla; species Callipepla californica. Next base: position 8,575,857 of record JALIRH010000008.1, on the reverse strand, counting down.
TAAGCATTTGTGAGGGATACTAAATCAGTTTGTTGCCAAACTTAAAAAGTCAGGTCATGTATATTTCAGGACTGAGGGGTACTGATGCTGAAATATAATTCTATGGTAGGTCTGTCCTCTGATACCGCTATTCTTGTCGCATCTTCCTAATAGATCCTGTGGGTTATCACATTTCCCTTGTAGATTCTGTGGGTTAACCAAGACCAATGAACAGCAGTATGAGCATATGTAAGATCTGCTAACTGGGAAACAGGAAATTCTGAGTTTTTTGTGCATAAAAGGCATTTTTATTACACCACATTTTTTTTTACATAGCAATATGGTAGATATACATAACATAAATTAGTGGGTGTCTGTCATTCACATGGTGTGTCTAGCACTTATATTTGAATTTTCAAGCTCCACAGTGATTAAGCAAATAAATAAAATCCACTGGTTTGATCTCAAAATATATGTACTTAGATGAATCCAGTAGAGGGATCTGGCATGCATGCTAGCATTTGAAAAACCCAGATCTGTCTCACTTTTTTGCCTTGTACTTGTTGGTCATTCTTTCTCAGTACATTAGCTGCAATATAGTTTTGAAATAGAATATTCCTGAGATGGTAGGGAATGGACTTTACTCACCAGATCGTGAAATAGGAAAGGATCACTTTGTTCTCTTCACTTTGAGGTCAATTTGAGACTATTCTTTGTACAAAATGTACAACTACAGCATCTGTAAAATAGAAACATACCTAATATGAATAATGCTATTTATTATTTTTTTCCCCAAAATTTTAAACTTTTTAAATGATCTTTTCTTTTGTTCTTGGGACTTTCTTTCCCTATTTGTCTCGGTTCTCCTGTCACACCATACTGTTATATATATATTGCTTTTATCAGTTTCAGATCGGTCACCTTTTCTGCACTGAGTAAGACAATTTGAGGGACTACAAAACTCTACAAAATCATTCTTTTTCATAGTTTTGCATCGACCAAGTATTGCCAATCAGTGAATTACTTAAGAAAATGTATCACAGAATAGTTTAGGTTGGAAGGGGCCCTAAAGCTCACTTATTTCCAATCTCCCTTGCCTAGGACAGAGATACCTTCTAATATATCAGGATGCTCAATGCTCCATCCAACTTGGTCTTGAATATTTCCAGGGATATAATCAGAGCAAAAGTTAATTTTATTTTATTAGCTAATCTGATGTCAACAATTTGTGATCTGAAATACTCTATTTGTAACTCTCTACATTTAAATGTTAACAATTCAGCATTTCAGTGCCAAATTTTCTCATTTAGCATTTTTTTGATGCAATAGTGACACCCACTGGGCTTAATGGATGCCTCTTCTTTTCATGGTTGTTCAGGGTTAAAAAGGAAAAACAAAACATATGGTGAATTTCTTTTTCAGCTCTTCACTGTGATTTGTTGTGTTTCAACCAAATATCACTGTGAAGATTATCACAGTCAGGCTGGAAGGGAGCTCTGGAGATTAGTCTAGTCCAACCCCCCTGCTAAAGCAGGTTCCCTAGAGTAGGTTGCACACAACCTACACAGAATTGTAGGGGTTGAAAAGGACCCCTGCAGGCTATGATCCATCACCTCCATCACCATGTACTACATTCCCATAGCACGTTGGATCATCATAAAATAGTATAAAAGAGCACAGAATATCCTAATAGGTTGCAGCAAGATGCTGAGACAAGTCAAACACTACGGGTTACTACTGAATTTACTTGGCTAAAAATATGACTATGAAAAGAAGTTACATAATACTTAAAAGTCACTGTCTAATCTGTTGTTTCTGAACAAACTCACAGTTAATTACATTCCATATACTTTTCATTCAAATAAAGATTTGCAAGAAAAGTCTTGTCTTGATAATAATTAGAAAGTTGATTTGAAAATCTTAACTTACAGTAGAAACGGTTTTGGTCCCAGTACTACTCAATTAGTGTGGGGGAGTGGAAACCTCCCAGAACAGACACTCCTACAAGGCCTGGGAGCTAGGGCTTGAGTTCCAAACAGGGAGAGAGCATGGGTGGAGCTTACGAGTAGCTGCAGATGCTTCCACCTCACAAAGCAAATTACAAAAGAAAACATCTGTCTGCAAATGGCTTTGCGTGCATTTGTCCACTCTAGACTATTCTGTTTCCCTCCCTTTCTCCATCCTATCCCCGGTGAAATTATTAGGACTGGTTGCATGCCAGAGTCAAATGAAGAATAAAAAAGAATACTGCATTATTTGCCTACAATCTGATTCTGTGCATTTGCAGAACACTTTTGGATTTGTGTATGTGAGCAGAAGGTAAATGCATTTCATGGATCCCTGATACTTCCACACTGTATATAACATAGGTAGTGTTCAAATTGAAGGTAACTGGTCTTCTTTTGGCTTTACTGATAATGAGAAGTGAGGCACAGAATTCACTCTGATAGCATGAACCACTTGCTTTGTTTCCAATTAAGACTCCTCTAAAATGTCAGATTTTTAAGCAATTATTGCTCAGGGCACTCTACAAATCATGTGTTCTTCAGTGTCTCAGGCAAACAAAGAAAGCCATTCCTAAGAACCCGGGCCATTGTCTTTTCTAAACAGTACTTTGCTGCACAATTCTGAATTATTTGCAGCCTTAGTTGTAGGAAACATATTTGATCCAAAAAAAGTAGTCTTGTTTTGTCAGAAGTCAGTTTCTTACTGCAGATCAAGCCCAAGATATGCTAAAATGACAGACTATAGTTTTGACATGGGTGGTTATTTACCTAGACAGTTAGCAAGGCCATGAAAACATAAATGAATTTATTGACATCAGATGGCAGAGGAGGCATAATATTCAGTTCATTTTAACTGAGCTAATTTGTCATTTCTACATGAACATGACATGACTACCTTCATCCTCTTTATTTGTACAGCTGTCCTGAGACTGCAATGCTGTGGTAGTCACATTGGATGGGCACAAATAATAGATGTGATAATAGATGTTATGACATGGTATCAGTTTGGTCTTAACAAAGCTCCCAGTCATTATCAGTCTTTGAGCTGAAAGAAAGAGAGACAATCCACCAGCTTCACATGGCATTCTAAAGTTGTATCAGCTGTCAAACCTATTGTGAATTCTGGATTCAGTGACTTTGTTTTATGACTTCACTACCTCCTGCTGAAGACTCTAACCATGCAGTCAATTAAATTAACAGGGTAACAACTACAGACACTTCTATTAGCCTGAAGGGCCCCACATCCATAATATGAAAAAAATTCTCTGTCAACTGTTGTATGCAGAGTGTATACATTAATAAAAATATTAGTCACTGCAGAAACGTGTCAAGATGTTACTTTGATAATATCAAGGTATTTGAGCATTGCTGAGAAATATTTTTTTTTTCCTGCTGAAGAGTTGCATTTTGCATGGCAATAGCTAGTTCCATGTACTAAGAAAAAAGTACTGCTTCCAGGAGAGTAATTCAAATATTTGCATTTTATTATTTGATTAGTCTAATTTGTTTCACTTTTCTAATATTCAGAATTAATCTTTAATCAAAATGCTTGTCCTGTCTTTTTTTAATCACGCTATTAGAGTCTGTAATAGTGTCTTTAAGAGGACGTCAATTAATAAAATCATTTTTTTCAACAGAAGAGGTAAGAAGGCACTGCCAGCAAACAGGCTGCAATTGTTCATCCAAGTGAATATTCAGATAACACCCAGAATTCTAACTACACATTCATTGTTAAAAAAGATGCAGAATCAGCAGATTCTCCAATTAATAGCCATGAATTTCTATATCGTTTTCACTTTAAATTATACTATCAAGAAAATTATTACTATTGCTGAAAACAGAATGCTGATTTTGCAATGGAACGTTTGCCACTGATTTCATTGGAAGCAACAATAAGGTATAAGTGAGGGTGCCAGTAAAGGCAAATGGAACGTGCCGTACAAAGATGCTTTTCCAGGTAGTCCTATGTTCTCCTAGTAGGATCTTCTATTTTACAGAGAAAATCAAAAAAAGATTTATGGCTCTGCTTGCAATTTTTGAGAAAAGACTTTGTTCAGACAGACTCAGTCTGTTGAAATATTTACACTCAGGAGAATGGAATTTAGTTCTGTCATTTCAACATAATTTTATACCTGGAGATAATGAATATGTCTACAATCACTTTGATTTCTGTTCTTTTTCCTGAATCCATTCACAGAAAGTAATGTATGGTCTGTCATTTCTGTGAATGGACATTGTACTGAAATATCCTTTACTGCCCTCGTGTGGTCTTAAAAACGTACACTTTCTCTGAGAGGCTCTTGGCTCCGTATTGCTCTCTTTTGATAATGTAGTGTAGGTTTTGTAGGGTAAGTGTAGACAGCTCATATCTGAAAATCTACGATTTAATCATTATTTAGCAGCATAGGACAAAATCTGTAACCAAACCCAAACAAATCCACACCTATGCTACAGATTGAAAAATCTACTTATTTGTCATGAGAAGTGCTTTTACTTGAGAATAAGGGTGACCTTGGAGAGCATTGGTAGAAATACAGAGACAATCTACATCACATTGTAGGTGCGAATGCAGAATTTAGAGCTATATATAGATAAATAACAATCCGAAGCATCCTAAATTCTTTCAACATAATATATTCAAATTGATACTTTCACAAAATTGTAGGGGTTGGAAGGGACCATTTAGTCCTATCCCCCTGCCAAAACAGGCTCCCTTTCTGTATGTGTGTTTGATAAGAGCTAGCTTTTTTTTCCTAGATGAAACTTCATACCTTTTTCATTAAAAGACATTAAAATCTGAGAGTGATGATGGAAGATACGTGACCTAGACAAACTTAAGATAACGAGCATATAATATAATTTAGAAGAAAGAGGGAACTCTCTTGATTTGTTCTGTCTTCAAAGACCTGTTGTTTCAAATGAACCAGTGCTTCTCTGGTGGCGGAAATATTGAGTCTTATTCTTACAAGTGCCACTTACATTGGTAGATCCAGGAGAGCTTGTGATTTATTCCAGCCAGCTTGAGAGTGGTACTGGAGACCTGCTGAAGATGAAAAGAAATTACCACCTTAATAAAGTTGTTATAATTTAAAGTTGTGTTTCAGTAGCATCTAATGCATGGAATAGATCAGCTGACTGTAGAGCAAACTGTTTTGAATACATTTTAAGCCTTGTTTTATCTGTACAATCATCTCTAATATACTACCTACTTCACGTTTTACAGTAGTATTCACTCACCTCTTTGGACTCTTTTCAGGGTCAGCCTGGTGAGCTGGGACCTCAAGGTCCAATTGGATCCTTGGGATCTACAGGGCCAGCCGGTCTGCCAGGGGAAAAAGGACAGAGAGGTGAGAATGGGCAGCCTGGGCCAGCTGGAGAAAAAGGTGATAAGGTAGGAAACACCACAGACAGCTCTATTGGGTGTATACCTTATGAAATGTTAACCATTAGCCAATGAGACAGAACCTAAATGAGTAGAAGGCATTTGTCAAACTATCCTCTTGTTCACTCAGAAATCAATTACAGCTTTCTTTAGAAAAAATGTTTCAGCTGTTTGTTTTTTTTGTGTGTATGGTTGTTTTTTGTTTCTTTTTTTCTGCATTGCATTGCAAAATTAGAATAATCAAGGAACAAAAAACAGTCTCTGATTAGTTCATACCATATAATCTCCTTAAACTCAGAGAGGGCTGTGGGAGGAATGTGGAGCTGGAGGGAGTATTATGGTACTTTTAGAAGTGCTGTGCACTAAGAAGAATTTTATTACTACTTCCAGAATATTATTTGCAGTTCAGATTTATATCTTTCAAAGTCATGCAATCCCTGCAATTAGCTCAGTGGATAGCTGAAATCAGTAAAGCAAGTGCCTAACATTCATGAAATATAACCCCAGCAAATAGAAACTGCTGCTGATACTAGCAAAAAAGGAACCAGGACCATAAAAATTACACACTGAATAGTTTAGTAAGTCATAGGCAACTTCTTCTTGATACTCCTGTAGTCATTGGAGAATCAGCAAAGTTAGGAATTCGACATCTGTCTTCTCCAGGCATAGCTATTGATGTTAGTCTCATACTAAACCCATTAACTTTTGTCAGACATTTATTTCTGGTAAAATTACGTCCTTAATTCATTTTTGAAACAAGAGTGTGCTTGTTTATCACTGCATAGTATTATCTGTTCTTATATTTCATTCTTTTTTAAGAGTTCATGATCTCAGCAACTTTATTTTTTCATGTCATTTGTTTTTAGGGCCCAACTGGAGTCCCAGGATTTCCTGGTTTAGATGGTGTTCCTGTAGGTATTCAATGAACATTGCTTTATGAAATATACAGGTTTTTAAAGTCAAAGCTTGCTAGAATACTTTCCTGACAATTTTTCAGAATAAAAAAAATATTAATTGCTGCTTTACCTACTATCTAATATGATGTAGAACTACACCTCATCTGTATACTGGTTAACTTTTGTTATTTGGAAAACTGCCTCCTGAATTCTGGAATGTATAGTCATTCTTTGTGATTACTGTGTGCTTGAGTCATGTTCTATCATTTTATCATATCAGTTAAAAACTACAAGACTGCTTTAGATGATCTTTGCATATGTCCTTTGGAAACAGTAAAGACAAGACAGCTTTTCATTACAGCCATAAGAAAGTTTATAGCTAGAGGGCTAATCTGCTTTTCCTGAAAAAGTAGCCCATTGGTTATTGACTCAAATGAGAGCTCACTCTGGCCCTCTACCCAGTGCTGTCTACATTATATTTACTATACAACAATGAAGAACATATAAAATATAGAGTTGCAACTTTTCACTTCAGAAATAAATAAATATTGGTCACAGTAGAAGATATTTCTAGTGCAGAGAATGTGAAGCTGAGACCGTTGTGAGATGATCTCTACTTCAGCTCTGTGATATTTGTTTCTGAACTGATTTGTTAATTTAAAAACTAATTTTCTATGTATTAGGGTGTATCTCTAATAAAAGTTAAACTGCCTTTCAGGGATTACCAGGAAGTGAGGGACCCAGGGGCAAGCGTGGTATAGATGGCTGCAACGGCTCAAGAGGAGATCCAGGATTTCCAGGAGAAAATGGAAATATTGGACCAAGAGGTCCTTACGTATGTTAAAGGCATTTCTACTGTCTAGTGATAATATATACCTACGTTTTCCCTTCAAGCTGACAGCTTTTTAAATGAAAGGATTTTTATACTACTGCACTAGCTTTACACTTCACAGTGAGGTTCCAAGCACCTTCTATTTTTGCTGATTGATGTGAGTGAAGAACACTTTGCAGGTTACGGTTGAGGTTGAACGTGAAGTAAGTTCCTATGGCCTTTAAGTATATGTATCTAGCTGGACAGTTAAGTTCTGCTTTGTTTCACCAATGCATAACCACACCAAATCTAAAACCATTTCATGGAGGTAACTGGAAATCAACGTACCATTTATTATCACTTGAAACTTCTAAAAAGCCTTACTAGTAGGAACATACCTGAGATGAATTAGCAATAACTGGAACTTTCAACAAGTTTCAACAATTCCTTTAACATATGAAGATCTTTGGTGGCCTATCACACAAATATATTGTAAGTCTCTTCCAAAACGATGGCATTACAGTTTAATTTGACACTTTTTAGATAACTTCTCATGATTTCTCTATGCACACTTAAATTTGCCTTAGTGTTTATCTGTAAACACAGAGATTGTTTCAGTTAAAATATTTTAAGTTATCACTTTAATATTGTTTGTTTTCTTGTTAAAATTGAAGGCATTTTAAAAGTATTTAAATAATTAGTTTAGCAGTGTTTCTAATGACAATAAAACACAAATTAATATCAGTAAGGGATACACATTACTGTAGCTTCAAAGAAATTTTGTCAAACAGTTCTTACCTCAGTCTTTGTCTTCTTGTTACCTCAGTCTTCGTCTTCTTGTGGAAACAATTTTTAGTAGTCAATGATTAATAATAACTTATTAGTTGATCTAAGATCTTCTCTGGATTTTTTTTTTAATAAAAACATGAAAAAGCTGCAATTTACATTAAAAAATCTATTAGTTTCACAGAAACTAAATGAGATGCTGATTCAGCCATAGGCAATCAGTGATGGAGAATGAGAAGACATGATGAAAATACAGTAAATAGAAAAAGCATATAACAAGTCTTGCACATGTAACAGATGCTGTCATAAAACTAGATAAAAATGCTTATTAATTTATTAAATCAGTACTTATATTACCCTCCAAATGGTTAAATTACTTAGTCTCAAGTTCTTAAATTTATCTGTGTTTTCTTATATTTTATGGCTTTCAAGAGTTTTGCCTTTAATATTTAGCCAAATTATCTAAAATAAAAATGAGAGATGGGACAAATTGTAACATACACCTTCCCAATTCCAGGAGCATGCTCTTTGGCAGGCCTAGTATTTCCAACCCACAAAGAAAGGGAGACACAATAGGCATATGGCCTTGGGTATCTACACAAAAATCCAGTGCAAATTAATTTAGCAATCCAGAAAAACAAGACATAGTAAACATATCTGCTTGTGTGCAAGAAGGCTGCTCCAACCTCTATATAGACTGCCTATTTTAAAATCAATTTGTTGCACCAGGTACCAAATTGGCTGTATATTACAGCTACATTTTTAAGTTACTTCTTATTGATAATACTGTCCTGTATAGTTTTATAAGTGCGTGCATATTCCTCCCCTTTACTTTATTTACCTCACCCATGAATTAGAAATTAGTTTCTATTTGAAAGCCCTTACTTTAGTCATGTGCTTTTAACTAACAAAGATCTCCTATAGCACAAATTCACATGTAAAATATCAACATTCAAATATAAATGCGTTTCCTAGCAGCTGTTGTCTGATTTGTAAACTGTATCAAGTTTACTGTAGGTATATCCAGCTGCAGGCAGCTGTAGTTCTTACCACACTACACCAGGAATAACTACTATCCCAGTTTCATTCTGACTTTAGGATTTCAACAGCTACTGTATAAGATCAGGAAACCAGTACAGTTTTAAAGTGGTCAAATTCCAAAACAGTATCCCAGTTTATTGAAATCAATAGTTGTTATAGGCTTCAGGTGAGTTATACCCTGTGTGTGAGGATTTCAAATGAGAATATTTCAGAAATAATGTATTTGTATTGTTATTTAAAGTTAATTTTTTAAAATAACCAGGGCCTATAGGCATCAGATTTATTAATGTGTGATAGACTGTGAAATATTTTTACATATAGGGTGAAATCTATATGTATATCAAAGTTCATACTTCGAGATTTTTAACTGCATGCAGAATTGTACTAAGTTGTTCTACATCATAGCATGGACTTCTGGAGAAGATGAGAGTGTGTAATATTGAAAGCCACTGACTTGGGGAAAGAAAAGATAGGTATATTGATGTAGCTGATTCTACAGGCGAGATTTGTGAAGATGGTGGAATATTGAAATACCAAAGACCTAAGGAGCATCTCAGAGCAAGAGTCAGAATCTGTGAGAAGCTGTTTTGCTCAGCTGTACAGAAGGCAACTTCACATCTAAGAGTCTTATTAGACAAAAGAACTACAATATGCTAAGGCAGTTATGTTTGTTCTAGTGCATTACCTAGTGTTATAAGGGCACCAGTAGTAAACCTAAGAAATTATCATTCAGTCTATATAGAAGCATAGGATATCAGTAAGTGGATCATAATGTTTTAAAATACTTTTTTTTTTTTTTTTTTCTTCTTAGGGAAATCCAGGGCAAAAAGGAGAAAAAGGAAATTCAGTGTTTGTTTCACATTTTGGAAAAGGACCCCCAGTAAGTGTCTGATTGGGAAAAAATAAATACATTTTGCAGGAAAAATGTATGGCAAATTTAATTGTTATCATATGACCTCACTGTTTAATAAAACTTGCTGCAAACGCAAATAAAAAGCAAATATACAAATGGAATAGACAGCTAGAAGTCTTAAAAGACATAACATTGGAAAATTCTAACAAGAATTTGAAGACAAAGCTTTTTGATGCATCCTTTGCTAAATTTCTGTCATTACAGGGAGACAGAGGTGATCCTGGCCCCCCTGGTGTGCCTGTAAGTACAGCCAGTGGATTCCATACTTACCTTTTGTCTTGAAGATCTTTCCAATTTTCCTTCTTAATAAATTAAGGCAATATTATGGTTTCTCCCTGCCTGCCTTAATAGCAAAATTCCAGGATAAAGTCCAACAAACATGTATCAACAGTATCTGTTGAGTCTCCCAAGAATATGTAGTGCACAACCACTTTTTTTTGCCATAAAAGCCTTTAAGAAGAAGAGAGTTTAATTTCACCACTGAGCTCTTATAGACTTGTATGACTCTTCTTATGCTGGTCAACAAGTATTAGCTGATGAACTGCATAAAGTCCCCATAGTGTAGTACAGTTTCTAACAAAGTATTCTTTCAGTCTATTCATAAAATATAACTGCACTGAACAAGATCTGTACACAATTACCCAGACCCTGAGCTGCTGTAGTGACAGTGAAGTTTAGCATAAGCTTCAAGAGAGGCATACTTAGGTGGAATGCAAGTAAACTGAGTTCAAGTGGTGCAGGCACTCTGGATAAACTAATTTTGTGTAATCTCTTGGTATTTTCACAAACAGGCCATTTGTTGTGTTTTTCAGGGACTTAGAGGTTCAACAGGTACAACAGGACCACCAGGATACCCAGGCCAACCAGGCATACCTGTAAGATTACCATAGTTTCACAGTCCTTCATTTTCAGGATATGCACACCAATTTTAGAATTTGACTTAATGTAAATAAAAGCCTAGACAGAATTTGTGAGGCATACAGTAAATAGAGATTTTTGCCTTACTTAGAATTAGAGCACATGTTGCTTCTTCCAGTACCTGTGAAAAGGAGTCATCCTGGCTGTCCATGGTCATGGGGGAATGCTGCTAACGCTTTCTCCTTATTCCCCCTTCCCTGAGGCCACTTTATCAGACAGGAAAGTGTGGATCCAGGTCAGCCCTGCTGAAAGCAGTGACCATGCTAAGTAAATTGCACTTTTGATAGGAAGAACTTGAGGTAATTCTGCTTCTAGGTAATTATGGCAAGTGGAGGTAATTTTCAAAGTGAAGTTTTGTCTTTAAATCAGACATGTCACCTTAACTTGTTTTCATTCTCTTTTAAAGGGTATTCCAGGTTACCCTGGTTTACCAGGTGAACAGGTAGGCAATGGCTTTTCCTGATGTATTTAGTAAAATAAGAGATTAATATACACAGATATTTAAAATGTCCTTTATGGCTACGTTACTAAACTTTTCAAAAGAGCTGCTTGACTGAATTCTCATGTCAACATTTTCTAATTGTCTTCAAACTATACATATTCTTTTGTCAATTAGGGAAATCCAGGTGTTGGAGTGGATGGACAAAAGGGGGAGCCGGTAAGGAAAAAAAGAACAAAAAGCCAATAGATATAATTCTACAGTACTAAGAATGGAAGTTTTATCTTAAGAAAACAAGGTTCATTGATTTTCTATAACAAAAAAAGAGATCAAAGCATCTGCACAGAATCTCACTGGGTTCCCTAAAATCCATTTATTTGTGGATGCACGCTCTCAGTGATAATGTTGGAACAGGATAAGTAATGTAAGCTATTGAATCAATTAATTCGTTACAGAAGTAATTACTTCAGTGAGCTGCACACCAGAAACAAGTGTATTTTGGGACCTGAAAGGCAACAATCACTGCAGTAGATAGCATTCCTCCTATACAGATACTGCCTAAACAATCACAGCAATACCTTCTAGTAACAGTGGCTGTATCAGATCACTTCCTTAATCTAATCTCTTGCCACGCTCAGCAATAGATGCTAAGGAAATGGTGTAAGAAAAGGACAAGTGCATAATGCTTTCTCTCTGTTTCACCCTGTTAGCATACTCAGAGTACAGAACCAAAGTGGAATATTTGATTTTTCTTTTGTGAATTTATTCAGTCACTGTTTACAGTCCATATAAATTTCTAACATGCACAACTTCCCTTAGCAAATCAATAATTTCATCTACATTCACCAAGCCTTGTGTCAAAGGTTTTAGTCCAGAGAGTGTGAGATTGTCATTTATTTCCTTAGCCACAACATTATTTTTAATAAATGACCAGAATTGGAGACAATTAAGGTTGTTGGTCATACTCATCAGAGGAGACTGCAGAGAGACTTTGTAAGCCTCAGCACAAACTCTTCTTTATAAGTATCAGTACAAGTACTTGCTCAATTAGTAAAAAAAAATATGCAGTGCTGTAATACAACAGAAAAATATTCCATACCTCACTGAAATGCTGCATGGAACTGAACATCTTTCTGCTGTTCCTCTGATTTCCACAGGGTGATGTTGGACTTCCTGGGCCACCTGGGTCACCACTGTTAGTTGGACCTCCTGGAGCTCAGCTGTTCAAAGGAGAAAAGGTTTTAATCTGTTTTCACATTTAACTTTGCTCAACTTGTCAAGTGATAAATTTTGGTTAAGGATGAAATAAGATAAATCTGTTGCTTTAGTAATCACTAATTTTCATCATTAATTTAATCTCTTATGCAGCTCTTCAGTGTGACTTCTATTTTTCAGATCTTTGGCATTTTAAGACTTCTACAGTGTAATGTTTTGAGCAGTCAACCCTAATCCTTCTAGGGTGCTCTTTTCACAGACAAAATAATTGATTTTGTTATCTATTTTTAATGCAAGATCCTGTTTACTATATTTCTTCAGTGACACACCCACAATAGCCAGAATTGCATACTTTAAAGTGTGAGAATTTTTGCTAAAAAAGGAGTTACAAAACTTATGTTATGGAGAGCCCAATAGCATAGTCTTTGTGTTTTTCAAGTCTGATTTGCAAAAATACAGAAATGAAAATGTGAATGTTGGCATTGCCAGCCCAGCAGCCTCAACTCAGGGAGCTGACAGCCTGCAAGTACCAGATCTTAGGCTTTCAATATGGAAATGGCCGCTATGTACAGCCATACAGGGAAGAGTTAAAGGACAACCAGAACCCACCTCAACATCACATTACTGCTGAGTGTGACTAATGCCAAGTTTATGTAGTCCACCATGCCTCCCATTCAGATTGAGATGGTGTGCAAAAGAATGGATTTACACATGTGAATACTTGTTTCAAACTATTAGAGCCACAGACAAAAAAATAACTACTTTCGCGTATATTTGTAGGAACAAAGCCCTAATTAATGCTTCTACAACTGAAAATATGTATCTAATTCAATTCACAGTCACTGTGCTGGTTGGACAGCATTAACCAAAGTAAAAATCAGCACTTCATTATTTTTCTTATTTTCTTCTGCCTTTTACACTTAGGGGAAAAGCCCCAGTAATACAGACTAGGACTTTAAAATGTTAAACAACACCTAAGTATGTCCTGCATAGTAAATACTTCTCCTGTATATGCAGGGCCAAAAAGGGCTGCCTGGGATAACAGGATACAGAGGACCACAAGGACCCAAAGTAAGTAATAATGATTTTTTTTTCCCCCATGGTGCTTCTGTTGTTATTGAGTTAATCTTTCAAAGAACAAGATGATGGAAGAAATAACAGCAGTTGTACACTGGAACTTAATTACCACCTATATCAATATAAAAGCAAAAATATTTCAGAACCCTTTTGAAAACCTTTCTGTTTTATACCTATGTATTGAATGTCGCTTGGTTGTGAAAGGTCAGTGTTGTTTCCAGTTGGAGTGTTGACACAAATAACTCAAACTGGGAACAAAACATAAGTGCAGAATATTTTTTTCTCAAGGAGAGAAATACAGAAGATCTGTATGTGTTCTTAATGGAGCATATGTATGTTTCCCTAATTATGTTAGGGTATCGACAGAAGTAGAGATGGCAGAGCCACCTATTTGGAGAGAGGGTTGCTGTCAGTATAATGCATACAAACATTAGTATGCCAGTCAGAAGTTCCTCAGTGCTAAGCAGAAGCAGTCACAGAATAGACTGTATCTTTATTAGGGACAGATCTGAAGAGGAGAAATTCACAGACAGAAAACTACCAGATCTCAGGGAAGAAATAAAATAACAGAAGATAACGGGGGGCAAAGAAAAGGAGCTACTTTATATTAAACATTATTTAGGTTTGTAGGCAGGAGAGGAGAAGCCTAAACATCACATTTCTATATTCAGAGTCTAGCGCCTTTTCAGGAAGTCATTTTCCATCATGATAGGACTACTGATACTTAGCACTGGAAAAGGAGACAAAATCTTTTTATGTAAGACTTACTTGGAAAAAGATGGAGTTTATACTGTAGTTCTAGTACTAGCTGTATCTGTAGATAATTGTACACTTCTAACTTGTAAGCAGGAACTAAGGAATTGCCTCTTGGGGCCTTAAAGGTGTCCAAAACTTAAAAAAGCCAAACTTTTGAAAGCATGTTAAGCTTGGTGAAGAGATTATAACAACTTTCTTGAATAATTGAAGATACGTAGGCACTACTAGTAGTGCTTGATGAAGTAAGCCCCAGTGTTTGACCCTAGCAAGCAAAACAAGATCCATTATGTAGAAACCTAATAAACATTCACATAGAACAAAATTTTTGGCAAACTTTACCAGTTTAAATAAACAGAATGTTTTGAATACTTCAGGGAATACCTGGGAAAGGAGAAAAGGGTGAAAAAGGCATTCCTGGATTCCCTGGATTGCGGGTAAGGAAGTTTGAGAATAAATTATTTCACAAGTTCCCTACAATTTCATTCAGAAAGTATCTGGTGGTTTAAGTATGCATTTTCAAACAAGATTTCAAGGTGTTTTTAAAAAACAAAACAAAACAAACAAACAAAAAAAACTAATTAGTCATACTTTCTTCATAGAATACATAGCATACCTGTTCTGGGAGTCATCACGTCCCCTACTTACACACAAACTCATTCCTTTCTTGGAAAGAAAGCAAATCTGTATGGTTACCTTTTAAATATTTAATGCTGCATAAATTCTTATAAGTAGCACACTGCTAATGTATCAATTTTAATCTATTCCATACCTGCCAGTGGCAGTTTTTTTTTTACAGCAGCTTGTTCATGATGTATACACAGTATACACACATATATAACAGTGGAGCAACATATCCATTACTATTCTTGCTGCAATATAATAAAAATAAATAAATACCTGTCTGGTTTACTTAGAGCTACAGTTCAAATTTATGCCCACCTCTCATAAAATGTTTCCAAAAACTTTTCAAGTGCTAGTTTTTGGTAGATATTATTCCAAGTAGTAAATATCTAATGAATATTAACTGCTTAGCAATACTGTACAGGCTTAATTTTGAATTTTAACTCACACTGTTTTTATCAGGGTAGTCCTGGTTCCCACGGACCTGCAGGCTTTCCTGGAATAAAGGTAAGACAACAAATTATAGCAGCTCACTTTACAGGGACATCAGTGAGGTCTGATTTGCAACTTCCTCATACTTGACAGCTCACATTGCCTTACTTCCTTTTTCTTCTATTGCCACAGAAGTTCATGAACTGTGTTACTGAATTTTTCTTACACTCTAAAATTTGACTGAATTTGGAGCCAAAGTCATAAGTAGGAAAGGAAGCCAATGGGCATGCAGATTACGTGATAGAAAAGTTACACTGCATGGTATCTTTGTTTGCCATAATCATGGTTTTGTTATTTTGTGTTAAATGGATGTTTTGTTCAGCCTTCAGGCTCAAAAAATTCCAGCAGCAGTTATGAACTTCTAACATCTTATTGGATTAAACAGTAACATATACATATATGTTACATATACAGTACATATACAGATCTGTGCCTTTTCCCACTCTCCAGCTTACTTCCAAATCTAGTTAAGGTAATGCTCATGATATTCCAAAACCACATTAATGTGCAGCTATGCACATCTAGAATTATTTTCCAGGTAACTTTAATGTGCAAAATGGCTTTTTTCTGTTGTTTTTATTACCACTGTTGATCTAAAGGGTTCAAATACCAGATGAATAAATGTATTAGCAGATCATGAAAGGACACGAGGAGCTGATAAGCAGCTGCTTTTCATGCAGTAATAGTAAATAAAAGAGGGTCATTCAGCAGGCAGCAAACCAATGTCAACTGTATTAAACACTCAGAGTCTTCTGATATGTTTCGGGTAGTTCAGTGCCTCAGTTATGTTGAACTCACTGACCCCTAATATAAATAACCTGTATAGATTTTTAAATAAAAAGCAAACAAACAAAAAAAAACAACAGAGGAGATTCTATGAAACACAATCTCTTGTAGAAAACCAGTGAATTCCTCCGAAAAACGAACAAACTGTGGAAGCTATTATAAGTTGACAGTACTGCATAGCTGCCTCGTTGACTTTGTTCAGAGAAATAAATTAATGCCTAAACGAATGGTGTTTGTGATCCTTTCCAGGGAGAAATGGGTGTTGCTGGTTTTCCTGGGAAGCCTGGCTATCCAGGCATCAAGGTAAAAAACAATCACCAAACACATACACACTTCGCTATGTAAGTGCTAATGATTATTCCCAAATCTACCCACTTATTAGATCATTGTCTTTTCTACAAACATAATTACTTTTAAGATTTACTGTTTTCAGAACAGAGATAGAAAACAGCAACAATTAAACACATTTCCTGCTTGGTACACACGAGAGTGAGAATTCCATGGATTGATTTTTATACATCTGTAGTTTTAGCAGCAATTTAAGGTTTATAAATACCCTTACCTGTAGCAGTATATCCATCTAATCCATGAATTGTAGTACTGTGCAAGTTATTTATGGTTGAGATCCCGAGAGTGGTAGACTAGGTAAAGGAACCTGCTATTTAGATGGCTGTATGATCCCATAAAATTTGGTCCATGAACTATAGTATGATAATCAGCATCAAATGAGGTTGCAAACTTTAAGTCAAGTCAATGGACTTATTTGTATGACTTATAAAGTCTCTTTGCATGTGCTTGTCCTGTTCGTATAAATTGCTTTTCCTATATGGTTATCAGAATGAAATATTGGACTCCTCCACACTGGCTTTGTTTAAATGTTCTCTTCTTTCTTTCTTTTTTTCTTTTTTTTTTGAGGAAAGTACAGAGAGGCACAGACTGCTTGGTTTTACTTGTACAAGGATGTGCAGCTAGTCTTGCAGTCTCAGTTCTCCTTGTCTGTGGCCTAAAATGCCCTGAACTCCAGCCTTAGGAATGCTACATAACTCTGCAGTTCCCAGATTCACATTCTTATTTTCTCAGTTCCCATCTACTGCAGACATTAGGGCAGATTCCTAATTTACAACGAAGCAAAAAGTATAATACAATTTGCCACATAAAAGACTTCCCTGAAGTCCACTTCAGTTGCAATTCTAAATATCAGAATCCAGGCTAATTTAGAAATCCTCCAAGCAGAATTGATTTTCCTTGCTCTTAGCAGACACTTTTATGTTTCCCTGATATAGATGTTTTAAACTTATCAAAACTTTGTCAGTCTTTTATCATTGATAATATTTGTAGACCTCTTTTCTTAGCGCTTATCTGTCATTATAAGAGTAATTTCCAAATTCAAATACAAAATTTGAAGTTTTAATAGTTACATTTTGGTTGTGAAATCAAAACATCTTGATTAAACATGGTACTGATTATACTATAATTGACTCAACTTTACAATAGAAGAGAGAAATCAGACGCAGCAGTTACAAGTTCTGAAAATCCATTCTGAAAGATTATGTTATGTGTTGTTGCCCAGGTGATATGAAAATGTTGCATTGTTTCAGACTTCCACATTTTTGAAATTTTTAGTTGCATGCTAGGGCATTGCATGTTTATGCCTACCAGTAAAATTTACTGTTGGATTCTTACAGGGGGATCCTGGAGAAAAAGGGCCCCCAGGTCCTCCTGGAGCTGTTGGAACTTCACTGCTTCCTGTGAAAGGTTACAGCTGGTTTTAACTACTATTTCTGCCATATAAAGTTTATAAAGACCTATTTTGCTAAGGTGTTAGAAAGTAATCTCTAGAGACAAATCCTAAACATTATCTTCTAGGTTTGTGTATGTCTCACTGATCTTAATGGAACAACATGAAAAATACTTATTTCAAATTAAACATTGCTGGAAAGATCCTTATGCACAGCCACAGGTAGGTCTGCTAGACTGCTCCTAGTTATTGGGCCTTGGCATATTAGGAAAGAGCTCTGAAAAATAAAAATGGGTTCCATGCTGGGTAATGGAGACAAACAAGAAAATCAGGCTTCACATTGTAGTTCTGAAATCCTGAGTTCAGAATTGCCACAGCACACATATTTTAGACTCAGTTAAGCCTCTTAGTGCACAGCAGGGGTGAAATCCTGGTTCCTGAGTTTGCGGAAAGCTAATTCCATCAGGATTTCATCACTGAAGTCCACTGAGGTCACTAAAAGCTGTGTGAATTCAAGTTCCAGGCTATTCTCATTCTGTGTCACTGTTTTATCCAATAATGCAAACATAAAAAATGTAATATTTCAAAGTCACATAAGCCAAAATTTCCCCCTCTATTTCCTGAATACGCTTTTGAGTTGTAATTTTTTTTCTTATCTATCTAATATAGACAGATGCAGACAAATCACTTTTTATACAAAATTTCTCAAGCTAAATTGTATGTATATGGCAGTGCAAGATGATCTGTTGAAACTTCTAGATTTTCTGGACAAGTGAGAGCATGTGTTCTGTGGTTATACAACACATCCACAAGAACAGAAGTTTTTGGAATGTACTGAATCTGCTGTGCATGTTACATAACCTGTAGATTAAGTAAAATCTGTACTGGGTCCTGTGATTCCCAGAAGCATCAAGCTCACATTATTAGCATAAAAAGGCACAGGCAAACTATGATTGGCTACAAAAAAGATTGATCAACATACTTTATTTCTACCTTAGCATCGTATTATCACTTATTAATACAATCTGTAATATTAATGTTTTAAAAGACATTTCCAAGCATTGTTTGCCTGGCTTGCATATGTATGGAACATATGTATAATCTTTTCCTTCCTCCTTCAGCTTCCTAGCATCTTTTCCCTACTCATCCAGATCTAGTACTCTCAATAGAATACCACTCAATCTCATTGCCTTCCTACCAAAACCTCAGACTGTGATTTTAAATCCTCTCTCTTATTCACATCTTTATTATCTAATTGGCAATAATGTGTGGAAGTTGTTACTTCCTACACAGCAGGAGACAGTGGGGAGCAGCCAAGCATGCTGCCTGGCAGGGATTTGTTCCTCAAAGGGAACCTGTTCAGTAGGGACATTTTAACAAAGAACTTGCCATAAATTGTATTTCTAGTACAGCAAATACTGATTATGAACACCAAAATAAATCACAACACAATCCTGGTTCAGCAGAACCTCCTCACTAGATAGGATCTTCAATGAAAACCAACTGAAATTGTTTTCCATTGGCTTCTATGGGTTTCCAGCTCATGCTGCAAAAGATTTAAGCCCATGCTTAATTCTGGTGTCTCAAGTAACATTTAACATAAATTGCGTGCATGATGTGTGAGTTGATACTGAAGATATCAGAGAAAATGTCATTTATCAGAACTGTTTGAAAACAGAATGCCAACATTTTGCTTCTCCAACTTCATTAAGCCCTTTATACCTGATTTAAGTTTTATTTATCACTAATTAAGTACAAAACCATATGTATTTATTATATCAATTTTGAAAATAAACTTTTTAAAATTTGAATAATTTCCAGTAGGATGGTCCTGAAATGACCTGCTGGCACACACTGTCAGATGCACTCCAGATGCATGTTTATTTTAAATGCTATGTGTATTTATTTGGGGCAAGCACTTCTCTCTGCTCTGAAATGTGTAGCAAAATACTGCTACTGTGTAACACTGTGTGTCTGTGAAATGGTCAGGAATCCATAGAAAAGTAACCAAATCCTCCCACTTTAAAATTTGTCACACTTTTAAAACTGTTTCATAACAGATAGAGAAGAAGAGATCACAGTATCTTACTTCTTTGTTGTTCTTGAATTACAATTTCAGTTGCAGCTTTATTTAGATAAAAGCTGTCAATTGCATAAGATGTTAATTTCACATACTTTTATAATTGTTGTAGGTCCACAAGGAGATCCTGGATATCCAGGTCCTGCAGGTGACATGGGGTCAGCTGGACCTTCCGGCCCTGCGGGCCTTCTAGGAAGACCAGGAGATGATGGAACAAGTAAGTGATTCTGGGAATAAAATAAGAACTCTATACCAGTAGGAGAGAACTAAAAGGAAACTCTTTGTTGTTTCATGCAAGTTACCAACAATAAGGATTTGGGTTCTACAGACAGTGGAAAAAAATATTATCTCAGTACTTACTCATACCCAAAAAAGTACTAAAATGTTCCAAACAGAACAGTAGGAATTACTAGAAAATGAACAGAAGGCAACACAGAAAACGCTGCCATGTACTGTATATCCATGGTATACCTGTATCTGTAGCGTTGTGATCAGAATTCCTGCTTCCAACTTCAGAAAGTTGTAAAGGAGAGTGATATAGACGACTTTGCTCTATATGCCACTTGTTTTTCCTAGGGAAAGAAAGGAAAACCTAAATATTTTAGATTAAAGTCTTACTAATTGTAGAGAGTTTCTTCTGCATGACAGTTCTGAACTGTTTGTATCATTTCCTTATAGGTCTGCCTGGCCTGCCAGGAATAAGTGGGGCACCAGGACCTCAAGGTTTTCAAGGAGATCCTGGTTTGCCTGGAACAGGTGAAGCAATTCCAGGAAGACCTGGATTTCCTGGTCCACCCGGACTACCAGGACAGCCAGGAAGACCAGGCTTACCTGGACTACCTAGTATGTTCAACAGCAATTTATGTTGTGAGAGTA
Organism: Callipepla californica brunnescens; assembly: GCA_023055505.1. Lineage (NCBI taxonomy): Eukaryota > Metazoa > Chordata > Aves > Galliformes > Odontophoridae > Callipepla > Callipepla californica. The sequence continues at coordinate 8,555,045 of JALIRH010000008.1, read as the reverse complement.
TCATATATTTATTGCTTTTGTTGGTCCTACAAAAATCTGAGAGCTGCTTTTTGACAGATGTATCAAATTTTCCAAGCGATATAGGAAGTACGTTTCCCATTAATTGTCAGTCAAGAAGGTGTCAACATTTTTTGCTTCCTATAGCTGAGTGACTTAAATCCACAAAATAACATATAAGTTCCTAAACATATATCAGTAAAATACACAGTAAACTGGGGACGAAACCCAAATCACCATCCTTTATTAAACAAGCTATAACATTTCACAGCTGAAAAAGAAAAAAAATAGTAGCAATGTGACACACTTGTGACAACATCAACTGTAGCCAGACTTAATTGTGTATTATGATCTGTAAGGAATAACTTGTGAAGTATTTTGTATGATCTCTAGATTTTCATGCAAGGATAACAATGTAAGGGCGAGAACACGTGACCTGAGCTTTGTTTTTTTTCAAAGGTGTAATTTGTACTGAGAGAGGGATTCCAGGAGAACCTGGAGCAAAAGGTCAGATAGGCCTTCCAGGAAGAAAAGGTGAAAAAGGAGAAAAAGGTAGGTATACCTGGATAGCCACAATCTGAATGTGAGGCCTTTGCCAAGTTAGCACTTCAGTCCTAAATTGGCAGACAGAAGTTTATGGCAACCTGGATGATCAGAAACATCACAACATTTAGTCAACTGGCTGTTGGTAATGCAGCTTCTAAGTAGAGTCACAATGCTACAGCAATGATTCAGCACTGTAAAAAACATACTGATAAGTTTCACTCTTCTGAGGGCCATAATGAGATAAAATGGTCTGTGCACTACACACGTGAAAGAGAAAGGACAGTATTTTTAAAATGTGTTATGCAACTGTTTCAATGTAGTCTGGTATATTTATAGGAAATCAAGGCCTCTGCTCATGTAGTGCTGGTCCTCCCGGACCCCGTGGTATACAAGGACCTCCAGGTACTCAAGGAAAGAAAGGACAAATAGGTAACCCTGGAAGACTTGGAGAAAAGGGTGATCCAGGCTTATCTGGTGCAGTGGGATCACCAGGGCTCCCTGTGAGTAATTCTCATGAGCTTCAGTAAGTAACATTAACTAAACACTCAAACAGGAGACAATTTAGAGGAGCAGTGGAGGAACTGACCTGGAAAACAATGTTAAAGTTTCATTTAGTCATGTTTTTTTCAGTCTTGTAGGAGGACGCTTTTTATTAGCTTTTATCTGATTTCCCTAGCAGCTGTGAGAAGAGTTTTACAGTGAGGGACAGAATCCAATTCTGTGTTGACGCTGTTGTCAGGAGGCTTAGTAAAGATGGTGTGTGTTCTTGTATCCCAGTTGTTTTTACTTTTAGTTGTAAACACACATTGTTGTTGTTGTTTTTTTTAAATATGATGCACCAGTTGACTGAACATAATTTTTTAAGTTAGTTTAAATGAAAGTGTTTCCAGCAAAATTTTATCAAGACAAAACTGCATGATGTCATCAGGCTAAGATGTATTTTGTGTCAACATCAGTGTGTATGTGTGAAAGAACCCTTGTTTTTATTCAAGCTAATTTCTTTATTCCTTTTCTTTTATTATAAATCAATTTAATTGCTGAACTTACTTCTTGTGTTTTATTTGATGGAGTGGCCAAAACAGAATAGTCTTTCACTCCTATGGAGTCTGAAAGGCAGTTCTAGTTCTCTGTTGTGTTTATCCCTTTATTGTTCTGTATTACTTTTTAATTTCCAATTTTTAGTCACTGCTCAGCTGAATTTTGTTCCTAACATGAAACAGCCACTATAGGCAAAGCCTTGTCTCCTTATGACATGTATATTAGCAATTAAGCTAAAGTGGAATCCACATTTTGCTCTTCATTTTGCCCAGTCCTTAGAAAGGAAAACTATGATAATCCTCAAAATAAAGACTTCTGATTTGTTTGAATAACTTCCTTTCAATTTCATTTCAAGTTCCTCATGAAAGGAAATGGGATGAATTTTTTATTGGTAAAGGTTTTGTATACTAGAATTATTTGACATCAGGATATAACATCAATTTTTTGTGTTACCAAGTTTTACATTTACATATACTGCTTCAAGGTCAGATTCACACACCAAGGTGAAATGCAAACCAGACTGCAGAACTGAGAGCACAAAAATACAGAAAAGCCCGTCAAGTCATAGACTATTACAGAGATACCAGGTACTAAACTAGATGCAGATAAAATGTTATGCTGACAGTTTTCTGGGCTTTCACTTAGCAAAAAAAGCATCACTTACTGCAACATCCAGTTCTGGGGGGATAGCCTCATCCAGCAGTCACAACATTCTAGAGAGATTCCCTTCCTCTGTAGATGCAGTGGATCATGGGACAAAGTCTGCAGCAACAAGAGTTTGTGAACTGTTTGTATTTTGATATTCTTACATTTATGTTCAGAACTGAATAAAGCCATAGGCCATCAGTACTTACATTTATAAGTGTATCTCCATACATTTGGCGGTCAGGCTGAAGAAAAAGGCCAAGCACTATTCACATACCTGTTTATTGATATCAAAGAAGATACATCTGTTTGCTTGTTTCTTACAGTAATTGGCCTTTTTTTTTTTTTTTTTTTGGGGGGGGGGGAGGGGGGGGGGGAGAAAACAGTGCAAGAGCAAGAGACATACCTGATTTTCCTTCAGTTCCCTTATTAATTCTTTTCTGGAGACTAACTTACAACTTCCCCTTTTTTTTTTTTTCCTCTTTTTTGGTATGTGGGATGTCATTTGTAAGGGGACACCTGGCTCTGGAGGACAACAAGGTGAAAAAGGAGAGAAGGGTGACCAAGGAAGAGTTTCAATAAAAGGTAAACACGTATTTTATCCTTAGACTTCTTGTTTCCTATACAATACTTAGGCAGTAGAGTAAGACAAACACTTTCATCTAATCTTAAAGTCATTACTTTGGCAAGTTATGGAGACCTAGAGGTCATGCATATCCAGACTGCTTTCTTGATTAAAACTCTTCCATTTTCTTCTTACTCAACACAAGGTCAACACAAACTTTTACACTTTTTACTTTAAAGTTGAGCCATAAAACAGGTTGTTATTAATTTAAAAGCTTGTTATTAATGCTCATGTCTTTTCATGTCTTATGATTGCTAATCAAGATCTTACAGAGAGCAAAACCTAAGCAGAATACAATTACTGTGAACGTATGAAGAAATATTATTATATAGAAGCCAGCTCCTGAAGAATCATATGTTAGTATTCCAGCTGTTTTATTTCCACTTAAACAACCAACAATTCTTCTTGGAAAAAACGTGAAAATGAACAATAGGCTACCAGTTGCACAACCAAAATTATTGTAATTAAATAGATCAAAAACTCTCCCAAGTTGTGGTATGATCTGTAAAACCAGAAAAGACAGAAAGAAAACCATGATGATAAAGTTTAGTTACAAATACTACATGAACTGTTCAGAAAAAAGACATCCATCTTATTGTTTTAAAAAGTTAGTTTAGCTAAGGATGGTCCCTCTTTATTTACAGGCATTGGAGCAGGGCAAAACATTTGCTGTTTATTTACAAAGAATTTATTGATCCAGCAAAACGAATCCTTGGGTTAGAATAGTTTTATTGCCCTTTATTCCAAAATTGCATTTTCATAAATGTCAGTGCAAGAGAAATCTAGGGGGGAAAGTAAGAAAACAATAAAGACCCTTTGGAAATACTGCTGCAAATACTCTGCAATGTATGGTATTACTATATCCTGAGTTCACTGAAATCAAGGATAAAACTCTGACTGATTTCAATGGCTCAGTGTTTTCAATCTATATAAAACATGCACAGAAGGTTATTCTAGGGATGCTTATAAACACATCTTTTAAAGGAACAAATTGGTTTCATGGAGTGTCCAACTATGTGCTGCCTTCCTGTTTCCTATGTACTGCCTTTCCTGATTACTGTGTTCAGGAAATCTGAATTCATGAAGTGAAAAATATCATAGAGAGCAGGATAGAATGAATGATTACCCAGTATTTACCTAAGCAGATAATAAGGAAAACATACTATAAATACTATACTTTCTTTTAAAAATTATTTTAAGGAATAAAAGGTGAAAGAGGTCCTACTGGGGATCCAGGATTTCCAGGCCAAAAAGGTAACGATGGCAGAGATGGGGATTCAGGATTGCCTGGGGAAAAAGGAGCTGAGGTATGTTTGACTTTCTCAGGATTTTTTTCTACATACGTTAACGTTTTGTCTTAAGAAGCAGCTGTCTCTTAATGAAAAGTGTAATTTTATTCCAAATGCATAGCAGATTAATCACTTTTGTCATTTTCTGTTTGCCTAGATAAAAAATGATAGTATAACTGAAGAATGATTTCTTTAGAAGTACTACTGTTTGTTAATTTTGGATATATCTAATGCATATAACTGGATCAGTATCAGGGTATTAGGAAGAAATAAAGTCTACCTTCTGTTTGTGTTGTTTTTCATTATTTAAAACTATTAATGTCACCCATGTACTTTCTTCACTCTAGAACAGTGTTTTCTGCAGATAAGTTTCTGCTGTGGCTTTTGATAAAGTGAGGCAAGGAGTTAGGCCATGCTATTTCTTGTCAACAACTTTTTTCTTTTAGGGTGATCCGGGAGTACCAATACCAGGTGATAAAGGATTTCCTGGAGTTCCAGGACTGCCTGGAGTAAAAGGACCAACGGGATTGCCTGGTTTGGGGTTTCCTGGCCCTCCAGGAGTCAGAGGTACCCCTGGAGACTTTGGTGATGATGGTAACATTGGAATGCCTGGTCCAAAGGGTCAGAAAGGTAATCTTAAATACTTATATTAAGAACTAAGTAACGAAATGCATGTTTGGTACCATCCATTACAGTTTCAAATTCATTATATATAGTGTTAGTCATTTACAGATAAGTCAGTTTTGGCAAGCTCAGTGGTCATATACCATCAGCCCTTAGCAGCAAGTACTGGTGAGAATATAAATTTCAGTGGACCTTGAGCCTGCAGTATGCTGCTTGCACACTACCAGTGGAATTATCTTCTGGAGTGAAAAATACTCCTATCTATAAGGATTTACAGAGCTATGCTTTTTGCTAAAGGAACAGGAAAAGACTACTCATATTTAAGAGATGGTTGTTCTGTTTGTTTATTCCCTACCGAAGAAAAAAAATATATATACGCACACACATATATATATCAACATGCATAAATCAAAAATGTACACAGAATTGAGATGAAGATATAATTTCTTTCTTACAATAGAGGCTACTGTAAAGAGAATTTTCTGCCAACACAAAAGTGAAAAACAAAAATCCATGTATGGAATACAACTGTATTGCAACGATTAGAATCATTAACAATATTTATACAAAATAAATGGCAAGAGAAATGCAGTAAGATTCTTCATCAAACCTTAAATAATATGGCAGTAACTATGTATGTAAAACAAGCCTCTCTCTTCACCTTTGCTCACTTGGTTGGTTAGCTGAAAAGAAATGTTTTGGTAAATGTCCAAACTACATTTATTCTAAAATCAAATAGGCCATTTTCTTTCTCCCTCTTGCTTCAGGTGACACTGTCTGTATTACATCACCATACCCTGGAAACCCAGGTCCCCCAGGTTTTAAAGGTGTTCAAGGTATGTGTACAGTTAGGGGAATTTTATTTTCAGTTGAAATTGAGTTTTTAATTAAAAATTGAGTCTGTAATTAAAAAACAAAGAAACTCTCCTTCAAAGATACACTAAGCTTTCTAGTTTTTCAGCAGATACACATCTCAAAATGTAAAACTGAAAATGTACAGGTGTATAATTACCTATTACAACCAAGGGCTAGAAAGCTCCAATTTGTATGATCAAAAGGTATACAGACTGTTTTCATAGGAATAACTAAATGAAGTAGCTTGAAACTCTGTCCTGCTTCAGTTAAAAGACATGAGAGAGGCTACTGAATAAACAGGCTAGACTCAGATAGGCCCTGGAATATCCACATCTGTATAACAGGTAAAAAATGTATCCCAGGCAAAAATGTGCTTCAAGACTATAATTTCTAAGATGACATTGTTCATAACATGATGCACTTGAGCCCTAAAATCTGATTACTAAATACTTCACAGAATGGTAGGGGTTGGAAGAGACCTCTAGAGATCATCTAGTCCAACTCCCCTACCAAAGCAGGCTCCCTAGACATCCAGGCCTATTTTCCTTGTTCAACTTAATTTAAATTCAAATCATCCAGGACGTGGCCAAATGTTGCTCTTGATCAACTCTAAAGCACTTGAAACACCACAGAAAATCATGATCAGAACAAATAGGGATAGTGGATTTTCAAACTGTCATTTCAACGTGGTATTACACAGCTCCCTGACATGAATATTATGACTGGTAACTAATTGCATATATGAACTGATACAAAAGAACAAAGATTAGTGTATTGAGTTCAATTGCACCATTCCAGAAGGAGTGTATAGCACAGAAGAATTTGAGTTGACAGCCGTAATTCATGAGGGTTGATGTTCTGTACTATTAAAATGTAATTTTTTTTCCCTACACAATTTACTCAGTCTGCTGTTAACGTAGTAGAGTACAAATCCACTTAGAAAAACAGCAGCCATAGATTTGGTTGTGACTTGGTTAGCAGCTCTCTTGAATGGTTTACTAGTCTTCTTGTTTTTGAAGTATCTACGTTAGCGTAAGATAAAGACAAAGTACTGTTCCCTCAGATTACAAGTTCTCTGTTGAATTTTTACTTCTTTTCTTTCTGTTTCCAGGGCCAAAGGGTTTGAAAGGACTCCCTGGTCTTCCAGGACCAAGTGGCTTTGATGGGCCAAAAGGCCAGCGAGGCAGGCCAGGAGCAGGAATCCCTGGACCAGAAGGTGAATTTACTTTTCTCAGTTCAGGATATCTGATGGTCAAGCTCTAATGCATACCTACAGGGTAAAGTAGCTACTGTGTAAAACAGAAGTATATTTCAACTAAAGCTAATAGAAGAGGAATATTTACCAACGTCTACCCTTTCCTCCAGCAAATACTGCAGCAACCTGAAGTTCAGAGCACAGGGAGGAAATGATTTTGGTGTATATAAATTTTCATAGAAAACTGAGACTAACTAGTGCCCTTACAAGAAAAGGAACATCTTAACAAGAATGATAGTACACAAGATAGATGCTGCCCTAGAGAAAAGCATCGTCCCTTCCTACAGGAGTAGTTACCTCCATCATCCCTCATGTATTATTAGCTGTAAATGAGAAATCTGAAATTTACAATATAATACTACCTTTCCTTGCAAAGCGATAATGTAATTCTAGTTAAATATGACTTATAATGTCCCAGAGCGTCAGAAGAAAAGGCATATGATTTATGTCCCATCTGAATTTAAAAATCATACCAACAGGCTTCCGAGGCACAGCTGGTGATCCTGGTGAAGAAGGTGAAAGAGGATATACCATTGATGGTAAAAATGGAGCTCCAGGTCCACCCGGCAGAGATGGCCAGAAAGGTGTTCAAGGTGATACTACATATGGCCCTCCAGGAATCCCAGGCAACAGGGGGCTGCCAGGACCACCTGGTGCACAAGGAGCAAGGGGTGATCCAGGCATTCCTGGGCTCCGAGGTATGAAACAGTTTTTGTGAAGCATTTCCATGTATTCAGAGATGAAAGTCTGTGTAAGGTCAGTGCTGATATCTTATTCTTACCTTCATCCATAATGGTGACCATGAAGGGTACACCATATTTTTACTTTTACACAGATAAGGTTAATCAGCCACTGGGAAAATCTGAACTGCAGGGGAAGGAAAATGCCTTTCCCCAGTTCATGCACTAACAGTGCAGCTTCCAGTTGTTACTGCTATTGCTTGCTGGCTATGGCCAGTCTGTGCTTAGAGTTTCCTGCTGTGCTCCACAGACACAAAGATAATCCTTGCCTCAGATTGCTTTCTCAAATCAGAAAAGATTGGCTAAAGATGGGAGAACCCTTAAGGAGAAAGAGAGAATGGTGAACTCCTTTGCCCAATATAATCCCCAATATCCAGTTTTGCTGGTTGTTACAGGTGTCTCCACAGTGCCACTGCCTTCCTATATTATAGCAGATGTTCCTGTTTGCTTTTATATGTCCCTTTTTTTTTGCCTGGCCCTCAATAGATAAACACAACTTTTCTGTGCAAGGAATGCCACTAAAACCATGTTGCTGGTTCGTGCCAGTGAGCTCCTTTCATTCTACTCCTACACATCAGGAATCAGATAGCTTTTGTGGCATAAAGAACCTGCTTACCTGTCAGTGAGAGCTGAATTAATGTTTGTTCTTATAGAAAAAAGCTCTCCACAACAGCCAATTTTGAATTGCAGTTAAGCTTCAGTTTTTACAAACCATGCAAAAGCCGTAGAATAAGTAAGATATTCCAATAACAACATATAATTTCAGAAGTAAAGTTAGGAATTCTCATGGATAACAAGAAATGGAATTGAAAGATTTCACAGTGTTCTTTTTGTTTGTTTGTTTGTTTTTTTGGTTCCAGGGCATCCTGGGACCCCAGGATTTCCAGGTGCTAAAGGTTTTAGAGGCCCAGAAGGTGATACAGGAGCACCAGGCTGTCCAGGCATCCCTGGTCCACCATGTGACACGAGATTACCAGGGCCACCTGGACTCAGAGGTGTCACAGGCCTACCAGGTCCTCAAGGTACGTGACATTCATCAGGTTGCTTCACATCTGTAAGCTTTACACATCTTTTCTAGTGGACTTAACCACATGATTTTTGTGGCTAGCATGACAAATACTTCTATGAGATCTGCTCATTAATGGGGGTGTACATTGTTTACTACATTTCCTATAATTCAAGTTGTGTATAGTGTTTATCTCAGATTTTTCTCAACTCTTTTTTTCCTATAAATACTTATAAATTTTTACTTTAATAAATAGCTTAACTGGCCAAATATTAATGTGCTCACTGGCAAATAATAAACAGAAAACGTAACTGCCTTTTATTCTAGTGTCCTGAGTAGCTTAGCTAAGCTCCTGGCATTGCTGAGATATTATCTTCCTTATTCTTAAGATGAAGCGTTAGTTAAGGTGAGCTGGTAGGCATGTGTCAAAAGTAGTTAAGAATTTTGGGATTCTCAAAATACAAATAGTTGAGATTTTTCACAGGGTGCTTCTAGCTATATGTCTCTCACTAAAGAAGTGTAAGAAAACAAAGTATTCCAGGTGAAAACTTAGACATTGGCAGGACTCCAGCATGGTGGAAATGTTTCCAAGTCATTTTGCCATATTTGATGATTTTAAAATTATACACTAACGTTATACTTTTAAAATACAATTGCTGAATTGTTTCCCTGCATTTATACTCATAGAGTAAATATTTTCTTCACAGGCTTACCAGGCTTTAAAGGTCAGAAGGGAGACAGAGGCCTAGCTGGGCCACCTGGAATCAAAGGTCTCAAGGGCTCTCCTGGCTCACATGGCCCCCCAGGTCCTCCAGGGTCCCGAGGACTTCCAGGACTTCCAGGCAATAAAGGATCACCTGGCTTCCCAGGACAAACAGGTATGTTAAACATCCTGCAGATCACCTCATCTATAACATTTCTTATTCAGGAAGCTACTTCAACTGCTTTCAAAGATACGAGACACTTTGCATCCTCTTCCCTTTCCAGCTTCTAAAATGAGACCCTGCAGCAAGGTAGAGGCAGTAACAACAGCATCCTTTGTTCTTTCTATTAAAATAAAAACAAAGGATTGGAAAGATATACTTGGATGCATCCTGGCACCTTGATTGTTTAAACATGAGAGATTTTGATGCATAATTTGCTATTTTTGATAGTTTGTTTCTATAACATGTCATAATGAGAACAGTATACTTTTTATTGCACACAGACTATCTTCTTTACTGATGCAGTCTGGGTCTGTATCTAGAACACATTATGATAAGTGAGTGAATAAATAGTTTCACATTATGTCTAGTCCTTCAAAAATGTGAGAAATTGTGTCACTAAACTCTTACTGTTATTTTCAGTATGAAAATAGCAATTTAATTTACATTCATTTTAGATCAAAACGTTGTTTACCATTCACAGAAAAACACCCATTCGAGAATTCAGAGTGCACTAAGGCAAGACTAACCTAGTTAAGTGAGTGCAGGTCACAGCATAAGATTAGATTTAAAATAAGACTAGATGTCAAAGAATATTAAAAGGAAAAAGGAAAAAACATGCAGTATAGTTATCTTGAGGATTAGCTTCTCTAGTAGTAAGCATTCTAATATACTAAGTAAGGAGGTGGTGGCTGGGGAGGTGAGTACGTTTGTTTCAGGGCAATCTAGATTTCCCTACAAGTTTGATCTTGGCTCAAAGCTGTGCTCCAATTACTGGTTCTCTTGCTTTGCCAGTTTCCTCAGGAGTCCTTGTGAACCTCCTACCTTTTGCTTTATACTCTTCCTTAGAATGTGACAGGAACAGCATAGCAAGCTGAGTACATAAATAAAGCATTTAATATTACCAGGAAGCAAAGGGATTCAAGGACCCCAAGGATTCCCTGGACTCCCAGGAACACAAGGCCCAATGGGAATCTCTGGTGTCAAAGGTGAAGAAGGAGATATGGGTCCACCTGGGCCAAGTGGAGAATGTGGGGATATGGGAATGAAAGGTTTGTAAAACTCTGCTTCACTCTGTAATTTTGTTACTTCTATGATTAGTTTTGTTATGACTACGGTACAGATGTATATTTTCTGTTTTTCTAAGTGCATTTTAACTTGTTCTCAGAGGCACTAAATCAACTTTTCTCCCTTACGAATGCATGAAAATTGACTGGAGAAAAATTAATGTCATAAAGATTCATTTACAATAGTAAATCAAATGATATATGAAGATCACTCATACAAACAGACTTTGAATTTTGTCCTATACACATCTGAAACTTAAGATTTTTCAAATTTTCTGTCATATTATCTGATTAATACAGGAGAAATAATAGCAATCTCCAAAGTATACTTGGTCACAGACAGTACATTTGCCATCTTCCTTATTTCAGAAAGGAAGGGAATGATTCTGATTTAACATGAGATGTGTTACTACTGATGTAACGAAAAAGCAAGCAAAAGAAAATAAATTGTGTTAGCAGTAAGCCTTCCCAAATAACTGGGACCTGCATTAGCCTTTGAATACTATCTCTAGTAGAGAATTCTTGGCTAAAATTAATTTTTAGGACCTGTAACACAAAAGGATTTACTTACATTACTTGTGTTCGGTTCAAAGGTGAAAGAGGGCTTCCAGGAGACGGTGGCAGCATTAACATTCGGCTTGAGAAAGGACAAAAGGGGGAACCAGGGTTTCCTGGTGAGAGTGGATTCAGAGGTGAAAGAGGTAAGTTCATAAAATAAAGCTGTGCACATGAACATGCATCTTATAGAAATGAGTGGTGGTGTCCATAGGTTTGGATTTATAGTTGCTTTAGTATCCAGCTACCTTTCTGTTCTAATAGATTCTGAACCTAGCATACTAGTTTCTCTGGGCAGTTACTACGGCAGTTACCTGGCGTAGGGAACCTGCTTTGGCAGGGGGGTTGGACTCGATGATCTCTTGAGGTCCCTTTCCAACCCCTATGATTCCATGATACGAAGTGTGAAAGCATGGCCATATTGGTCATAATCTTATTCTGCAATTAACTTCAGGTGAAAAAGGAAATGCTGGTCTCAGAGGTGCCCCAGGATTTCCAGGGAACAGTGGTGCCCCAGGACTTCCAGGTGACCACGGTGACTTTGGACTGATGGGATTTCCAGGATCACGTGGTTTCCCAGGACCAAAGGGCTCTAAAGGAATTGCAGGTTTCAAAGGTCTACCAGGTGACCAGGTAAACAGAAGTGACAGTGAAATGTCCTGGACTTTAGTTATATCTCTTCCAACTCCAAGAAATTTGACAGTGGATACTCATATTATACTTGAAGTTGCTTTTTGATACAAGGACATATCTTTGCTCGTCTTGTCCTTTCTTATATTTCTTTGAAGAGAGAATCTGTTTTGCAGATTACTGAAAAGGAAAAATAGTGAAATCCTTATATTTTGATTGCTATATCACAACAGATTTCTGGTAAATGTTTGTAGCAAATTGGGAGTAAAATACAATATTTGGTACACATCATGGTACCTTTTAAATCAAATTACTCAAACCATTTTAGGGGAATTTAAAATGTTAAAGACAAGCCAAGCGTGAGCATAAACAAATTCAAAATTGTTGGTAATTCTAAAGTAGAGTTTTTTTGGAAGTATTAATGATCAGTGTTAGACACGTAATAAATGCTGCATGATTTCTATTCAATTTAAGATACAGCTTTGCTGTTCATATCGATTCCCAGTCTGTTTACTAGTGTAAAAGAACTAAATGTTCGTATGATACATTATAAATTAAATGTGTTTTTTTGTTTGTTTGCTTAAAAAAATAAATAAATCAGGGTGATGTTGGCTTACCAGGAATGCCTGGAAACCCTGGACTGACAGGCCCCAAAGGATCTAAAGGTAACAAGTTGATACAAATATGCTTTTGAAAAAAAAAAAAACAACATTGTTACAGTATATATGCTTTGATATATGCAAAGAAATTATTAGGCACGGGAATAGAAGACAGGAGTGAACATAATTCAAACATAAATATCATTAGAGACAAGTCTGACGTGCCCGAAAGGCAAAACTTATATTTCAATACTTTATTTCTTTAACAGCTTGTTCATTATAATGTATTTCATTAATTTAGAAGATAAATTTACATCAAATTGATGTAATTGATGAGTAAATGATCTGATATTAAAAAACTGTTCAGCTTTGTTTTTGTGGATGAAAATGGTATTTGTACCACATGAAAGTCACTGTACCTTAACAGGAAAGAGAGGTGACCCAACTCTTCTGCTTGGTACTCAAGGTCGAAAAGGGTCTCCTGGAGATCCAGGATTACCAGGTAACTTCTGTCTGATAAAAAAAAGAAATCGAACAGGTGAGACTTTCTGTAAATTTTGTTAATGGAGAGCGAGCCCTGCTTTCGGTACGCACTAAGCTGTATTTTCCACAGTTATAAGCCCTGGGTCTGGAGAGGCACCACAATACGTAGCACAGCTATCATGAACATGAGAGGTATAGTCTGGTATGGTCTAGTACAGCACTGGTGAATAACCTGGAACCTTCCAAGAGAATACTTGTCTTGTCTTACCATTTCTACTCTTCCAGATGTCAGAGAGAGCTGCAGAACTCACTTCTGATAGATACAAGGATCATATAATAGGAAAAAATGCTTTTCTATTCCAGAAAAACCTTGCCAAACATTTAGATTTGTCTTTAACATACCACAAGATGAAGAACTGGCACCTTCAAACACGAGACTTCAAGATTTTATTATTATTTTATTTCATTTTTTAAGGATTCTGTGGATTGCCGGGTGAGAAGGGTTCACCAGGTATCCAAGGGCAACCTGGAGCACCAGGACTCAAGGGTGAGCCTGGATACCCAGGAATACCTGGATTTCCAGGTAAAGCCAATGGTTTTTTTGTTTGTTTGTTTTTTTGTTTTTCTTTAAAGCATAATGAGATAGGGATCAAAAGAGCACAGCTGAAGAGGCACCTCTGTGAAGAAGGCTGTATGTGGTATGAAAGTTTGTAGTGAAGGCTCTTTCAGTATGTCTGGGTGATGCCAGCAGAGTTTGCTCAGTCTGAGAGCAAGATTCATCAGTTCTTCAGATATTCCCCACATGCTTTTGGGTACCTGTGAATAATGGAGCGTGTTTTATAGTGTAGGGAAAAAAAAATCTGCATTTAACGACTTTGTAGTTAGGGATTTTTCTTTTTTCCTTTCAATTCTCAGGGACTACAGGTCCTCCAGGATTGCCAGGAGAACCTGGAGAAAAAGGGAAGCATGGTATTTTGGGATCTCCAGGGCTGCAAGGATTAACTGGACCACAAGGTAGAAAAGGTAAATAGCATACAGAGCAGTTGTGCTGGTAATATGACAGCATCGTATACTGTTACTCTTTTAGTATTGAAAATGGAAAAGGCCTAAGCCACACAAGCATGTTTTGATCCCGTATTCCCCTAAACAGAAAAGAATTAAGCCAGTTTTTGGGACCTTTGAAAAATAACAGACGTTATAAAAACTAAAATGAATAAGGAAGAAAGTAGAAACAGATTCTGGCTCTGCTGATGTAACTGGTAGTGGGAGTTAAGGAAAGAAAAAGGAGTTTGCAGTGCTTCAGATGTTTTGCTTTCGCTTCAGTTAAGTTCTGTTCTACCTTTTCACCATGGAGTGCCACTGTTACTCTAACAAAAACAGCAAACTGCTGTGGACAGTTTTGTCCACATCAAATTGTAATCATAAGATCATTTGGTTGTCTTTTGATCTTCTAAAAACTGTTTGAGGGTTTTTTTCATCAATTTTACATGGAAAAGTTTTCCCCAAATCCTACATTACACTTTTCACAATGTTCATTACATCTAGATTAAACAGAAGTTCATATAGACAGCTATTTCTGTGGGAGACCATTATGACATTCTGAGGAGAGTAAATATTAAATTGAAGTTATAGATTACATTTATACGTTATAAAGATAATCAGCTTTGCACATCTTCTGCACTCTGTGATAGTTTATTTCATAACCAGTTCCACAGCGAGAAGAATACCAGTGACACTTATACAGATGTCATACAAAAATAACATGAGGCTATGACACGTGGCTAAAGAGGACAACAGATTCACTACAAATTCAGACTAAGAAGATATTGAGGTTTCCTACAAAATGCTGGAAAATTAAATGAAAAACTGAAATTTTTGATTATTTGCAGAAGTAAGCAGAGCTGATTTAAATTGCTGTGACAGATTTCTTCCTAGTGCTTCACCTGCGAGGGAGCATTTAATTGTTGCAAACCATATTTTCCATAAGGCAGAAATCTGCAATCTTGGGGAATGTCTACATTGAAAAAGCTGTACTGCTGAAAACTTGTTAGTAGTGGATGGACTCCTGTCAGAAGAAGTCAGACACTTTTCTACTGTATAGAAGTTATCCCAAGTCCTGCAGAGGAAACAAACTAACACATGCTGCAGAGTTAAAAGTTTTGTTCCAAATATAAATTAATTAGACACCAAGTTGCCTGCCTTAGAAACCCAAATATTGCCATTAAAGTTGAAAAGAATGTTAATGCCTTTGAAATTATACTCAGTAATGAAAACTGAACAAAATAACTAGAAAATTTAGATAATATGCTATTTTTAGTAAATAATATGGGTAGTGTTAGAAGTAGAATGGTTAATTGGCTGTTCATTGTTAAGGACACAGCCCTGTTAGTATAATTGTTTCTCATTTATATTAATTGTCTTGTGCCTGAAGAGCTTTTAGATTAATAAATTTAGTTAAAGGGCTTCTATCAAAGCGTAACAACATTTTCTTTATTACAGATACAGTTTTACAAGTTAAGGGTTCAGTATGGCAAGCCTTACTTGTGGAAGTAATCCTTCACAAAGCAAGTAATACTAAGAACATGAGCAGATTTACTTGTGCGAGTAAAAGCTTATTTGGGCTGTAAAATGCAGAACTGGTGGTTCATGCATAGGTCAGCCAATTCAGCTGCACCTAGAAGCGTGCAACTACAGCAGTCCAAAAAGCTAGAAATACAAGTGCTGATATTATAATGGATTGTTGGCAAAGGTGTCAGAAATTCCCTGGAAAGCAAGTAAGCCAAGGCATCAATCCTGACTGAATAAGCTGAAGATCAAAAAACGTTAAATGGTGGCCTGGGTTCCAAAAGTTGTTAGTAGTTCATAATCATTTTAAAATACTGCTGTCAAATTCCCCAAATTGGCATACAACTCCCACATAAATTTGAAAATGGGAACATCCTCAAGAAGCAAGCTGGCTACAAAAGACAGGACTGTAACTTCAAAATGAATGAAAAGTTAAAGAGCAGTGAATTGAGGGCACAGAAGATACTACAGGTGGGATTAGTGGTATCCCATACTAAAAAGCAGATTACATTACCCAGTCTTGCAGGTTTTTGAACTTTCTGGATTTAAGTTTTTCCACACTGGTGTTTGCTGCTGGCCGTTTGCTCGTTTTACTGTTGTTGTTTTTTCCCCACACCTTTGTTAAAGTTTAAGAAAAATATTTCCACGTTCTTTCTGAGAACAAAGCGGTGGGATTATTATTTATGGTGTGTTTAAGAACCCTAGAGACCTGATTGCACTAAGGATGTTTAAATTTGGCAGGTGAACTACTTGATGAAGGGCATTCCTGATGCTGTTCCTGTGGCAAATTGTCCCTGAAACACTTGACTCTCTTAAACATTTAAAGATAATAATTCCATTTGTATGTGTATAGCAGAGCAATAAATCTATGATTCACGCTCTGGATATACAGCAGATCCGTGTGCTGTGGGACATGCCGGGATCAGACACAGGAACTGAAACAGAACCTCCATCCTCTAAGCCAAGAAGTGGCTAGACAGGGAAAAGCAGACAGAAAAACATAAACCAGAGTTGTGGGAAACAAACAAACAAACAAAAAACAACCACCAATGAAACTGGATTGAAAGTCCTACCTTGTAGGGGGATGAAATGGCAAAGCTGGAAACTAACAGGAGTTCTGTTCTGACAGTACTGTCCAATTTCTTGAAGACTGATATCCACTCTAGGCTGGAGGGAGTCCTGCAGGGAAGCATCCCAATTCTATTCCAGCCTGAAGTCTTCGAAATCTGTTGTCTAACCAGTTCCTATCACCAGCTGCATCCTTAACATGATTAACAGACCTGAATATTGCATTCTTGTTTCTCAGGTGAATATCCAACTGATAGGGTCACCGTCTAGTTTTAAACAAAAAGCAAAGTAGAATAAGAAAACATCACGTATTGCAGGATTCAGCATTTTTAAGTTAGAAACTTTAAGAATACAATTGGTTTCACTCTGCATTTTCTAATCTGTGATAAGTTCCAGGTTTAAATAGTAAAACTGTTTGGAATTCTGATTTTGCCCGGACAAGAGCATTATGACATCATTCATTTATTTCTCAAGAAGCAATAATAGTAATCAGGATGAGAAGGGACTTCCAATCAGACTTTGTTACTCAATTCTATAGGATATACAATAAAACAGGCAAATAACTTGATCAGCTTTCATCAATGTGCAAAACAGAACTTCAGGTTTCTGACCATTTTGTGAGTGCCTGTTTCACTGTAACATGAATTGACTTTGAATTTTACTTAAGTGCTTTAAAGTGCATCTGTAGCAAACATTTTGAAGCTGAGACAGCATGGCATTGTAAGACAAGCCTGCAGTTTGTCTTTGATAAGTGCACACATTCATATTTAAGACTTCATATATAACTTAGGAAACTATAAAATCAGGATGACATGGGGATATTTTTACCTTCCCCTGCAAGAAATTAACGTCATCTCAAATTAGGTCAACAGTAATGGAAAAAAAAAGATTAAAATGCAATATGTATTTTTACTCACTTTGTTTTTATCAATTTTCAGAGCTCAAGAGCTCTAATCACAAAGAAAAAAATATTTTCAACTAGTACCAATACTCAGCTTTATGGTCTACTCATGTAGTTAACTGATAGCAACAGAGATGTTGAATGCTATCACATATCAACGCAGACCTTCATTATAGATGTCTGAATTCTGTTGTTTTCCAAGACTTTGTGCTGTTCAGTTTGAAGAACTTCTGCAGTAGCATGATACGAAACAGTATTACTTCCTGTGTGAAATCTGCAGGAATGGAAAAAGAGTGAGAGGTGAAAATTATGCTTTTTTTGTGCAGCAAGGTTAAATTGCACTTGGAAAAGAAGATGTAAAGAAGTTCCAGTTTCACAGTCAGTTTAGGTAGGCCTACATACCATATCTCCTGGGTATTACAGTTACAAGGTGATATGACAGCTAACTTTGGATTACTTAATCACAGGTAGCAGTAGCACTCTAGCCACAACAATGAGATTCAGTATAGAGTGAGTTAGTTCACACTGAGCTTCATGCTGCTAGCTGCAGTATAGAAATAGGATAGAAGTCTGTTTTCTGATTGCTTTGATATGAAACTATTATGGGTGCTATTTTATGGTTTTTCACACTGTCCTAGATGACTGCACTGAGTGAAACATGATCTCTTTAACCACCAATAGAAATCAAAGACAGGAAATACCCTGCCTTGATACTGAACACATCAGCAAAAAAATAAAAGCTTTTAGTTGCAACTTTGAAGGATCGTTGTGGTATCCCCTAATTCCTGCAATACCTCCTTAGGTCTTCCTGGACTGCCTGGACTGGATGGCTTAGATGGACTAAAAGGTCAGAAAGGTTCTGCAGGAGCTCCAGGTAAAGAGCAGAAATAGCCACGTAGAACAGAAAATACTCTCTGACTGAATGTGTGAGAGATGATGCGTATCATTTTGACATTTGCCTTCTCCAGAAGTAATCATTGAGGGTCAGGCTAAACTTGCAAAAAGAATGTGAAGTGTGCTTAATGACACACCTGCAGTTATTTGTGAGGAAAACATTACAGCTTCCATTACTCAGATTTTTGGAATTTTACAAGGCTGTTTATACAATCAAAACGTTCAGTGCAGATGACTCCAAGTAGAACCAAGTTTCCAGATTTTTTTTTTATTATGTACAAAATAAACTATCAAATTAAACAAGACCTAAAGATTTCAGCTTTATACTGAGAGAAAACTAAAATTTAGGACTCTGCAACCTGCTTATATTTCAAATTATAGGTAATAATGACATTATTTAAAATGAATCCTGAAGAAGAGCCATAAAACAACAAAACTTCAGCTTCCAAGAGAAAACCAGAGAAACAGTGCTAGGCAACCCTTGCAAAGAGGAACATCTGCAGCTGGTGTTTCTGTTCTGCACATCTGTCTTTGTACTCACTGTAGACTTTATGTCCACAACTCTTTTCCTATAAAGGTCAAAGTGAAACAGGGCGCCCAGGATACCCAGGAGAGCCTGGACCAAAAGGAGAGAGAGGTGAATCTGGATGGCCTGGTATTTCCATTCCAGGCACCCCTGGAGAAAGGGGATTCCCAGGATTCCCAGGTAAGAAGAGGTTTTCTCCTCTGTGGTGCTTTGTAGAGTTGAACTGAACCTCATGCAAGCTCTCCCTCTGGCTAGTACAAACATGAATACATGCAAGGAGATTCTCTCACTAAAATAATAAAAAATGCTATTGAAAGCATTAATACTACAGGAGTGCAAAGAATGAGAAGAGAAAATGATCTACTTGGACAGACTCAGGAAACTGCTAGGTGGAGTTGCCTCCTGGGGAAAAACGAAGTACCTAAAGAAAGAGTGCAGTACAGCTGGTAGTCAGAGAAAAACAGTGCATCTACTATTCCAACGTAAACGCAAGATGGAACTGCATCACAAGACTGCTATGGTTATTCAAGAGCTTGGTGATGTAGGAATTGCATGAAAAGAAAAAAAAAGCGTATGGGATACATTCAGAACCCAGCTGGACACAGTCTTGTGCAAGCTGCTCTAGCCAGCCCTGCTTTGAAGAGGGAGTTGGACTACAAAATCTCCAGAGCCCCATTTCAGCTTCCACAGTTCTGTGATGAAAAACATTAGTTTTGCTCTACCAAACCTCACAACAGTGTCAAAAAAATCTAACTGATATGAATTCTGATAAAGTGAATTATTTTTATGATGAATACAGTACATTTTCTCAATTCAGTCTGCTTGTAAACAGAACGGTTGAGAAAAAAAAAGAGAAGTTTCATCCTAAGATACATTAACACTGATTGACATGAGAGTGTCAATGGCCCCCATAGCATAACTGTGTCCTGGAAGAACTCACTAAAGAGTAAATGGAAGGGTGGATTCAAAACACAAGATAGAAGAAACCAAATTATTCTTTAGAAAAGGCTGCAAAATACAGCACATGCAAATCACCTGCTAGTGTTCAGAAGTGTTATGCACAGGATGTAGCAACTTTTTCTTCCTCTCTCATGGAAGGGTACTAATGTCTTATTTTGCAAAAATTGAGATTAAAATTAAAAAAAAAAAATGTTTAAATGTAGGAAGTTTGTTGCTCACTAAAGTGTGTAGAAAAAGGCTGAAATCACTTTTGCTAGCAACAATCTGAGTAATTATCCTGCTTCCAGGCAGACTGATTTTATAGTCCTCTACTGTCTTACATTTTTGTCCTTTCTTTGAGTGTTAGAACTCAAGAGCAGGAGTTTATTTGTGGCAGCATGCCCATATATAACGTCGCTCTCTTTAGTTTAAGTAGATTAAATAGAAAGAATTAGAAATTTGAGATGATAAAGTATTTTCACTGACACAAAATGTCTTCCCAGTCACGGGTATATTCAGTACGCAAGTGAGAGCATACACAACCTCTATGCCCCTGGCATCATTCCTTTGCTTAGTAACTTACCTCTGTAATCCTAAAAGAAACCCTCGCTGTTTTGTGATTGTTTTAATATGTTCCCTTAGGTAGAAGAGGACCTGTTGGACCCACTGGACCCAGGGGAAGATCTCCCAGTAGTGCTCCTCCTGGTCTGCCAGGTGATCAAGGACCACCTGGTTTAGATGGCATCAGAGGTACTAAAAACAAAAATTTCATATTTATAAATGTAAAAAGCCTTCATCTGATGGGAGTCATTGATTTGCTGCCTGGGGGTAAAAGTATAAAAGCACATGGGGAACAAAACCTAATCAATGGTACAGTGAATAAACACTTCAGGAGTCAACACTGGATAGATCTCCAGAGCAAGAGTAATACAGACCTCCACATTCAGTTTTCTGATGTGCTTTTGTAACGCTATAGAAGTTCTATTGCTACAGCATATCTTGATTTCCACAGAAGCAAACCAGTAAGATTACTGGCATCTCTTTCTAGGAAAAAGCATAGAAGACATTGTGCATAGGCCTGCTGTAACTTGTGAAAAACTTTGTGACCTAAATCCAGCCTTGGAAAAGTTAAAACTGGCAACTCATTCATAAGGATTTTATAGACCTCACTTCTTCCTACAGACCCTGGTCCTCAAAGTAGAGCTTTTTTCAGTTGTTCTGACCCATTCTTTACCTAGTCCAAAGACTTGCTTCCTGTTGTAAAATAGGAGAATAGATAGGAAGGATAAATGACACTATAATAAAGAAAAAAGAAACAATGTCTCAGTGCAGGTAACAACTTGCCACCTTTTGCTGGCTCCTAATTCACACAGTTTCAGAGTTATTTGTACTATGTTTTCTTTACAGTGCCTTGGAGGAAGATCAATGCTAATATTTCCAAAGACACACAAGGACTGTCCTATGTTCCAGTGGAAAAAAGAAGTAGATAACAGTAGAATGTGACTATTTTTAGATGTCAATACTTTGTGAATTTAAGAATTTATTTTTATGGTTTACTGCAGGTCAGCCTGGGAGTCCTGGTCCTCCTGGAGAGACCATCTTTGTGCGAGGAGATCCAGGTGACATTGGTATTCAAGGGGCACCAGGTATTCCTGGGCAGCAAGGGCTGCAAGGAGCCAGAGGACCTCCAGGAAATCAAGGAAGAGAAGGTCCAAAGGGTACGATCTGAGATGTCTTTAACTAGCAGGTGTATTTATATCCAGCCCTGTGCAACTGAGCGTTTTGTACATGAGGCCTTGGGATTGCCATTGGAAAGTGCTGTAGCCAGATGGCAAGGGTATACATGAAATTTCTTAGCTCTGCCTTTTTACCTAGGGATAAGATAGAGCTGCAGAAGAAGGCCAGAGTAGCCAGATGCATACAGATTGTTTCCAACAACTTTCTGAAAGACGCCCCTACCAACCTGTGATGCTGAAGTAAAGCTAAAAATTGATCCTCCAAGATAGAGCAAGCTTTGTCTCTGTCTACAAGGGTCTACAGAAAGCAGAACAAGGTGTCTCACAGCTTCCCCACAGCAGTAGTTTGGGACTTTCAACAGATTCCTTAAAAGTTTGAAAACATAGTTCTAAATATTCTGCTTCCTCCACACAATTCAGCCCTGCTTACACCAATCCATTCCAATCTCTGCTAAAACAAAAGTCAAACTTTAATTCACTTCTACACTAGGGAGATAAAGGGTGCATTACTTTTTGCAAGTCAACAGAGTTGAGCTGTCTCAAGCATTCTTTGTTACTCAAGCAGCCAGACATCATCTTATTTATGTGTTCATCTTGGAATGCAACTACACATCTGCACAACTGCTTTCTTTCCAGGTCCTATGGGAATCCATGGCTCACAGGGCCCACCTGGTGCTGTAGGACAACCAGGAGACCAAGGCTTTCAAGGAAAACCTGGTCCTAGAGGTCCCACAGGTACGTGCCAGCTTGTTCCTCATTGTCACTCATTGTAATTATGATCTTTGTATTCATACGTAAAACAATCTTACTAATTTTTACTTGTATATAAAAAATTCAGGCAAACTCAAAAAGAATAATTGAGCTGTGTAAAGATTTCTGAATTATATATCTGTCACCTCATACAAATGATTTCAGCTCTCATTCCATTCTTTACTCTATTTGCATGTCTGAAATTTGTTTCCACTTGCACTGCAATGGCTGAAGTCTGCCTTCCATTTTTCACATTCTTCAGGCTTCATAGGTAAGTTGATGACTATTGATTATTGTTGATAAGGGTTTCCTTTTGTATAGGTGCTTTCCACACTTATTAGAAGGTATTTTTGGCTTGGCTGCTAGAAATACTAGATAATGCCACAACAACACATTGCTAATAGATTTTTCAGGTAAACAGCTACTGCTTCCAAACATACCATAATAACACACAGAACAAGCCTCATGCCATGATGTCAGTTAGACATGAAAAATGCCTTTGCTTCAAATTATTTTTTTAAAGACTAAAAAACAGGGAGACTCAGTAGCTCAGTATTTTATAATATTAAGTTATACACTTGAATTACCACAAGCAACTAACAGGAATATTGTTTTTTCACGTGAGAGCTACTGCTCTTTTATTTGGTTGTCATTTTCATATCATTTAATCTAATTTACTTCCATATTGCATGCAACAGGTGATCCTGGTGAACCAGGAAAAATGGATGACTCGTGTCCTGCAATCCCAGGGCCCCCTGGGGAAGCAGGACATAGGGGAGATGATGGTTCTATAGGACTACCAGGGCCAATAGGTCCCCCTGGGCCCCAAGGTAAGCTTGTGTTTTGAAATCTTAGATGTCTGTTTTCAGCCATTTAGACAAGGAATTGTAAAGGGTCACTGTGCCTTCTCTAACTTTTACCCTTAAAGCAATGGTCTACAGAAAGAAAAGTAGTGTGTTGGTTAATGATGAGGATGACAGACCAATATTGCTAAACCAGGCTATAATTGAGTCTGCTTACACTACATTCCTCTTTCTAGGCCAGGAAGGGCAAAAGCATCATGAGCTGCTGAGAAAGATAAATTCTTCAGATGACATTTTTCCTTTTACCAACAAGTAAAAAGCAATGCCTAGAATCCCCAACTGTGGTTTAATATTAACTGGTGGATTGGCCCAGACAGGTTATATTCAGAAGATGTTAAACACATCTTTAAATGTTAGCAAAACAGAGATTCATAAAGCCATGCTTTGCTAAGCAAACTCCTAAAAAGATATACCAGTGATTCCAGAGTTGCCATCTTCACAGAAAAACTGTAGCAAATACGTATGGTGTCTTCAGTTTAGGTTGTATCTAAATGTAGTGTCTTCAATTTAGATAGTGGAATCCCTCCTACGGTCTTAGACATTTCTTACTTAGGTGAGTTTGTTGTGGTAACTGCACTGAACATCCAATATCTCCAAAGAAAAAAACCAAACCTGTCATGTGCTCCCAATAGATTTCCTGCAGGGGTCACTGCTCTCATGAAAGTGAACACAAGGGAGTTTTCAGTGTACTATATCATTTTATAAAGCTTAATTGATTTGCCAACAAAGAGGCACTTCTAAGTTGAATTGCTGTTTTCATTCTATATATCCTTAGAACAGTCTCTGTAAAATCAGGCAGTGCAGTGATACACATTTGCACTGGCTTTTACAAAAAAACACTTAGTAATGCTTTTTCTTTCATTAACACAGCAGAATTCCAAACATCCCTGCTGAGAAAGCTACATAGATCAGAAACACTGAGGTTTCACTGGCAAAATTGGTGTACATCACTAAAACTTCCATGTACTTGAACCTTGGCAAAACAGCTATGCAACAGAAATTGAAAAGCTGTTCAACTGTTTCCAATTTTCATAATGAAAAGGTAACATGGGGAACGGTTGAATGCTACAAAACAGCCTCAAAAACCAGTCTGCAAGTTAAATAGTATAGTTTGCAAGGAATAAAGCATGCACCATTACTTATAACAAACTCCTGTGCTAGAGAAATATGTTCATCTGAAAGTTGTTTTTCCACAAAAATTGGAAAATACTGCCAAGTACAACAATATCTGACAAGTTAAGGCTGTGTTTAAAGTAGTCATGAGTGTCATTATCTGTACCCTAAATATGAGGAACCTATTACTGCTTGACCACTCTATTATCTGCTAATGTGCACAAGTGTGTTTGTATGTGAGAAATACAAGAAGCCTTCACTCTTCCCAACTGGAAGAGTTCAGCTGACTCTCTCTTTTCTATTAATACTTGAATACATGCATTGCTTCCCAGGAAGTTCAGCACGTTCAAAGGCTTTGCTGAATCAAGTCCTAAAAGATGAAAGCGTGCCACAATACATTACATTGTAGAAATACTAATGGCAGTTCTGCAGGAGGCTTGTCACAGTAATGTTTGTCACTGGTTTGATTTCATCAGTAAATCATACAAATTCCATACAGAGAATATAGAGCCTTACCAGCAGTTACCATTATTAAACTCTCACCTCTGTGCTACCACTGCAGTCAGCAGGAGAATAAGTTGTAAAGAGAATTCCCAGCAGCTCTGCACCTCTCTGTTCCTTAGGTGTTGTCTCTTTGTGGCACCATTTCTGCTGACCTTTTGCATACTGTATGTTTGGACAATATACAGACATCAAAAGGAGCTATATTAAGAGAGAGCACATACTTCACATTTATCTAGGAAGGAAAGGGGAAGAAGGGTCATGTGGCCTGCCGGGTCAGGATGGCTTACCGGGAGCACCTGGACCACCGGGTGACCAAGGGCACGTGGGAGAGCAGGGACCCACTGGACCACAAGGTAAGAGCTGTTTCTTTTTCTTCACCATTTACTGCCATGGAACGGGAGAAGCAGATACTGTAACATCATTTTGTAGATAACTTCACTGATGTTCGTGGATAGTAGTGGCTCCAGTTCAGAAAACTTGTAAAGACTCAGCAGGAGTTCCACCTCAAGAAGTGTTGGATTTCCTGTCAGTGCTGTTGCTGCAGCTCCTCAGCCATGTCACTTCTGTGGGGAGAAGTGCAGGGTGCACAGACTGAGTTCCCCCTGCTCCTCTAATTCACACGTGGATACATCCATCTCTGACCTGGGAAACTATGGCACTTCTTTCTGCCTCAGTTCAAGCACTGATAGTGACATTCCTGGTTATCACCATAACACAAGAAGGACTGCTCGAAAGAAAATTTATCTCTGCATCTATGATCAATCAGTCAATAAACCACACATGATTAAAGGTCATTTATCAGTAGGTATGCATCTCTGAGACAGGGCTACTAGTGCAATTGTCCAAGTAATTGGAATTGTATTTCAGCTGTGACAACTGTTTAATAAACTATTGGTTTAACATGTGAGGAAAATACATTGACTGTTATTGCAGGGATTCAGATTCAGTCCAAAGTAATCCATGTCTGAGTCTGGAAGATCACCGCCTACCTCAGATCATTTCTTCATAGATAAATACCCATGCAGCACAGGGCAGAAGTACAGCACAAAAGCCAGCTGTGAAACATTCTGTGACATGAGTTTACTGGTCTCTATCACCCATGACAACCTCTGAAGTTAGCATCAGATTCAGTCATAAACCCCTTGTGGAACACTAAAATACAGTGAAAGAGAAACATTCCCACTAGCTACATGTTCCTGCCATCAAAATTACTTTACCTTTTCTCCCATGTACATAAAGGTCCACCTGGCCAGACTGGTATCCCAGGACCACCAGGGCCCCATATTAGATCTTCAAGTGGATTCTTGCTCGTCCTTCATAGTCAGTCAGACAGAGAACCACTCTGTCCACAGGGGATGCCAAAATTATGGACTGGCTATAGTCTGCTGTACCTGGAAGGACAAGAGAAAGCTCATAATCAAGATCTCGGTACGTATTGCAGTATACAGTTTCTATCCGGGTAAGATCCAGTATGGTGTGGTCTATGCAATGAAAGATCATTCAAATGGAGTACTGTCAAAAAAAAAAAAAAATCAGTCAGTTATTTTCTACAACAGAACTATTCCAAAATTAATAGTAGTTTGCTTCACCCATCCTGGCTAGCCATCCTGGGCTGTCTTTGGACTCACTGGAGAGATTCTCTTAGATCAGGAGCAGCTTGGGAAAAATAGCTGTTTAGGTTTCAGATGATTAAAGTCAGACAGCATGAATAAGATTTACAAATAAAACTGTGCATCATATACAGCAGAATTCTGTGCTTTTGAGTCTAATTTTTTATATATTTGTTTTCAAACCATTCTCCCAAGGACAGTTATTTCTTGGAGTCTTGAGCAATTTCTTCTACATAAACAATTTGGACTGGAGTTAGCTGAATAAACCTAAAAAACTGATTGGCTTTAGAAAATTACTTCTATGTGAACTAAATTATTGTAATCTTGTTCTGTAAGAGGCAAAGGAATCTACTAGGAAGAAAGATCACGGTCCTTACTGGCTGAACAAAAAACTATTTAAGAGATTAAAAAAAACCCACAATTTTTTATTTTATTTTATTTTTTTACTACTGCTTTGAAATGTTTTCACTATTATGGGTTTGGCATTCCCAGGGATAACCACAGTTGGTAACAAAATGTCTTATAAAAACAGTGAAAACATAATCCAAATAAAGTCCTTGTTCCCTGTGACCAGTGGGTTCTTTTCTCAGGCATTTTTTCATACTTAGGGTACTCCAGATCACGTACTATTACTGGTATGGAATATTATGAGTGATAAACAGAATTGGCTTCTCTATAGAAACAAGTTAAAAGAAGTCATCAGAGAAATACTCTTGTACAAAGTTCAAGGAAGAACAGATCTGCAGTATTAACTAGATAGGGCATCATGAATCTTAATTCTAGGAGAATTTCACTTTGAGAGTCTGCGAAACATTTCTGTAATGCAGTAGAATTGCTGAGATTTCAGCTTAATGCACTGGTAGCAAAGGTTTGGCATACTTCACAAAGTGTTCTATTTTGGCATTCTTTTTCTCTACTTCTTCTAAAGAGCTGTTAACTAGCTCATCTCTTCAGCCAGCCACTGCCTCCTGCCCCATTTATTTTTCAGCATTGGCAGAGATACAAACCTTGTCCTACCTGTTTCCCCTGGTCACTAACTGCATCACGTTTAAATACTGGACAGCAACGCTGTTCAATGTTATTGAATAAACCAAGGTACTGATTGGTTAAAAATAGTTTGTGTACAGTATAGCTAACCACTTTTGTAGGGAGCCTGAGAGGTTTAAGATACCTGAGTTACATAACTCCTGTCAAGACCTGTAGTTTTGCAGCAGCTTTGGACAGAAGATTATCATCAACATACCTGAAAAGAAGTGATGACTTTTTTTTTTTTTAATTCTTATTATTCTCAGGTCTGGCAGGATCTTGTCTTCCTGTATTTAATACCATGCCCTTTGCTTACTGTAATATCAACCAAGTCTGTTACTATGCCAGCCGAAATGACAAGTCATACTGGTTGTCAAGTGCTGCTCCCCTACCAATGACGCCACTCTCTGAGGAAGAAATACAACCATATATAAGCAGATGTGCTGTATGTGAGGCCCCCGCTCAAGCAGTAGCAGTTCACAGCCAAGATCAGTCAATTCCTCCCTGCCCAATGAACTGGAGAAGTCTTTGGATAGGATATTCTTTTCTGATGGTAAGTGTGTGGGCACATGATTTCTTTCATACAGCTTTTGTGTTCTAAAGATTCAAACATTTCAGCTCTGAAGGAAAAGCAAGCCAACAAATATCTAGCAAACTACCAAGGAAAGTTCACGAAAAAGACTTCACAAACTGAGGGTCAGTTTCTGAGATCACCAGAAATAGTGCCACTGAAAGTAATTGGAAGAAGAGAAAAATGAAAATCATTTTCATATTTTTCACACACAGTTCTCAGAAGTTCTTTGGCTCTTCCTTCCAGCACACAGGATCCGGTGACCAGGGCGGTGGGCAGTCCCTCATGTCTCCAGGAAGCTGCTTAGAAGACTTCAGGTCAGCGCCGTTCATCGAATGCCAGGGCCAGCGGGGAACCTGTCAGTTCTTTGCGAATGAATACAGCTTCTGGCTAACAACAGTGATGCCCGACCTGCAGTTTGCATCAGCCCCCTTGTCAGGAACTCTTAAAGAAGGACAAGAGCAGAGGAAAAAAATCAGTAGATGTCAGGTATGCCTGAAGCATGATTAAGAAGTGAAACAAATTAATAGCTAGAGTGAGAAAAAAACATGCTAAAGACTTAAACAGTATTTAACATGTAAATATATTTTAAAGTGTGCAACTCTTTTTGTTTGAATGGTATACAAGATGGAAAGATGCATCTATTCCACTTCATCCTCCCACGTGCACATACCTACAGGTAGTACAATTCAGTGTTAACTACTGCAGTCCTTTACCTTAACGTACAGGTAACAAGCTGAACTTGCAGGTTGAATCAAGTCTGGAATATCAAGAAAATAGTACAAGAGTGAATAGTCAGGACAGTGGATTTCCTGTTAAAAGTGGCATTTAGAACAAGAGAATATGCATTTATACAGCATATTATAAATAACTGTCTATTAAGAGGTGTGTAGGTACAACACACAAACGTCTCAAAGTCCTAGAGCTGAATTTCCCGAGCTTAAGAAATTTTCCCATGCTGTTTCTGAGGGAAGGGGAAAATGCAATTGTTAAAAACACATGATTACACATAATAAAAGCAACAAAGATCAAAGTCTTTTACTGCTGCAGTACCTAACAAAACTGTGAAAGAACTTAATTGAGATTTCATAAGTAACAACAAGTTGCAAATCCATTTGACAGCAGATTATGTAAGAAAATAAAATTAGATGAGATAATGAAGCCTTAAAAAGCTGCATTTATATTAGTGATGAATTTCGTGAGAAGAGGTAAGTAAAATTAAGCTCTAATCCAAGTAGCAGGAGACAACAAAGCAGTTTCTAATACTAATTGAAAAGAAATTGTAGCAATCTGATGATCTTCCAAGGGAGGAATGTAAGAACCAGTTGGAAAATGTTCTAAACAATTGTTAAAGGCCGGGGGGGGGGGGGGGTGGAAGGGGGCTTTATTTAAGTTATTATTATTATTAGAAATATACCACAGGAAAATTCATCACCTTTCAGAGTGTTATGGAATGGTTCTATCTGGATACACTTTTTATTACTGAAAGTGTTGATTATGAAAAATTGTATAAGCTTAAGCACTAATCACTTTCTGAAAAAAAAAAAAATTAAAGAAAAAAAAGCTGATGAATCTGTCTGTAATCCATCAACCCAGGTTGTGTTTCTGATTTTGAAAGAGGCATTAGGGCACACAGCAATTGAGGGAAAGACAGAAGTTGATATGATTGCATCAGTCCCCCCCCACTATGCAGCTGAAGATAGCCAGTCTACTATGACACTGCAAGCTCTCTAGCACTGCACATGAGATCTCATCAATCCTTTAAGTGTTGCCAACATCCAAATTCAGGAAACAAACCACATCCATCTGGGCAGTTTTCTTTCTAGAACTCCAGACAGACCACTGTAAATGAGATCACTCAGCAGACCGAAGCCTGGTCTTGCACAAGCAATCCCAAAATAACTTTAATTGTATTCAGTCTGGTATACCTTAAAGAAAGGCTGCGAATGAGAGCTTCAGTTCAATGCTTTACATGCCCTCTGGAATCAGCTGTCAGGGCAAGAAAGAAAAAAGCATTCAAGACCACGGGAAGATGGGTCAAGTAAAAGTAATGGGGAGCAGTTGCTTGCAAGAAAAAAGGTTACTCAAAAAACAGTTATGAAGAAGAGCAGTCAGGAAAGGGTCTGCCTTGCCTCTGAACTATAAAAACTTCTACACAATCACTTTGGTAAAAACTGCAGCAAGTAAAGGAATTACTTCCCCAGAAAGGATCTATCTCACGGCTGGATGCTACTTCAGAAAGCACTGCTTACAAAAAGTAACCACTGGAAGTTCTGCCACCACAAGCAGCTGGAAAACAAGCAAGGCAGGGGAAAGCTGTCAACAGCATTCAAACGGATGCTGCCCTGTGTTTGTACTTTTCTGTCCACTTCATCTAGATGGACCAGCAGGTATTGAAAGTTCAATTAGAGGTGAAACTTTCTAAGTGTTAAATGGAAAAACAGCTTTACATCATTGTGGAATTTATATAAACACACGGTTCCCCAGCATAACACAGATAGCCCTCAGAATCTGAAAACACCTCTGAGCAAAGCTCACCTTTTCAATCACCACAGTGCTCAGCTGCTTCTCAAAAGGAGACAGGTCTGTTCAATGTTTTGTTTTCCACGGTTACAGTGAAGCAATGGAACAGAAGATGCAAAAGATTTAGAATGAAGTATTCAAGCCCCAAAACTACATCATGTTCCGCTTGGTAAAATAAAAATGTGCTATAAAAAAAAAGCAAGATCTTTTGCAGAACTTAGTCTTTCCCTGCAATTATTACAAATATCAGTTTTAAATGCTTAAGCTGTTTTTCCATGACGGCCACTCGGACCTCAGCTCTTCTTTTTCAAATCTGTGGTCAGAATGGAAGCAGGAAGTCTGACCTGTGCACACTGTGTATTGCAAACACTGACAGACATCGCTGAGTTACAGTTTGCTCTAATGCAAATGAACACCTTGCCAAAACCAGATAAGTTGCACTGTTAAGAGAATAGCTGAACTTAGCTAATTAAGGACAATACAATCCACCTGTTAATTAGGCAAAAGAACATAACAGCTCTCTCAGATGCAGTGTATGTGTACACTGGAACTAATTATAAGGAATCAGCAGGAAGGTCATCCCACGCTCATTAACACCGTACAGATTTAGGAGCCGTTCTCTAGATCAGTACCTAGAGAAGCCAAATACAAACTGCTGACTCACACACGTGGTCTTCCCACCTACAGCTCTTAAATGATCCCTGTAACGAATCCTCAGGTGAAGGACTAAACGCAATTGAACACCCTCAAATAATGCAAGAGCCAGCGAATGGTAGATGTTAAACTCTGATATTTGTCTCATCTGCTCCAAAAAGACTACAGAAGGCGACTGCAGAATGTGTTAGCTTATCACAAAGCCTCACTAATTAGAATTAGAAAGCTGGTGCTCACGTTCATTTTGCTGCACATTGGAGTTTCTTGTAAATGAACAAAAGACTTGAGCTTACCTCTGTTCTCATACAGCAGATGACTGCTACCATGTGATTCTCAATCCTGTGTCTTACAAACCCATTGCCTTACTCTTCAGATCACACAGGTGAATAGGAGTAAAAACA
Organism: Callipepla californica brunnescens; assembly: GCA_023055505.1. Classification (NCBI taxonomy): domain Eukaryota; kingdom Metazoa; phylum Chordata; class Aves; order Galliformes; family Odontophoridae; genus Callipepla; species Callipepla californica. The sequence goes on along the minus strand of JALIRH010000008.1, from coordinate 8,523,524 downwards.
TCCACACCAGATGAGGTGTTACAGCAAGCTGCCATTCTCCAGTGTTCTCAGCTCTGAGCTAGCTTATATGCACAATTTCCCTTTATGAAAAGTAAATTTCCTTCTAAACAGCTCTACAACTGGAAGCTGAAAATTGTTAATATTTACTTACCCTGATTTAAGGTGATGACAATGGAAGGGAAGCAGGACAGATTCTGATCCAATCTGCGGCCTGTGTTGAGAACAGCATCACCAGTGACCCTCATCTAGCACAATCTCTCCTGCTGTGGTGATGTGCCATGTTGACAGTGCATTTTAGGGCACTTTCCCCCTGAGGAGAAGCAGTATTGCTGGGAAATAAACAACTCGCAGTGAATGCATGCTTTGCCTTGGCTCAAAGGCAAAACAGAAGTGGGGAAAAAAAAAAGTCTAAACACTGCTCTTTAACTATATCTTAATTTTGGACTGCAATAGACCCGTATTTACGAGCTGTAAAATGTGAGGTCATGATGTTTCAGCAGTGTGCCTGTTCACAAGCCTGCTGATTGCCATTCATTAAGCGTGTGGGATTTCTTACATGGGAACTGATCACTGGGGTCAGGCAAAGCACAAAGCATTCACCAGCCATCACAGCTCCTGAATCAAAGGAAACAAACTTCGGGTTTCTTTTTTAATCAGAACTGCTCTTTTTTCCCTTTTAAATCCTTATGTAGGAATTATCAGCCACTGAACAGTCAGAAAATAGTCAGTGTGGAATTCCCCATTCACATACACTGCCCTCAGTTTTAGCCCCCGAAGAGACAGTGGTACACAGGAATATCATCAGTGACTTGCATCTACCAACCCCACTGGATGTAAGTCTCTACTAAAGAACCATGCTGTAAAAGTTACCACAACGCTATTTAAGATTGGAACTTTCCAATAATCCAATCCCCAAACTTCCTCTAAGTTCGGAAGGAGCAGGTTTAGTCCTGACACTATTAATCTGCCCCCTCAGTATCACAAGTCTTCATTCCCAGCAATACTATGGCAGCTATATTTAAAATACACACCTTAACTGGTACAATGAAAAACAGACAGTGTGAAATATAAAAACAATTTATTTCCATTTTTTTTATATGAAAAAGTGAAAACAGCTGAACAACTGTGAGTACTGAGAGGTTTAAGAATTTAATGGCAAATGCTCAACAAAATCTAAGTACGAGGAACTTCCTGTGTTACTCACGTGGTTGTAATCGTGTTCTTCACTTTGTTCTCCTTTTTTCTGCTAACTAGCGGAGCCCAGTGGTTTTAATTAAAGTAATGGTTAGACAGTACGTTGCACAGCATTTGACCAGTGCGTTAAGTTTTGTTTTTTGCAATGCTCCTGCTTCTTTCTTACACAGCATTATTACACACGGAGCAAAGTATGCAAACTATGCATTTTTGCTATTTAATTCAATATCAGGAAGTTAGCCCACTGTAAGGCACGAGTACCTGCTCTTTTATTCTGCAGCTACTGAATATCCTGAAAAACAACCAAGGCACGCACATATCAGGAAAAAACAAGACCAAGAACATGAGAATTCACCATTACTTATCCTTGGTTTTAGAATCTGACAGAAAACGCTGTGCATAATATCAACAGTGAACTGACTTCACATGGCACAGGTTGGAGATCAAACCTCTGCAAGGAGATCACTACACTGCTCATCCTGGCACCCCGTCAGGCGAGCGCTGAAGAGTTTCAAGCAGTTCTGTGCCAAGACAAAAATCAAATCATTCTTGTTCAGTCACAGCTCTTCAGGTCTGAAAATAGTTACAGGAGTTATCGTTCAGAATAACTTTTTCCCATAAACAGGAAAAATAAGTCAGGCAACGAATGTTTTTTCAGAAAGATACTCAAAAAACCCAACCATTCAGGTTTGTTAGTTAGCATTGCTGACAGGCAGACGTGGCGCTGGCAGGACAGCCACCACGCGGCAAGCAGCGAATACACGGCCTGCCCACGGGGACAGCCAAGCTCCCACAGCTGCTGTCAGTCACTCTGGAATTCAGTCAACAAATGCTTTCTAGAAAATGAAGAATTCAAAGCAAGCTGCATTAAGGCAAGATCTCCACCAGCCTGTGAACTACTACCACTGCTCACTGGGCCTCAAGGGAGATGCACATAGAGATGAGGAATAGTTGAATAGTTTCTACAGCTCGATGAACAGCATATGCACAATATAACTCAATATAATTTCCAAACCTTCTTAAAAAGGAAGAAAGGTGTTCCTAAAAAGTAGAAGTTAACAACTAAATCTATCCCTTGTATGGCTTATGCATCCTTTCCACGAAAAGTGTAAGTGTAAACCCATGACCCAGCCACTGTCCTCATGGCAGTCTTTTCAAGTGACAATTCACATCCCAATCCCAGAAGAGTTGGTCATCACAAATCAAAAATATGTAAAAAAAAAAAAAAAACAATTGCATAGCTTTAAAAATGCACTTGGGGTTTGCTGGTTTATGTGATTTTTTTTCCCTCTGTAATGGATGAAGACAACCTGTTGCCTGAGAATGCCAGCAGTTGAAGAACCAGGCTACACAGAAGAAAGAAGTCTTGTAAAAAACAGTTCTCTTTCATCTTTAAGGTGCATCCAAACAGTGTGACAAAGGGCACATTTTGATTCCCAACCCATTTTTATCCGATTTTGAGTTGAAGCTCACAAAATCTTCTGCAGTTTTGCAATTAGTAGTAAAAAGACAAACAAAGAAAGAAAACCAAATAAATAAATTTGCAAATATTTTGGTAATTCTGAGTATCACTTCACAGTTTACATCAACACCGCCACTGTCATTGCCTCCAAAACCTGCGAAGCCTCTGCCTTCTCATTTCCTCTTCTGAATGCTGCTCAGGGGGAAACCAAAAACCATAGGGTCGCCGCTCATTACTGTACGTTGCTCCACCAAAATCTATAAGACAATGAGAAACAATTGTTATTTTGTCCTGCAATTTGAAAAAATTGCACATATACACAGCAATCCAAAACATCACAACACAAAGGAAACGAGGAGTTGAATGTCTCCCATTCCAATGGTTTTGGGACTGTCCATTTCCAACAGCTGCTCTTAAAACTCTGACATGGAAAATAACAGCAAGAACACTCCCACACCTGGAAGTCTAGCATGGATCAACTTGGGAGTACGCGTTTTTCACCATCTCCACTTCATACAGTAAACTCCAGATTGCTAAAATATTTAGACATCCTCACTAGCTACTTCTGGCAACATAAGCTTCTGTATTTGCTTATATAATAGCAGCCCAACGCGCTGACCCATACCAGATGCACACAGCTCTGTATTCAGCTGGCAGCACGCAATTTTGGAGATAAACTACACTTGGCACGTCAGCTAGAGAGAACTGTAAGTTAAAGTGAGCAGAAATACCTCAGCAGGACTGAAGGAAGGTTCTCTGCCCTGGCACTGCAAGGGGAAACAAAGCAAAGCAACCCTCCAAACTCACACTGGTTTGCGGAGCAAAGAGGAGATTAAAAGGCTGTGGTTACACACAGCCCCAAACAATGGACCTCGGGAAACAAAAATGAGAAACCATTCCCTGAGCTAACGCACAGTGCTCAGGATAAATAAATTAGCCTTAAAGATATCGCAGCAGTCTTTGTGATACTTGGTACTTCTTAAACCTCCACCTCAGGATCTCATTTACATCAGTACAAGCAAACAGAAAACCAAAGGCAGGCATGCTATCGTGATCATTTTCAAAACGGATTTCAACCACAGTCTGCAGTGAGCAGGTGAGACCTGTTTACATTGCATCTTAGCAGGAAGAGCAATTTACAGATGGGTTCTTCTAATTGCATATTCATTCAGAGGAGCATTTCAGTTTGTAGAACACTCGCCTCAAATGGTGTTCTGTGAGAATACTCGAACATTGTCAGAATTTTTCCTGCTTGCCAAGAAGGGAAGCTCTGGGAAAAGGCATCCAGAGATAACTACAGCTGCCCGGACACTGGCAGGCAGCAGCAGCGTTCAGGAAACAAGATGCACTGTGGGAAAGTGTTTTTTAAAGTCATTAACACTCAGCAAATTAATGCCTATCTTAGTATTGTATCTTCAGTCCGTCCCTCTGTTTTAACCACTAGAGACAAATCTGAACATAAATTCAAGCTGTTACTTTGTGTCTGGAAAGGGCACATCATTAATGGACAAACGTTACTCGAACTCTGGAACTTATCACCCAACTAGATGGGGACTTCATGGCAGAACAGCACACCACGCTAGGAAGTTCATCAGATGAGGAACTAACGTTATCTCATTTTGAATGCTTTTCAATGGCTTATCTTCAATTGTGAAAATGATAAATACACACGCATGGCAGCAAGGGCAGGTGGGCTTCAAGAAAATGATGAGAGTACTGCACAGAGCTCATGTGCATCAGAAACCCTACAGGTTAGCACAGGTCCTGTCGCTGGTCAGTGCTGTTTTTCACTTTAGATCCAAGAGCAATCTCATGGTCTACAACAAATCCATTAGCTTGATTAATAATTAACGAAACCCATTCTGCTAATGCTCATTTACTGCATTTATTTCCCCTCGTTTCACTTCCTTATATAGAGAACGTGTTTTTAACTGTGTCCTATTGAGCACAAACTGAGAAATATCAGCTTGAAACATTTTGTCACCCAATGAACTGCATTTCTTCTGCTGTGAAAAAGCCCAATAACTTCAAACCAGGAAGCAGGAGCAGGGCGGGCAGCAGGCATCAGACCTTTCCATGGGTGTGCAAAGGGGAAAAAAGGCCCACGAATGCCCAACAAAGCTTTTAAAACCAATTCTATGAATGGTAGAGATGTCCTGGAATACTGTATTATCGGTGTGTAAACTATTACAGGCTGAATCCATGACAACGTTCTCAGTAACAGTGTTTATGTCAGTGCATGGAAGTTTCAAAAGTCACTTCAATTCTTGTTTCTTTTTATGGGTATGTTACACCTGGGGTAAAGTAGAAAATTAACAGCAACTTAATACAGAAAGATATGCATTCTGACTTATGAAGAATAATACAGTCAAGACTCTAAATCCTGCAAACGGCTGCACCACACAGCACCAACACTGCACTGCAATGCTCAACTTTTAAGAAGTCCTCATTAAAACATTTCAATTAAAAAAAAAAGTTTTCTGCCACGCTGCTGTCCATTAAACAATGTTTCTCATGAAGTTGTGGATTTTTCTGTGTAGCACCCGTGCTCAGCTTTTACTTAAGAAACCAGAGACCGTTGGCAAATTCAGACGAGTATGGGCAGAGGGCACAAATATATACACTCAATCACAAGGAGCTGCAGTAAGCACCAGAAATGGGACGAGATTTTATACCAAGGAAGCGAAGCACTCCTTTATCTGCTGACACCAAAATAAGAGCAGCAGCGTGCTGGGAAATGAGCACGGAAAGATATTTCTGTACATCAAACAACGCGGTGATGAGTGAAGTTGTTTCACCGAGTTGTAAAATAAGAACATAAATACATAAGTGCATATATTTAAATGATCCCATTACCCAAAATAGTTCTGCCGCCTTTTTTAATTACAACAGAAATATTAATGAAGCCACATCCTTACCTAACCAACATATTTATAGGCCATGCTGTTCAGAAGTGGTAATTAGGCCACAACCGTGCAACAAGAGAATGTAATCTTCTTGACACATCAGCAAAAAGCTTCAAGACTAATGGGCTTTACGACTGCATTCACAGTGTGTCAAAAACAGCAGTAACAGAGAGAGAGACAAAAAAAGCAAAAGGACGTAATGCAAAATCAGAGCACAGCACTGAGCCCTCACGTTGGGTACTTTACAATTAATTTCACTGTGAATGAGAACTGCCTTCTGTGCGCATGGAGAACGCTCTTACTGTGAGAGCTTTTTGTTGCTGAAGTTTACAGCTATAAAGCCAACAACAGAATAGAATGACTATAACAGCAACTAGTTTAATTAAACCTCATTACTGTAAAGCAGATAACGCGTTGGTAAACGTTTCCATTTATTCTGAAGTGCCCATTGCAGTTTGGCAAGGGGAAGAACAGCTCTGAGCTTAGAACCCAGGACTTTCTACCCGTGCAGATTAGAAGAGCTCACTGCACAAAGGAGCAAGCAGGTTCCCCAGAAGCACTGGAGGTGTTGGTCAAGGTGTGTGGCAGCGGGCCAGCTTGCTTACCCTTCACCTACACAGCGCTCTGCAAGCAACATCAGATGTAATGACGATTGGCAATACAACATCCTGTCAGTGCAATAATCATAAAGACATGTCTGAAGGGCGCATTTTTCTCCTCTGCATTAAGTGCGGCAATAAGGAAGAAAAAAAATTAACCAGATGATGACTTTATGGGGACACTAAGACAAAATCACCACGTGGGGTTTTCATTCTACTTCTTGTGCCCTCCACAGAAACACTGCCACGAGTGCCCCATGCCTCCTGCTCTCTGGAGTAATGGCCTCACTTTTAGGTTAGGCAACAGGATTTTCAAGAGCTTCCACAAGCGTCAGGGAGACTGAATATGAAAGACAAAGTTGTGTTGTACTCCACTGCACACTGACAACATCAGGGAACGGTTGTGCAATTATTACCTGTGTATAATTACACTTTATTTTAACTGCAAGGTGCAGTCTCTCAATAGAAAAAGAAAAAATATAGAAGAGATGCAAACCAGAACACAGTCTGAGGGCTGCAAGGACCTGGCCAGGATTCTGGCCAACAACTGGAGATTTATCCTTTCCATGAATCTACTACAAAATACTTATTTACGGAGTCAGACATCAGGAAAAGATTGAGAGCATTTTTTGAGACGATCCCAACGAACACAGTGCGAGTTACACTCGGTCTACAGATTTAATCCAGTGATAAAATAACAAGAGTCAATAAAATAGTAAATTAATGGGTAATTCCATGATTAGGATTATTCACTGATCTTAGTCTGGAGAAACTTCCTGTGGTAAATTAGACTCGCTCGTGTTCTCAATAAATTTAATATACTTAAAATTACGTTTGGGAAAAAAACAAAACAAAACATGGTTTTTCTTCTAGTGCATTTCTGCATTCCTAACAAAGGCACAACAACAAAGAAATCCTAAACAATACCCTTTTCCCTGTGCCAAGACCAAGAACCCCAAACAGACGGATGGAAATACCAATGACGACTGAAGCCACTCCGCAGCAACTCCCACTTTCTCCAGAGTGGAAGCAAGCACTTTTATGCAGCCCCCACACAGCTTCTTCTAATTACATCCACAGCTGTTCAGCAGAAGGGCTGCTCTCCAGCAAGGTGACCCTGCCAAACCCACTGTGGAAGGAACATTTGTTCCTCTATGAAAAAGATCAAGTTACTAAAGGGAAAAAAAAAGTCCAGAGACCACTGAAGTCAACGAAAAGCTTGTGTTTGTATCACTGAGCCTGGGATCAGAACAACAACAGACTATCTCCATGTGCAGCCCCAGCTTCTATAATAGAAGTAGTATGAATGTAAGGAAAACATTTCTAGCCACAAAGGTTTAACTATTTCTTTATTGAAAAGCTTTCTCGCTATTTTAATTTCTTCATCAGTTGAAATTTGCATGAAGGAAAGGATCCAGAAGAAAGCTGCACTGGTGGTGCCTTCAAAAGTATTTCTGCGTCTTTAGGAAGCCAGAGGAAAAAAAAAAAAAGTATTTTGTATACTTTTTAGCATGAAGATCTACATGCATGCTTCGTGTCAGTAGTAATATATATACATATACATAAGCACAAACAAAATGAACGGTTACTGAGATTTGTAGAAGCTGGGAACTACCCTGTCACTGCCAACTGGTTGCCTCAAGGCAAAGGAAGGCAGCCGTGCAAGGCAGAGTTTCCAAAAGCACCAGATGCAGTACCAAGTGTTTGATGTGAGGAACAAAGGATGTCACCATCCCCAGACATTAAATGCTGAACTCAGTAACCTTAACACAGTGCTACATCCAGGGCAAATCAGAGAGAAGCGAGCAATACCCGCCCTGGAAATCTGCCCCAGCAAAGCACTGGTGGGCAGGGTCACAGCCCACAGATGCAGTTTGACAGAGAGCTGCTCAGAAAGCTATTTCAGAAGCAGAGTGGTACTACTCAGGAGAACTTCTGGCCCAGAACACACTGCTGGGTACCTAAGACCAAACTTCAACTAAGAAAAAGAAATTGGACTTTAAGAATCAAGACACCAATCTTAGCATGGCTCACCTGAAATGTTTAACTCAGAGGATAACTGACTGAAGAAAGATGGGATTATAAAGCATTTCTGCTTCGTGGTTCTTGCAATCTTCAGTGGATCTAGCACATATCATAGGGTACTACTAAAACGCCCGGTCTCAATGCAAGAAAGCAGAAATAGGACCTCTAAACTGACATTGAGAGACCTGGCAAAGCCAGGTGCCCTCATATTTCACAGCCACATTGCAGATGTACCCATGGTTACCCTGTACATTTCTTTTAATGATTTAAATCAGAATAAAAGAAATGCACATCTGGAAATCTGCACTGTGACATAACAGGACTTCTATGTATACACACAGGCAATCCACGTTAACCACAAAATACAAAGAGCATCACCTACATGTTCAAAAACTTAAGAGAAAAATTCCTTTGTGCAGGGACGCGAGTCCACAAGGGATTCTTCACATTCCTGAGACTGAAAAGCACAGACTTGGAAGTTCAGCTCACACAACAACCCAGCGCCCACCAGCACAAAAATGCAAACCCACGTCCCACCCCAATCAAGATATTCTTCCAAGGAAACAATAGAGAAGAGATAGGGCACGCTGGGGTTACAATGAAGACAGCTGCTAATATAGGATGAAACCAGAATGGAAAGCCATATATTCTAGCTCCACAGTTTAAACTACATGGTTTTACATCATAAATAATGTTTAATTAGAAAAAGAATCATAGCCCTTAAGTTACATAACTAAATGAAGAAGGGCTACTGCCATTTGTGACCTATATAGGACTATATTTATGGGAATAAGAATGAAATAAAAATAATAATAGTTAGATAATGCTGCTTACACTGGCATTGTTTGAATCAAAGAACCTAAGCTGGTAAGGGCAAGAATATCCAAGTTCCTTCAAGCAACTCAGACTGGGTTGCTCTCACAGTTTCACAGTACACTAAGAGCAATGCCTACATGCATCTCATACCAACAACAAGATACTGCGCAAAAATAAAGTTGCAGTTCGGGTGTGCCTGGACTCAGATTAAGCAGAAATGCAGCAACATCATGCTGGGTTTAGGAACTGACGTATGGGAGCGTATACAAAGTTACTGATTGAACTTGATGCCTCTTAATACAAATTGGTTTGCAGTCGTGGACAACAAGTGATCCTGGGACACTGTGCCACGATGGCTTTCCCAGCCCAGCAGCACGCTGACACAGCAGAACAGATCTATGTTCCAAATCTAATGATCCATTTTGTGGCCACATAAGAAAAATATTACTACTAGCCTTTTCTCAGCCAAGCTACAGAGCAATGGTGATGGTTGAAATGTCACAGCTAGAAAAGAATATGAATCAGAGAAGAGTACCCTAATTTTGGTTCTGGTACCTGGGCTTACCCCTTTTCAGGTGTCTGTTTCGAATCATTTCATGTCATTTTCAGTCACTTTAAGTACCTGTTTCATCACCCATGTCACCATGAACACCATGCTTCAAGGAAAAACATCTTCTGCTGAAAGGACAGTTCTCACTCAAGCTAATTATTTTTCATACAGACAGGAAGAATATTCTATTTGCACATTAGCACAATAGATTTCATCTCCTTTGCATCGCTCTACAGCAGGTATATCAACTGAATATTCTGTTTTGTGTTATCTTAGAAATAAGCTGCTGCAGACCCAAGAACCTGCAAGAGCAGGGCTGTCCTACACTGACTGCTTGGAAAAACAGGCAAACAAAAAAAGGCTCAGTGTATTTCCCTGGTAGATTAAAATAAACAAACACAAAGACGTCTCCTACTCTTGCATGTTGGACAAAACACTGAGAGTGAAAATAAATGAATAAAACACAAAGTAAAATTCCTAAGACAACATGAATGATATCAAATGTGCTAACTGTTGCTGACAGAACAGATGAATCAGAGGCTATTTAATTAAATCCCTTGGAAGCTAAGTTCCACAACAACTACCACGATTTTCACTACAGTGTGATATTAAGGGAGCTGCTCAGATTGCTCTTAATTTCTATGCAGATCACAGTGATGGTTTTGCTGTAGAAACCAGGATGGGTTTCCATGTTTTTTTTTATAGTCTCCAGTTTCACAATATTTAATGGCAGTCAGAAGCATGTTCTGTGAGAACAAAGATGAGCACACAAAGGTGAAGACAACCAAAAATATACAACAACTTTTCCCCATAGACTGCACTTCTGCCTCCAAGGTGACTTCCCACGACCGATGCAACAAAGCAAAAAGCTGTACTGACTTTTTTTTTTAAGTTACTTTTTTAATCTGAAAAGGTCTTTCTAACCCACAGTGCTGCCTGGTCTGCTGCCTTGTCCAAAAGCTTGCAGGCAACACAACTTCTTCATAACAAACCACATCCCAGCAGCTGTGAAAGCTAGCGATGATGGCTTGTGAAGCTATTCATTTTCCTATTTTGCCTGAAATTTCTAAGAGCCATAAAGCAATTATTTATGAGCAGAGATTAAAACGCAGCACACTTTAGAAGTGCAGTTCTAAAACGAGTTTTTGCAGCTTTCCCCTAATGAAAGTTTCCTCACACACAGAAAGCTGCAAAGACAAAGATTATGAAAGAAGGAAAATGACATTGATAGCTGACCCTCAGTTATTTTTAATGAGATTTAATGTTACAGTTTCAAATTTAAAAAGAAACCTTTTAGCTCGTTAAGAAGAACTGGAAGCCTTCAGCTGAAGCCATATACTGATGTATAAGACATGAAACAATTTTTGATATTAAGCATCTCAAGACCAGACAGTGTACGTGTTCATTTTTGTCTTTCATTTAATCACTGAAATACAGAAGTTTTGCACAACTGATAGAAGTTCTACACGTGATGCTCCAATAAGGTACTGTTAGCCCACTATATTTCCTTCACATCTCTTTTCAAAAGCTGAGAAACACATACCAAGAATCTTTCTTTCCCTCTTGACCTCGTTTGTATTATGTATTTTATTTTTCTATATCTCAATATGTTTGATATCAATTCAACTGCTGAACTAGAATTCAAACAAGCAGCATTTTTATTCCTGAATTACTTTTTTTACCCCATCTTTCACCGAGCTTCTTTCAGGGTGAAAGAGAACAAGCAGCAACTGCTACATTACTCTTCTAAAACACACGAGACAAACCAGCAGGAAATTTGAACATCAGCAGCATCAATGTTTCTGTTATACTGCTTCATAATACAGTTGAGAATGACAGGTGGTCTGTTTTTGGTACAGCAATTTTGTTTACTTAAGGTTTGTTGGTCATAAAAGCATTTCTTTTCCTGTAGTAGCAGCAATTAACAATAAGTAATTATTGACCCATGCAGTTATGCGAGAATGACACTGCACCCTCACAGTGCGTTCTCTGAAAACTGTACCTGAAACGTTTGGTCATTTCTGAAGGGATATCCAAAATCCTGAGCATAACCAATGAACAATACACCCTTCCCGTTCCTCCCACCTCACTGTGAACCATATCTGGAAGATGACACGCGGTGGAATTCTTACCTCTTTCATTCAGACTGTTCAGCACTGCCCTTTCAAGCTGCTCTTCTTCAGTGAGCCCACCTGTATAGTCGTAGTAGTTCCTTGGTGCTCTGTACTGATCCTCTGAATATCTGTAATACCCTGGGAAGTGTAAACAAAGAAAATGAACTGCTGCAGTGCAGTAGGAAAAGGTGAAAGCAGATGTCATCTCCGCACCATCTTTCTTCCACAGATCGGTTTAATTCAGAAAAGAAAAAAAGTACAATTAGGAGCCAGGAGAACTGGAGGAGAAAAATAGTAACAATGAAGATAAAGGAAGAGCCTCCAGCTTTACAGCATTGTTACAGATGTTGTAACAACATCATTATTTCAAGTTTCAAATAAATGGAAAGACAGTACTGTGCTATGCCTGCTATAAAAAAAAAAAACACCTGCAGATCTCATCTGCAAGCACTGTATTTTCCTGTACCAAACATTTCTGACCATGAATTCAGCCAAAAACAAGTGCAGAAAGCCACCACCCACCCTAACATGTGGGATTTAAAAGAGAAGATAACAGGCTGGCTAGAGAACAAGACTTCATTTAGCAGAACCTCATCCTGTCTGAACACAGAAAACCCAACCTGAGAACAAACTAAAAAGCAAAGTCCCATTTTTCTTTCCCAAATTTTGGATATTTTCACTTTTCTTCTAGACAACCAGACATCAGATTAGGAAGAACCAAAGCACAGAAACATAGCCACTTCTGTGCTGAGATGATACATGAGATTTTCACAACAAAAGAAATAATGGAAATAGTCCTGCTTGAAACGGGTACAGCATGCCACCTTTCTCATCTCCAGATTATTAGCATCAGTAATAGTCTTGTGTTACCTCACTAGTTACATGGATTCCATGAGGGATTTCTGTAAGGGAGATAAAAAGCACAGCCTACAAACTGAGGATGCAATGAATTCCATACACGTGTGTGCACATGGTTTTATATAAGCATACACACATCCTGTCCTTCTGGGAACAGACAACAACTGATGCTGGGAGGAATCGCCACAGAAGCGCAGTGAAGATCTGCTGTTGTCCTCCTGCAACCTGAACTTCTGCCATTTCCCAAATCACCTGCTACTCCTCTAGAAAATGATGAACACATATTTTAAATCTCTCTATATTAGTCGTGTTTTAACGAGCTTGAAAAGCCTTTCAGTCACAGCTGCTATATTTAAGAGGTGATTCTGCAGAAAACAAAACCAACTGCAGGATACCACTTAGTTGACACAGATACACATTCTGGATGCAGTCTTTATGTATTCCCCTTATTCCTCTCTACATTATGTTAATCTGAATGAACATCTCAGCTATACATTTATTTCCAGAGGCTTCAAAACTGCCTGCATGAAGGCTATAAAAACCCTGGTTTTATCAGGTAAGAAAGGACGGCATCTTTTAAGCTTCCTCTAATACCATAAAATCTGGTAAGGGTGATGCTTTACACCGGCCTGGAGTTTTAAGTGCTGACAAAGCTGTAATCTGTTTTACGATGAGAAACAATTCAGTATCATCGATGTGCTCAAGGTGTTCCTATTAATCAAAATAAGTACCCTAATATTTTATTCATGAACTGTCTTTAGAGAAAACCTAATTCCATCACCAATTACTGTGATAAAATTACAGTCAAAATATTTTTTCCTCCTCAAGCTGTCTCCTTGTATTGTTTCATAAATTCATTTGGATTATTATAATAATTAATATTTAAATTCAGTTATGAATAACTCAGCAATACCAAAAAATAAAAAAATCAACCAAGTTGAGGTTGCACTGTTTACACATGGTGAGCCTACAAGAACAGAGAGACTTTTCTTAGTTCACAGATGACTAAATGTATTACTGCATCATGCAACAAGCAAAAGGTGAACTCTTCCTCAGAGACCCCTGAGAATAGGATGAAGGAATTATGAAGAATATACACAGGAAAAAATAAAAAATATGCATATGTATCACAAATACGTATATTTTACAATTACCATTCAGTGTACAGAAGAGAAAAAAAAAATTGTTACATGTAAAGCCAAGCTTGCAAAGCAGGATAACTTTAACCTTGCTCCTTATCTCCCTTCCACGGGTACCAACTCAAAGCAGCACCACGGTTGCTGTGGGGACTGCCCAAGCCATGCAACAAGAGCCAGACCTCCTTCTGGCTCGTGCACTAAAACTTCTTCTCAGGTACTATGCAGTCCCCTGTATCAACACAACAATATCATTCTTTTCTGTTAGGAGGAGCTGGAAAAGAAGTACAAGACAGTTCAGGATCTGCTCCTGTTTCTGAACAGAGTAATGCAGCTGAACAGAAAATGAAGTTAGGTGAATGTTTGCAGCTGGCCTGAGACTGCCAGCTGCACACAGGCAGCTCGTGCACCCGACATCTCTGATGTTCGCATCATATTTTATTGCACAATATTCATTTTATTTTATTCTTCATTGGCCCTTAGATCAAACATTCTACTTTTAAATTGAGAACTGGATTAATGGAAATCCTGGGAAAATACACTTGTAAGTTACAACTCTCACCCCTATTTGTAAGGAAAGTACACAATGCTGTATGGTTAGGAATTACAAATCAAATGCTTCCGAAATACTCAAGGGCTCATATTCCTAATTATGGGAATTAAAGTAATGATAGAAATATACAATGGAAGACACAATTCATCACAGAGAATAAAAGCAACACTACACTTGCCCCACTGTGGCTCAGAGCAAACAACATCTCACTTGTAAAAGACTATAAAAAAAACTTCATGATTAAAGAGAACAATAAGAATGATCAAATATAATGAAAGTTTTTCCATAAGCAACTGTGTAATCTATAACTTTTCATCCAGATAAAAAGATGACTAACGGAAATATGGGACAGAAGTCTGTACCAGCCATGAAAACTGAAGGCTTGGATCCCCTTCCCAGAAGGAAATAAATATGCATCAAATGAAATTATTACCTCAAACCATACAAGAATAAGAGATCCTTCAGCAGAAAGTAAACTGTGAAATTCCTCTTTGGGGTTAAAATTGATGCTGTTTCAAAAAGCTTTTGACAAATTCATAGAAGAAGAATTCATCAAGAGCTATTAAAGGCATAAAGTCTCCTCTCAAAGCATCTTCAAAGCAGATATTTGAGGGAGTAATGACATATTCACCCTGTCCTTAGAGCAGATTCGTAATGAGTATAAAGTATAAGATACAGCAGACTACAGATCCCTTAACTTGGATTGCTCTCCTCCCAGCTGGCTCTTCTCTGTCTCCCAGACAAGACCTCCATCTATTATTACTACATATTCTACACGTACATAAGAGGTAAATCAAACATGCAATGTTCTAAACATGCAAGTACCCCAGTGCCTAAGCTGTGAAGACAGCTTTAATTGTTCTCTGGTAAAAAATGTTTTTGCTTCTTCTATTTTTGTGTGTGTCCGTTTCCTCCACCTCAATTACCTGATTTATGAAAAGCATTCAAAAGAAGATGCTCCTTGCCAGTGCTGGGGGGACATCCTAGAAAGGATCAGCAAAGCCTGCCAAATCAAGGATGCTTCTGGCAGACAACTTCCCCTTGCAGAAGGGACGAGGGATGATACTGCCCCAGGGTAGCATTTCATAAAGCTATAACCTTAACTTAAGATTTAAAGTCTTTTGTACAAAATACAACCACATATTTCCAAGTAGGAAAAGTGAGACTGTCAGACAAATACAATTTGATTGACAATTATACATACATGCCGGATATTTTGTATACTATAGCATTTGCCATTTGCTCAGCTCTTCTGCATGTTTTCTATTAGCAAAAACTACGTTTGTATTTGTAAAACCAAAATAAGTTTTTAGGTAAGCAGGTGAGAATATTTACCTGAATAACCTGAATAGTAGTTCCTTGGCCTGTGAGGGTCAGCAAATGAAGAAAAACCACCTAGAAAATAAGAATAGCACAAGGCCAATTAGAATAAATCCCCGAGTTGCCCAACCTATTAGGTAACAGGTAATGCAACAGCCACAGTTGCAACAGGTCTTACACTTCTAAGTAAAACACTGAAGTTCAAAGGCATGCTCCTATAAATTTTGCATATTTCTATAGCTTCACACTCCACTCAAGAAGACATTTTGGTTGACATCTTACATGAAACATTGTACTTCAAATACATAGCTTAAAACAAATGGTAAAAATGTATTCCTTGCAGCAAAAACATTATACCCAAAGGACACCTTTAGAACAGATTAAAATGAGTAAAACAAGAAGGTGAGCTTTCCTTCTGCAAGCAGTTTAACAGTTACTCCAGTTTAAAAAATCTGCAGGAATTGCCTGAATGTCTGCAACTGTATGTTAGTATTTTTCAGAGCACCAATGTCTCATGCAGATTTTACAGACCAAAGCAGATACCTGCACAGACTTCCATGATCTTTTTCAGTGGACCCATCGTGTACATCAGTCCAACAAGAATCCCTGCCAGATGTCCAGCAAAAGAGGTCCTACAGGAAAAAATTAAAATGAAATCTCATGAGTAAAACAAAGGCAGACTTCTTTGATAGGAAACCTGAAGGGAAGGGCAAATGCTATAACCCAGAAACTCTTCAAGTGACCAAGCACAGAAAAGTGACAAGGACACAGGTAATGCAAATACTTACTAGTTTCTGCTCTGACCTAGTCAATCTAACTTCTAATATTAGTGTTAATTATGCTGATTAAACCCAGATGTGCAGTTTACACAATTCTCCCTCCCTTTACCCCCCCTCTTTTTTTCAACCTTCTACATTTTGAGTGAGAAGCTCCACACAAACCTGACCCTGAGCCGTGAGTGAGAGGTGTGAGCTCAGCACATCAGAGATGAAGCTGTCAAGTTAATCATGTGGTTTGATTTAGTGCTCCTTACCAAAATTAATTTCCTCAATTCATGAAATAAGAGCACATACAGGTACAAGTGAATGCATATATATACTTCTTTTAAAATGTTATTACCAACAGCACTCAGTTTGAGATCAGATCCATTCAGATCCCGCTATAATCTTTCTACGTAGGAAATATATTGAATAATTTCAGTCTAGATAAGTAAACTCACACATGTAATTAACATCCTGCTATCCACACACCTTAGTCCAAAGTGGATATTCTCCTTTCCAATGAACTTAGGTATATGTGAACTACCAATCCCAATAATACACCAGTGTCAATCCTCCTGACATTTTACTGTATTTTACAGTGAATTGTAATTTACAGTAGATTGCCTTTTTAAGAAATTGCATAACGGACTTCTTGCCTACAGGTTTTATCTGCTGACTTGGAAGCCAGTGACAAAACTCCATTTTCACAAGGCAGAACTATACACAGCCTGAAAGGCACAACTACTATTTATTTGAAAGCACAAAAGTTGTAGGAAGGTCTTCTCCAAACACACTCCTTTCCCTTGTATTAGAAATTCCACTCTTCTTTTACCAAACTCAGATAATTGAGGGTACTCCTATTTCTGCTTTTTGAATATAGTAGCAGAATTCTTGATTTATTATCAGCCATAAAGCAATCTCCATTGTCATATGACTCCAAAAGTGTATTTCTACATTGTTCCTTAAGAATAGCAATATGCTGACCTGAATGTCTACTTTCGTAAGTTGACTTATTATACTGTTAAGACTAAAACACTTGCCTTTTCTCCTGCTGGTTCAGAAAAATTGACAGATTTATTTCATTTATTACAGCTTTGCTTTGTATAAATACAAACTGCACTTCGAATGGGAGTAGAAGTGGGGCCCTTCGCTTTTTAAATTGCATGGTTTTTTCCCTCTAAATGTCAATGAGCTTTATCAATATTAACTAGTATTCTCTTTGGTATAAAGAAATTCAAATGAAGTCTCATTTAATTTTTGTTAGAAAATGTGGATCTCCCCAGAGATATTATTTAAGCCATTCACTTCCTACTAATGATGATTATGCAATATGTCTAAATGCCATTTCCTGAAGAAATTTGCCATCGAGTTGATGCGCACTTTACTTGAGAAAAATCTTCCAAATAGAATTAATTATACTTCCTCATTTGGCTGTGTAGTTTCCATGAAAAGTGGTATCATTAAAATGAAAACCATGTGACAACATTTACTCTTCAGCTATCCAGTTCTGACACAATGCTTACAAGCTTCTCACAATATTATCTTTTAACATGAATACTGTCCCAGTACTCCTATGTAGAATCCAAGTGATCAGCTCACTGCTGGCACATTTATCCTGACTAGTTCCCATTCGGAGGCATCCTTCACGTGACAGAGCACATGAAAGAAGAGCACGGAAGCCTGTATCACTTCACTCCTGTAATTTCCTCCTAACAACAAACCTGAAAGTCTGGTAGGAATTACCACTCATGCACAGCACAAAGCCACTTACTTGGCATCAAAAGTACATCCTTAGCTTAGCCACTGCTGCAGTCTCCTGTGACAAGAACTTATATTTTCATGCATCTCTTACTCTGATACAGTGCTAGGAGTTATACATTCACTCAACAAGCAAAGAAATAAGTTATAGGACATACTACAAAAATCTAGACCGACCTGATTTTGAATAGAATGAATTTCATTAGATAATGGGATGAAATCCATGTATTTATACAACAATTTACTCCAAAATTAACTCAGGTGAGCAGTCACATGCACATGTGAACTTACAGCTGCTGCTTCTAAATTTAACCTTGCTGCAGTGGTTTAACCCAGTGGGTGGCTCAGCACCACACAGCTGTTTGCTCACTCCTCCCCTTCCCAGTGGGATGAGGGGAAGAGAATCAGGAAAAAAAAAGAATCCATAAAATTTAGATAGAACTATTAACTAAGATAGAGAAAAAGAAAATACTTATGAGTATGTATGTATATATGAATGTATGCAACAAGAGATCTGAGGAGAGAGACCTGGGTGTCCCTCAACCTGGATGACAGGTTGACCATGAGCCAGTAGTGTGCCCTGGTGGCCAAGAAGGCCAATGGGATCCTGAGGTGCATTAAAGAGCAGAATTAAAGACAGAATTAAAGGTTAGAACTAACTTAGTAAATTTTTTTAATTAGGAACTTTCTATTTCTGAGTTACAATAGCTGTCACAGACCTGGAAGGAAAAACAAAATTTTTCAGCAGGCTCTGTGTTGCTTCTGAATACTTTATCAGTCATGGATGACTCTGTGATATATCAACCCAACTAACGGGCACACAAACATACCCTGTGTCCTTCTGATGGGGCAGAACTGTGCACCAAGCACTGACCTCTTATCATTCAGAACAAAATGACACACCCTGACCTACAAAGGAACTCCATTTAATCAGACACGGCCAAAATTGTAACCTGCCTTGAGCACGCAGATGGGGATGTAACAGCATTGCCCTGAGAGCCAATTACTGCACTTCGTTTCAAGGCAGTTGCCAGTTACTAATTAAACATACTATGTTCTGAGACATTAATTTCTGTAGCCCACTCCTTGCTTCCTATGGCCTGTGTTAATATTTAAGCACTGTGAAATTGTCCTAGGAATCAGAAGTGAACGTAATTAGGGGTTGCTTACAGAAGGCAGCAGCCTGTGCTTCTACGCAAATTATGAAAATGTTTCTAACGTTATTTCTATACTTCATATTTACTTCCTACCTCCAAAATACGTCTGCAGTAACACAGGTGGTAAAAGAAAGCAACAAACACCAACAGCATCCAACCATTAACCACATGATTTTTCCTTCACCAATTACACGTAATATGCTCATAGTTTCATTTTGGACAAT
Organism: Callipepla californica brunnescens; assembly: GCA_023055505.1. Lineage (NCBI taxonomy): Eukaryota > Metazoa > Chordata > Aves > Galliformes > Odontophoridae > Callipepla > Callipepla californica. Next base: position 8,504,091 of record JALIRH010000008.1, on the reverse strand, counting down.
TTCCACTGCTCTGCTCCTCTCTTTAATCTTTCTGAAAAGCAGTAAGTTGTTTATGAATCGCTGTTTGGCAGTTAGTAAACTTGGTGGGTTCCTTTCACATACATCTTCAATATCACTGACAGTTATAAATCATAAAATATTATGTAAGAAAATAGATGATTTGCAACTACAGCTCCAGAAATCAACCACAAATGGAGGAAAAATTGCACTGACAAAGCTGAGCACAAAGGAAAACTAAGGGAGGCAATCAGCAAGACTTCAGGACAGTGGACTGTGAATTTCATCCAGATAACCTTGCGCTAAACAAATAAAATAGAAAAAATGAATAAAATACTGGATGACAGTTTAATGATAAACTAGAGCAGTGACCAGAAGAAATGGACAGAAGATCAAAGCCAAACAGTGGAATGCTCTCCTAGGTTCAGCTATTTTGCCTAAAGTGGATATCCCTTCTCACTGCCCATCATCTTTGCATCTTCACTCAAATACTGTGTCAGACTTCTTAGACAACACTCCAGTTCTACACTACGGAGAGTGGTGGTAAGGAAAAAAGCCTCAGCACTGAACTGTAGCCCAGTTTGGATCCTACCTCACACCACTTACACAACGCTGACAATCCAAACTACTTCAGGTAACCCAATCTCATTATTAACTGTGAAGTACTAAACGCACTTACCCTGGGGAAATGATATGGATGGCCACCAGCTCCACCCAACAGGCATACCTGCTGGGTACCCGCAGCCCAAGGACACTGCTAACTCTCCCTGGATTGTAATGGTTGTTAAGAACTTTCAAAGCAAACAAGACTCCTGCGAACAAGGATAAATAATGTCAAGAGAAAAGCACTCGTGGACAAATAATAAAGAAGCTTTTCCTATCACTTAACTGCTGAAATGACAGCTATTGAACATGGAATACCATGCAGTTCCACAGCACCACAATGCAATACTGCTGCATCTCAGAACAAGGGCTCTGCTGTTGGATTCACTGTTTTTCAGGGGAACTTTACAGTCACTTAAGGATTGACATTATGTATTTGTATAAAGTAGCCAATTCAAAGCTACTTTTTAAATACAGCAACTTATTGTAGCTATTCAAGTAAACAAATGGGAGTTCTAGTTGTAATAATGGACAAAATTAATGAACTCAAAATGTTTAGTGAGCTGAGAAAAGCCACAACTGAAAACAAGACAAATGCATTTGTGAAGCTCATCAGTAAGCTCAAAAAATCTGAATTAATGTTAAAAATCATCTTACATATACTCCAGAATCACTTGTTTCTGAAAAAAAAAAAAAAAAGATAAACGGCCTTTAATCACAGTAATTTAATTCTAATTGATTGCAACTGTTCTTTCATGCAAAGAAAAGAAGATACACTAAAAAAAAAAAAAATACCATGAAAAGGGTTTTGCCCTCTTGTAACACCACAGAGAACACAAGATGACAAAACTACTTTCTCTATCCAGTGAGGTAAATATTCTTATTTTAGGATAAAACAAACATTTCTTTGAACATACGTATGCTTACACTTGTTGCTGCTGACAGACTTTATTCAGAAACCATACATTCACTTGAGGGCAGAAACATTTGATTGCAGTACACAGTTCAGTAGTTTTCCCTATCCAATCCTCCCTTGCCTCATCAGAATATTCTAACATACAGCTTTAATTTTTAGCATCAATTTTGAGGTCTAACTGCCCACTGAAGGGCCTAGACCTGCTGCTCCTGCTATAGGAAAAGGCCTGGTCTGCTTCATCCAGTTGCAAAGTAAGAAAATAAATCCAGGCATCCTAAAATTGTTATGAGATGAAAAATGAATGGGTCATAAATATGCACATGAACTGGCTCTTAAAGAAACAGTTACTGCCAGGAAAATACTCATTTCTTCTTGAACATCTGTTCCATATACATGACACTTGCTCTGTCTGAAATTACATACACTGAAGGTCACACTGAGAATGCTGAAGGTTTAGAAAGACCAACTACAGACACTAAGTCTGTCAGAGCTCCTTTAACCTACTGCCTGAGCAGAGCATGCACGGCTCACAAGAACACAACACACATGGAATACATGCTTTACAGCTCAGAAATGGTTACTTCAGGGACATAATGTATGCAAATGCATCTGGATGTACACCTGCCCGTCTGCTGCATTCAACATTGTTATACATTGTCTATAATTATTTATTTTTGCATTTTAATTGGACCAACCTACCTGAGAAACCTACAGCACAACTCATTTCATACGAAGGATCATTCAGAATCTTCACAAGCATGAATTCCAGCAGCATATAGACAATTCCAGTCAGCACTGAAAATACTGCAATTATATATGCAAACCACATACTCCCAAGTCTCTTTTCCAACATTATCCCCTTCCAAAGCATGGAAATCATGTTATAATACAAGTGCCAGTCATCAACATGGTGGACAGGTGAAAGCAGCAAACGCTGCCAGTTCTTTCTGTAGAAAGCTTCGTTTACACTGATACATGCTTCATGCAGCGGCCTCAGGGGGTTCAGAAAGAAAAAGACATTCAGTACAAGCACTGCAAGGGTGACAGAAGGAATGTTCTGAAGTCCAACTTGAGAAATCTGATAAAGCAGCAAAAGCAGTCCGGCACTGACTCTTCCCTGCCTTCGTTGCATTATCGCTTCTTACTCAAAGAAATGTGAAGTTCACTCTGATTTCTACTCTTGATCAAATCCAACACCATACACGTTTTGGAAAAGCTGAAAGAAAAAACAACTGCATTACAATACACATACTATGGTGTCTACACATACTATGGTGTCTTCAAGCTCAATGTTCTTTTAAAACAATAACACAAAAAAAAAAAAAAGCAATTCTTCAAGCTAAACAATTGAAATGAGAAGAAAACAATTTTAAACTGGTCTGAGACCAAAAACAAGAAGGCTTATAATATGGATAATCCAGATGAGCATCGTGAGAAGCAGCAGCCTGCAACCTTTCTCTCGCGGCCCTGGACAGACTATTTCTTACATAACATTCCTGAATGTTCTAGACCTCTTCTCACTAATATCCCAACTCACAGCCATTAAACTTTCAGGCAGGAAACCTCTGAAAAACAACAAAAAAACCTCTATAGAGACTTAGTCCCCATCTCTGCTACGTGTACTGTTTTCAGGATATTTCCCCCAGCTCTTAGTAATACTCAGTACAAGCCAAGAATGAAAATTCCAAGTTACTGTTTTGAAGAGTAAGAGACACAGCTAAGGACTCCCACATGCAAGCTTTGAAAATGGCTCTTGCTTTTATAGCCTAAAATTAAAAGTTTAGTTTCAAAGCTCATAATGGGGAAAATATTATAGGAGGAGAGCACATGTAAGGACAATACAAAAAAAAACAGAAAATTATACCAAAATATTCACATATTCTCTGCTCAATTTACAACAGAAGAAAAATAAAAAGTAGGATTGAAAAAAAAAAAGAAAGCAATAAAGTTGCAGATCTAGATAGAAACAGGGTTACAATGGCAAACTGAGAAAGCACTCCAAGGTAACTTCTGCAGCCTATAAGGAGAGGAGGGAAGTGCCTGCACCAGAACACAGCACGAAGCCACACCCAGATGGCAGAATGGATACCTTCAACATCGGGACAACAGCTCAAGATACAAAGTTTAACACTCCATGTGATGCCTGTTGGGGTTTACTGGCATTTCTACAGACAGCTGTTCTCTGCAAGCAGCTTTCAGTCGGTATTCTGAGTACCATTAACAAATTGATCGGACTGCGCCAAATTAAGATAACACGTGGAAAAGTCAGGGATACCACCTCTGAACTGTGTGATCTGCAAGAGCAAAAGGAACTGAAATCTGCAGAGGGCTGAGCAGAAGAAAAGCCCACCTGCAGCCCAGCCTACATCCTCTCCTTGAACACAAGCAGAAGTGGCAGACAGCGCCATGCTGCTTCACACTTGACAATAGGTGGCATTAAGCAGCAGATCAAATCAAACTCACGATGCTGTAATCCCTGGATTTCTTGTTAAACTGCATTTACACTCGGCACAGCACTGGAGGAAGGATCCACCTGCATTCTCAAAGCAACTGCACCAGAGCAGACCACAAATAAACTCATCTGCTACAATGAGAAGAAACTCACTGCATTTTTCCCATGGTCTAAGCTTGGTCCGAGGCAGAGTGCAAGCAGCAGAAACCTGCTCCTTCCAGGACCGAGGGCACAGCTCAGCTGTGCTGGGACATTCCAGAAACAGACTGCAATCCTCATTTAACTACACAGCTGAGCTAAGACCTCTAGAAACACAAAATCGTTGTGAATGATAATCAACAGTGTCAGTTTTTGTTTGTCTGGTTTTAACTTAATGTCAAAACTCAATTTCAAAGAAGTATTTAGATAATCTAAAGTTTAGTTCATGTCACCTCTTACAACATATCAGCTCATAACGTTGGGACCACCATTTCCAAATACCCCTGCACTCATGTGCCCAAGCCTCTGACTTCTCTTTTCTTGCCACTGACGCAGATACATTCTTCCCCACTGCAAAACAGCCGACAAAAACTGTTAGAATTTAAAAGCCAACCCAATTTAAACACAGGCTACATGGAAACCCCAACATCTTGCCATGCCACACTGTTCAGATTGCCAAATAGTACATAGTATCACTTCTTAAAGCTCTCCTTCTTTTATGACAGTATTTATTTTCCAATTTTAACACTCTTAACATCAACACACCTAGGAAATACAACCTGCACTCAGCACGTCTGTACCATAACCACGTGAGAGCACAAAGGGTTTCCACCACGACTGCATACTGTAAATCCTTCCTATTATTGGGAGCAACCAGAAATGGGTGCCAAAAACACATCTGATTCTAAAGGACAAATATATAAAGAAAGAAAACAAGTTAAGAGCCTTCTGAAATGGAGTTCAGTTAAAACACAGAGCCTTACACTGTCTGAACATTTTTCCTCAGCCTCTACTCTGTCCACTTGAAGTCCAACAAGACTCGAAACAATGAAGCCTTTATTTATTTATTAAATATGCCACCCACTTCAAAATGTACAAATTTCCAGCAGGGCCCTGAATCGGATGCTTGTCCTGCTCCTCAGCTGCCACGTGCCCGCATTTTTGTCACCTACTCAAGATAAACGTCTGAACTAAGCATTCTTGAAACCTTGCCTGTTCGGTACTAACCAAGAGCAAAGCAAGGAAGCTTTTCTTTTTATTGCGGCAAACCCCTTCGCTGGATTGACAGCCATAAAATATTATGACTTCAGATTACTGAAAAATCACACCATTAAGTAAATATTTTACTAAATTCCGGTTCAAATGAAGTGTTAATGTCTTCTCCTCCTACAGCTGTAGTCTGAAGATTCTCCTTCAACCCTCACTCCCCTCCAAACTTCTACAAGTTCCACTCTAAAACTGGTTCACCCTGATGTGAAACAAACACAGCTCATCGCTCTGCTGCTCAGAAACTGCACTGCGGGGTACGCCCAGATGCTACAGATGAGAAATGCAGCTCCTTTCCACTGAGGGTGAGCACAGCTGTGATCCACCTGCACGGCACAGCCCGCCCCTCAGAAGGTCAGCATCCTTCTCTCCAGCACTGCTTAGCTCTCCTCCTGCCTTCCAAAAACCATTTGTACCGGAGAAACCTTAGCACTACATAACCCTCTGCTGACAGAGGGAATCCCAGGGTTAGCAATTCACTTTGGATTAGGAGTGTGATTTTGAAGTGAACTTCTCCATCGCTCCCACTGACTTCACTGCAGTTCTCCGGAGCGGCCACAAACTGTTTTCTTCTTTTTTCAGATGAAACTAAAGCAGATGAAAAACCTGAGCACTCAGCCCACAGATTCAGGCTGGAGCTAGGTCACATTAAAACCAAAAAACCAAAACCACATCACACCACTTGAAACACATACAGGATGAAAAAGGTGAACATCAGATGCTGAGCACAAACTGTTTCAGACTGCAGATACAGCTCAACAGACCCACGCTGTTCACCTTTTAAGATACAAACTCAGTACAAATCCTGATATCCGAGGAAAGAACAAATCAGAAACTGTGATCTTAAGGCAAAAGGAGTTCTACAAAGCAAGCATCAGCAAACTACACTTACTGTTGGCCTCAAACTTTGAAGGGGACTAAGGAAGGCAGAATAAACAAAACAAGAACAAGTTAATGTAAGAAAAAGCACAAACGTTTCAGATGTAGTGAACCATCCTGCTTTTATTTAATATGCACGGAAAAGGTCAGCCACAGCTATCAGTTACAAGAAACATTAAATGCATTGACTGCATGAAATGCCACATCTACCACTGCACTCATTCCTTCCCGATCTTTCTGTCTGTACATGAGCTCTCATAGGCAGTCACTGTGGGATCAGGCACTGTGTTCTTGTGCCTCATAAGCAAGGCCTGATCTCTGGTGAAAAGGATTTACTGGTAATGCATATACTAGTAAGATTCACTATTTCCTCCTCTAGAGACAAAGGTCATACCACTTTTTGTACTACAGTATAAACCAGCTCCCCACATGGAACAACCTAAGACGTTTATTACGTATTGCCTTCGTGTGGGTGTATCTATATGTACCGAGAAATGTATTTATACACATACACTCCTTTCATGGGTATATATTATTCTAATCAGGAATAATACTTTGGGTTTACCATCAAAAAGAGCCGTTTCGGATTATATATATTAATATAATATAAGTTTTGCTACAATCCTAGCACGGAGCAGACAAAAGCAGAAACCCTTACAGATTTTCACAGAGCAATACCTTTTAGAAACACTCCCTAGAAATCAAGTTCACCAGAAACTAATGAACTCAGTGTTCTCCTTCACTGGAGAAAACATGTTCAAAATCCACACAGGGACCACGTGGCAGTCCCACGCCGCTGATGACTGCTGCACTACTAAAAGCGACACAGAGACCGTTTTCTCTGTATTTCTAAATGCATATGCCATGTTGTCAAACAGATGAAGCATTTTTGATGAAGCTAGGAAAAAAAAAAAAATCAGCAGATGACCTCTTTGAAACATCAGCTCTTCTTGAGCCTCTGCGCTAAGCCAGTCAGAGTTATGTACCATCAAAATGTCCCTCTGGGGGAAGCAATGGACACATTAAGCTCCTTTCCTGTTTTGCGGGAACAAAGCTGCACAAGGTGCAATAAATGCCACCCTGTCTCATAACTGACAGGAAATAACTACCCTTCTAACAGCTGAGATACAATGATAAGGTTCGTAAGTGAAGTGAGCCACTGTAAATATTGATAGCTGTAGGACTGGACTGCTGAGGGAGTGTCAGCTGTAAATACACAGAGCTCCATATGAGAACCAAAGCAGAGTTCAGATTAGGCTCCAGCTAGATTCTTAATTTCACAGATGCTTAATTACTTCCATTAAGATCAGGCCTTTGTTTGTACCTGACTGCAATTCTCACACCTATATAATCCCCAAACCGCGTCATTACAGCAGAGGAACATCCTCACTCGTTTATCTCAAGAATTCAGCAGTGCAATCAAGATGAAACAGCTGGCATTTCCCTCACTCCTCCAGAACGGCACGGCACAGAACAGCACAGCACAGCACGGCACGGCACCGCCGCCCCGAGCAAAGCCTGCACGGACGGGGTAAAGGGGAACGCGGCAGGGCGAAGCGCACAGCACGCAGCCCGCTTCGCCCCGCGCTGCCACGGCCGCGTGTGCTGCAGGGAACCCCGGGCTGGAGGCGGCGCGGGGCAGGGCCTACGAGGCCAAGCGGCGGCGGGGTGCTCGCGCTAACGGCTCCTCACGGCCGGAGGAGGAAGAGCAGGGCGCTCACACGGAGGCAGAGCCGCGCGGGAAGCAGCGGGACACGTCCTCCGCGGCACGGCAGCACAAGCTCCCCCTGCCCCGCTCCCGTTCCGCCCTGCCCGGGCTCTCCTTTCCAACACTCACTGTCTTCTGCGCAGCGTTGGCCCCGGCGCCGCATCACGTGACGCGGCTTCCAGCCCGCAGATTCGCCACGCGCCCGCGGCGCTCTCGCCTCAACTGCGCGCGCGCGCAAGGAGCGGCCCCGCCCCGCCCCTCTCAGGAGCGGGAAGGGGGCGGCGGGAGCGCGCGCGGTGTGGGGCGGACGCTCAGGCGGGCTGAGGCGTGGCGGGAGCGCGCGTAGCGAGATATACGTGCTCGTAATGTGCGAGAATGCGACGAGAAATGACGCCTCATCCTAAACTCTTCGGTCTTGGCACATTGGGATCTGTTACCCCAACTAACGCTCATCGTCATAATTCATACAAATCACAGGATGTGGGAGCTAGGAATGCCGGGCTGGCGGATTTCGGAACATACACCGGGTTTTCTGTAACCAGCGCCATTTTCTGTAATGGCCTCCTCTAGTTTCACAAAATCGCAGTTCCAGTCTGTAACTCTTAACTTACTGCCCCAGTGTAGGCTCAGGTCTTAATACTGGACGCACGAGTCTTGAGGTCCTGGCTTTCTGGGGCCCAGGTCCGGGCTGATAACGTCCTGCATTAACCTGCTCAGTCGGGTATTTCCTATCTTACCTTTCTCATAAGGCCCCAATAATAGGAGTTACAAGAACAACTGTAGGCTAGGGTTAAGTAAATGAGTGATACATTCAGGTGCTGTGATTAATGGGTCACATATGTTCTTTATAGCTGAGTGTGGGATTTAATACTGCATTCTTTTTTTTTGCTCACATTTTTGAAAATTTGCTTAAAAAGAAAAGCAATGGAACTTTTGCATTACTTTTTACTTACATAAACAGCTGCAAGTGTTTACATATATGTACATTTAAGAAATAAAAGCTCTGCTGCTCTCTTTCCTTGACCTCATGCCACTATTTACCTCATGAATTTCCTTCACCTTTTTGTCTGAAAGTTCATCGTTCTTATTAAAAAAATAAATAAAAAGAAGAAAATAGTGCTTTACACACTACAACTTTTTTATGGAGAGTTCAAAAAAAGTGGTGACATTTATTTTTTTAGCCATGCTCATAGATTTCCCATACATGAGATCACCCAGTTGTTCTTAAGATGCCCCAAAAGGCATTTTTGAGTAAGGAGCAATTTAGCTAGGCTGTAGAGCTGGCACCTAACAAGAACAGCATGTACAACAATTTCACTGTCCATTTAAGCAGCTATTAACAGTATACGTTCTGTTTCCTCCGTACGCCTGAGCTGATTAAAAAGAGAATTCAGTTCTTTGAGCGGAAATAAGAAAAACATCATTTTCATGTCCCACATACAGTGAGCACAGCAGTGACGCATTCAGTGACGGCTGCTCACGCCTTACTGCTAGCCATATAATCCATGTAAATATTTATGTTTCGCCTATTATCACTGTAAACATACTGCTTAGTCATGTGTTGACCAATAATAAAAAAAGTGACATTGAGCTCTTTCTCTTGCTTAATGGCAGAAGGTTTAAACAGGTTTTAGAGGCAGTAGAGCAGATCTCATTTTTCTGAGATATATACAGATTGTTCATCATGAAATAATTGGGAAGGAACAGCTTGTTACGGAATGCATGGATACTGATTAAATCCATATCTGAATAATTTCTTTTTAATGGATGCTAGAAATTTGATAGCAGCAAAACTGAAACACTGTTCATGTTAGTCTTGAAGAAACTAGGTAGGACTATCTCAGAAATGTTAGAAGAATGTGTAAGCACTGTTACAGTAAAGGAGGTGCAGGAAGTGCAGCTTTTCTGGACGATCAGTATATAGTGGTATTTATAAACAGTAGAATAAATAATAACTTGAAGTTTGATGCACGAGGATATGATGCATCTGTCAGAAAACTAACACAGTATTGATGATTTAAGGGTTGTTTAAATACACAATTTGTTTATATACAACTGTTTTGCCTCTGCTACTATTCTGATTCTGAAAATAACATCCTGATTCAGAAATTATGGAGGCAAGCCATCCTGAGAGATAGGTGTGGAAATACCTGATGAGACGTTTTGTGTTGATTCAGGGCTTAATTTCTTTGAGTCTGATGTGAAATTAACTTTGCATTTGTCACATATCCTGCTCATACTAGCTCTTCCTTATCTGGTCATGTGCTTTGTCCAAGTTCAGCTGTCACCATCACTAACAGAACCTTCATAATGAAGGTTGTCACGATAAAAAGGAATGTATCCTGGAGGTTCTTGTTCATGTATTCTGCCAGGAGGAAAAGAAGAAACATCTGTTGAAAAGTAAAGCAGTCTATTAGTCTGAACATGGGCTGGAAGAAATTGACTAACATCAAAAAGGTTTCATTGTGCTTACAGCCAAAGGGGCTTTTGATCATCTACTCGACTCCTGCTTAACCTGATACTTCTACACTGTGTTGCGGAACCAGTTAAACCAAAGCATGTTCATCCTCAACGTCCTAACCTGTTGTGTTTAACCATAGAGACACAATAAATCAAAGGATAATGCTAAGGAAATGAACGTGTAAAATATGCCAGGAGGATGGTGCCGCATGCTCTCTCTACTCAACTAAAGAGCCTTCTAAGAAAAGATATCAGAACCAAAGAGAGTATAACTCAAGGTCAATGGTGAAAACAAAATAGAATACAAATGCTTATTGGTTATGGAACAACAAGATAGAAAGCTTCTATCACCTAAAATTCATTATAAAACATGTAATGAGCATGGAGGCATTTCTCTTCATTTTACTTGACCACAGGAATCTTAATAATCATTAACAAAACAGTCTGAACATTGTTAACTGTAGTAATACTGTAGGCAGAAAGTATTCCACTGAACACAGTTCTGTTTCCAGTGGCAACATAATTCACATCTCATCATTCAGAGTTGCAATGAATTGCAAAATTAGGTTTTATTCTGCTACTGGCAGAGAGTTTTTGTTCATACTGTAGCTGTGAAGATTTGTGATTACTTCCCATTTCTGTAAAGCATTCAAATACTGTGGGGTTTTTTTTTGTTTGCTTTTTTTTTTTTTTTTTCTGTGTGAAAACATGGGTTTTGATCTAATTTTATATCTTTTTATAAAACTTTAACTGCTTTGTAGCAAGGCTGTGTCAGTAGCCTGGTGATGTTCTCATGTGTTCAGTTGGCCTGCACGGTGCAAGGACAATTGGAGCAGTGTTCCCCCAGGGCAAGGAAACATCAATTTTTAGTACTCAGGTTCCCAGCTCTGAAAGTTGAGCTAATCTTGAGGCAATGTAATACTGAAGAGCTTTATCTGGCACTCCTTGCAAAGAAGGATTTGTCAAAGATAGTAAAGGAAATTCTCCAGAAATTACAGTAAGCCTCTTTTTGGAAGACTTTTCCTGTTCGGTATTCTCATGGGTACAGGCAGAGAATTTGTGTTTTCGTGCTTTTATCTGTTTATACTAACATCAGTTCTACAGCATATACACTCACCATAGCGACCCACATAGTGCATCCCCCACAGAGAGGTTGAGGAAGCATTGCAAAGAGGGGCTGCTGCTTTTAAGTCTCTGGAAGGTGACCTGAAGTTTTACCTTTGTGACTCAGTCTTCCTTATTTCTGATATTTATACACTGAAAAAAAACCTGAATTTGGAAGCTTGAATTCCCTGACCATTATATTCATAATTGAATTGAAAATTGCTGATTTGCTTGTTTTGGTTTGCTTTTAACTTTCTAGAATTGTCTTTAAGTCATGGGAAATGCACTCATAGGCCTCAATTGCTCTAAACAGCCCCACCTGAGTTCCCACACCCACTGCCCAGGTTCCCCATTTAAGATCAATCTCAGACCTCTCATTTTCCTTTAGATCAGTTTTTAAAGCACTCAGCAGAAACTGTAAAGCTGTAGTATAAAGGAGAAAGGGTAAACGAAATGAAGATTGAGTTGGTTATATGGCCTATTTAAGTCTCTGTAACAGACAGTGCTGTAAGAATTGTAATTAAATACTGTAAAACAATTGAATATTACCAAACCAGGGAGTTGCATTGTTTTGTAGGTGGCAGCTATCAGATTCCAGTCAAGAGAAATTTCAGCCTTGCTTGGCAGAGAAGAATTTTCTGGCAAATGTAATATACTTTATATGATCAGCCAGAAGATAGGAAATGACAGAGAAGCTTTCAGGCACAGGAGGCCTTATTTAACTCCAAAATAGAAACAGCAAACTTCAAAGTTAAATACAGAGGGAGGTTTTTCTTGATGAACTTCAGAGCACCCTGGAAGCTGTGTGCAACAGAAGTGGAGTGGCAATAACCAGTGAGTTTATCGAGGTGATCCTTTCTTTTGTGTGTGCGTAGGAAGTATATGAGTGGTTGGTTTAAAACAAGTTTCACTCCTTTCAGTGGTACTTAATGCTGTAAGGTACTTAATGCTGTAAGGTACTCCTTTCAGTGGTACTTAATGCTGTAAGGACAGAGACAGAAGTGTCTAAGTGCTGCTTGTAGGCAGGACCAGCAACTATGGGGAGAAGTTTCCCACACCTTAAGCAGCAGTGGGACATAACATGAGCATTGTACCTGTTGCCTGCTTCTCATGGTGTGCAGCTGAGGCTGAGAAATGGCCTGCTGTGATACAGTCACTGTACAAACAGCTTTGACACCCAGAGAGGCTGCTGTCCTGTAGCTTACTTCCTACTTTTTAGAACTGGTAACTTGTCACCCATCTGCTGATTGAGATTTCTAGTCTTCTTTAACCAAAATCACAAGGGTAGAGGCTCGGGACCCAGTTGGGGCTAGAGGTGGCAGGGCTCATATCATCCTGCTCAGAGCAGGCTATGCATCTTTGAGAACCAGCAGACAGTGCAGCCCAGAGCTGTATTACCTGTACCCCAGAACATCTTGAAAGCGGGAATCTCACGCCTCAAAGGCCATCTCTGGAAGAAAGCAGAGGCTGTGGTAGAGAGCGTGTCATTAGTATGGAATGAGTTCCAGCAGGGGAATAAAGATAGTGCTTGGTGTGGGTGCTGTTGTGAACTTGTTCGGGTTTCTGGGGCTCTTCCTGCTTTCTAGGTAGACAGGCAGGTTTTTCAGGTCTCCAGGCAGACAAACCCTCCTGCTTCCTGAAGAGCCCAAGGATTTCCTTGGGGATTCCTCTGGGAATCTCTTCCTCCTCTACCAAAATCCGTGTGGGCATATTTGCAGCTTTTTCTTTCAGCAGCTGTGTAATATGTATTTTTTTTCTGCTTTCTGTCACGTTTACTTTGGTTATTCGCTGTTTTTAAGTTTTGATTTCTGTCGTATAAACTTGAGAAATATATTTTTAATTGCTTCTGTTGTTTTCTTTACTGTCTTTTCATCTGTAAAATAATGGTCTCTGTCAGCTTTTTGGCTTTCGGCATTGCAAAGTACCTAGATCAGTTGCAACAAGGTGACTCAGCATTCTGCACAGCCACTTGTAAAGATTGCAGCCAGGCCTTTGCTTGATTAATGAGCGTTGGCCTCTTCTTGGGATGAGTTCTTGCTGGATTTTGCCCAAGGGCTACAAGAGTGGGCACTCGAGGGAATTGAGCGGAAGAAATCTCTACTTGAAATTACTTCTCTTTTAGATCTATTTACTTAATGATTGCTTGCTTGAAGGTAATGGCCATGATAAGGGGGAAAAGTCAGTCAAAAGCCTAAAAAGTAGTATGTTTGGAAGAATTTTTCACCAGTCATGTGTTAAAGACTGTCCCCCCTGAGGAAAGATTTTGGCAGACCTTCTTACCAGGCCACATCCCCGAAGTAAGTTGGAACTCAAAAGACATGAGCTTGCATGCACATGGTACCTGATGCTGGGAACTTGGCAGCAAGTGTTATTCCCCCTCCTGTCCCTGCCAGCATTGCTCTCCTCAGAGATGACTGACATACCCATGTTTGTATCAATCATCAGCCATATATGAACATGTATTTAATTTCCTTTTCTGAAGAAAGGAACACGTAGCCGTTCTGCCTACACCTTAGCCTCGTGTTAACCTATTTCACTTTCATCTGCCAGAGCTGTGCACTGCTCAATGGCTGCACCACCACCTCCTGCAGCTCCCTGTGGCTCCTGCATGTGGCGGTCATGATGGTCAGTGCATCAGCGGCTTTGTGAGCAAGGGCACAGCTTTATAAGCTCACATCACAGGGTGTTTCTCTTCCAGGTAGCTGATCAAGAGGCATCAGAGAGACTTGAAACCATTAGGTCAGAAATAGGAAGCAGGGAGGGAGAGGAGTAGCCAAGTGGTGTGTTGGGAATGTGCTGGTGGAGCTAAGTGCTTTGGTTAAACTGGGTATTTAGAACAGAAAATTGGCACTAATTTTTCCGCTATTCACAACTTCTGTTGTATATCTTATGGAGTATTAGGCTGGGGGAGGTGAAATAGCAGAAAAACAAACAAAAAAACAACCTTCCAAGTATGTAATCTATTCAGTATTTGAGTATCTGTATTGGTATGTGAAAGAAAAGTTTCTCTAAAGTAATCGTGATTTCAGAATATACAAGAGAGTACGCTGAAATGAAGAAAGTACCAGAAGACAAAACACAGTGTCTGTTTGTAGAGTAGCTGTCAGTCCATAGCAATAGTAAACAAGTAATCAAACCTTCTTAATTAGTGCAAGTTGCTGCATTTAAGGGCTGAATTAGCTAAAGCATATCTCTATATAATAACCTTCATTACGTAAATCAGTGTGCTGATGGATTACTGAGTTTGAAGCCAAAATACTGCACCACAATAGGTGTGAAGTTTCCTGATCATCTCATAAATTGATAACTTTGAAGCCTAGTTGTGACAATTTAAATGTCATCACTATTAAACAACTTGCCAAAATGCAAACAACTATCCTAAGTCATTAAAATGTAATTATAAAGGACAGCTGGGTCTGCTATCAATCTGGGCTGTTGGGACTCATAATGGGGAAAAACATGAAAGTTCCACACAAGCAAAATGAGTCTGCTGTGTGTGCCAGTGAGAACCTGCATGGGAAGCAAATGCACTGTGCACTTTGTGCAGTTACTAATGCTAATAGAAGGCTTACATTGTGGATGTGGACATAGGAGGCAATGACGGCATGACATCCAGCAAATGTCTTCATCTTCTCTCTGCCTTATGTGAAAAGTCATTTTGCTTGGGTGGTTTTTTTTCTGTAGAGATGGATGGACTGGATAGCAAAGGCAGTCTAGCAGAAGTGAGTTAAGTAGGACTGCATTTGCTCTTGTAGAGAGCCAGCACAGGTGTTAAGCCCTGTTTTGAGAACCAAGTGGACTTTAAATGATAGTTTGCCTGTTTTGGTTAAGAACATTGATAGAGAGGAAAGGAACTGTCAGACTTTGCAGGACTGGACTAGGTCTGCTTGACAGCTGCTTTTCTTATTAATAGACAAGAAAAAAAGGAAATGAAGATGAGCAGGAATTGACTGAGTAAAGAGTGAAGATGGAAGGGAAAACTGCACAGAAAGTAAGTCCCTGAGAGCCAAGCTGGAGCATCGTGGGGCTCCCTGAGAAGAGAGGATGCTGAGGCAGGGGATGCAGGCACTCTGGGGATTGTGGGGTGCTCAGCCTGGGGAATCAAGGGAAGCCCCTTTTTCCCCTTTGGCTGCAGCTGTGTCAGCCCCCAGATGCCTGCCCTTTTCTGCCTCTGCTGTTTCTCATTATCCCTTCTTGGAGACTACTCCTCTGCACCTGCTGGGTGCGGAACTGTGATAGAGAAGATCAATAATTTCACCTGCGCATGCCAGCAGGGTTCATAGAATGATTGCACAGAGCTGGAAGATCAGAGCTGTCCTCCAGTGAGGTGTGGAAATAACGCCTTCCTTAGTGGGCCTAACTGTAGCTGGAGCAGCCTCCAAACAAAACATCCAGATTCTAAGATATGAATAAAGCCTCACTGAAGTGTCTGTCCTGCAGACAGTAGCCATGGTCCTTGCTTGGGACTTGTAGCTCCTGCTGTTGGTGGTATAGTGCTAAATTAATTGTAGTTTCAGTTGCATCCCAGTAGGTTTTGTCCATTATTGAGTGATGCAGCATGTAGTTGCTTGCAGATTTGCTACTGATATGGACAGTGTAAGTGGATGTACAAGCCAGAACTATTACACTGCTTCACTGAAATAGGAACATCAAATGGGTTCAGATTCCTGGTATGCTGCTTATATGTGTTATGGTGCTGCCAGCTTCCAGAATTGAGCCCTGTTTTCCCTGTGTGTGGCAGGGAAGGTAGGAATTGTTGATAATTGCTAATCTAAAAGGAACATTTCATATTGTGTATCTTAATGTGTAAGATAACTTCTTGAGGCTTTTGCAAACCGAAATACAGACAAAATGCCTACGCACGAATGCTACTATATTATTCAGAGTACTTTGATATTTTTTCCTGTAAACCAGCCTATAGTTTGTTGTTCACATGAAATAACAGTTGAGTATTCTGCAAAATATTCCATCGTAGAATTCAAACTGGTCAGTATTCCTGAAATATATCGGTATCAAATCCTCCATGCATCTTTTCCTGATATGAAGTAAATCCTTGTGATGCCTTCCTTATGCATTTTTGGAAATGATATAATAATGTGGTGTACTATTATCCACCTCTGACTTTTCTGAATTGCAATTTTTTGTTTGTTTTTAAGGAGGATCAGTTGGAGTGGAGTTTAGAGAACCGTTTAAAATCAGGAATGGTTTCTAACGAACAGATTGTTTTCTGATGCAAACAGAAAGCCAAGTTGAGAGCAGTTTTTCTTTTATATGCAGAATAATACAGCTGTAGACCACAACAGACCTTTTTTTTTTTGTCCTTTTTTTGGTCAGTTTTGGACTGGCCTACTCAAGGGCACAAAGCTTCAGCCTCTCAACAAAAGAAACAAGATGCTAGCCTGCCAAATGCAGGGAAATGAATACATGGGAGAACAGTAAAAGTAAAGCAGGAAATCTCATGCAGTGTGAATGATTTCCTACATAGCATAAGCAAAATTTTCTGCTGTTTGTTTCATACTGCTATACTAAGGAAGAATAAATTTTAGTCACCGGCGCTGATAACGAGAAGCGTGCAGATTCTGAAGATCACCCTGGCTAATGGATGGATTGGTTATTTTGAAAAAGGAAAAATAAGGCTTTCCCGTAATTTCCATCCAAGTCCCCCCCTGTGTGAGATGACAATTCACTGCTGTTTTAGGAAATTAAAATGCTTGTTTTCCACAAACACTGAGGAGGTTTTGAAATGAACTTAGTAAAGGTGAGGCTACGTGGTATTTCTTGCTGCACTGTGAGAATCGCAGGATGACATTGTAAAATATCCGTAGTGATAGTCAGTGAGAGAGTCTGCAGGGAGTCAGGTCAAAGAAAGGTTAGCAGCTGACATCAAATCAGAAGCCAGGTGTGCTGACCCTTAATCATAGGCTTTGTGGACTGCAATTCAGCATAACATTATTGAATTCACCTTTAGATTAAGCTGGCCCGCTTTGACATATACAAACCCATATGCAAGTTAATGGCTGTGGCATCCACTTAATTATGCAAGCTTTGATAACAGATCAGTGAGGTGACCTCTGCAACCACTATTTTCAAGGTCCTTAACTATTTGCATTTTCAACAAACAGAAAGTGGCATTCCCCATTTAGGTCACGTTAGACCATTAGTTTTGTGTATACAAATTACAACCTGGGAATAGTAATCTGCACAGAAGATTTTTTTTGTGATTACATTGGAGTTGTTGAAATCAGCACTTTGTGTGTTGAAAGTCATCTGTTCAGGTACCCATAGCAAATCTTTGGCTTTGTGAAGGGAACTCTCAGAGACAGTAGTCTCAGTGACTAATACTCAATGGACTAAAATTAAGCATGCATGCAAACCCTGACTTCCTTGTTGCTTGTATGATTCTGCAGTCTTTGATCGTGAGATTGCTCTGTAAAGATCATTTGCCTTAATGCTGAAGTGGAAGAGGGCTCGTGTGGTGGGAATGAAAGACATTTCTTCTAGTTTAACAAATATTTTTGGATTAATGTAGGCTTAACATAATGACATATTGATGTGGTGTTATCTTTATTCAGTGGATGTGCTCCTGACTTGCTCACTTACGCAGTGCTTACTCAACAAACTGCATGGTAATCAGGAGTATTGAGGTCACCAGCAACAGATCTGCCTGTTATACTATGCACTAAAGACACTTGGTGAATATTGCACCAGTACAAAATCAAACTCATTGCTGATTCCTCTGAAATTGCTCCCCTTTAATGCAGCTATGGGGTGGGATTTAGCCAGGAGCAGGTCAGGGCTCCTATGCCCTTTGCAGTATTTATTGTACGTAGCCTGACTTGGTACTGAATAAGGAACGTGTGATAGAGGGCTGGCGTATTTCTGAGATTGTACAGTTCACCTTCCTCTCAGTGAGGTTACATCAGCGAGAATTGTGTATTCCTGTAGTGGAAGACCTTGATAGTGTCCATAATGACCTGGAAACCCACATAAAATGTTGTAAACAAAGTGTAGTGCCCCAGAACTCAGTGGGTTTTAATCCCAAAAGGCAAGGTAGTTTGGATGGGCAGTATCTTTGGACAGAGACTTTTCCATGCCTGATTTTAGGGTATTTTCTATATTCATTGACTCCTATTTCACTCTTGTATTCTGTTCTTTGTTCTGATTAACTGTTGCTATGGGAAGTACGCTTGAAGAAAAGTCTTGGTTATAAAAAGCTGCTTCCATAGAGTCAACTGTAGTCCTTCACTACTCCTAGAAAAGTGTGCTTCTCTCAGAGAACCTCACTTGCAAACCTTAAGGCTTCAGAGTCTTTACCTTTTTCATGTATGAATATTGTCTTTCAGGTGCCTGATATGCACAAGCCAGAGCTACAAAGTGCAAGACTCCAAAAGTATGGAGCAGACATCACTGCTGTTTTGCTGCTTTGTTGGCACAAGTCGTGTTCTGTAGCTCTCCAATTGGCTGGCACAAGTAGACAATACAGTCCAGTTCATCAGCTGCACCCCTCACAGAGAGCACCTCTAGAGCAACCGCTGGGTTAACTCTTACTCTGAACTGCTGATTCCAGTAGCAGTCACCAGGTTGAGCTGGAAGAGGGCATGATTAATACCTTGTATTTCTAGAGGTCTCAGTAAGGTAGTGCAAATAATTCCTACCGAAGCTGGACTGTGGCTGGTTGGTGAAGCCGTATTTTGCTGTAGCACATATACACAGAACCCTGGTGCCTGGAACACTAAAAGCTGTTGAGCAAGTTGGTTTTATACTGTTTGCTACAGCACTGAAGTAACAGAAGAAATGGGATCTACAGTAGCTTAATTATAGTCAAAAGAAGACATCTGAAGTTAGTTGAATATGAAAGAGTTTTATAATGAGAATGAATTCCTCTGGGATATTATATTTTTTATTAATTTCTCCAGCAAATGGGCAGCTTTGGACTGGAGGTTAAGAACAAAAGCTGGATGCTTCTGCTGCAATTCTCCATATAGGAATAATTACTGAAGGCAACATTTTAACTTATCTTTCAGCTCCAGACTTGACAACCCTCTGAGACGATTAGGGTGAAGCAGACCTCTCCATTAACTTTCTTTCAGGTTGTTCTGCAGACTCAGGAAGACATTATTTATACTCTGCTCATGTACTTAAGTTCATCTTTGTCACTGTGTGGCCAGAAACATCTGTTTGAAACAACAGAAGCTGAGATTGAATTAATTCCTTCCTATAGAATAGTGATTAACAGTAACAAACTCCGTAGCTATAGAATTGTACGATAACTGGAGCCTTACTGATAGCGTGGATAAATTGAGGGTTTCATTGTATTGAGATGTCAGTCTCAAACCTGTCATCGCTGCTAAATAATTTTTAAAGGATTAAAAAGCCCGAGAGGTATCCTGTCCCTGTGAAAACTCACAATTCCTTTGCTATCTCCTGGGTGCTATTTTTAGAAATAGTGGAAGAAACAGACAGATCAGCCAGGCGACTATACTTGCCCTCATAGCTTAATCCTATGAAAGGGGGAACAAGCGAGGCATCTGCATGAGGCAGAAAATCTTTGATGGCATGTTCAGGTTTTTGTTTTGAGTAGAAATATAAAAACAAAAAACAAAAACGGCAAACTGTGATCCTTGAAGATTTCAGCATTAGAAAGCAAGCAAAGGACCTACAAATGGGCACAGAAGGGGTGTCTGCAGGCTGCCTCTATGAACGGTGTCGGTAACTACCAGGAAGTGACAGGGTGCAAAATGTACCGAATAAAGTCAAATATTACTTTACTTCACGCTATTTGCACTAGCTTTGTGTGTCTAACAGGAGGCAATATAAACATGGAAGTTATATGAGCTGCTGGAGGAATACAAACGCTGCAAACTTATGGAGATGTTGGGTGAGAAAATAAGTAAAACTGCCCTATAGGTACTTGAGGTAAGGGACCTCCAATAGCGAAACAAAGGTGAAACTCCTGCAGGGTGTAACCTCAGGTTCATCTTCTGCAACTCAGTCCTTGCTTTAGAGCTTTGCCTCTGTTTTTCTTCCAGTATGAGATGCAAAGTTAAGAGTGTGGTCATGCTGCTGCAGTGCCTCTCCTCATAGCAGTGTGGTCTCACAAAGGGAAGGCCTGGAGGTCAATCAGACGTAAACAATGTATTTCACAAGGCCCCAGCTGTATCAGAATTGTCCTGATTTCCCAGATTTCACAATTGTGCTCTGCTGGTAACTTTCAGTCTGCCCAACTCCATCAGTGGACAACTGTTCAGTTGTCTACATCCAGAGACCAAAAGCTTAAGTACTGCTCACTTTGAGACCCTTCTCTTCTTAGCTGGGCTCCTGTCTTGGGTAACCAACTGCAGCTTGCAGTCCCTCCAGTGTGACTGCCAACATAAACCTGTGTAAGGAGGCTGTGAGAAGTGGTTGCTCTGAGACACACAACATTCGTGGATGGCATGGAAAGGCATTATGTTCTGTGATATCTGCTGGCTACTAACAATTCTCAGTAGTCCTTTGTAGAGGAAAAAAAATATTCTAGTGCATGTAATAGCATAATAGGAGGGGAGGATGCATTTATGTAAATGAACTAAAGCATCCCCAAGAATTAATTTAATAAAGTGGCTGGAAAAGCTAGCAGAGGATAATAGGCATGGAGACCTTCTGCTTGTCAGCAGAGGCGGTTAATTGGTTGGACTTGCTGTAGCACTGTGCGTGCCAAAGAGAGGCAAAATCATTTTCAGCATTAGCAAATCACCTAATAGCAGTAACTCCAGAGTAATATGTTATATTCATGTATTTATCTTGTTATATATATTAAATGCTGTTATTTAATACTTGGATGTGTGGTTTCACGTGAATGCAAAGTGAAAGAAAAAATTGAGAAAAGTCCAGTTTACCAAATAGCATTTTCAAAGGTACTCTATTACAAAAACCTTCTCAGAATTCAACCTGAATTTCTTAAAAGACCTGTCTTCTGGTTTCCAAATTAAAAAAAAATAATAATAAAAAAAAAATTAAGAAAATGGGCTTACCAGCTCAATTTTTAAATTTAAATTTCTAGGAGCTATTAGTGGAAAAGATGGGAATCCTGCCCTGTTCTTATAAGCTGTGTCATGCTGAATGTGGTATTAAGGCCACAAAAAGCTTTCTGTAATTTAGTTATATGCACTGAGGAGACCAGTATGTATTTAATACCATTTAACTTGGATGACTTAGATTAATTTTTGATAAATCTGGTGTTGATAGTGCTTTGTCACAATTATTTTTTATTTATGGTGATGCTTTTGGGATTTAAGCTGCAGGCTCTACATTGATTACAGACCGTGGCTGAAAAACAGGAAAGAATGCAAGAACACAAAACTCCCATATAGGAATAGCATAGCCTGTCAGTTCTATTTCTGTTGCCTCAGACAGGCTGGGTAAACTGCACATGACGTAGTTTAGGTCTTCTAAAACAGCTGTCAGAATTGGGGGAAAAAATAACACTTACACTGAGGTGGATGTTTGATCTGAGATGCTTGTTTCTCAGCTGATTGTCTGTCTTTGTGTCTCATCCTTCTCTTAGGAGACTTTCTTTAATTCAGCTAATATATCTTATCCAGATAAACATTTGTGCATAAATTACTATTTCCTTTTTTTTTTTTTCTCTGCATGCTACATTTTCCTTTCTGCTGGAATATTGTCACTGTAAACAAATTGAGTTTATCTTGGTGCTGGAGTCTTGGATCTTCTCAGTTTGCTAGTGAAATGGTTTGAACTGATACACAAGAACATATTTTTATATAGAATGAGCTCAGTAATAGTTTTATAGCTAGAACAAGGCTTGAATGACAGGCTGCTCCCTATATTTGTTTCTGGTAATCAGAAAGAAGTATATATTTCCCTATTATTAAAAGAAGTTACTTTGAAGTAGTTATAAACAAACAGTACAACAGCACAGTGAGACATTTTATTTAGGGAAACACACACATGTTTTGGTCTGGTAAGCAACTTTTTGTTGCATACATTCAGCTTGCCTGCCTCGCTCATTAAAGATAAAAACTGGCCTTTTTGTGATACGGGAGGCAGCTTGATTTCAATGTTTAAGGTATCATTCACATGCACAAAGGTGTTTTGCGTGAAAGGTATAATGTAAGAAGTGTATTTTTAGTGAAATTACTGTATTACTGCTGCTTGCATTATACAGGAGCTCATGGATACTTTCTGGGTCTTATCCCAGAACCTGCTCAGATAGTGTGGTTTAGGAGAGGTATGGGATTCTCAGGGAGTCATTTACTTTGTACTTTGCATCATCCCCTGTCCAATAGATCTTTTAAAAGCTCCTTATAACTCCTATAGTAGCTTAAAGGAATATTTGGCAGATTCATAACTGTCCCTGTTTAAATAACGCAGAATGAATGCCACTATTTATAAATGTATGTTTCCAAAAATGTAGAGAACAATAATGTGCAGTGTTTAAAAATGGAAGGGGATGTTCTCACATGTACTACTTGCTGTGCTCTCACTCCGCAGGCTGCTGAGTCCTGACATGACTCAACTTCTTATGCTCTGCCACGGTACATGCAGAGGATTGCTGAAATGCATCCTGCTGTTTGTGCTTCATCTTCTCAATATTTTTAATTTGATAAAACCTTCTGAAAGCTGGGCCCCACTGGCAATCTCTCACGACATAAAATCAGTAAGTAGTATATGCAAAACAAATGATGCTTTGTCCAGTGAAAGCTCCTGTATCAGCGTGGTCTCAAAAGATATAACATTTAGTCTAGTACTGTAATTAAGGTTAGCTTGAGCTACCTTTTATCACATATTCCTATATTTTCCAGTTCTTTAATACTGCTTTCAAGACTAGAAAGTAGAATTTCCCATAGTAGGTGCAGGCAAAAATGTACGGTAGATTTATTCATATACAAATTGTTTTGTCCTTTTCCTGTTAATTCTTAATGATCTATTGATTCTTGGTGGTTTTTGTTTGTTTTGACCTCTGTAAGAGTATTGAACTGATGTTTTCATAGTGATACCTCTTACAATTCTAAGACATTATCCAAATGTAGCTGTAGTTAGCTCAGTTTGTCACTGAATATAGAAGGTCAGAGTTGTTTTTTCCTCTATGTGTTTATATTTATAAAAAAGCCAGCATAGCACAGTGTGATGAGACTTTTCTACAACTCCTTCAGCCCATAGTAATTCTTTGAAAGACCAGAAACTAAGGAAGTGTTTTCCATTTATTATCAGTATGCTGCAATGAGGATTTTTTCCTACCTCACAAGTGAAAGCTCGAGGAATCCTGAACCGCAGGGGGAGCCTGTGAAACAAGCCCCGGTCAGGGACTGGAATGGGCTGCCCGGGGAAGTGGTAGAGTCACCGTCCCTGGAGGTGTTAAAGATGCATGTAAATATACCAAGGAACATGGTTTAGTGGGCAGTATTGGTGGCAGGTGGATGGTCAGACCAGATAATCTTAGAGGTCTTTTCTGAACTTATGATTCCATGCTATCTTCAAGCACCTATAGGCAAAACCACCTGTTTGGATTTGATTTTCACACCCCCTATGAACTTTGTTACAGGGGGTTAAAAAAAAAAAAAAAGGTGGACTTGCACAACTCCCTCAGTCAAAAGCCACCTGAGACCATTGCCTTAAGACACGCACAGACAGAAATTATTATAAATTGGATAAAAGATTCTGCAACTTTGCTTTTGAAATTCATGCTCCAGGCAATTCTGTCTGTGGAGAAGGAAAAAGAATTAAAGCAAAAAAGAAGTCTGTGAAGCACTGACACCTTTTCAGAACGCATTACAAGATGGAAATCTGAAGATAATAGATGCAGAGCTGAAGGTTAATCAGTGCAGTTTGGGAATTATCCAGAAGCATTGCTTATCTTCCTGTTAGTTTAGTGATCCTTCGGTGGGATAGCTGGATTCCCAAATGGAAAGCATGGGAATGATGTTTTGTCTTTCCTTGCTTCTTTAAACAGAGCCATACAATGGTACTTCTACCTCTACTAGAGGTAGAAAAACAATAAGATGTATATTATTTTGAAGATAAGAGCAGGTTAATTGATGACTATATCAAGTATTTCATGTAATTAGTGTATGTGCTCTTTATACTGATACCAGAACTGTTTTGTGTGTGTACTGGCCAATCTGCAGAAAATAACTGTAGAAACAATTCTAATAAGCAACAGATGGAAAAGATGACTAAAATGTTTTTTGTTCTCATGCCTGTGACACAGTGAAGTACGAGTGCTATCAGATAAGCTTGCTGCTTGTAATGTAATACATTTGAAAGCTGTCATTAGCCATTCCATCAGTGCACTCAGTTTGCCTCAAAGAGATGACAGTAAAAGTTGGGGATGTTAAGTTCTTCTGTTCTGTGTTTCTGCTCTATTTGTGATATTACTACCACTCCTTTAATGTGAACCCCTCTGAAATTAATTGTGCAGCCCAAATTCTCACAGGTTCACTGTAAAAGCAGGGAAATATTTATATGTAAAAAACGAGGACACATTCTTCTCCTCAGTCTGTTGGTGTGTATGCTTACCTTACTGAGAAGTGTGGTGTTTCAGAGCTTTGCAGCTCAAAGAACAAAAAGCAACAACTCAGTCGTTCTGAGATGTGGTCTGGTACAACGTAAGCTAGCTCCAAAAAACCTGTTTGAAAATATGCTGGAAGTGTTAGTTGTTGTCTGTTTACTGGGTAAAAGATGTGAATCTGTAGATGAAGTTTGAAAACTCTTCAGGCAGGCACAGTGGATCTCTTTGAAAAGCAGCCAAGAACAACCAGAAGTCAGTGTATCTGTCAGGTCAGTCATGCTGCTGTTGGAGAGGATGTTCCAAGATAAAGGAGCACGTTTACATGCACTGCCTGCTCACTGCACATCAGGTAGATCTTGTCCTCCGTCAGAAGGGTGCTCCAGTTGTGTCCTCTCTTGCTTGCCACACGCATCAGGTCCCTCTGGAAGGCAAAGAACAGGGCAGAGCACGTGGAAGTTACTAGTTAATACCAATAGCCTTGCCTATTATGTGCAAAATAATTAAAACTGCACATGTACTCTGAGCACAAACATGTACTCCTGTGCCTGGGGAGGGACAGGGAGAGGTTTAGGAGCTCTCCTCTCGGCACAGGAGCCTTTGTAGTGCAATGTGGGTGCAACAGTGACTGTAGTTCTGCCCCGTGGCTGAAGTCTGTCCTGTGGTGCCCTGACACGGGGAAATAACTTCCCATCATCCTATTCCAAGGTGTAGTAAGCTTCATCTGAAGGTATGTGGGATGGAATTATTTTCAATACAAACATTCAGTTTCTGTTATGGCAAACTACCAGGTAGAGGAAAGAATGAGATGATGCACGTCAGCGGTACAGCACAGATTGTCGTCTGCTCACTCCTTTGGTCTCACCAGGTGGATTCTGCACTTCCCTTACAAACCATCATTGTGTGGCTGCCTTGAAATGCTGCTGTGGTTTGTGTCAGTTTAAGGTGGCCTAGCAGCACGGCCCGCATCCCCTCAGATCTCTCCATGCGTGCAGATGTGTCGGGGCAACCTTCCCATTTTGAGCTGCCAAGAGGCAGTGTCAGCTGCACAGCCTCGAGCTCCTTCACGGCAAGCCTGCTAACGACATCGGGCGTCCCCGAGCGCTCCGGGGAAAGGAGACCGTGCCCTGGGCTCTGCCCGCAGCGACGGAGGGGACCGCGAGCGCGAGAGCAGCCCCGCAGGTGGCAGCATTGAGCAGCGCATCTCTTGGAGCTGGTCTGCAGCACTTGTTTCCTACTCGGCGATGGCAGTTATCCGCGCTGCGCGTTTCGGCGCTCCAAGCTGCAGAGCGCGGTGACTATTCGGTTTAATTTAGCACAGAAAATAGACTCAGCTGCTCGGCACTACGGAGAAAGGGAAAAAAAAGAAAACAAAAACGGCAACCCCGATGTGGGAACCCCCACCCGACATTTCTGCCACCCGCGCCCCGGCGGGGACGGGCCTGCCCGGCCGTACGGGGCACGGCACAGGAGGGGCAGCCGCGCTCGAGCCACGTAAGAGCCGGGAACGCTGCCGAGGCGCAGCGGGGCTCGGGCCGGGGCTCGGACGTGCCGCGCCGCGGGGCGAAGGAGGGCGGCTCCCCGCACGGCACCGCGAGCCGCCACACTGCGGAGGCCGCCGCGGGCGGTTATAAATAACACGCCGCCGAATGGCGTCTACGCCTCCTTACTCCGCGTCTCCCCTCGGCCCGGCCCCGCCTCCCCGCCGCCGCCGCCGCCGTGACTGACGGGCGGCGGCACCAATGCGGGCGCGGCCCCCGGCGGGCGGTGCGGCTCGGGGCCGGGCCCGGCGGTGGCGGCCCCCGCGGCCGCGCTGAACTGAGGGCGGGGAGCGGCGGGGCGGGCCGCGGGGCCGCGGCGCTGGGCTGGGGCTGGGGCTGGGGCTGGGGCTGGCCGGGAGCCTGGCGGCGGCGGCGGCGGCGGCGGCTCCGGGGATGGTCCACGCAGTGGCGCCGTCACGTGTTGTTCTGCTCGCGGCTGAGCCTGAGCCGCGGCGGCGGGCGGAGGGGCCGGAGAGCGGAGCGCGGCCCCCGCCGCACGTTCTGGTGCGGGGAGCCGGGGAACTCCGCGGAGAAGCCGGCGGGAAGCGAGTCGCCGCTGCCGTGCCCGCGTCCCCCGCCAGCCTGGTGGGGCGCGGGAGGGAGCCGTGCCGCCGGCCGCTGAGGCGCTGCCGCCTGGAATGAGGAGGAGGAGGAAGAGAGGATGTTCGTGCCGCGCTCGGGCTGCCTCCCCTCCCGCCGCCGCCGGGTCGCGTTCCGCGTGGAAATGGCACTTTCTCTGCCTAACGAGATGGGACTGAATGGGGTCGCCAGCCTCCTCCGCGCGCCCGAGCGGGAGCAGCAGCAGCAGCAGCAGCAGCCCCGGCGCTGAGCCTGGGGCCGGCCGTGCTGCGGGGGCTTTTCCGTTGCTTTTCTTTTTTGTTGTTTTTGTTTTTTAATGGTTTGGGAAAGGGAGGTGGGGAAAGAAGCGTGCTTTTTTTTTATTTTTTATCGATATATATATATTTTTTTCTGGGTGCAAACCTCGGACTTTGCAAAACAATCTCCGCCCCCGAGAGGATATTTAATCTGCAAGAAGAATCGCAGCTCGCGGAGGTAAAGTTGCGAGAGGAAGGGCTGCCGGACCCCGTGCCCCGCGGACCGACCATGCGATTCTCCGTCCCGGCCGCTGCCCCCGGGACGCGGCTCTGGCCGGCACCGAGCGGGACCGGGCTGTAACTTATTAAAGACGCGCTCACCCACGGAGGGGCGATTGGGGCATAAACAGCGACACGAACTCCGGTCTGGAGCCGGAGGCTGCCTCTGCTGCCCAACAGCTGCTCGCCCCGTGCTCCCCCCCGTCCCGTTTTCAGAAGGGGATCCAGAGCTATTTTGCTTTTTTTTATTATTATTTTTTTATTGTTATTTTTTTAAATTGTTGCATGCGTTTTATTTTGGGTGGTTGTTGACGTTTGCAACTGGCTTGGCCGTTTTGGGGTCTTGTGGACTGCTGACGGCAGTAGCGACGGCACTGCCTCTCGCCATGGCCAGCCCCACGGATAACAACGAGGGCTTCTTCTCGGATGTCAGAAAGGTGGGTTACTTGCGCAAACCCAAGAGCATGCATAAACGCTTTTTCGTGCTGAGGGCAGCCAGCGAGTCTGGACCCGCCCGGCTGGAGTATTATGAGAATGAGAAGAAATGGAGACACAAGTCGGGGGCCCCCAAGCGCTCCATCCCGTTGGAAAGCTGCTTCAACATCAACAAGCGGGCTGACTCCAAGAACAAGCACCTGGTGGCCCTCTACACCAAGGACGAGCACTTTGCCATCGCAGCCGACAGTGAACTGGAACAGGAGAGCTGGTACCAAGCGCTGCTGCAGTTGCACAACAGGGCCAAGGGCCACCACCACCTGCACCACCATCACCATCACCACCACAGCGATGTCACCTTCGGGGGCGGCAGCGTGGGGCTGGGGGAAGCGGGTGAGGACAGCTACGGTGAGGTAGCCCCCGGCCCGGCTTTTAAGGAAGTTTGGCAAGTAATTCTGAAGCCTAAGGGGCTAGGCCAGACAAAGAACCTGATTGGCATCTACCGCCTGTGCCTGACTAACAAGACCATCAGCTTTGTGAAGCTGAATTCAGATGCGGCTGCTGTGGTGCTGCAGCTGCTCAATATCCGCCGTTGTGGACACTCTGAGAACTTCTTCTTCATTGAGGTGGGACGCTCGGCGGTGACTGGGCCTGGGGAGTTCTGGATGCAGGTGGATGACTCGGTGGTGGCGCAGAACATGCACGAAACCATCCTAGAGGCCATGCGCGCCATGAGCGAGGAATTCCGACCCCGCAGCAAGAGCCAGTCCTCCTCCAACTGTTCCAACCCCATCTCCGTGCCCCTTCGTAGCAGGCACCACATCAACAACCCTCCACCCAGCCAAGTGGGGCTCAGTCGCCGGTCCAGGACTGAGAGCGTTACAGCCACCTCCCCAGCTGGCGGTGGGGGTGGAGGTGTGGGTGGCAAACCCAGCTCTTTCCGGGTCCGCGCATCCAGTGATGGGGAAGGCACGATGTCGAGGCCTGCCTCGGTGGATGGTAGCCCAGTTAGCCCCAGTGCCAACCGGACCCACTCACACAGACACCGTGGCAACTCCAGGCTCCATCCGCCGCTCAACCACAGCCGTTCCATCCCAATGCCTTCCTCGCGCTGCTCCCCGTCGGCCACCAGCCCGGTCAGCCTGTCGTCCAGCAGCACCAGTGGCCATGGCTCCACGTCAGACTGCCTGTTTCCACGAAGGTCCAGTGCTTCGGTTTCTGGCTCCCCTAGTGATGGTGGATTTATTTCTTCCGATGAATATGGTTCTAGCCCGTGTGACTTCCGCAGCTCTTTTCGCAGCGTGACCCCGGATTCCCTAGGACACACCCCACCAGCTCGAGGCGATGAAGAGCTCAACTACATCTGCATGGGGGGAAAGAGCACCTCATCCTGCTGCAGCCTGGCAGCTCCCAATGGCCACTTCATCCCACGCACTTGCCACCCGCAGCAGCAGCCCCGCTACCCCAGCATGTCGTGCTGTCCCCGAGCTGGTAGCGAGGACGTCGCTGACCTGGACAAGGCGTTCAGGAAACGGACTCACTCTGCGGGCACTTCGCCCACCATCTCCCACCAGAAGACACCCTCCCAGTCTTCGGTGGCCTCCATTGAGGAGTACACGGAGATGTTGCCTTCTTACCCCTGCGGCGGCAGCCGGCTGCCCTCCTACCGGCACTCAGCCTTTGTGCCCACTCACTCGTACCCTGAGGAGTGTCTGGAGATGCACCACCTGGACGGCAGCCATCATCGGACCAACTCCGCCCCGCACACGGATGACGGCTACATGCCCATGTCCCCCGGCGTAGCCCCCGTGCCCGGCGGTGGGGCTGCCCCCAAGGGCGGCGACTACATGCCCATGAGCCCCAAGAGCGTGTCGGCCCCGCAGCAGATCATCAACCCTGGCAGAGGGGGCCGCCACCCGCCGGCCACGGTGGACTCCAACGGCTACATGATGATGTCCCCCAGCGGCAGCTACTCCCCGGACAGCGGCTCCGCGGGCTACGGCAAGATTTGGACGAACGGTGCCGGCCACCACCCGAAGCTCTCGGTGGAAAGCAACGAAGGGAAGCTGCCCTGCGGCGGCGGCGACTACATCAACATGTCCCCGGCCAGCGGCTCCACCACCAGCACGCCGCCCGACTGCTACTTCGGGGCGCCGGGGCAGCCGGGCGTCGAGGAGGCGGCCTCCGCGGCCCACCACAAGCCCATCTACTCCTACTTCTCGCTGCCGCGCTCCTTCAAGCACGTGCACCGGCGAGGCGGCGCGGCGGCGTGCGAGGACGGCAGCCCCCAGCCCCGCTTGGCGCTCGGCTCCGGCCGCCTCCTCTACGCCGCCGAGGACTCGTCCTCCTCCACCAGCAGCGACAGCCTGGGCGGTCCCGGCGGCCCCGAGGGTCCCGCGCCGCACTCGCAGCCCCCGCGCAAGGTGGACACGGCCGTGCAGACCAAGGGCCGCCTGGCGCGACCCACGCGGCTGTCGCTGGGCGGCCCCAAGGCCAGCACCCTGCCGCGGGCCCGCGAGCAGCCCCCCCTGCTGCCGCCCCCGGAGCCCAAGAGCCCCGGCGAGTACGTGAACATCGAGTTCGTCCCCGGGGACAAGCCGCCTTTCCCCTCGGCCGCCCCGGGGCCGCCGCGGCCGCCGGGCGGGGAGGCCGCCGAGGAGTACATGAACATGGAGCTGGGGCCGCCCCGCGCCTCCTGCCCCGGAGCCTTCGCCGCCGCGCGGGCGGCCCCCGCGGCACGGCCGGGTCGCGGCGCGGCCCCCCCGGCGCGGGACTACGTGAGCATGCGGCTGGGGGGCTCCTGCTCGGACTGCGCCGACAGCCCCTCGCCCTCCTCGCCCGCCCCGCTGCTCGGCTACGCCGACTCGCGGCCGGGCCGCTCCGCCGCCGAGAAGCCCCCGCCGGCCGCCGCCGTCGCCGCTTCCCCCGAGCTGCCGCGGCCCCCGGCCGAGCTGGCGGCGGCGCCGCCGCGCTCCTCTTCCTTGCTCGGGGGTCCCGGCGCGGGCAGCGCCTTCACCCGCGTCAGCCTCAGCCCCGGCCGTAACCAGAGCGCCAAGGTGATCCGCGCCGACCCGCAGGGCGGCCGCCGGCGGCACAGCTCCGAGACCTTCTCGTCCACGCCGAGCAACGCCCGCGGGGCGGCGGGCGGCGGCGGCGGCGGCCCCGGGGCGCCGTTCCCCTGTGGCGGCGCGGGGGGCGCCGAGGAGGTGAAGCGCCACAGCTCGGCCTCCTTCGACAACGTGTGGCTGCGGCCCGCCGCCGCCGAGCCGCCCTGCGCGAGCCGGGGCCCGGGGACCGCGCTGGAGAACGGACTCAACTACATCGACCTGGACTTGGTGAAGGATTGCAGCCACCGCCGCCACCACCACCACCACCTGCACCCCCCCGCGGAGGGCGCCTCCGGCCCGGGTGGGAAACCGCCGCAGCCGCGCTCCCCGCGCGGGAGCAGCCGCTCCAGCGACGACCTGAGCGCGTACGCCAGCATCAGCTTCCAGAAGCGGGAGGAACCCTAGGAGCCGGCCGGCGAGGTGAGCTCCGTGGTGCCCTCCCGAGGGGGTGGGGCCCCCCCCGGGGCTGCCTGGGGCTCGGGGGCTGCCGCAGCCCCGTCCACGAAGCTGCTCCCGAGGTGTGCCCGCTGCCTCCGGTCCGCGCTGCGTGGGGACGGTGCTGCGGTGCGTAGCGGTGGTGTGGTCCGTAGATAATGGAAAAGTGAATTGGCTGAGAGCGTGGGGCTGGAAATAGGAAGCTCCGGCTTTAATCCTCCTTTGGCCTCTGCTTGCTCCTGCGGCTCGGGAAGGCGGCGAGCCACGCTGCTCGTGTTTTCCCACGTGTACAGCTCTGCTGGCGGCATCGCCTCGCGGGGCTGCGCTGAGCTCAGCTGGAATTCAGCTCGGTTTGAAAAGTGCTTCGAGTCTGGGGAGGACTCGGTAGTCTCCAAAGCATTGTGTCCATCATTCAGCTGATGCGGAGCATGGCTGCCCCGTGTTTCAGGCAGCACAAGAAGCAGGCCCCAAGTGTGTCTCTGTGGTTGGCCAACTGGTGCTTTGTTTCTCCCTAAATCCTACCAGTTATTGTTTGGAAAGCCCTTTGCTGGGCTGTTGCATCTTGGTTGCAGGTGGCTGTTGAGTAGAGGTGTTGCCATCAACAGTGCCATGTTTCTGCTCTATAGAAACTTGATGCAGCTCAGAGCAAACATATGTGGTCCAGGAGCTGGTGCGGCACAGTGCAGGGGGTGGCAGTCACTCTGTGAAAGGTGACTGCTGCCATGCACCAGCAGCAGCTCCCTGGTTAGCCCTGCCACGACACGTGCTGTTAGCAGCTCTCGGTGTGTTAGAGCAGCAGCAGTGTCAGTGTGTGCTGGCACAGACACATACAAGGTGATGGGAGAGGGTGAGTCTCATACTTCTCTTTATTATCTTATTGTGAGTTTAATAAGGTATGATAAATGTACTGCTCGTATCATACGTTCACTTGGTGCAAGGATGGGATGCTCATGACCAGAGCTTCCATTCTGCATGGAGACAGCGTTTATAGAAGCTGAACAAAGGCAGAATAGGCTGTCTGTATTTGCTACTTGAAAGAGCAATATGCTGCTAGGCACTGGTCCTGCAGGACTTGTGGATGCTGGAGCCAACTCAGAATCTAAAGACAGGTCTCAGGTCAGCACAGGTGTCGCTGATCTGGCTCAGATGGTGTCAGGAAGGAAAAGTTTTGTTTGTGTCCATGTGTCTGTTACAGTGCTCAGTGAGCGGATGCTCTGCACTCCACTGTACTCTTTAGGAAGGCTGCCAGGGCTCTGGGTTGTCCCGGTCAGCATCCCCCTGAGCTCCTGGGAAGGTTTGCCAGAGGATGCAGAATGCTGTGTTGCTGTTCCCATTGGTAGGAGTATTGCTGTTCTTCCCTGTTCTGTGCTGAGGCTGGGGAAACAGGTGCCAGAGAAATCCACTGCTGAGGTCCGAGGGAGTGATGAGCGTGTGCAGGAGTCAGAGCCTGCAGGTCTGAGGGGCTGCAGTGCCACAGCTGTTCGCTTGCAGATTTTCACAGTTGTGCTTAATTTGCTGTGGACACCTCGCTTTAATTGATCCCATGTGTCACTTCCACACAGAGGCTGTGGCAGAGCTCTCCATCCAGGTGGTAGGAAGGTACTGCCAGGACTGTGCTGGTGAGCGGGATCAGAATGTGCCTGCTCATTTCAAGCACCACACAGCAGCTTGCATAGGGGCGTGGTGAGGTGTTGCCTAATGGAGGAACTGCTGTTTGAAGTTGACTCTTCTTTCCCCAAATTAGGATTGGGCTAAGCAAGTAGAGCTTCTCCTGGGAGGCCGGGAAGTCGATCTGTAATTATGTGGGTAGTCTGCAGCCATGCTGCCCTGTGCCCTCCCCATCACCCAGCTCTGCTGCTTGCAGCCTGCTGAGATGTTAACCCATCGGGCTCCTTTTTCCTGTGCTGGATTCCTTACCATCAGCTGGAACTTTCCTCGCAAAGTTCAGCTTGACTAGTTCATCTTCTTGAGTTCACTTGAGGGGAAAAAAATGAATTGTCCACACTAGACCATGCTTGAATCTGTTTGTTGCCAAGTCCTCTCAGACTTTTGCACTTTGGAGGTGGAATTGGGGTTTGGCAGCCTGTGCCAATATAACTAATGCCATGCTTAAGAAACTGCCTGGAGGTGAGTGGCTTATTGGCCTGCAGACAGTGTGTTCACATGTGCCTGTAGCAGTTGTGGAGAACCTTAAGGTGAACTGCTCTGAGCTGGCACGAGCTCCTTCCAAAGGGCAGCCATGCAAGGCTCCATCTCACCCCGTGTCACCCTGCGCTGCTCCTGCAGTGCAGATGTCACCTGGAAGGGCAGGGAGGTGATACTGGTCCTTCTGCTGCCCGAGCAATGTGGAAGAGCAAGGGAAAGCCACTTGGCTGCTTCAAATGCCCTTTCTTTGCTTTCCATCTCTTGCATATCTGTGGGTTATTATTTATCCCCTTAATCTCAGAAGTGGCAGAAGAACTGTGCCTATTCATTTTTCTTCCTCCCTCTCCTTAGAGCAGGCTTCTTTCCCCCCAACGAAGGCCAAAATTATCTGGATAACTTTTTTTTTAATCCATCTGGAATGTTTTCTTGTTCCAGACTACAAGGCAAGGACCTCACATGTTTGCCATTCAACTCCCAGTGGGTAAAATGATTGCTGCTGCTCTGCTGCGAGCCAGCAGCTCTTCTCCTTGTCCTGCTGCCCTGTCCTTCCCCCTGTCCCTGCCACTTCCAGGTTGCTCAAACGTTATGCTCTTAAGGTTTCTTTTAACCCCTTTAAAGTGTACTTATTTCTCTGAAAATTAAAGGTACCGGCTGAAACAATCATGTAGATTTTCAAATTAAAAAAAAGAAAAATCTCTCCCATCCACAGCACTTCTGCAATCCCATTTGCTTCCATTGGCACACATTGTGGGCTGTTTCCTAACATCTGGCCGTGTCTTAGCCTTTGTAGCTCTTTTCTCTTGTTCTTTCAAAAGTGCACCAGTGAAACTGTTGCGAGCTCCCCTGCCCACACGCTTTCTTCTGCTTGGGAGAACTGGGGATTGCTACATGTGCCCAGGCCAGCCAGTGTCTCTTCAGTGCTTGGATCCTGTGGCAGGTGGAATTCTTTGTTGCAGTGGCCAAATTCTGCTGGAAAACACCAGCCTGTGGCATGAAGCTGAGGTCACAGCTGAGTTTAGGGAGCAGTGTTGCTGTAAGGCATTTTACTCCTGCTGAGAATCCTGATTTTGCCTGCCCAGGTGGTTGTATATAGGAAGCACATCCCCAACTTTTGGGATTGGTACGAGAAGAGAAACCTCCTAGAAGTATCCAGGGGTGTGAAGGTGAACTGCAGGTAGCTTGTGTTCAGAGTATGCAATCCAAAAATATTCCAAAGAGGAAGGCAGTAGATGTTGGTTCTCGAGAAACAGGAAAGGCTGAAGCAGGATGGCAGAATGAGGCAGGTATGTGGCTTTGATCTCCGGAGCTTCAAAGCGAAGGTGTTATTCCCTTGCCTCATTTCCATTTTCTTGATGAGCATGAGAACTTGCGAAAGTGAGCGCTATTAACACTGAATAGAATATGTGCTGAACAAGTGGTAACTTGGCTCCCTCGCAGCTGTAGTGATGCCTCTTTGCCTAATGCGTGGTGGGGCTTTGGTGCTGCAGGACAGCAGGACACCATGCAGCATCATCTGTAAGGGGCTGTGTCTTGTGTCTGGCTCTAGCTAAAGCAGAGCTCTACTAAGATGAGAAACTAAAATATTTTTTGTGTCTCGTGAAAATACACATTAGAGTAAACAGAAAATTACTCTTGTATTACTGTCTGATATATCTGGAATGGCTTCTTGGGACCTTGCTTTCTTTTTTTATTTTGTATTAATTTTGGATAATTGGATTTGCTTCCTCACGTTAAAAACTTGAGGTGGAACAACCGAAACACCACAAGATGTGTACCATTAAAATAAGTCTGTGGGGTGAGGTTCTTTCCAGAACTGAAAGAACAGAAGTTTCCCTAGTTTTGGGTCAGCACCGACACAAATACTAGTGCATTATGAAAGTTTTCCATGCTCTGTGGGCATTACTGTAGACAAAACTGTGCATTACTTACTGTTCGAGCACACCACTTTTCCCCATACCTAATTGTTTGCCAAAATTGAGCCTCTGTCTCCACATACTTGCATATATGCAGTTGTCCTGTTAAATAAAACCACAAGCTTATAATTGTCTTTTTTTTTTGCTTGTTTTTGTAATTTAGACAGTAGATTGGTTCCTACATTAAATTTTAATACTCATTTAGTTCCCCTGCCTTTGGTATTAATGGCAAGTTTCTCAAGATTTCTCTTTTTTTGTTTTCCTGGCTTAAGAATTGCAACTGTATGATTTATTAACCTGTGCAGTAGATAGTACTTCATTATCTGGACTTCTCTACCCCACGGGTTTCATGTTTAGTGTAGAGCCTTAGTCTCACTAAGGTTGGAAAAGAATCCATAGGATTGGACTAGATCAGTAAGGTCAGCCCAGCCCCACCATACCCACTGAGCCACGTCTCTCAGTGCCACAGCTCTGTTTCTGGAAAACCTCCAGGGATGGTAACCCCACCAGCTCCCTGGACCTCAGTGTCTTTCTTGCAGTGAGGGGCCCAGTGTCAGTGCTTTAACTGGTTTAATTCTGAAAAAGCAGCAGAATATTGCAGGGCAAGGAGGATGCTCATTTTTAACTAGCAGCTGCAGAGAGTCACATGTGTTCCCTTAGATAATGCTCCTAAGTGGAGGAATACAGCTCCTAGATTAAGGACAGAACGTAACAGTGAGTGAACTTTGACATCCAAGGAAATATTGTTATTATAAAATGTGTGGTGAAAGAAGGACCTCATTCTCAGAGATTTTCTCTAACTGCAGTGTTTTCTTCTTTATATGGCACTATGTGGACAGTTATGATAAATTTTATTGAAACACGTTCACTAGAGTTTCACAATTTTTCTTCTGGATTAGGAAGTATAGATTTCCTTAAAAATCTGTAATGTAAATAATATCTTGTAAAGGAAAATCTTAAATGGCAAAAAATGTTGTGGCTTGTTTCGGCAGATCTTGGGGTTTTTACTTTGTGGTAAGAGCTGCAATGCATAAATGTTAATATTAACAAATGCATCCGAGTTCCCAATTTGTCAGAATACTAAAAGCTGGCTTTTGGTCTTCTGTATGTAGTGCATTAGAGTACCCATTCATAAAAGTGAGTAGCATTATTCTATTTTTACCTCATTCTGCCTTCTGGATGAATGGTGATCGTGATGGTTATTATTTTGCATGTGTGAGATAAAGGTAGTGAACGAGAGGTGTCGGTAACTTAAAAAAGATTCTCAAGTTTAACAGCTTTATTCTCTGCTTACAGAAATGTTGGGAAATAGAACAAAAGGCAAGGTGTGAACAGATAAAGGAGATTTAAATAAGTCTGGCACTCTTAACTAACTCAAAGATGTCTTGATGTATATCTCTCTGATCATGTTTGACACATCTAGGTCATGTTCTCTGAAGGCTGTTATTAGAGATTTAACCTTGGGTAATTGCAAACTGTATTTTCTTCAGAGCAGTGTTTGATCCAGTACGTGGGGCAGCAAAAGTTTGTGTGTTTATATGGCATTGGGAATCTGGTTAAGGGGTCTACTGTCAGTCACCTGTACGATGAGATGCGCCCTGCCTGTGGTGTAGCACAGAGGTTTGCCCACGTACCACTTGTCAACTGCTGTAAGATCCCATTTATTTGGAAACCAGGGATGTGGAAAAAGCGACCGATTAAGTTTGCAAGAAAGGTACCCTTCAGTAAGAAAGGAATTAGGTTATAAGGGTGTTGCACTCATTACAGCTAGCAGAACCATTGAAGCATGCTTGTACTTTTGAACTGTCTGCTTATACATGTTATGAATTCAGCGTGGGAACATCTACGACTACAATTTAATTTGATTTTTTTTTTTTTATTTCTGTTTTCCAAGTCTGTGTAGGTTGGATATTTGTAGCTCACTAGGGCACCTAAGCATTGGACAAGCTTTCTTTGAAAATCAGAATCTGAGGAAGAACAGAAAATATCCACTGGCCTTGATTCTTGTCCTCTTTCAGTGATGTGGCTTTCTGTGTGGTGCACGAGTGTTTGCTAAAACATAGCTGTGAGGTGGGAACTCCTTAAGCTGGATGTGCAACTCAGTAAAATGCATAACCAAACTCTGCAGGGGAGCTTTCCTTCATTGAAGCAGTTCTCTGAAGGTGTAAAAACTCTCAACATGTGAAGAGTAGCCCAGTGATTGCAAGTTTCTTCTGCCCATATTTGACTGAATTTACACTTAAAGCAAAACAAACAAAAACCAAAATAACAATAACAAAAGCAACAGACAACCAAACAACAGCTCTTTATTTCTGCCATGAGATAATGGACGTGTAGATGTCACATCACACAGTAACGTCATCGTTAAAAAGTGTCCGAATGCATATCTTGGCCAAGGGAATGAAGGAACATCCAGAAGCGTAGATTGAGGTGGAAGATTGTCTGAGGTTGTTGCTCCTCTTACTGCGTATCTTGTTTTGAGTCTTGCTTGCCAGTCAAGCAAGTGACAGCAGGGGAGTGAAGCAGAGGTGTGGAGCTGGAGGCAGTGTAGTTGGAGCCAGGGCTTCCTTGCTTTGGTTCTGACTCAAGCTTCCCGTTCCCTGCACCACTCCAGAGGTTCAGGAGAGATCTGAAGTGACAGCTGATGGTGTCAGTGAGAAAAGCTAGATTAAAACACTTGATGGTAATTCATCTTCAGCATAGCTGGCCTGCATTTGAAGAGCAAGGTAGGAAAGGAATTTTTTTACCCATAGAGAATAAGAATAAACAAGTTTTTACTTTGGAATATATCCTTGAGGATATTTTCTTCCACTGTCTGGTTGTGTTTCGTGGAAGAGACCAATGGAGATAGCCCAGCTGCACAGTTGTTGAAAGAGAGAAGATGGAGAAGGGTCTGGAGGGCAAGAGGTGTGAGGAGCAGCTGAGGGCACTGGGTTTGAGCAGAGCAGAGGAGCTGAGGAGAGCCCTCATGGCGGCTGCAGCTCCTCACAGGGAGCGGAGGGACAGTGCTGAGCTCTGCTCTCTGGGGACAGTGACAGGGCCAATGGGACCAGCATGGAGCTGTGTCAGGGGAGGGCAGGTGGGGGCCAGGGAGAGGTTCTGCACCACAGGGCGGTGGGCTCAGCCCTGAGCTATTGGAGTTTAAGAAGCATTTGGATAGTGCTCTCAGAGATTGGGTTTGGGTGGTCCTGTGTGGAGCCAGAGATTGGACACAGTGAACCTCGTGGGACCTTCCAACTTGGGATATTTGACGGATCTGTGACAGCTAGGCTTGCTCTGAGGATTTGGAATGACGTAGATTCCAGTGAGGTAATAGATTGCTTGTTGTGGTGGGAACGAGGATGTTTACAATGTCTGCGTGAAGAAGAGTGAGCAGTGCTTTTCTACTGGCAGTGCTAATAAATTTGGACTGAACAGTTTTCATCTGGTGAAACTAAGTGGTACTTATTATTACAAATCCTTGAATCCTGACAGTTAAAATGTGTTTTGGGCAGGTCACTGCTTTGATAAAAGTGAAAAAAGTGCCTCTCTTTTTCCCCACTACATTTAACCTGTTTCTGTTTTTGACTTCCCTGCTTGCACAGCACAGGCACAGGTGTTTCTGAAGCCTAGGTGTGCTGAAATCAACTGAAACAAAGGAAACCTGTAGGTGAGGAATCTCAAAAAGCTGCTGCAGCCTGGGTGTGTCCCTGCGAACCTTTGGGCAGACAGGCAGCTTGCTGTGCTGAAAGGCTGTGCTACTCGTGCTGGGCTGCCTGTGTTCTCCTGGGGCATTTCTCTGCGGCACACTGGGGAGATGCTGAGGTGTGTGGGGAGGAGGGGGGTCAGGCCAGGCTGTCTGCAGCAGTCCTGTCTTTGCTCGTCCTATGTGTGTAAATGGTAGCTGTAGTTAGGCTGGCTTATTAGTTAGCAGCTCCCCATAGCGTATTTCCCCAGTTTACCATGTAGCAGAATTCAGTTTTTCGAGAAACAGCAAAATAAAAGGAGGAATTCGGTTTGTTTAGGAAGCTGTAGGTTGGAAGCTGTAAATATTTTGCTTATTGAAAGTTAATATTTGTTCTAGTGTCAGTATTTTGGAAATAATGTTGTATTTTGTTGATTTTATAATCATCTGGTGAACGTGATGCTGAGTGTCCTTGAATTCCTTGGACAGCTGATGTGAGTGGGGAGCCAGTGTGATGTTCCTTTGTCTGGGAGGGCACTGTGCTTTGAGCATGCAGGTGATGAGATTTCACTCTTAAAGCCAATTAATTTATACTCAGGCTGGTTTTGAGTACTTGAAATAATGTCAGGGTTCTTAAACAAAAAACAGAGCTTTCCAATTTGTTTCATTCTTTTGGGTTTGCATCTTTTCCTCACGAGCTGCAAGACAAGGGAAAAGCCCTTCTGGAGGTGTGCAGGCATGTAGCTAGGGCATGTTTTTTCAGGCCTTTGAACTAGGTTAGGAATGTGTCTCAAGATGGAAGAATGAATAGTTATTTGGTGCTCTTAGCCTGCAGGCTTGAAGCGAGAGAGGAATGTTATTGTGTCTTCAGTGCCTGGCGCGCACAGCCGTGTTGTACGGGGACTGGCATGGCTCTGTGCCACCCTGCACACAGCTGCTGGCCACCAGCAGTGTTTCCTCAGTCACAAGGCCCTGGGAAACCAGGGGCATATCTTCAATTAGGAAATGCTCTTTAGGGCGAAAAGATTGCTGCCACAGAAATGTAGCAGCCTAACAAAGCTCCCTGATCACACCGGTGCGGTTCTCTGTGTGCGTGTCCCCTTTTTCCCTCCTCTCTGTGAAGTGCTTTACTGGGAAGAGAATAAGTATTTACATTTCTCTAAAATTCTGTTTTGACCCTGAGTTGGTGGCAGTGTGCCCCTGGAGAGAAAGGCAAGCAGAGGCTGAAAAAGTCGGGTGGTTCAGGTTGGAATAACCTTTGGAACGATTTCTGAAAAATAAACCTGTATGCAGCACTAGTTGTGCTTCAGTATGCTGGTGTTAGCCGAACTAAGATGGACCTGTTCAGTCAGTGCAGCTCTCAAATGCCATCGCTGTAGTGGATGTGAATGGTGATGTACCCAGGACTGGGGTTTCAAGTGCTGAATGCTGATTCTTTGAAAGCAGCAGCCACCACAGTAGATAGCCAGAGAACTTTAGGTTTATTTCAGTGTGTGACTAGTGTAATTACATGAGTGGTTTAACCAAAGCTGATCAGAGATCAGCTGAAAGTGAAAAGATAGAAAAATGGATTTTATTTCTCCAGTTGTTTAGTTTTCAAAAGAACAACCAAAAAACACATTTTCTAAATGTGAAATTTGGAAACCCACAGTAACCAGGCGCTCTCAGTTTCACCTACTAAATATAGAGGAATATTTAATACTGTTAATTACTGTTATGTGCAAAGTTTGTTTTGTTAAGCAACTTATTTATGTATTCGTATATTTCAACAGTTCATTGGGTTTTTCAAACTCAGCTTGACAAGTCGTAAATGGGAGATTGAACCAACTAGTAAATGGTGACTTGTATCGGTCATTAATTTTATTGGTCAGGAATCTGCATAAATATACACTAACTGTATTATCTAACTGGGAATTACACCAAATGCTAAATTAAAAGGTTATATTGCACATCAGCATGATTTAGTGGTTATCATTCTTTAAGAATGACCATTAAGAACATAAAAAGATAAGTTTCCTCATTTGCTAATCTAAATGTGATTATTTTAATCGCTTTAATTTGAATTAATCCACCGTGAAGTCAAGTGTCAGTGTGTACATGATAATTAAATATACTTGAACTGATAGGATCGTGCAGAAATAGAGCACAGCCACAGACAGGACCTGGTTCCAGGACCTCATGTGATCTAGAGAGGAAAGCAGACAGGATGTGACATGGTAAGGAGACTGGGAGGGTGTGAGAAGACAAAGTTCAAGGGCAGGGAAGTGAATTGTAAATGCAGGGAAGGATAAGAGCTGCCCTTGTTCCTTGGCTGGCCTGTTATGGGCTGTCTTTTAGAGGAGTTTCACAAAGTTAGAGAAGGCGAAGTTGTGTAGGAAGGGGTACAGGGAATGAGTGAGCAGGAGGAGGAATAGGAATAATGCTGGGAAGCTCATGTTTCAGTCAGTGTAATTGGGCTTTAATGACCTGAATGGCTCACAATCTGGTAGCTTGATAGGTTGTTACAAAATTTTAAATGTAAGTATGAATGAAGTTACTAACGCTGGTTTCACTGCATGCTTGTGGTAGTAGGAAGCACAGATGTGCCAAGGGTAGAGAAAAGAATGGTATAAGATGCTGCTAATATTTTGCAAACATGTTTTGGAGGAAAGTTTGCATGATGATCCTTTTGCATGAGTGCTATGGAGTACTTCTCGTCTTGGTGGGGCAGGGGGAGGAATCTTCAGGTCATGTAAATGCTGTAGCCTTCTTGAAGCTGATAGCACAAGGGCAGCATACCTCCTTTTGGAGTGTGTCCCTTTAAACTTTTTTTTTTTTCCCTTTGTAAGCTGTTACTACATTGTTCTGTTTGAATTAATAACAAGTCCCCATTAATTTTAATTAGCTCTGCTAATGAGTTACTTCTAAAGAGCTACAAAATGATCTGTAATTCAGTGTCTAATGCATCTCCTACCTTGGGTATTTCATCTTTTCCAAAAATTTTTCTCAGGCAGATCGGTGAAAGCATTTGATCTGTCTTGATTTGAGCTTGTTTACTTCTGTGTGTGTTAGAGTAGCTCATCAGCTGTTATTCCTTTAGCAAACATCTCCTGTGATGTTAACTGTGCTTTATGGATTTGGGTCGCATCTTAGCATTCACGTTTATGCTGAAGAAACAGGTAGGGGCAAAAGTCTGCTGTGTGCTGAGTGTTCTGAATAAGTGGGACTGCAGAGCACTGAAATCATAGTGTTTGTGTTATAGGACTTGAATGGTTTCTGTGGCTTTGCATCCCTTGTCTTGAGTCGTTGACAGACTCAAGACACCCAGAAGCCTTTGCATGCTGGAGTGGTGGTGCTGGATTTGATTCTTAGTGCTTTTATCAAAATGGGTTTGCTTCTTTGCTCTTCTTGGAGGTACCACTATAAAATAGGAATGTAGTATAGCTGCATGTGTGTGCTGTGGAAAAGGGCACTTCTCCATTATGGCCTGTTTTGATTCTGGTGAAAAGTAGCAAGCTGTTTCTGAGACGAGGCATCTTTCACTGGCAAAGCTGCTGCTGTAGTACCCATAGTGGTATAGCCGCCTGTGTTTGATATCTGTTCAAACAAATCTTTTCCTTCAGACCAAAGCCTCACTGACAAGCTATGTTTCTAGTTTAGATAAGGTCATGTGTATGTGGAAAGCAATTTCAGGTGAATGTGCCGCTCAGCCCTGCTGCAGTCACTCCAGATGTCACGCAGAAGCAGAGTGCGTCTGCTCCCAGTCCTAGCTCACATTCAGAGGTTATAGGAGGATTCAGTAAATCACTGACTGACACAAGGAAGCGTCAGTCTCTCTAAAACATTCCCTGCTGATGCAGCTCAGATGAGCCTGTGGAAGCAAATCGTTGTCCGTTCATTAAAAAATCTGTTACTTGTTCTCCCCTGTGGTTTGATGTAAAAACCGAAAGCGTGTTGTCCAGCAGATGCATGATGGTAAGAACAAAGCTTGCTTTAACTATTCGATGAGCTTCTAGCACTCTGATCTGCTTAGGAAGTAAGGTCTGTAAAGATGGCTCTGCTGCTCCACGGAGTGGTTCCAGATGGGGTTTGGGTGCAGCTGGAGGATTAATGTGCCTCAGGAACTACTAGAATCATCTGTGGCTTGACTTCTTGTTTCTTCCTTCATTTCATTTTTCTGTAGCTTTCTGTTTTAAGCCTTATTTATTAAGAAGTGTTACACACTCTATTTTTTCGAACTACTGTGTCATTAATTTGGCAGGAGAGGAGGAAGGTTGAAGTTCCTCCTTACCTTCTCCCCCTCACCAGTGAAATTTTTGATTGTTCTCTTTAATGAGTCATTTTCTGTACAGCTGAAGACAATTTAATGGCTCATCCAAACAATGAATGTTTTCTGAGCAAGGAAATGAGAGAACTCCAGTTCTTTCCCCTTTTGTTTGTGTAAAGGTATGTCCTGGGTGTTTCCAAAAACAGGGAAAGGAGCACAGACACAGAGATTTCTTACAACTCTGCAGAAAGAAACTTCAGTGGTTTTTTGTTTTTTGTTTTTTTTTTTTTTGGTGAGCATGTCTTATTGTGTTTAGAAAAAACGTATTTATGTGTTCCTCCTCTTCACGGACTCATAGAAGTCTGCCAGTCCAGACAGGTGAGTAGTTTTCCTCCATCTTAAGGGGCTCTGGCAGTGCAAGTATTCTGGTCGCTGTGCTTGGCTGTCTGTGATAG
The DNA here is from genome assembly GCA_023055505.1 of Callipepla californica brunnescens. Classification (NCBI taxonomy): domain Eukaryota; kingdom Metazoa; phylum Chordata; class Aves; order Galliformes; family Odontophoridae; genus Callipepla; species Callipepla californica. Next base: position 8,460,188 of record JALIRH010000008.1, on the reverse strand, counting down.
GGTTCCCACTGGTTCATTCTGCTGCAGCAGCTGCAGATCACACAGCACTCTCGTCATTTGCCATCTGGCACTTTATTATTAGCGATGGTACGGAAACAAGCAATAGGAAAAGCAGGACCAGAGTGGCCAGTGTGTTGCTGCAGATGTGCAGTGCAGGCTGGGTTCCTTTGCCACCTGCTCGCCAGCCAGCCTGTGTGCAGCACTGCCCTGTGCTGCAGGCCTGGCTCTGTGGGCGTTCCCGCATCCACAGTTGCCTTTGGCATCCATTTGTGGTTGGAATTGCAGTGCCTTAGGAAGATAGGCTTCGTTTTGCCTTCTGAGTTCCACCGTGTTGTCCTTTGTAACATTACCCTGAGGGCAGTAGGAAGGGATGGCTTTGCTCATATATGTGCACACTGTGGAGGAATGTCATCGTCTGACATCCATTGATTTGAGTGGAGGGGCGCATCCTCAGCCCCTACAGATAGAGCTTGCAGTGCTCTGGTACTGCTCTGTGTCCACAGATCTTCCAAGGGTACTTTATCAGTGCTTAAAGGCTGATAGCAGATGTTCCTGCACTCTTAATTTTTCAGGTTCTAATTTCCCACTCTGGAGCACATGTGCACATCAGAAGGAGGGTTGTGTGCTCCGTGCTGTTGAAGCCAGTGTGCTCAAGTTCATTGTTTTCTGGAGAAAAAGGGTCATCAAAGATTGGAAATGAAAATCACGTGTGAAATATTTCTGACATGTATGTCATAGATTTGTAAAATCTGTTTCATACTTCTGTTTGTTGAACATGGGGTGCTCTGATTTGGCTGCAGAGTACTAAGTTATTGTGCGTCAATGTCCTCACACGAGGCTTTGATTAAGCAAGAAAAAATGCTGTGATTTTCAAGGCTGGCTTGCGTACAAACTTTGAACAGAGAAACAAAAAGTGTGAATTCAAGAGGTTAGCATTTTTATTTAAGTGTTTTAATACCGTGCGTAATAGTGACTGGTTTGGGCAAAAAGAAAGCCACGGAATAAGGAGAAATATTAATTTCAACCTTTGGGGAAGACACAGAGACATTCCATAGCAGATCAGATTTTTCTTTATTTTACAGCTGGGTATGGTGTCAATCAGAGTAGGCTCAGTGACTGTGTATTTATGAACTGCAGGTATGAGCAGCCATACAAGGTTCAGTCATCAGCTCAAGTTCCGGCCTCCCCACCCCACATATGAGCCCTTCACGGTTTTGATGGCAGTGTATGACATTATATTGAATTGGGCTGCTGATGTGAACATTCTGTCTTTGATTTGGACCTCTTTCTCCAACTGTGCATTTAAATTCCGTGGACTGTAACATTTAAGAGCTGGCTTTTTGTTCCTGCTTTCCCAATTCAGCTTTCATCCAGAGTTTTATCATTTGAAGTAAGAACTCTCTGCTGTTCTTTTTAGCCCCAGCTGATTGGTTTTCCTCCATCTAATCCTGTAGGTAGCTGAAATAAAAGTATCCTGGACTGCTGGGCCAACTGTATTTGTTCTTTTGCAACATGTTGATAGCTCTTGTTTTTATTTTTTATTTTTTGCTGCATCAAAAATAAATGCCTTGTATGCATGTGGAACCCTAATTAAACCTCTCCTTCATCCAGCTGGCAAACAAGAGGTCACGTTCCCTACTCCATTCCAAACTTTATTGTTTTCCACTTAATTTCTACCTTTCTATCCCAGTGCTGCTGATGTCTGTTGGCTGGAGGAGCCCACTCCTCCGGTGCACTGCTTCCTTTCGAGTTCCTTGTGAATCATGTCAGGAGGAAGAAGCTGTTACAGGAGCAGAAGCAGCACCAAAAGGTCTCCCAACAGCCCCTAGATACGGGAGTTTGCACCTTATCAGTTCAGAACGTGGGTGGTACTGGTGTGTGGGTGCCCTAGCTGGCCCTTCAGGCTTACTGGCGTGAAACCACTGCTATGCATAGGACTGTCCCCATGGCCTCGTTCCTCCTGCTGCCTTCCTCCCAGCACAGGCACTGATCCAGGCACCTAGGGCAGGGCTCTGGACTAAAAGTGCCCTGATATGGGGAGGGAAAAATCTATTTTTAATTCATGTGCATTTCACTTAGCTAATAGAACAAATACGATGAAGCTTACTCTATAAAGCTGTTATTATCAGCAGCACACGAACTGGCAGTTTACTTTGCCCAGTGCGTGCCTTTGTTGTGCTGAGGATAGATGAGTAATTTACTTTGCTGTGAAGCACTATAGTGGCACTTTTTTAATGCCATGAGGCAGATTCTATCTACGTTTTGTTTCTAAGATCCATAAGCAAGAATTTTAGTTTGGGCTCTTTCCCATCTCATTACTTGTGTGAAAGTTAAGAACAGATGTGCATTTCCTTATTTTTATAACATAGATGAAATACTTAAAACTCAAAGCATTCTTTCCAACAGGGAGAAGTAAAGATTTTTCCTCATGTTTCAGGACTAGGGAACTATGAACTTCAAGGGAAAATGTTCTGGATAGATGAAGAGTAGATCCTGAAGACCAAAAATGGGTTAATGAAATTTTTACTTCAAAGGAAGAAACCTTGAGATTCACAGCATAACTGATGGGCAATACTGTGAGCAGTGCAGCAAGGGGAAGAGCCCACGTCATCTCTGGCCTCTGGCTGTGAAGGAATGAATGAAGCCGTGCCACTGTAACCCACTGCTTAGTTTCTGACTGTCCAAATGCTACCTGCTGTATTGTGATAGCGAAGAGGTGTTTGTAAGGCCTTACTCTGCAAGATGTTGGTCACTTAGAGGCCCAGCCTCCGACACTCTCTTGTGTTGTGTGTCATGTACTACTGTGGCTCAGCAGTTACAGATATGAGACCTTGCTCTTTGGATGAAGTTCTCTGATCAAATGCGGGAAGGAGTGTGAGTAGTTGCACTGCTGCAGCTGTTGTTCATTAGTTGATGAGAAATAGCCCAGCTGCGTCCCTTGGCAAGTTGCACATGCAGCTCACGACACGTTGACAAATATCACACTGTTATTTCCCCGTGCTTCGATGTATTTGCTTGTCTCTTTTCTCTCTCCCAGTAGATCTGCTGGGACAGGGGCTGTCATTTCATTCTGTTCATTCAGCAGCTGGCGAAGTGAGGCCTTCGCTTGTGATTGAGGCTGCTGTGTGTTGTCACAGTGCAAGCACGACAGTAACTGCTATCACTGGTGGTTGCATCTGCTCCTGTGTAGTGCTTGGCTTTGCCCAAACCTGCAATGTACTGCTGAGGTTCCATGTCTTCTGAAGGCCCAGAGCAGTGACCCTCACTGTGCTCACAGACCTTGAGCGTGCCACTGCCAGGCCTTCTCCTCCTCCTCCTTCCCAGTGGCTGTTTCTGCTGAAACGTGCCCAGAAGTGCTGGCAGAGGGATTTTTTCCAAGCCTGCATCGTTGAGGTTATAACCAGGAATATGAAT